>CM038144.1:334430431-335630431 GCA_021437245.1 Aegilops speltoides
GTAATGCACCTGCTACCTTTCAAAGATGCATGATGGCTATATTCTCTGACTTTTGTGAAAAGATTTCTGAGGTATTCATGGATGATCTCTCCATTTATGGATCCTCTTTTGATGATTGTTTGAGCAACCTTGATCGAGTTTTGCAGACATGTGAATATACTAGTCTCGTCTTGAACTGGGAAAAGTGCCACTTCATGGTTAATGAAGGTATTGTCTTGGGGCATAAAATTTCTGAAAGAGGTATTGAAGTTGATAAAGCTAAGGTTGATTCTATTGAAAAGATACCATGTCCCAAGGACATTAAATGTATAAGAAGTTTCCTTGGTCATGCCGGTGTTTATAGGAGGTTCATTAAGGATTTTCTAAAATTTCTAGGCCTCTAACTAATCTATTGCGAAAAGATATTCCTTTTGTCTTTGATGATGATTGTGTAGAAGCATTTGAAATACTTAAGAAAGCTTTGATTTCTGCACCTATTGTTCAGCCACCTGATTGGAATTTACCATTTGAAATTATGTGTGATGCTAGTGATTATGCTGTAGGTGCTATTCTAGGACAAAGAGTTGATAAGAAACTAAATGTTATTCAATATGCAAGTAGAACTCTAGACACTACCCAGAGAAATTATGCTACTACTGAAAAAGAATTCTTAGCAACTGTATTTGCTTGTGATAAGTTCAGACCTTATATTGTTGATTCTAAAGTAACTGTTCACACTGATCTGCTATTAAATATCTTATGGAAAAGAAAGATGCTAAACCTAGACTTATTAGATGGGTTCTCTTGCTACAAGAATTTTATTTGCATATTATTGATAGAAAGGGAGCTGAGAACCACGCTGCAGACAACTTGTTTAGGTTAGAGAATGTTCTTGATGACCCACTACCTATTGATGATAGCTTTCCTGATAGACAATTAGCTGTCATAAATGCTTCTCGTACTGCTCCATGGTATGCTGATTATGCTAATTACATTGTTGCTAAATTCATACCACCTAGCTTCACATACCAGGAAAAGAAAAAGGTTTTCTATGAGTTAAGACATTACTTCTCGAATGACCCACACCTTTATAAAGAAGGAGTAGATGGTATTATTAGACGTTGTGTACCTGAGAATGAACAGGAATAGATCCTATGCAAGTGTCACTCCGAGACATATGGAGGACACCACGCTGGAGATAGAACTGCACATAAGGTATTGCAATCCGGTTTTTATTGGCCTACTCTCTTCAAAGATGCCCGTAAGTTTTTTTTGTCTTGTGATGAATGTCAAAGAATTGGTAATATTAGTAGATGTCGAGAAATGCCTATGAATTATTCTCTTGTTATTGAACCATTTGATGTTTGGGGCTTTGATTATATGGGACCATTTCCTGCCTCTAATGGGTATACACATATTTTAGTTGTTGTTGATTACGTTACTAAGTGGGTAGAAGCTATTCCAACTAGTAGTGCTGATCATAACACCTCTATTAAAATGATTAAAGAAGTTATTTTTCCGAGATTTGGAGTCCCTAGATACTTCATTTCTGATGGTGGTTCACATTTTATTCATGGTGCCTTTCGTAAAATGCTTGCTAAGTATGATGTTAATCATAGAACTGCATTTCCATATCACCCACAGTCTAGTGGTCAAGTAGAGCTGAGTAATAGAGAGCTCAAATTAATTTTGCAAAAGCTGTTAATAGATCTAGAAAGAATTGGTCCAAGAAACTTGATGATGCATTATGGGCTTACAGAACTGCATATAAGAATCCTATGGGTATGTCTCCATATAAAATGGTTTATGGAAAGGCATGTCACTTACCTCTCGAATTAGAACATAAGGCATATTGGGCCATTAAAGAGCTCAATTATGATTTCAAACTTGCCAGTGAGAAGAGGTTATTTGACATTAGCTAACTTGATGAATGGAGAGCCCAAGCCTATGAGAATGCCAAACTGTTTAAAGAAAAAGTTAAAAGATGGCATGACAAAAGGATACAAAAGTGTGAGTTTAATGTAGGTGATTATGTGTTGCTATTCAATTCTCGTTTAAGATTTTTTGTAGGAAAACTTCTTTCTAAATGGGCAGGCCCTTACGTTATCGAGGAGGTCTATCGTTCAGGTGCCATAAAAATCAAGAACTTCGAAGGCACAAATCCGAAGGTGGTGAACGGTCAAAGAATTAAACATTATATCTCAGGTAACCCTATAAATGTTGAAACTAATGTTATTGAAACCGTAACCCCGGAGGAATACATAAGGGACACCTTCTAGAACGTTTTAGACTCCTAAAAGGAATAGGTATGTGGTACGGTAAGTAAACCAACTCCAAAACAGTTCTAATAGCAATTTTTCTCCGTTTTGGAATATTTAAGAAAATAGGAAAATAATAAGTAGTCCGGGAAGGACACGAGGCATCCACGAGGGTGGAGGGCGCGCCCTACCCCCCTGGGCGCGCCCCCTGCCTCGTGGGCACCTCGTGTGCTCTCCGGACTCCGTTTTCTTGCATGATACTTCTTTTGGTCGATAAAAATTCATTATATAATCTCCCGAAGGTTTTGACCACCGTATCACGCAAATATCCTATGTCTTTGTTTCGAGTTGTTTCTGTTGCAGATTTAGGGCAAGATGTCTTCTCAAGAGTCAGTCGGGGAGAGTCGGGTGTCTCACCCGATGCCAGGTCCAGGAGCAAACAGCGATGCTTATCACTTTGGGCCATCAACAGAGGATGAGATGGAGGCCGACTTGAAAATGATAGATGCCCTGGAGGAGGATCAAGAAGTTACCTCTCATTTCCAAGCCAGATTCACGATGGGGGAACTACAGAGCTCAGCCATTCCAAACTCGGTCATCCCTTCAATGTTAAATTTCTTTCTTATGAGAATATGAAAAAGAGTGTCACTTGATCTCCAGCAGCTATGCAACATCCATGGGTGAAAGGAGCTTTAGCCATCATGGGTAAGCTCCGCAAGGAAAATATGGACCTCAAGCAGGAGGTCAATAAGCTCGAGGAGCAGAATCATATCTTGAGGGGCATTATCGCCAAGAAAATCACACCACCACCTCCGAAGAAGGAGACATAATCACGTGGGTATGGGCACTCCCCTTGGCAACTGCCAAGCTTGGGGGAGGTGCCCCGGTATTGTATCATCATCACACTCCTACCTTTACCGTTTTACTTAGTTCTATACTTTTGGTAATATCTTGATCTAGTAGAATAAAGTTTTGGTATGATTTAGTTTTGAGTTTTGCTTTATGATCCCTTTATGTAATCGAGTTCGTGATCTATATATAATAAAGATTAGTGTTGATTCAAGGGCTTTGCTATCTTGCTATGATCTTGAGGGAATAAAAGAATAAAAGAAATAAAAGAGATCATATTGACCTTATGGAAAGTAATGACTTCACATATAAATAGTATGATGATTAAAAGTTGTTGAGAGTTGGCAAACATAGTTTAGGTCATCGTTGCAATTAATCGGAAGTAATAAAGAAAGAGAGGTTCTCACATATAAATATACTATCTTGGACATCTTTTATGATTGTGAGCACTCATCAAAGTATGACATGCTAAAGAGTTGATGTTGGACAAGGAAGACAACATAATGGGTTATGTTTTCTCAAATCTTAATTAAAGTATATTGTCATGGATCGTCCAACATGTTGAGTTTGCCTTTCCCCCTCATGCTAGCCAAATTCCTTGCACCAAGTATAGATACTACTTGTGCTTCCAAACATCCTTAAACCCAGTTTTGCCATGAGAGTCCACCATATCTACCTATGGATTGAGTAAGATCCTTCAAGTAAGTTGTCATGTTGCATGCAATAAAAATTGCTCTCTAAATATGAATGACTTATTAGTGTGGAGAAAATAAGCTTTATACGATCTTGTGATATGGAAGCAATAAAAACAACGGACTGCATAATAAAGGTTCATATCACAAGTGGCAATATAAAGTGACGTTCTTTTGCATTAAGATTTCGTTCATCCAACCGTAAAAGCACATGACAACCTATGCTTCCCTCTGCGAAGGGCCTATCTTTTACTTCTTGTCTTACATTAAGAGTCACGGTGATCCTCACCTTTCCTTTTTACATTTTATCCTTTGGCAAGCACCTCATGTTGGAAAGATCCTGATGTATATATCCAATTGGATGTCAGTTAGCATGAACTATTATTGTTGACATTACCCTTGAGGTAAAAGGTTGGGAGGCAACGCAATAAGCCCCTATCTTCCTCTGTGTCCGATTAAAACTCCATAACCATAAGTATTGCATGAGTGTTAGCAATTGTGAAAGACTAAATGATAGTTGAGTATGTGGACTTGCTGAAAAGCTCTTACATTGACTCTTTCTGATGTTATGATAAATTGCAATTGCTTCAATGACTGCGATTATAGTTTGTTGGTTTTCAATGAAGTTTCTGAATCATACTTGACGTTGTGAATAGATTGTTACTTAAGCATAAGAAATCATATGACAAAATTTATATATGTTGCTGTTATAAGAATGATCATGATGCCCTCATGTCCGTATTTTATTTTATCGACACCTCTATCTCTAAACATGTGGACATATTTTCGATATCGGCTTTCGCTTGAGGACAAGCGAGGTCTAAGCTTGGGGGAGTTGATACGTCCATTTTGCATCATGCTTTTATATCAATATTTATTGCATTATGGGCTGTTATTACACGTTATGTCACAATACTTATGGCTATTCTCTCTTATTTTACAAGGTTTACATAAAGAGGAGAATGCTTGCGCTTGGGATTCAAAATGGAAAAGGAGCAAATATTGGAGACCTATTCTGCACAGCTCCAAAAGTCCTGAAACTTCACGAAATTCATTTTGGGAATTAATAAAAAATATTGAGCAGAAGAAATACCTGAGGGGGGCCACCCACCACCCACGAGGGTGGGGGACGCGCCCTACCCCCTAGGCGCACCCCCCTGCCTCGTGGGCCACCTGGCAGCCCTCCGGTGCCCATCTTCTGCTATATGAAGTCTTTTACCCTGGAAAAAAATCATAAGCAAGCTTTCGGGATGAAACTCCGCCGCCACGAGGCGGAACCTTGGCGGAACCAATCTAGGGCTCCGCCGGAGCTGTTCTGCCAGGGAAACTTCCCTCCGGGAGGGGGAAATCATCACCATCATCATCACCAACGATCCTCTCATCGGGAGGGGGTCAATATCCATCAACATCTTCACCTGCACCATCTCCTCTCAAATCCTAGTTCATCTCTTGTATCCAATCTTTGTACCAAAACCTCAGATTGTTACCTGTGGGTTGCTAGTAGTGTTGATTACTCCTTGTAGCTGATGCTAGTTGGTTTATTTGGTGGAAGATCATATGTTCAGATCCTTAATGCCTATTAATACTCCTCTGATTATGAACATGAATATGCTTTGTGAGTAGTTACGTTTGTTCCTGAGGACATGGGTGAAGTCTTGCTATTAATAGTCACGTGAATTTGGTATTCGTTCGATATTTTGATGAGATGTATGTTGTCTCTCCTCTAGTGGTGTTATGTGAACGTTGAATACATGACACTTCACCATATTTTGGGCCTAGAGGAAGGCATTGGGAAGTAATATGTAGATGATGGGTTGCTAGAGTGACAGAAGCTTAAACCCTAGTTTATGAGTCGCTTCATAAGGGGCTGATTTGGATCCACATGTTTCATGCTATGGTTAGGTTTACCTTAATACTTCTTTTGTAGTTGCGGATGCTTGCAATAGGGGTTAATCATAAGTGGGATGCTTGTCCAAGAAAGGGAAGTACCCAAGCACCGGTCCACCCACATATAAAATTATCAAAGTAACGAACGCGAATCATATGAGCGTGATGAAAACTAGCTTGACGATAATTCCCATGTGTCCTCAAGAGCGATTTTCTCATTGTAAGACCTTGTCTAGGCTTGTCCTTTGCTACAAAAAGGATTGGGCCACCTTGCTGCACTTTATTTACTTTCATTGCTTGTTACCCGTTACAAATTATCTTATCACAAAACTATCTGTTACCTACAATTTCAGTGCTTGCAGAGAATACCTTATTGAAAACCGCTTGTCATTTCCTTTTGCTCCTCGTTGGGTTCGACACTCTTACTTATCGAAAGGACTACAATAGATCCCCTACACTTGTGGGTCATCAGCACCGAAGACTTCACTACTACAAAAAATACACTTCCGTGATGATACGTGTTTGTCACAGTAGGTCACGTTTTCTGTCATGCATGTACAACCTTGACGGTTTTATGACAGAATCAAGATAGTCATACTTGTGCTGTCGTAGAAGTGTTCCATGACATTACCAAAATTATCATCATGGAAGTGTCCACTTCCATGACGATAAATTGCGCGTCACAGAAGTGCTTTCGTCAAGGGTGACCGACACGTGGCATCCACCATAACAGGTCGCCGTTAAGCTATCGGGTTCTAGTTTTGATCCGATAACCCGTTAACAGCCCGGACCAATGGGGATTTTCCACGTGTAAAATTCTCAATGGCCAGAGGAACCACGTGTCGGCTCACCGTTGGGACAGATGTCATCCACTCATTGGACTGAAGGCGCCTATGATTTGTCGACACGTGGCACAGCCCAACAGAGGCCCATTCCAGTGAAAAAGCCAGCCCGTTTGACTTGGTCAAAAGGTAGCGGGCCGGCCCACGGAAATCCTGTTAACGGCATGTTAACATACAGCCCATTTACAGCCCGCTAACTCACGGCCCCTCACGGCCTACCGAAATTTGGCCCAGTAGCGTCATCTGGGCCATCCAATATGATTCCAGCCTGTTGTAACTTCTGTCCCATCTATGGCCCATGACGTCTTTCGGCCCATAGGAGGCCCTTTGTAACTCTAGGCCCATTAAAGGCCCGAGATGAAACTGACCCATAATGAATAGTGTATCGCTTTATACCCATTATGGCCCATTATTCTGTCGGCCGTTTCCAGCCCGTGTTAACTTTCGGCCTTCTAAGGGCCCATTTATTCTTGGGCTCATTTCTAGAATTCGGTTAGTTACGGTCCGTTACTAGCCTGTTCCGTTTGTGGGCCAAATTCAGCCCGTGGTTACAGTCGGCCTGTTTGTGGCCCGTTAACCCGTTGGGTTGTTTTCATAGTGTTATCAAATACGGCCTATTAATGACCCTTTATGGTCCATGAATAGTACGACCCATGTTTGGTGAAATGATTATATGGCCCTTAGAAGGCCCATGGATCATACGACCCGTAGAAGGCCCATCAATCCTACGGTCTGTAGGAGGCCCATGGTTACAGTAGTCCGTGTGTTGCCATGGTTATTATGGCCTAGTTACCAAAAATAGGTTACTGTGTGAAAGTGCAACTAATCCCCGGGTGGTTTTGGTAATTAATAACAACATATATATCATTGAACTAATAGTTTCTTGAGAATCATTTCAGAAAGTTCAGTGATATGGGTATGGCAATGACTGAAGAAGTGGACCCCTCAAAATGCTAAGGCAAGCATTGGCAAAAGCTCAAGACTCCATTTTTGATCACATTGAGTCGATAGGAAAGCCAATACTATTAAAAGGGGATGAGGTTATGATAATGATCTGGTTGCTCAAAGTGCTTAGTGATACATCTCCTAAACTATCAGCACCCTTCACTTCAAATATACACTCATAAGTAATCTCGGTCCCACCGATTACCTAAACTCACAGTCACCGAGATGAACCACCTCACCATATAGCCAAACCCTAGATATTTGGATTTTCCGATTCGAACTCGGTCTCACGAAACTGGTGTTGCCAAGCTTCAGAACCTACATCATCAAATCGGTGTCACCGAGATGATGAAGTCGGTCCCATCGAGATTGGCAAACCCTAGTCTTTGGAAGAATCGGACTCACCGAGATTGTATTTTCGGTCCCACCGAAAATCCCGATTCACATGTTTTGAACTTTCGGTCTCGACCGAGTTGTCAACTTCGGTCCGACCGAGATTGGTCAAATGTGTGTAACGGTTGGATTTTGTGTGGAGGCTATAAATACCCTCCACCCCCTCTTCATTCGTGGAGAGAGCCATCGAAAGAACTACCACTCCTACCTTACATTTCGAGAAGAAAACTACCTACCCTTGTGTTGAGATCAAGTTGCTCCACTCCCACCATATGAAACTTGATTTCTAGCCTTCCCAAGTTGCTTTCCACTCAATGCTTTCTTCCACCACAGCCAAATCAGTGAGGAGAGTTGAGTGTTGGGGAGATTATCATTTGAAGCACAAGAGTAAGGAGTTCATCATCACCAACACCATCTATTACCTTTTGGAGGTGGTGCCTCCTAGATTGGTTAGGTGTCGCTTGGGAGCCTCCGTCAAGATGTGGAGTTGAACCAAGAAGTTTGTAAGGGCAAGGAGATTGCCTACTTCGTGAAGATCTACCCGAGTAAGGCTAGCCCTCCGTGGGCGTATGCCATGATGGCATAGACAAGGTTGCTTCTTCGTGGACCCTTCGTGGGTGGAGCCCTCCGTGGACTCTCGCAGCCGTTACCCTCCGTGGGTTGAAGTCTCCATCAACGTGGATTGACGATAGCACCACCTATCGGAACCATGAGAAAAATCTCCGTGTCTCCAAATTGCGTTTGCTCTTCTCCACCTCTCTTTACTACATGTGCAATTTACTTTCCGCTGCCTATACTCTAGAATTGCATGTGTAGGGTGATACTTGACTTGATCATCATTGTGAACTTGCTAAAAACTTGTCTTTATCAAAAGGCTTAATTTTTATATTGTCAAGTAGTCTAATCACCCCCCTCTAGACATACTTTCGATCCTACAAGTGGTATCAGAGCTTTGGTCTCCATTGTATTGGTTTCCATTGCATTGGACTCCATAAGCTTGGTTTCACAACCTAGGAGAGTATGGCGTCTAGTGAGGGTAATTTTCAGAGAGGTCCTTACTTTGATGGTTCAAATTTTGCTAGTTGGAAGCATAAAATGAAAATGCATATTCTTGGACATAACCCCGCCGCATGGGGCATTATTTGTGTTGGCTTGCAAGGTGAGTTCTTGAGGAAGGAAAAGTTCCGGATCGTGAAGCTACAAATGGATGAATTGCGGATGTTGCAAAACAATGCTCAAGCTTGTGACATTCTCTTCAATGATTTGTGTCCCGAGGAGTTCAACAAAATCAGCCGTCTTGAGAATGCAAAAGAGATTTGGGATACTTTGGTCGAAATGCACGAAGGTACCGAGTCCGTGAAGGAATCAAAGCTAGATGTTCTTCAAGGTCAACTTGACAAGTTCAAGATGAAGGAAGGTGAAGGAGTCGCTGAAATGTACTCTAGGCTTGCTCTCATCACAAATGAGATTGCCGGCTTAGGAAGCGAAGAAATGACCGGCCGATTCATCATCAAGAAGATTCTCAGAGCTTTGGATGGAAAGTATGACACCGTGTGCACTTTGATCCAAATGATGCCAAACTACAAGAATCTCAAGCCTACCGAAGTCATTGGAAGAATTGTTGCTCATGAGATGACACTTAAAGATAAGGAAGAGCTTCACAACAAGTCAAGTGGTGCTTACAAAGCTACATGTGATGCTCCCACAACCTCAAGTGACAAGCTAGTTTCCAATGAGGAGATAAGCCTAATGGTGAAGAACTTCAACAAATTCTACAAGAGTAGAAGCAAGGAAAGAAGCTCAAAGTCTAGATCATATGATGAAAAGAGATCTTCTAGTCGTTATCGAAACTGCTACAATTGTGGAAGACCCGGACACTACTCAAATGAGTGTTCGACTCCCCACAAGAGAAGAGAAGAATCTCCAAGAAGAAGAAGCTCAAGAGAAGAGTCACCTCGGAAAGAGAGAAGGAGTAGAGATGATCGTTATGAACGAAGACCCTCTCGGAGAAGCAAGGATTCGGAGAGGAAAGACAAGTCATCAAGGAGCTACACAAGAAGAAAACATCAAGCTCATGTAGGTGAATGGGTCTCCGACTCCGACTCCGACAATCACTCCGAAAGAAGCTATCAATCCAACTCCGACTACAGTCAAGATGAAGGTGTTGCTGGTCTTGCTCTCGTGTCCTCCAACTCCAACTCCTATGACTTATTTGATTCACCAAATGAGGGAATTGGAAGATGCTTCATGGCTAAAGGCCCCAAGGTATCACACCCTGAATTTATTGACTTTGATAGTGATGAGGATGACTTGCTTGGTGAAGATGAGCTTTTACATGATAAATCTAGTGAGCCTAGTAATGATGAACATGCTAGTAGTCTTTATAGTCGAGAAGAGTCGAATGACAATGCTATGAAGGAGATTGAGCGTCTAACTAAAGAACTAAACACTCTTAAGTTAGCTCATGAAACAACTCAAGAAGATCATAGAGAGCTCCTAAGATCTCATGAGAAGCTACGCTTCGAGAAGCTCAATCTAGAGCAAGAACATGAGTTCCTAAAAGCTATCAATGACGATCTTGAAAGAAGAGTTCTTCATATCTTGCCAAACGACTTCTCTTGTCTAATTTCTTGCCACCTATTAAAACTAAGCATGACAAGCATAAGAAAAATTCTTCATCTAGTAGTAACAATAACCATGCTAAATCCAATATTGTTGCTCCTAGTAATTCTCTTGATTCCACTAACAATGTTTCAAGCCAAGTTACACTTGAGAAAGAAAATAGTTTATTGAAAGGGATTATAGAGAAAGGTGTCTACAAGAGCCTTTCCGGAAGCGAAAACTTTGAGGAAATTGTTCGCAAGCAAGGAAGGCACCGGAAGAATCAAGGAATTGGTTTTGAGCGAAAGTTCAACGCCGAGGGTGTTGTATGGGAAGAAGGTCAATATCCCACTCCAAAGTTTGTTCTCAAAAGGAGAAGTATGATCCTACTTCCTCCAATGTGGAACAAGCTCAAGATGATCTTCCACCACAAGACCACAAGCTAAAAGGCAAGGACAAGCTTCAAGAGGAGATTGATGCATTTATTGAAGCACCTAAAGCCATGGTCAAGTGGGTTCCCAAGGAAACGTCAAGTTCTACTTCGTCAAGCTCAACTACAACCCCAAGGATTCCCATCAAGATGATGTGGATCCCGAAGAAGAAGAACTAGAGAGTTCTTGAGGGTGACTCCGCCAACATACTTCACTCACATTCATTTTGGCAAGAACTTGTGCTATCAACTTCCACATCTTGCACTAGTTCATGGAGTCACAAACCCTCTTGTTGGTAAGTCAAGGGACAAGGTAATCATTGCTTTCATGGACATCATCTCTTGTGAACTTCAATCTATGTCCATGGATATCCTTGTTTGTTCCTTGTGGGACTAACCCATGTAGGTATTGAAAGTGCCCGAATCCAAAGGATTGCTCCCAACTCTTGATGATCTTCATCAACATTGAGCATCCACATCTTCAACATCTACATGAAGTCTTCTACGACAACCCAAGGTTAGTTTGACCCTTTAAAAGGGGTTCTCACATCAAGGGGGAGCTTTGCTCTAAAGAATTGAGCTAAAGCATCTTCAAATGATGTGAACACATCAATGCTTATGTAAAAGTGGTAACCCCACTTGTGCTTAAACGATGAGTATGACCTATGATCAAATGTTCTCATTTGACTCCTAAGTCAATATACTCATATAAAGATGACCTAGTCATCGACAAATTGTGTGATAGTAGCTAGAGTCTTGATTGTGCATGTTTGACACATATTTCATTTGCTATCTTATTGTGTGAGCATGTTGGATGCATAATTTTATCCATTCGAGGACATCCATTTGTTGCTTTGGTCTTTTGGATTTTTCTGACCAAATGGATGGACAAGAATGCCTAAGTTCCTCCCCTAGCTATCTATGCTTTCTTGTCTCAAATTCTATTCATGCTTATATCACAAACTTTGAACAAGTCATTTTCGGACACACCGAGTGAGGAGCACTGAGCCACCGATCCGTCAAAGGCTAAACTTCCAAAACCTTCTAAGTAATTTCGGTCGGACCAACCCACTCAAACTTGGTCCAACCGAAAGCACTTGATTGATCTAGGTTTTCACCTCGGTGAAACCGAGTTACAAATTCGGCGTGACGAAGTGTGTAATCGCCAGAGTTAACCATCTCGGTGCCACCGAAGTTTTACAACTCGGTCCCACCGACAACAAAGGGGTATATATACTCGAGGCGCGCGCGTTGATTCCTACTTCAAAACGCCTCGCCCCCAAACCCCTTGCTGCCGTCGCCGTGGTCTCCGGATCGTCTCCGTCGTCGCCTGTGCGCCCTTGCCGCAGGTCTCCGTCGCCGTCAATGGACATTCTCTCCGCGCCGTTGCCGCCGTAGAGGAACTCCACCAAGTTAGGGTGAGTTTCGATCCCTCTCGTGCTTCCATCTCCGATTCTATGCACGATTGGTTTGCCTAGCATCTTGCCACGTTTGAGATCTTCCTTAACACCAGATTAGTTCGTTAGAACGAAATTCGAGTGAAAGTTTTAGGGTTAGGTTTCATGAACACATCTCGGTGAGACCGATTCTACATTCTCGGTATGACCAATTTGGCCTCTGCCATTGCCTTTGCACCTTCGGTCCAACCGAAGTTGTGCAAATCGGTGCGACGAAATGAGGATTTAGTGAAACCCTAGTGTTTTCGGCAAGACCGAAACCCATTTCGTCCAACCGAAAGTGGTGTGAATGGTTCTGTTTAGACACTTGATTCACGAATTTTAGACTCGGTCCGACCGAAATGCATTCTGTGAAAACCTAAAACTGAAATTTGAACTCATTTTTTTGCAAAATCTTCGCAGTTTGTGATAACTCTTCTACTCTGCCTACACCTAATCTATTCACAGGTTGTCACCATGTCGATGCCGTGACAGCCGAACAGTCTGAGTCACCAATTGCTGAGATTCCAGAGGCGGGCACTAGTCCTGAGGCCAGCAGCTTTTCAGATGATGGTGAAAGGAGCACACCAAGTGGTTTGCCTCCTGCAGCCACCAGGGCCAGGAAGAAGAGGAATTCTGATGAAGAAGACTCTGATTTTATTGCTGAGGAAGAGATCTCCTCCAAGCCAAAGAGGAAAGTTGTTGCCAAAGAGCATCAAGGGCAGCAAACCAAGAAAGGCACCAGCAAAGTGAAGAAATCCACTGTTGCCAAGAAGCTGAGTATGGAAGAGGAAACTTCAAGCAAGGTGAAGAAAACTTCCAAGAGGAAAAGGATTGTGCATGATGAAGCAAGAGATGATGATGATGATGAGGAAGCACCCCACCTCCTCAAAAGCCTAAGCTCATGGGTGATGCCATCGGGCTGGAGCCCTTCTAAATCCAAGCCATCTGCTCCAAAAAGGCAGCTCAAGCCAAGCTGCTGCCAAGCCCAAGAAAACTGTCAGAACATTCCACTTCAGAGAAGAAGAAAGACAATGTGCCACCAATGAGTCGGATGATGAGGCACTGTATTCTTGAAACTTCGTCGAAACTGCCAATTCACAATGATGCTCATCCTCGAGCTGAAAACATGAAGGAAAGAAAGGATAGAGGTCTCGGGCTATGGAGACAAGCTAATCCATATCTTTGTGAGGAGAAGGACTGCTGTAGATCCAAGGTTCCACACGGAGAGCAAGCAGGGACTTCTATGAGATCTGTGCTAATGGACAAGAAGCCCATTGTTGCAGATACTAGATATGTTGATTGGGCATACATTGACATGAAGAGCACAGAGACTTCTTTCCACATGTGCATGAGAGCTTCACCGCATGTGGTGTTGCTGAGTTTGTTGGTCAAAAGTTGATGATTGGAATGATGAGATGATCATGCAATTCTATGCCACAGACTCATTTCTATCCGGATGGAAAGATCACATGGATGATGAAGGCCAAAGATTCTCTTCAACTGTTGAAGAATGGGCAGCCTGCTGAATGCTCCAAAGTCAGAGAGAGAGATGATGTTGATGTCTATGGAATTCCCAAGAAAAACCATGAGTCTATGAAGAACATGTACAATGAGGTACCAGCTAAGGATGTGGAAATCTGAAGCTCGGCTCGAGTATCATCTCCGAGCAGGTCTACCTACCACAAACACTATTCTGAGGCATACCTTGTGCCCAAGTCTGGAGATCATCGCATGATCAGAGGGTATTCTATGAACATGCTGCATATACTTGATCAGAAGGCACCTTTCAAGGTGATGGACCTGATAGTTGAGACTATCAAGAGGACTGCAGCAGACCAGAAGAGGTCATGTGGATTTGCCCCGCACATTCAGATGCTTATCAATGCCAAGTTTGGCACGGGAAACTACTTGTTGGATAGACCACACTTGCCACTTGCAGCTGAGCATGAGGACAATGAAGTTGTGATGGATGAGGAGGACCCAACGTCGGTTGAAGGTCAAGCAAAGTCTGAAGCTGCCAAGAAAGCTAAAGTCGAGAAGGAAGCAGCAGCAGCAGCTAAACCAAGAGTGTTGGAGAGCAGCTTCTTGAAGCTACCCAGAGGATTGAACAACGCTTGCCAGCATTATGCGATCTCGGGAGAGTCTTGAGAGGATTGTTGAAGACAAGATCCATGCTCGGATGTCAAGTCGATCAAGTGCAAGTCACTTGTCAACAAGCTTGAGGCGAGATATCGAGGAAGCAAAGAGGAGAAGGAAGAGCTCATGCGTGAGATGCAGGATGACCTAGTCCAGATGATTATGAATAGCCTGCTCCGGTTCCTACAAGACCCGATCAGCTGCTATTCCATGGATGACACCAGACTACAGCCTCGGCACCTCCCACAGCTCCATCAACCTGCATAGAGCCGCCAAAGAAAGTCCCTAGTGACGTTTAGCTCTATACCTTTCGAACTTTTTGGTAACTTGTTGCCAAAGGGGGAGAAATTGTATAGATCATAGGACTTCGAGAGAGAGAGTGCTTGCTTTTGCTCTTTCGTTCATTTGCGGTTTCTTTGAGATACTTTTGAGTTTTTCGAGACATTCCGTGTGTTTGATACTACGTTTGCTCTACATTGATGAGTGCTTGATCGTACTATGTCTTAATGTGTGCTTAATGCTTATCATATGCTATTCATATCTTGTATGATCATTCACTCATGTCTTGGTGATTGGGTGCATGCTATTCATTCTTATCATTTTGTGCGCTCCACCAAGATGTATGTGACATGGAAGAGTGACCCATGATCCTAATCGATTGTGCATTTGCATTCAAACGCAAATCTTAAATAATGCACAAATTTAGGGGGAGCTCTTGCTTATCACATACTTCTCAAAGCGACGATATTATTCATTGATTATATCCTTTGTCGAAGCTTTGATCTATATGTTGTCATCAATTACCAAAAAGGGGGAGATTGAAAGTGCAACTAATCCCCGGGTGGTTTTGGTAATTAATAACAACATATATATCATTGAACTAATAGTTTCTTGAGAATCATTTCAAAAAGTTCAGTGATATGGGTATGGCAATGACTGAAGAAGTGGACCCCTCAAAATGCTAAGGCAAGCATTGGCAAAAGCTCAAGACTCCATTTTTGGTTTAGTGATCCAAGATCACATTGAGTCCATAGGAAAGCCAATACTATTAAAAGGGGATGAGGTTATGATAATGATCTGGTTGCTCAAAGTGCTTAGTGATACATCTCCTAAACTATCAGCACCCTTCACTTCAAATATACACTCATAAGTAATCTCGGTCCCACCGATTACCTAAACTCGGTCACACCAAGATGAACCACCTCAGCCATATAGCCAAACCCTAGATATTTCGGATTTTTCGATTCTGAACTCGGTCTCACCGAAACTGGTGTTGCCAAGCTTCTGTAACCTTCTGTCATCAAATCGGTGTCACCGAGATGATGAAGTCGGTCCCACCGAGATTGGCAAACCCTAGTCTTTGGAAGAATCGGACTCACCGAGATTGTATTTTCGGTCCCACCGAAAATCCCAACGTTCACATGTTTTGAACTTTCGGTCCGACCGAGTTGTCAACTTCGGTCCGACCGAGATTGGTCAAATGTGTGTAACAGTTGGATTTTGTGTGGAGGCTATAAATACCCTCCACCCCTCTTCATTCGTGGAGAGAGCCATCGAAAGAACTACCACTCCTACCTTACATTTCGAGAAGAAAACTACCTACCCTTGTGTTGAGATCAAGTTGCTCCACTCCCACCATATGAAACTTGATTTCTAGCCTTCCCAAGTTGCTTTCCACTCAATCCTTTCTTCCACCACAGCCAAATCGGTGAGGAGAGTTGAGTGTTGGGGAGATTATCATTTGAAGCACAAGAGCAAGGAGTTCATCATCACCAACACCATCTATTACCTTTTGGAGGGTGGTGCCTCCTAGATTGGTTAGGTGTCGCTTGGGAGCCTCCACAAGATGTGGAGTTGAACCAAGAAGTTTGTAAGGGCAAGGAGATCGCCTACTTCGTGAAGATCTACCCCGAGTAAGGCTAGCCCTCCGTGGGCGTATGCCATGATGGCATAGACAAGGTTGCTTCTTCGTGGACCCTTCGTGGGTGGAGCCCTCCGTGGACTCTCGCAGCCGTTACCCTCCGTGGGTTGAAGTCTCCATCAACGTGGATTGACGATAGCACCACCTATCGGAACCACGAGAAAAAATCTCCGTGTCTCCAAATTGCGTTTGCTCTTCTCCACCTCTCTTTACTACATGTGCAATTTACTTTCCGCTGCCTATACTCTAGAATTGCATGTGTAGGGTGATACTTGACTTGATCATCATTGTGAACTTGCCAAAAACTTGTCTTTATCAAAAGGCTTAATTTTTATATTGTCAAGTAGTCTAATCACCCCCCCTCTAGACATACTTTCGATCCTACACTGTGGCAACTAGAAAAATGCGGAAAAAGAACTGCAACGACTACAAGCAAACAACTAAGCAAGACGAGAAGGAAATAAATAAGCAAGCAACTAACGCTAGGCTATTACGGCTATTACACATATTACATCCACTGGGCATCAAAGTTCTTCACCAGTGCAAATATAGGGAACAAAGTAGCATATTACATACACTGACAGTCTAAATTGGCCACCAATGCAAATAAACGTGGCAGCAAAACAGGTCCATAACTGAAACAACTTCAGAAGAGCTCAAGAAACGTTATCCTGGGTATCCACCATGCTTGCAATAAGCTTAGCAAGCTTATTAGCTTTGTCCTGTTTGGCGCTAAAATTCTCCTACGCTTGGTGTTGCACCAGAAAGTATGCATCTGAATGCTGTAGCGACCACGATCCCAATGGACAAAAGTCTGTGCTTAAGTGTCATCCCTGGATCGGTATGCTGACACACACAGTACTCGAGGAATTATAACAGAGTTTTAGTCACACACTTATTACATCGAGGTCCTCATAAAGAGTATTTATTACACAAATAATATGGCTAAAGGCCATCTAAGTAAAGTAATTGCGGAAGCTTCGAAGATAAATGAGTCCATCAACTCCAACGACATTGCTGAGTGCATGACAACGACCTATCGCACCTTATTCTTCATCGGTAAAGTCTGCAACATGAGACGTTGCAGCCGTGTAGGTCAGCACATGGAATATGCTGGCAGAGTTACACTATAGAGCAAATGAATGCAAGAAACTATATCTACATGCATATTTGGCTGGTGGAGGCTCTAAGTTTAATGTTTTGCATAAAGTTAATTTTTCCCTGCAAAAAGGAATATATTTTATTTACTACAAAGTTATAGCAATATTTGAGAAGGTTCCTCAAACTCAAATCCCAACATTAAACAAGTATCATCATTAAACCCAATTCATTAATTAAAGAGTGATGATATCAACAATAATATCCACTTCTAGATACTCAAGATGTCCATAACCGGGGATATGGATAACCATGATTAGTTTATACACTCTGTAGAGGTTGCGCACTTTTCCCCATAAGACTTGACCGCATCCATGATCGGAAGATCGAGACATAGTCTTTCTGAAGCATTAAATCTCTACTCTAGGTAGGCCGGTACACCTACTTTCCCCTACATCTTCTAGTCCACCTCTTCAAGAGCTCACACAACTTACTCAACTATGCCAGAGCCCATAATGGCTTGTGGCTGCACATAGAAGTTTCTAGGCATGAAATATCATATGATCCCTTTGAGCCTGGGTGGTGAATCGAGGGAAAATCACACGGGTACTCTGGGATTCCCATGGACAAGCACTGGTTTCTCCAGGTGCCCCAACCAATCCACCTAGATGTGTATTAAAGTTGCCACCTTAATCTTATCCAAAAAATTATTAGCTCTCACAACTTCCATGTACATCATTATCCAATCCCCGTCTACGAGCATGGCTAAGCAATAATTGAGCATAACGTATATTCCTGGGGTGATCAAACGTAATAGGTTCCTACCTCAATTACTACAACCAGACTACATGTTCCCAATCCTACTCATGCAAATATTTGAGGGGCGAAACTAATGCAAAGTAACAACTTGGAATAGAAAAGCATGATCAAAGTGTAACTTGCCTTGCTGAAGATCGAAAAGCTCTAGAGATTCGTAGTAACAAGCTTCACACTGCGGAAAATCTAGCGTAGACAAACCATAAGCAATCAAGCAAACGATGCAAAGAGAAAACGAGAAAAGATCCAAATAA
This sequence comes from Aegilops speltoides, assembly GCA_021437245.1. NCBI lineage: Eukaryota > Viridiplantae > Streptophyta > Magnoliopsida > Poales > Poaceae > Aegilops > Aegilops speltoides. Next base: position 334,448,972 of record CM038144.1, read on the forward strand.
AACTCGAAAACAAGCAAAACTAAACAAATTTTAACATCATTATATTTATGTGAATTAGATCTTAACAGTAGGAACATGTGATTAGCTACGATTTGCAAAAAGAATCAACTCAAGCGGAGCTATGAAACTCAAGATACGAACAAAACAAGATCAAACGCTAATCTGAACTAAACTCAAATTTTAAATTGTCAAAATCATGTCCAAGTTGGTTTACTGGATAGATGAGATTGCTCTGAAGATTTAAGCGTTGGTTTCGTCGAATTTGGACAAACGAGCTAAAAGTTGTGCTAGTTTGAAGATCAGGGGCTAAACTGTGATAAAACTATTCACGGATAGGTCCCTGGACGAAAATAAACAGAAAAAGAAAAATCTATCGGATGAAGGACCGCTAACAGAGACTAACGAACGAATTCGTTTGTTGACAGATCTAAACGGGTGAACGTTCGCTAATTATGAACTAATAAAAAAATTAAAACCGATCTAATACGAAACTGAAAAAAAACCCGTAAGAAAACCGGCAAACTGGATCGGTTTTATACCGTTCGGTCAGCGGCGGCGGGCGAGGTCACCGGTGGCTCCGGAGGCGGGCGAGACTCTGGCGGTGGCGGCAATGACAAGCAAGGCCGCGGCCGTGGCGGCGTTACAGCAGTGGCGGCGGACGGTGCGGCGCTTCGGCGCGGCGAGGGCCGACGGCGGCGGGCTTAAGCGTGGAGATGACGACAGCGAAGCGGCGCGGTGCTCTGCGGTGAAAGCAGCGGTGGCGTCGACGGCAAAGGCGGCGGCCGACAAGGCTTGGGCGGCGGCGGCGGGGGTAAGGAGAGGCGACGGGGGTGGCGGCTTATAAAGAGGGGAGGGGCGGCTCCGACTTGCGGCAAGGGCAATGCGGGGCGGCCGCGATCCGGACTCCTGTTGGAGTCCGGCTTGGAGACGGCGGCGGTGGCGGTTGGTGCAGCTGGGCCGCGGCCTTGCTTGAGCTGGGCCGGCCCAGTTCGCAACTTTTTTTAAAAACAATTTTCCAATGACTAAAACACTCAAAATAAATATAAATGTAGTCCTAAAAATTCGAAAAAAATTCATGTAGTTAAATGGCCTTACTAGTGACCTCGTGATATTTTTCTGGATTTAAATGCCTAAACTAAAAAGAAACATTACAGTTCTAATTACTCAGCTAACTGGTAAATAAACTAGCGAATAAAATCAAATAAACTCTCAAAAGTTCAATTTCCAATATTTTTCTACTCATTTGAAGAAGTCATATTATCTTCTCTCATTATTTTTAAACTGTTTGGAAAAAGAATTTTGAAAAACAATTTGATCCAATTGCCGAATTTTGATAAATCAAAATGGGATTTTTGTGAAACCTCCAACTCTCTCAAATAGGTCGTTGAGCTACTTAAGGCCTCTTGGATCAAAATGCAACCAAACTAAACAACAAAATGCAATAAATCATGTATGCATATGAATGATCTATGTATAACATCCAAATTGAAAATTTAGATGTTATAAATGCTCCAGGGACTTCCGCAGTTTTTCCGCTTCTTGTCGCAGCACAGCTGATCGATGTCTTTCAACTTGTAGTTGAGACTCAAGAAACCGAACTGATTTAGACAATGAGTTTGAATAGCTTGTGCCAGTGGTAGTGGCTAATAACTCGAACACTAAAACCAAGACAGGACTTTGGGGTTGTCTCACTATCTTCAAGATAGTTTTCCTTAGCTGTTTTATCAGCTTTGTAGGAGACCAACAAGGATGTCTCACTATCGTGAACCTTATCTGCATTACTTCCTTTACCATTGCCTAATAAGGGAATCTTCCCCAATATTCTGTCAACATTCTAAAAGAAGAAACAAGTAGACACATAACAGGTTTAGAATGTACTAGTATATGAAACTCATTTCGGTGAACCAGTTCATTAGTAAGGTGGACAAGATTAAACTACCGAGTCTTCTATTCTCAAGTAGTACATTATAAAAGCATCAAACAAACATATATCTATGTCCTATGGTCACTGCATTGTCTTGCCAAAGCAAAATAGAGATACGGTTCAAATCATATCAGTTCAAGACAAAGCAGCACTGAAAGAATACAAAGCATGGGAAACTACACGGCACAACAAGATTTCAGATGGGTGCCATGGGGCTACATGTACAACAACACTATTGGCTCTGTTGTGATGCTAGTAATGTGCATGATATGAGAAGTCAACTGTATACACAATTGAAAGAGCTATTTATAAGAGCATACCTATTAAAGAAACATGTGTAAACATACATGTTGGGCCATTGGAGTTTCGATTGGATCCTTCAATTTAAAAATAAGTTTGTATGAGTAAATACGGTGATACAAGAGCAAAGCAGTATGCACAATAGCAATGGAATCTTAAATGAGAACATTTGTTCTTCAGGTTTAAGCACTTGTTCTACATGAACAGAGTACAGTAAGACGCAAGCATATAGTACTTAAAAATAAAAATGAGCTCATAGACCTTACCACATTCTTGGTTCGGGACCAGTACAGAACATGGCATTCCCATTCATCGTACAGTAATTGTGTCTCAAGAGAACGTAAGGGAATTTGACGAGTTTCTTTGCCAGTGAAGTACGTTTTCTTCAGGTAATTCCAATACTACCACCAAGCATTCTTGAAGATAGCAGAGGTATAGCGCAGGTTACCTCATCCCGAGTTTCCAAATTGGTCCTTCTCTATAGAGAAAAATGGGAAAAATTGTTGTATTATAACCATCATGGAGGTAGAATGTATGGGACAAAGCAAAGTAATTGCCATGAATAAAATTACTTACACATAACTCCTGGACAAACACCTGCAACTGGCATTTTCCTTCATTTTCAGTATAATATTTCCATGATGGGAAGATATGCACATAGGATTTAACAACATCAAATGCGATGGATGCTAAACTACGAATGGCTGGTTGTGCTTCCTCCAAAAGAATAGGTGTACTAACTGGCGGAGTTGGGGTTCGCCGTGGTAGTACTGGCGCTTTGGGCGCTGGAGCTGCCTTACTAACTGCTCTTGGTTGGGAGTTCTGTGGTGGAGATGGTGCTGTGTCAACGGGAACTGGGTTACTATCTGCTGGGGTTGGGGTTAGATTGGGTGAAGCTGGTTCTCTGTCCATCGCAGTAGGGGTACAATCTTAGAGTCTGGGTTATGTGTGGTAGGGCTGGTTCTTGTGCATGTACAACCGGGGTGCCATCTCCACCAAGAGGTAGCACTGTTTTATTTGAAGACCATGTTTTTACTCTGCTAGATACTGCCATCACCAGCTCCAATTCAAATGGCTGATAAACATGAAACATAGTTGAATGTACATACATTGTATGAGAGACAGATGCAATAGATAGTGTGGAAAAAAGAGGGCATGAAATAGTCGACATGTATATTGTTTAACTAAAACAGATAGTGTGACATAATTTCACATATATGATGTCTATCTAAACTGGATAGCATAGCATGACATAATTCCAAGATATGATGACTAACTAAACAGGATGGCGTGAGATAATTATATGATGTCTTTAGTAAACAGGCCCGCATGACATAATTCACATACATGTTATCTAAGTAATCAGGATCACATGATTTAATTCACATATGTGATTTATATGCTAAGCAGAGGGCATTCACATATATGATGTGTGAACTAAGAACATGGTGTTGAATATTGTATATATGATGTCTAAACTATGCAATGCAAGACACCATATGCATGATATGAGCAGTATAACCGTACCAAGTTAGAGCATACACCTTGGTGGCGGAATAGGACTGGTCATCTGTCTCTGAATCCATCTCCAAGGAGCTATCGGGGCCCAGCAAGAGATCTTCTTTGACAGGTAGCACTGTCTGCTCTGAAGGCCTTGTTTTCACTTCAGATTTTTCCATCACTCACTCAAATGGCTGATTCACAGGAAGAGTAGTTTAATGTACAAACATTGTCGACAAATGGAAATGTAATGAAGAAAAGGATGGGCAAGATATCATTCAAATATATGATGCCTGGTTAAACAGGATGGCATTGCATATTTCACATATATTATGACTGGCTAAAAGAGATGAGACTGCATAATTCCCATATATGATATAGAAACTAAACAGGTAGCATTACATAACATGTATAAACTAAGCAGATGACATATATGATGTTGAAAGTAGGCACTGCAAGGCAACATATGCATGATATGTCTAACATCATCATGCCAAGTTAGAGCAAACACCTTGAGGGGTAAATACGGGTGGTCAGCTGCGTCTGAATCCGCCTAAAATCAGATATCTTCCTCTGATTACAATCTGGAGAGGGGGGGAGGGTTTGCCATTGAACCCAACATGGAGCGATGTCTGCATGACATTGTATTGCCATGCAAAACTCTTCTCTTTTTCTCTACATGTTCGGCATGAATCTGACATGCATACGAAAAATATATAGTGAGAATATGTAAGGAGAGCATGCAGAAATCTAGAGTGATGGTAACAACCAGTGGATGGATCCAAAAATAATGATAGCAGGCTCATGATTGCTTTAATTTAATAAAAAGACAGATGATGATTGCTTTACTATTTGTTTCCCACCCAAGATGAACAACATAGGCATACCCTAGGTGAACCAGATATTTAACAGAGATACTATTCATTGTTGCCTCGATATGTGCCCCACAACTAATTTTAAAACTAAAGTTTGAACAATACTTTGGACCTGACTTGGAGTCTAAGAGGTGAACATGACAATAAAGTAGCAGGTAAGATTAAGCAATGCATAACATAAGCAGAAACAAAAGAGTGCAACCTCTCTCGTGGACCCCTGTACTCCTCAGGTTCATCTGTAGAGTCAATGATGGTGATGCCGTTGCGGTGGGTGCCGGCAGCAGGGAAGGAGATCTAAGGCGGCGAAAGACGGTCAGGAGTCGTGCTGTTTGGTTTGGTGGATGCTTTTGTTGATGGAGCAGCTCAGGTGAGGTGGACGACGTCGCGGCAGGAGCAGGACAAACCACACAAAGTTTTCTTCGACACCTACCTATAACTGAAGTAATTCTGTAAGGGCTCATTTGGCTTGCAGGATTCTAAAAATGCAGGGATAGGAAAAACACCGAAATAGGATAGGAATGCATGTGGGAAATAGAGCATTTGTAAACACATGATTTCTGTCAACTTGCGTGTTTGGTTCACAGGAGTTGGAAGAGCAGAGGAATGCAAAGAAACATGTCCAAATTAAAGTGAAACCATTTGAAAGTGTGTACAGTTAGAATGTTATTCTGCCACTAATACACTTGGTCTTGTTTTCATGCATAGGATTTTGAAAAGTAGGTCCAGATGGATGTTTTGCTCCATTCCTTTCAACAAAATGCATGAATAATTGAATAGTAGAGTGCCATAGGAAAATTTCCTATTGCTATGTTTTTACTTCACTTTTTCCTTTGAACAAAAATAGCCCTAATGGATCAAAATGAGTGTAGAGTAATAAGTGATGCGACAAGTGCACAACCTCTTCGCCATAGCCGTGTCGACCTCGGCATCATTGGGTTGGTCACTGAAGAAGTTGAGGCAAAGGTGGCTGTCGGAGGTGTGGAGGAAGATCTGAGGAATCTGTAGATGGCGCCCACGACACTGCTCTGTTGTGATGGATGGTTCCATCATTGGTGCAGCTCCGGCGAGACGTAAGACGTTGAGGCTGAAGCAGTACAAGACAGACATCGTTAATCTCAAGTGGGATTCTAATAGCATCTCCAATAGATGATGTAAAATACATTACCAAAAAGTGATAGATGTAAAATTTACATCACCAAAAAACACCTGAGTACAACAGATGAGGTAAAAACTATTGACTCTGAACTTAACTGTCGAAACTGAAATTTACTGTGGAATCTGAATGTTACTGTCAAAACTAAACGCAATGGTAGCAGAGAGGCACTTCACATGTAGTTTAGGGAGGGTTTGCAGTTCATCTTCAACCTCCACCCCCTTAGCCGCCACCCACCACCGGCCGAACCATGCCCCGCGCCTTCATGGCGGTGGCGCTCTCGCGCCGCCTCGCCCGCGCCGCCTCGCCGCCCGCCCGCCCCAAAACCACTCCCACCGCTAGTCCGCCGCCACCCAGGCCAACACTCTAGCCCCATCCCCCGAGCTGATATTTTTCTCCGGTGATCCCCGCGCCACCGTCCCACCACCGCGCCCCCACCGCCGGCGACCACCACCCCACCCTGAACCCTAAGATAGATAGTGGGGTACCTCTCCAGCGAGCCCACCTCCCCGCTCCGGCTGGTTCTTCCTTAACTCCGGCGAGCCCCCCACCCCCTAAAAATCGACTGACCCAAAACTCGATTCAGTCGACTGAAGTGTAGCTAAATCGGAGCAGAGCAGCAACACGAGCGCGGGGGAGAGCAGAAAAGCAGCGTGAGCGAGCGAGCGAGAGCCGGAGCATCAGTGATACGTCCATTTTTCATCATGTTTTCCTACTGTTATTTATGATGTTTTTTGCATAATAATGCTTTTTGGAGTAATTCCAATGCCTTTTCTCTCATAATTTGCAAGGTACACACAAAGAGGGAGAATTCCGGCAGCTGGAAATCTGGACCTAGAAAAGCTACGTCAGGCTACCTATTCCGCACAACACCAAACAAGCTGAAACTTCACCGAGAATGTTTATGGAATATTTGATGAATATTGGAGCAAATAATTACCATAGGAGGCCCACCAGGTGGGCACAATGCACCTGGGCGCGCCAGGGAGCTCATGCGCGCCCAGATGGGTTGTGCTCACCCAGCCCACCTCCGGTGCCCATCTTCTGGTATATAAGTCATTTTGACATAGAGAAAATAAGGAGAGGACTTCCGGGACGGAGCGCCGCCGTCTCGAGGCGGAACTTGGGTAGGAGCACTTTTACCCTCCAGCGGAGCGATTCCGCTAGGGAAACTTCCCTCCCGGAGGGGAAAATCATCGTCATCATCATCACCAACAACTCTCCCATCTTGGGGACGGCTATCTCGATCAACATCTTCAACAACACCATCTCATCTCAAACCCTAGTTCATCTCTTGTGTTCAATCTTGTTACCGGAACTATAGATTGGTGCTTGTGGGTGACTAGTAGTGTTGATTACATCTTGTAGTTGATTACTATATGGTTTATTTGGTGGAAGATTATATGTTCAGATCCATTTTGGTATTTAGTACCCCTCTGATCTTGAGCATGATTATCATTTATGAGTAGTTACTTTTGTTCTTGAGGTCACGGGAGAAATCATGTTGCAAGTAATCATGTGAAATTGATATGTGTTCGATATTTTGATAGTATGTATGTTGTGATTCCCATAGTGATGTCATGTGAACGTCCACTACATGCCACTTCACCTTATTTGGGCCTAAGGGAATGCACTGTGGAGTAGCAATTAGATGATGGGTTGAAAGAGTGACAGAAGCTTAAACCCCAGTTTATGCGCTATTACGTAAGGGACCGATTGGATCCGAAAGTTTAATGCTATGGTTAGAATTTATTCTTAATACTTTTTCTCGTAGTTGCGGGTGCTTGCGGGAGGGTTAATCATAAGTAGGAAGTTTTTTCAAGTAAGAACATCACCTAAGCACCGGTCCACCCACATATCAAATTATCAAAGTAGCAAACACAGATCGAATGAACATGATGAAAGTGACTAGATGAAATTCCCGTGTACCCTCAAGAACGCTTTGCTTATTATAAGAGATCGTTTTGGCCTGTCCTTTGCCTCAAAAGGATTGGGCTACCTTGCTGCACTTTTGCTACTATTATTGTTACTTGCTCGTTACAAATTATCTTGCTATCAAACTACTCTGCTACCTACAATTTCAGCACTTGCAGACATTACCTTGCTGAAAACCACTTGTCATTTTCTTCTGCTCCTCGTTGGGTTTGACACTCTTACTTATTGAAAAGAGCTAAAATTGGTCCCCTATACTTCTGGGTCACCAAGGCTATTTTCTGGCGCTGTTGCCGGGGAGTGAATCGCCTTTGGTAAGTGGAATTTGATAAGGAAATATTTATATAGTGTGCTGAAATTTATTGTCACTTGTTACTATGGAAAACAATCCTTTGGGGGCTTTGTTTGGGGTATCTTCACCATGACCGGAACCACAATTAGCTACCCCTCAACCTACTGAACCTACTGAAACATTGAATATGAAATTCCTTCGGGTATGATAGAACAACTGCTAGCTAATCCTTATGCATGAGATTTAACCGAACATCCTCATATGCACTTGATATATGTGGAACAAATTTGTGGATTGTTTAAGCTTGCAGGTTTACCCGGAGATGACGTTAAGAAGAAGGTTTTCCCTTTATCGTTGAAGGGAAAAGCATTGGCATGGTATAGACTATGCGATGATATTGGATCTTGGAATTGGAATCGATTGAAATTGGAGTTCCACCAAAAAAATTATCCTATGCATCTAGTTCATCGTGATCAGAATTACATATATAATTTTGGGCCTCGTGAAGGATAAAGTATCGCTCTAGCTTGGGGGAGGCTGGAGTCAATGTTATATTCATGCCCCAATCATGAGCTCTCAAGAGAAATAATTATCCAGAATTTTATGCTCAGCTTTCTCATAATGATCGATCCATGCTTCATACTTCTTGTGCTGGTTCTTTCATGAAGATGACTATTGAATTACGGTGGGATCTTTTGGAAAGAATTAAACGCAACTCTGAAGATTGGGAACTCAACAAAGGTAAAGAGTCAGGTATTTTTTTTGACCAAAGAACAGTAGGGTAAGTCCCCTATTGTGAGTCATTTTCTTTTATAAAGAAGAGTATCCAAATTACAAATAAAATATGGTTGTTGTGGGGACAACCAAATAGGTACAATCTAGGGGGGAGGAAAGTAAGGAAATTATTGAAAAATTAAATATTTCCTATCCAAGAAGACATGCCCTCTTTTAGAGTGGGTATATCCCTCAGCATGGTCATTCTGAAATATCTGACAAAATCAATCTTGCATTCATTTATTGAGCAAGGTATCCCTTCAAGAATCATCCCATTCCTTTGGTTCCATATGCTCCAGCATCCAAGAATCATGATTTCCATGATGTGGTCAATATTATATCTGTGTTTAGCATCAATAATCATATTGTTGATCTCCATATCCGAATTCCATTCAAATCCAATGCTCCACCAGAAACCTTGACTAAATGGACAAGTGAATAGAAGATGAGCCCTGTCCTCATAGTCTTCATTGTTGCATAGAACACATACAGTGGAATCCAGGTGCATACTTTTTCTGATCAAAAGATCACATGTATTTATTCTGTCATTCAGCATAAGCCAACAGAAAAACTTGTGTCTTGGAAGACAACATGATTTCCATATCCATTTAAAGGTGGCAACTGCATCTTCACCATTCATAAGGTGTCCATAGATCTTCTTTGTAATGTTCTTACTGTTACCCCAGTTGAAGATCCATGTGTCCTTGCCATTTGAGTTTCTTATATTGTTTAGTTCTCCTGATAGTAAGTGGAATTGTTGGTGGCTTGTATGGAAAGTGGAAGTTGAAACAGGTTGTAAAGGTTATCCATCTCCTTGGCTTCTTTGACTGATATGTTTTCCTTTTGGGTAAAAGAGTGAAGCTCAGGGTATTTAATTCTCCTAATATCACCATTCCGTATGTCATCCCATAGCAGATTAGTGCAACCAGATTTGATGTCACAAGTAGTCATTTCTCTGAAAAGGTTAAACATTTTCATGCAATCTTTCCACCAAAAAGATCCTTTGCTTCTGTTGTAATGGGGGGCATCATTGTTATGGTAGTGAGCTTCCCAAATTTATTTTACCCATGGGACATCCACTTTGTTATAGAACTTGAATAGGTGCTTTATGAGAAGAGCTTTATTTTGTTCTCTAAGATTTAAAACCCCAAGTCCTCCTTGTTGTTTGGGTTTGCATATCATTTACCAGCTGGCCAGGCATTTACCTCCTTTATTGATTTCATTTCCATACCAAAGGAAATTTCTTCTTGATTTATCCACATGATCCAGAATGGTAACATGGACTTTAAGAGAGCACATGGCAAATATAGGCATGGAAGCAAGAACAGAGTTGACATAAGTGAGTCTCCGAGAATGGTTCATGAACCTGGCAACCCCTGATAATCTCTTATCAATCCTAGATATAACTGGGATGAGGTCATGAACAGAGGGTTAGGTGGTGCCCATAGGTAGTCCAAGATAGGTGAATGGAAGGCTTTCAACTCTACAACCGAAAGAGTTTGCAAGGTTGTTGATTGATTGTTGTTGCATATTGATTGGGATCATGGATGATTTGCTGTAATTGACAAATAGCCCAGTGGACATACTGAATAGATTAAGAAGGTATTTGAGATGACTGAGTTGATCTTCATCACCAGGCATGATCAATAGAGTATCATCTGCATATTGAATAATAGGGTAGTCAAGACCATATGCCTGATTTGTGGGGAGAGTGATTTCACCATTTGCCCAAGCAGCATTGACAATAGACTGAAGTAGATCAGCAGCAATGATATATAGAAGAGGAGAGTGAGGATCTCCTTGTCTGACTCCTCTTTTACATATAATTTTTTTCCCAGCAACACCATTTAAAAGGACAGATGTAGATGCAGTATTGAGTATATTGGTTACCCAATTTATCCATCTTGGACCAAATCCCTTAGCTTTCAACATGGCAATAATTGCATTGTATTCAATCTTGTCAAATGCTTTCTCAAAATCAAGTTTGAGTATGATGATAGGTTTCCTAGATTGGTGACATAGATGAATGTATTCAAATGCAAATCCCAAGCAGTCCTGGATATTTCTCCCTTTTATGAAACCATATTGATTCTGATGAATGATAGAGGTAATGATTTTCGGAGCTCTATTGGCCATAAGCTTTGTGATGATTTTGAGAGGAAGGCTGACCAAGGAAATGGGCCTGAAATCATTCTTGTCAATAGGGTTTGCAATCTTTGGGATGAGAGTAATAAAAGCAGTATTAATACTCTGAATATCAATGTTTCCTTCAAAAAAAATCCCAGATCATAGTATAAATATCTTGTTTGATGATATTCCAACATTTCTTCAGAAATAAACCATTGAAGCCATCAGGTCCTGGTGCTCTGTCAGAGTGGATGTCTTTAATAACTTGGTCAATTTCCTCCATGGAAAAAGGGGCCTCAAGCTCAGATAGATCTTTAGTCTGAATAATTTCCTCAAGATTGAATAGCATAGGGGGGGTTAATAGCTTTTCCTAGTCTATCTTTGTATGATCTCCAAACAATGGCAACCTTGTGATCATGATTTTGGAAAGGAGTCCCATCTTCATCTTGTAAAGAAGTTATGAAATTCTTCCTGTAGCTGTGGGTAGCCATGGCATGAAAAAATTCAGTATCTTCATCATCAAGCTGTATACTCCTCATCTTAAACCTGGATTTCCAATATATTCTTTTGACTTCTAATAACTTGGTTATGTGATTCTTAATAATAATTATGAAGTTTGCTTCAATAGTGCTTAGATTTCTTTGATCTTCAATGCCATCAATCATAGATAGAACATAGTTACATGCAGAAATATTGGTGTTAAGTTTTGACAGATTTTTGCTCCATTTTTTAAACCCATTCTGAGACATTTGAACCTGGCAGCAGTATCCTTGGCAGAATTTGTCATTTGTTGATTTCTGTTCCAACATTGAATAACAGTCTCATAGAACCCATCAAATTAGAACCAATAATTTTCAAATCTGAATATAGAGGATTTTGGAATATCACTGCCTATCTGAATGTGAATAGGAATATGATCTGATGTGACTCTAGCAAGTGGGTGTTCCAAAGTATTTGGGAATGTTAGGGTCCAGTTAGCAGAAGTAAAAATCTAGTCAAGCTTTTCCAGTAGTGGAGAGTCCTGCATATTAGACCAGGTGAAATTCCTACCCTTGATTGGTATTTCCACAACATCCTGTTGTTGGAGCAAGCTGTTAAACATAAGCATATTATTGGTGTCCCCTCCAGGTCTGTTTCTGTCAAGTGGGATCCTAATTAAATTGAAATCACCCATTAAAATCCAATGGTCCATCTGAGAGGCATCAATATTGCTCAGCCAGTCAAAAATTTTAGTTCTGTCATCATTGTGGCAGGGTCCATATATATTGCTGATGTAAAAAAGGTTACCAGATAGATTGCATGATAGCCTCACAGTGATTTGGTATGTATTTTGGCTGACAACAGAACCTGAAAAAAGACTGCCATTCCAAATAGTAATAGTTCCTCCTGATAGGCCAACAGAGGCAGTATATGCAAATTGGTTGTATCTTCTAGGTGAAAAATTTCTGAGGTAAGCTTGGTCAAAATAATCTCTCTTAGTTTCTTGCAAGCAAATAATGCCACAGTTGCTTTCTTCAATTTATGCTCTAATATCATCCCATCTAATTTGGGAATTTATCCCTCTGACATTCTAATTCAGTATATTCCAGTTTCTACTCATTGATCAAAGTAGTAGGAAAGAGCTTATCTTGGATAGACTTAATCAAATCCAAAAAAACATTGCAAGAATCATAGGAAGTGATGAAATATGACAGCCATCTGAACTGATAAATCATAATGCTGAGAAGCATCAGGTACAAACTCCACTGACCATTCAGACCACTTGAAACATAATATAAATAGTGCATGATGTTCCACTCACAAACATATAAAATGGAGTCTAACTCCTTACAACCCAGGTTCATGATAAAGACAGATAATATAGCCCAAAAGCAGATAAAGTAAACACACGGTCGGAATCTAGTACTGATCTTGTTATAACAAGACTAGTTAGAGCATCTAAGTTCTTCATTCATGGTCCACCTTGGCCATCAGCTTCTCTTCAGAAACCTCCTCAAGAGGGATCAGGAATTGCTTAGTTGCAAGAGCTTGGACTGTTCCAAGTGGAAGTTCAGGTGGTGGAGGAGCAGTTGGGTCTCTGACTTCATGCTCAAATTAAGTGTTCATATTCTTCTGGCAGTTGCTGATGTTTTTGGCCTTGTTTGCTGCAGCTTCATTCTTGAAATCCACACTCAGACCAGCAAGGCGACGGCTGCGGCGTAGATCATTTACATCAAGTGGAGCATTGGTCTTCTTTCTCTTGTTGCCCGCAAGTATGGAGGGGATGGCAGGAGCAACAGTTGGTTCCTTAGACAGCACATGGGATGGTTCAGCAGACGGAGAATTTGGGTTACTAGCCATGAAATCTAGCTTGGAAGGTGACATGTCAGGTTCATGACTAGGTGACAGAGCAACAGCAGAAGTTTCAGAGTGGTCCAGCTCTTCAGTAATCATGACAGTGGAGATCACAGGTTCAGGCGGGGTTTCAGTAACACCTGTCAGCAGGCCTTTCTTCACAGTACCATGGGCATCATCAACATTGATCAACTGGAAACGTGTACTGACCACAGCAAAAAAAAGCATCAACAGCTTCAATTGCAGGTTGGAGCGTTTGATCCTGATGAGCAATCTCTGGATCTTGGGGTGGGGTGTAAACCATGGGTATGTCCTCTTGATCATCAGCAGGAGCATGGTGGGCTGCAGGCACAACATGCGGGTTGTCATTGGGAGCAAAATCTACATCATGCCAGATACCACCAAATGGAGCATGAGGCATGGGGTGCAAAACACCGTCCGGGGGGATCGGGTCTTCCTCGCCACCCATAGCACCAAGGAGTTCAGATGACAAAGTATACACAACACTAGTCCAAGACTTCCCATGGCCATAATCATCTAGGCTTTCACAAATGACATGACTGATTGGTATTTCCAATAGATCAGGCACTCTAATCTTGACCAATATACGAGCCCTATTAGATAAATCTCTATTCCAAACTAAAAACTTGGGAAACCCACTGACAGATTCACGAACTTTGTCTGGTCTCCATGCCTAAAGTGGGTAATTGACCATCATAATCCAAACATCATGGGAGAAGGTGCAGTCACGGTAGTTTATACCTCTGTCATGACGGATAACATGCAGTGTCAAGTCACCTACGAAGTAGGGACTGTTGGTGATAGCTGTGTCGATGTCGCAGGCATGCTGGAAACGGACGAGAGCGGCTCCCATGCCGCACTTGGATACATCAGCAATGTGGAAGCCATGCTCATGGTCAAGATAGTGACGAATGAGCATGGCGTCCGTGTCGAACTGATTAGGATCCGGAGGCGGGGCGAGGGAGATGATGGCCCAATCCCCCGATTGGACCAGAGCTTCGCCGCCAAGGTAGTGGTAGGAACGCCGACGACGGTTTCCATGGGCTTCTATGATGGAAGTGCCCGGGGGGAGGAGTGGGAGGGGGTCGCATGGGTAGGTGGCCATGGTGGCAGAGGAAGTTGGGGCGACAATGGAGAAGCACGACGGAGCAGAGCAGGGGTGTAATGGAGAACATGGGGTTTGGCAGGCTAGGCGGTCGAATAGAGGGGGAGGGGTGGGGTTTTGGGGAGACGAGTCGTCGTGAGGGTTATCGGGTACAGGTGTGGGGGGGGGGGGTTTGGTGGGATTTGACCCAATAGACGAGGATTTTGTTTTTGGATAATAAACAGAATCGGGATATATGCCCGTAACAATAACAAGATCAGCATCTAAACTGATTTTTGCAGTCGTTATGTAGGTGTCCAGATGATAAGCATTTGCCACAGAAAGATAAAAGAGGAGTCTGTTGATGGCCAGATGGGCCGCTTTCATTGCGGTGGGCTTGATTGGGTCAGGGTTTGGTGTTGGAAGTGGGCTGGGCTCCAGTCAAAAGAGAAGAGTCAGGTATTAAGCTTAAGAATGATTGTGTTAAATCTTTTATGAATACCGATGCTTTTCAAAAATTTAGCACTAAATATGGACTTGACTCTGAGATAGTAGCCTCCTTTTGTGAATCATTTGCTACTCATGTTGATCTTCCTAAAGAGAAGTTGTTTAAATATCACCCACCCATTAAAAAATAAATTAAAGAACCGGTACTAGCTAAAGAAGAAACTATACTTTATAATGTTGATCCGGTTATTCCTACTGTTTATATTGAGAAACCACCTTTCCCTGTTAGGATAAAGGAACATGCTAAGGTTTCAACTGTGGTTAACAAAAGTTATATTAGAACACCCATACCTGATGAACAAATCAAAGTAGAACCTAGTGTTGCTATGGTTAAAGATCTCCTAGAAGAAGATATAGATGGCATGTTATTTACTTCTGCAATGAAGCTAATAGAATTGCCAAACCTAATAAAGAGGAAAAACATAGACCCGTTGTTGGCATGCATGTTGTCTTAGTTAAAATTGGAGATCATTGTTATCATGGTTTATGTGATATAGGTGCTAGCATGAGTGCTATTCCCTTTACTTTATATCAAGAAATTATGAATGACATAGCACCTGTTGAAATAGAAGAAATAGATGCCACTATTAAACTTGCTAATAGAGACACCATCACGCCACTTGGGATTGTTAGATATGTTGAAGTCTTGTTTGGGAAAATAAAATACCCTACTGATTTTCTTGTTCTTGGTTCCCCACAAGATGACTTTTGTCCCATTGTCTTTGGTAGACCTTTCTCACACACCGTTAATGCTAAGATAGACTGTGAGAAACAAACTGTCGGTGTTAGTTTTGGTGATGAGTCTCATGAGTTCAATTTTTTCAAGTTTAGTAGAAAGCTTCATGAAAAAGAATTGCCTAGTAAGGATGAAATAATTGGTCTTGCTTCTATTGTTGTGCCTCCTACTGATCCACTAGAACAATATTTGCTAGACCATGAAAATGATTTACATCTATGCACAAAAGAAATGAAATAGAGAAGATTTTCTTTGAACAACATCCTCTACTTAAACACAATTTACCTATTGAAACTCTAGGAGGTCCTCCTCCACCTAAAGATGATCCCGTGTTTGAATTAAAACAATTGCCAGACACTTTGAAATATGATTATCTTGATGAGAAGAAGATATATCCTGTTATTATTAGTGCTAACCTTTCAGAACATGGGGAAGAAAGATTACTGAAAGTTCTAAGAAAGCACCGAGCTACTATTGTATATACTCTTGATGATTTAAAGGGCATTAGTCCCACTATCTGTCAGCACGAAATTAATATGGAACCTGATGCTAAACCCGTGTTGCTCACCAACGTCGGTTAAATCCAAAGATGAAAGAAGTGGTAAGATCAATGGATAATGGAAGTTTCTAGAATTGCAGCTCTGTTCTGTTCAAGAATTCTTTCTCCAGGGTTCGGTTCAGAAGGCGGGATGGAAGAGAGAGAATATTAAAACTTCTGGAAGCAGGTATAGTCTATCCTATAGCTGATAGTAGATGGGTAAGTCTTGTTGATTGTGTCCCTAAGAAAGGAGGTATTACTGTTGTTCCTAACGATAAGAATGAACTTATTCCACAAATAATTGTTACAGGCTATAGAATGCTAATTGATTTCAGAAAATTAAATAAAGCAACTAGAAAAGATCATTACCCTCTGCATTTTATTGATCAAATGCCAGAAAGATTATGTAAGCACACACATTTTTGCTTCCTTGATGGATATTCTGGTTTTCACAAGTACCTAATCAAGAAAAGACCACTTTTACTTGTCCCTTTGGAACTTATGCTTATAGAAGTATGCCTTTTGGTTTATGCAATGCACCTGCTACCTTTCAAATATGTAAGACTGCTATATTCTCTGACTTTTGTGAAAATATTGTTGAGGTTTTCATGAATGACTTCCCTGTTTATGGGAAGTCTTTTGATGATTGCTTAAGCAATCTTGATCGAGTTTTGCAGAGATGTGAACAAACAAATCTTGTCTTGAATTGGGAGAAGTGCCACTTTATGGTTAATGAAGGCATTTTCTTGGTCATAAAGTTTGTTAAAGAGGTATTGAAGTGGACAAAGCCAAGGTTGATGCAATTGAGAAAATGCCATGTCCTAAAGATATCAAAGGTATTTGTAGTTTCCTAGGTCATGCTAGTTTCTATAGGAGATTTATTAAAGACTTCTCTAAAATTTCTAGGCCTCTTACAAACCTTTTGCAAAAGGATGTCCCTTTTGTTTTTGATGATGATTGTTTAGAAGCCTTCGAAACACTCAACAAAGCCTTAATTTCTGCACCTATTGTTCAACCACCTGATTGGAACTTGCCGTTTGAAATTATGTGTGATGCTAGTGATTATGTTGTTGGTGTTGTTCTAGGACAAAGAGTTGATAAGAAACTGAATGTTATTCATTATGCTAGTAAAACTCTAGACAGTGCTCAACGAAATTATGCTACTACCAAGAAAGAATTTCTAGCAGGGTGTTTGCTTGTGATAAATTTAGATCATATATTGTTGATTCAAAGGTAATTGTTCACACTGACCATGTTGCTATGAAATATCTTATGGAAAAGAAAGATGCTAATCCTGGACTTATTCGATGGGTTCTCTTGCTACAAGAATTTGATTTGCATATCACTGATAGAAAAGGACATGAGAACCCCGTACCTGATAACTTGTCTAGGCTTGAAAAATGTGCTTGATGATCCACAACCTATTGATGATAGTTTTCCTAGTGAGCAGTTAGCTGCAATAAATGTTGCTCATAGTACCCCTTGGTATGTTGACTATGCTAAATACATTGTTGCTAAATATTTACCACCTAGCTTTATACATATCAAGAAAAGAAAAAAAATCTTCTATGATTTAAGACACTACTTTTGGGATGACCCACATCTTTATAAAGAAGGAGTAGATGGTATTATTAGACGTTGTGTACCTGAGCATGAACAGGTACAAATCCTATGGAAATGTCACTCCGAAGCTTAGATAGGGCATCATGCTGGAGATAGAACTGCTCACAAGATATTGCAATCCGGATTTTATTGGCCTACTCTCTTCAAGGATGCCCGTAAGTTCGTCTTATCTTGTGATGAATGTCAAAGAATAGGTAATATCAGTAAGCATCAAGAAATGCCTATGAATTATTCACATGCTATTGAACCATTTGATGTTTGGGGATTTGATTACATGGTACCTTTTCCTTCCACTAATGGGTATACACATATTTTGGTTGCTGTTGATTGTGTTATTAAATGGGTAGAAGCTATTCCAACCAGTCGTGCTGATCACAACACCTCTATTAAAATGCTTAAGGAAGTTATTTTCCCAAGGTTTGGAGTCCCTAGATATTTAATGACTTATGGTGGTTCACACTTTATTCATGGTGCTTTTCGTAAAATGCTTGCCAAGTATGATGTTAACCATGGAATTGCATCACCTTATCATCCTCAGTCTAGTGATCAAGTTGAGCTTAGTAATAGAGAAATAAAATCAATTTTGTAAAAGACTGTCAATAGGTCCCTGTTGAGGATATAACTACTGAGTGTAAACCGCCCAGGAGGGGCCGGTTCACGCTCATCCGTATTAAGCCCATAAAGACAAAAGAGGACGACGTTCTACTATTGAAGCTTAGAGGCCCAGAGCCCAAAGGCGGATTAGGGCCCATAGTTGTAAACCGCCATAGTCGTATAACTTGTATTGTAAGTTAGGGAAAGGAAGAGACCGAGCCGGACACTTGTATGAGCCGGCCTCGGGACTCTGTAAACTGGCCGGGCGTCAAACTGTGTATATAAAGGGACGAGCCGACAACGGTTCAGGGACAAGAAACAACAACTCGACACCCAGGCAAAGCGTATTCGCTCCCTGGTTATCAGAACCCCAATAATTCCATCACAACTAGACATAGGCTTTTACCTTCATTGTAAGGGGCCGAACTAGTATAAAACTCTTGTGTCCCTTGTCCGGTTTAACCCCTTTAAGCTAATCTCATTGCGATGGCTCCACGACTAAGTCATACGCTAGGACATCGGCGTGTTAATTGCCTGACGAGTTGGCGCCCACAGGGCTATCGCACGATGGTTTCGAGTTCTTAAAGGGCAAATTTGAAGGACTCAAAGGGTACGCAGTTGGCCGGAT
Source organism: Aegilops speltoides (assembly GCA_021437245.1). Lineage (NCBI taxonomy): Eukaryota > Viridiplantae > Streptophyta > Magnoliopsida > Poales > Poaceae > Aegilops > Aegilops speltoides. The sequence goes on from CM038144.1 coordinate 334,467,914, forward strand.
GACCAAGAGTCGTCGCGGCAAGCTCTACATCGACGATGCAGGCTGGGGCCCCGAGGCCGGCTCAATCAAGTAGGGGTACCGGGTCCCCTTTGGTGGAATTCATGTCTTCATCGGCAAGATAGGCGAACCGGGCCCTGAGCCGGACATCTCCACCGAGCTTGTCGAAACGGCTCAGCGTGCAAGTCCTGCCCGGGTTCAGCCTGCCATGAAGCGTGCGTTCGTAGGGTTCATCCATGGTGCGGAATCTGAACCGGTGTCTGATGGTGAGACAGCCATCTATTCAGATGGTGAATCATTCACTGGCGAAACCGAGTCACTGTACCAGTTGCAAGATGGCCGGATTGGGGGATGCTCCGATGGCGACAGTATTCCGGGCCCCCTTGACCCGCCAAACCAAGTTGCCATTTTCATGGCCGGTATGCAGCCCACCATGCAATCTTCATCCACAACAGCAATGATTTCTGGATCGGCAGCCGCGGCAGGAGGCCCGGCGCGCCGGCCGGCTCAAGTGCTTGCCAGTCTATTGGACGCTTTGACGGCATTGTTGACCACAACAGTCACCCTGGATACCCAAGTTCAGCATAATGCGGATGTTACCAAGCTAAAGGATCTATAACTCAGGCCAAGGCAGACTTGGCGGCTGAGGAGACCAGGATGGCTGAAGAACGGGCCGCTTTAGATGCCCAATCACAACAGATCCAGTAGAATTACCGCTTCTGTTGGATCAGAATGCGTCAAACGAAGTAATGAGAAGGAAGTACCGGTCTCGTCTGCCGCAGATTTACGAGGGTATGAATCTCTTCAATACGCCGGGAGCCGGGCCCAGTAATCCGGCAGCAGTAAACCGGAGCGAGGCACCTGGGGCGGCGCTGGATCAGCCACGGGTGATGGACCCGCCCCGACGGATGGACAACCCGCCGCAATATGTAACAACGCCACCGGGTCACTTCTCTAACCCTTTGGATAAGATGATCGCTGCAACATCGCGTTTGGCAGCTATTCCGATGGAGGGTGACTCACTAGCGGTGATTGAGACGCGACGGGCCAGGGATCTTCTTCAAACCGCTGTTGTGCAGCAGCACGCTTACTCCTATAGCCGAGACAAAATATATTCGACCGCCCGTCCGAGCAAGAGTTATAGCAAGCACATGGACGAACCGGCCGTGTCAAGAAGTGCGCGGCGTCGTGATGCCCATCACGGGCCTAATCCGGTGCACAGCGGTTTAAATGCTCAGGATGTGGTGAAGAACGGCCAAGCACGGCAGCACAGTACCAGAATCAAACCGCTCCGGTTCAGCCAGCGGCGTCAGTTGAACGTGGTTTGGCCTTTAGCTCTTGGGGAGTACCATGCCTCACCCCGGCTCTGTGTAATGTGCGTCTGCCCAAGGATTTCAAGGGTCCGCGTAAAGTGCCTAATTATACTGCTGATCAGCCCCAGAGGCGTGGGTTGAAAGTTATGAGATGGCAATGGAGATGCTAGATGTGGATGAAGCGGCGTGTGCAAAATACTTCACCATGATGTTAGAAGGAACGTCTCGTACCTGGCTGAAGAGCCTGCCTATTAATTCGATCAGTTCATGAGATGAGTTGAAGGCCAAGTTTATAGCAAACTTCAAGGATACGTGCAAGCAACCCATGTCCATTGTGGATCTGGTGGCTTGTGTCCAAGGAGAGAATGAATCAACAACCCATTGGGTGCGTCGGGTTTCAGAAGTTTTGCATTCGTCAGGCCGCATCAATCCGGACATGGCGATTGTGACCTTGGAAGGTAATTGCCGGTTTAAATCACTGACGATGAAGTCGGGACGGCTCAAGCGTCACTGCAATGATATGGGAACACTCATGGCGGCTCTGGTTAAGTATGCTGATTCTGATAATACCAAGAACCCCGATTCTAACGAAGAAAAGCAGGAGAAGGGAAGGAAGAATGCCCGTTCAAAAGGACAGCATAACAAGGCGAGCCACAGGAACAATGGTAAGCGTAAAGCGGACAATTCAGATTTTGTGGCTAACACCAGTATGCAGGGCAACATGCAGCGCCGTAAGGGTAAACCGCCCCAGCATGATGGAGGCATGAATCTGGAATGCTTGTTAAACCAGCCCTGCCCAAAGCACGGGACAAAGGAGGTTCCGGCCACACACCTCTGGAAGGATTGTCACATCATGAGGGAGTTCAAAAACTCTGATCTCTTCCGGTATGATCAGAGTCCATCCGATGGTTCCGGTCTAGGATTTCACGGGCCAGGTTACGGTGGTGGCGGTTCAAACTCAGGATTTCAGAATAACCAGGGCAATCAGAACAACCAAGGTGGTCTGTCAGAGAAATAATCGGGGAATCAGCGGCGATCGGGTTAAGCGATGGGCGATATCATGTCTTCACTACTAGTTTGTGCAAGCGCGATCAGAAGCTCCATAAAAGGGCGGTAAACTCTATTGAACCGGCAGTGCCCCGTTATCTACGATGGTCTAAGCAGCCTATTGTCTGGAGTCGGGAGGATCATCCGCCCCAGGTTGACAATCCGGGCCACCTAGCTTGGGTGGTTGCACCGCAGGTTGGAGGTTATAAGTTCACCAAGGTACTCATGGACGGAGGGAGCAATATCAATATCTTGTATTACGAAACCTTCCGGCATATGGGGTTGACAGATAAGAACCTTAGACCGTCAAACACCATTTTTCATGGTGTGGTGCCTGGTAAATCGGCTTACCCAGTTGGTAAGATAGCTCTGGAGGTGGTTTTTCGAGATGATCATGATTCAAGATCCGAGACGGTGACCTTTGAAGTGGTTAAGATCAGAAATCAGAAGTTCGTACCATGCCTTGTTTGGACGGCCAGTTTATGCTAAATTCATGGAAAGTCCGTGTTATGCCTATCTACAGCTCAAAATGTCGGGTCATAAAGGGACCATCACGGTTCATGGTAGCCGTAAGATTGCGCTGGAGTGCGAGGAAGGTGATGCGACATATGCTGAATTGGTTTGTGCAATGGAAGAGTTGAAGTTTTATAATGATAATGTTGATCCGGCAGACATGACTTCTCTAAAGAAGCCCACTACAGAGCATGATCCCGCTTTGAAGTTTAAATCGGCTGATGAGACTAAATTGGTTGATTTTGTTCCTGGCGATTCATCCAAGCAGTTCAGTATCAGCGTCAACTTGGATCCGAAATAGAAAAGCGCGCTCATCGAGTTCATTTGTGAGAACCAGGACATCTTTGCATGGAAGCCTTCTAACATGCCAGGTGTACCGAGGGAACTCGCTGAGCACACTCTTAATATTGATCCAAAGTTCAAACCGGTCAAGCAGTTTCTTGGCCGCTTTAATGAGGAGCGGTGCAAGGCCATTGGTGAAGAGGTAGCCCGGCTATTGGCAGCAGGGTTTATCGTGGAAGTGTTTCACCCAGAGTGGTTGGCTAATCTGGTGCTGGTACTTAAGAAAAACGACACTTGGCGTATGTGTGTGAACTACACAGATTTGAACAAAGCTTTCCCAGCTGATCCCTTTGCCCTCCCTCATATTGATCATATCATTGATGCTACGGCGGGTTGTGAACGTTTGAGTTTCTTGGATGCTTATTCTGGTTATCATCAGATCAAGATGGCAATTAAGGACCAGGAGAAGACAACTTTCATTACTCCCTTTGGAGCCTTCTGTTATGTGTCTATGCCCTTTGGGCTCAAGAGTGCCCAGGCAACTTATCAGCACTGTGTGCAGAATTGTCTTCATAATCAGATTGGGCGCAATGTTGATGCCTATGTGGATGATATTGTGGTGAAGTCCAGGAAAGCAGAGACCCTCATCACTGATTTGCAAGAAACCTTTGATAATCTGAGAGTTTATAAAGTGATGCTCAATCCGGCTAAGTGTGTCTTTGGTGTACCCGCTGGTAAACTCTTGGGTTTTCTGGTGTCCAACCGGGGCATTGAGGCTAATCCAGAAAAGATCAAGGCTATCACATCCCTGGCTAAACCGGCACGTGTCAATGATGTTCAATGCTTGGCGGGTCGTATTGCGGCTTTGAGCCAGTTTATCAGCAGATTGGGAGAAAAGGCGACCCCCCTGTATCAGATGTTGAAGAAGACACACAATTTTGTCTCGAATGATGCTGCTGATGCAGCGTTTGAGGACTTAAAGAAGCAGTTGGCTGAGCCGCCGATTCTTGCTGCTCCAGTTGATAAGGATCCACTGATGTTATATGTGGCTGCTAATGCCCGGGCTGTCAGTGTGGCTATTGTTTGGAGCGCAAGGAGGCTGGGAAGGAGCACCCGGTTCAAAGGCCGGTTTATTATATCAGCGAAGTGCTCATTGAGTCAAAACAAAGGTATCCGCATTGGCAGAAGCTGGTATATGGGGTTTTTATGGCAAGTCAAAAGCTTAAATAGTACTTTCAAGTTCATCCCATCACAGTGGCCAGTTCTGCTCCTTTGGGGGATATAATCCAGAATAGGGAAGCAACTAGCCGGGTTGCTAAGTGGGCTACTGAGCTTGGACCACATGGTTTGAAGTATATGCCTCGAACAGCTATCAAATCCCAAGCCCTTGTGGATTCCATCAATGATTGGACAGAGTTGCAGATCTCGGAGGACAAATAGGACAGTACATACTGGACTATTCACTTTGATGGGTCCAGGCAAGTGGAGGGCTCGGGGGCTGGAGTTGTCCTTACTTCCCCTTGAGGTGATAAAATTTGTTATGTTCTTCGCTTAATGTTCCCTTGTACTAACAATGCAGCTGAGTATGAAGCCTTACTCCATGGTCTTCGAGTGGCTAAGGAAATGAACTTAAGCTGCGTAAGATGCTTTGGAGACTCAGATCTGGTAGCCCAGCAAGTTTCAGGTACTTGGGATTCCAAGGATCCACTCATGGAGGCTTACCGACGAGAGGTGAATATTGTTGCTGGTCACTTCAAGGGTCATCAAGTGGAGCACATTGATCAGCGCAAAAATGAGGCAGCTGATGCTTTAAGCCGGTTGGGGTCTCAGCATAAACCGGTGCCACCCAATACCTTTTCTGGATGTCTTACACAACCCGTCCGTTCAGTTGCCTATAGAGGAGGACCTTGCTATTCCTGATCCAGGGGCACAGTTGGTGGCCGGTTTACATGTTACTCCGGATTGGACGGTTCCATACTTGGCGTATATGAACCGGGTCGAGTTACCAGAGGATGCAGTCTTGGCCGGACAGATAGTCCGGCGATCCAAGTCCATGGTGGTTCAAAATGGCGAGTTACACCGGTGCAGTGTCTCTGGTGTGTTCCAGCGATGTATTTCTCCTAAAGAAGGCTGAGAGATTCTAGGAGAAATCCACGAAGGAGACTGTGGTCATCACGCCGGTTCAAAATCCTTGGTTGCTAAAGCTTTTCGTCATGGTTTCTATTGGCTGACGGCTCATGCGGATGCTGAGGACTTGGTGAGGCGGTGCGATGATTGTCAGAAGTTCTCACGACGAGCTCATGTTCCGGCTCAGGAGCTACGGATGATTCCCATCACCTGGCCATTTTCTACTTGGGGGCTTGACATGGTAGGGCCTTTCAAACGATCTAAGGATAAGAAGACCCACCTGTTGGTGGCGGTTGACAAGTTTACTAAATGGGTTGAAGCGGAGCCAGTAAGCAAGTGTGACGCAGCCACGGCGGTTCAATTCATCAAAAAGGTGATCTTCTGTTTCGGTTTTCCACATAGCATTATCACAGATAATGGCACGAACCTTTCCAAAGGTGAGATGGAAGAATTTTGTCAATGAGAGCACATCCGGCTTGATGTGGCATCGGTAGCTCACCCCCAATCTAATGGACATGCTGAGAGAGCTAATCAAGAAATCTTGAAAGGCATCAAGCCCCGGCTTATGGTTCCTTTGAAGAGGACGCCGGGTTGTTGGGTGGAGGAGTTACCATCTGTGCTATGGAGCATAAACACCACCCAAACCGATCTACAAGTTATACACCTTTCTTCATGGTTTACGGGTAGAGGCGGTACTCCCAAGTGATATTCGTCATGATTCGCCCCGGGTTGCCAATTATGTTGAAGCGGACAACGAGCAAGCACGTCAAGAAGCACTTGACCTGTTAGATGAAAAACGGGACATGGCATTGGCTCGTTCGGCGGTTTATCAACAAGACCTGCGGCGTTATCACAGCCGCCGGGTTAGAACAAGAACCTTTCAAGAAGGCGACTTAGTGCTCCGGCTCATCCAGGATCAAACCGATATGCACAAGTTATCCCCGCCTTGGGAAGGGCCCTTTGTGGTTAGCAAGAATCTGCACAACGGATCATACTACCTTATCGACGTTCGCGAGCACAATGACTCAAGCAAATCGGAAGAGGAGACCCGTCGACCGTGGAATATCGCTCTTCTACGGCCTTACTACACCTGAGTCATAGGCTCTCATTATGTACATATTTTGACAATATATATATTATGATCTATATAATAAATCGGCATCCTTGCTATAAGCAGGGCCTCTGCTGTTCTTCCAATATTTCTTGGTTACAAGGGGGCTTCTGCTTACAAAGCTACATCCTGTTTTGTCCATTAAACCGGCTATCATGCCACAATACAGCTTGGGAGCTTCACACCCAAGGGGCCAAAGAGAGTATTGTTGCTAAAAGCACAACTCAAACATAGGCACCCATTGAGCACAGCTCACAAAGTTACTTGGGGGCTCTTTGTGTAAAGTAACAAAGAGTTTGAAAGGACCCTTGTAATTGGGTATCGACCCACGGCTTGGAAGCTTGGTGTATTCACCTAAAACCCGGGTTAACTCCGCCTTCATCAAGTAAGCCACTCCTATCCGAGTAATCCGGCATGACCATGAGCGTTTGACAAGCTATTCTTATATAGACCCTGAACTTGTCAAAGTTAAAACGACGATTGGTTAGTTGGAGGCCCATCTTAAAAGGCTTTGTCAAATGGTTTAACTCAGTGGCCTGGCAGCCCACGAAAAGCCTCGAATTTGGGTCTGGCAGCCCTCGAAAAGCCTCGACTACAAGATTTATTTGAATTTGTTTTTTGCAAGTTTTATCTCTATTGATGAAGTTCTAAGTTAAACCGGTGTCTATTGACCCGGCCAGACTATATGTTTTTACATGAATCCGGTGTTTTTTTAACCCGACGTGGCTTACAGTTATCAGCTGTTAGCATGTAATCAAGTATGAACTAGCATCTATCAATCCGGTCTGGCATTGACTATAAGTTGCCAGAATGATCATCCTGTGTTTATCATAACCCGGCATGGCTTATTACGCACCAGCACAATGCGTGGGTGTTTTCAACTACTCAAAGTTTGGCTTATCACCCTTACTAAACAAGTTGGTAAACCAACAAAAGTGATTTAAAATCAAACAAGTTGGTAGACCACCAGCACAAGGCAGGATTTTATACGAAATACCAAGGCAAATAAAGCAAGCATAGCAACAATCATGCTGGCTTACAATATCAGGTAGCAGTGCACGATGGCGGAAGATCAACGTATTTCAACTAGCCTATTACAAGGCGCTTTCATGCCCAAAAGAATAATTGTTTGTTGCCTGCAACACGTAAAAATCAAACCGGCTGGCGGATTATGATTCAGCACCAGGCTGACGTGAAGTTGAAGGATCATCTCGCGCCGGTTCAACCTCCTCCTCACCCAGTGGCTGGAAGTCAAGGGTGGTCTAATAAATCCTGGTTAAGGCTTGAAAGACAACTTCGTTGCTTATAAGGTTGGATGGTTCAATGTCAGGGGCATAGGTGTGCTTACGGATTGGAGGGATTAGATTCCGAGCTTCTTTCACAGCTGCGTCAACCCGTCTGCTGTCTGCGTCATAGCTGGACCGATAGACAGATAAATCAACCTCTTCAGCCTATTGGCTTGCCAGTGGGCACATCTCCTTTGTCAAGACTTTGAGGGCTTCATTATCAAAGTCTAATCCATCTTCTTGTTGACCGGGATAGCCTTTTGCGATATCTGCCGGATCAAGATCAGCAATTCGTGCTTTGGCCCGCATCAGTGCTGTTAAAGCGCCAGCTCTTGCAGCAGATCGCTTTACCTCTTCTATCTGGGCTGGGGTCATAGACAATTTGGCTAATGTATCCTTGATCAAGATTGGTGCCGGCTTGTTGAAGGAAGATGCACAGATGACTCGTTGAGCACCAGTATACAATTGTTCTATCAACGTGTAGGCTGCCTTCAACTTCATCCGCATATCTGAGCCTAGATGAGCAACATGGCTACCTGCAAACGGTTTAAGAAAATATTGTTAAACCAGCAACTTCAACAATGTTTAAGGAAGGTGTTGACAAAGGGTACTTACCAAATATTGTTGAAGTCATAGCATTGACTTGATGCTTCAGCCCAGTTAGCTCCTCTACCACCGGTCTAAGCGCTGCTTCGGCATCTTCAGCCCGCTTTAAAAGAGCAGCCTTCTCTGTTTCCACTGCTCCATGGCAGTCAAAGCGCCCTTCAGTTCATCTTTGGCCTTGGAGGTTTCTGCTTGCTGGGACTTTATGTTTTCTTGAAGATCAGCAATCTGGGAATCCTTGTTGTTCAAGTCAGCCTGCAAAAGGCAGATGATGAAGAAGTTAAGATTTTTTCTCAAAGTCCCAAGCACATAACAAGTTATATACTTGGCACTTGGGGCTAATGCGGATTGCTTTTTATTTTGACTATCATTCAAAGTCCCAAGGCTCAATAAGAGTATTAATCTTGGCACTTGGGGGCTAATGCATAATTTATCAGAAAAATCAAAGGTGAAGGAATTCAACAAGGACAAGTTTGGAACAGAAAAGTCCCAGTTCATTTTACAAAGGTAAACCGGCCTTTGGGGGTTACACAGTTGAAAGCCTTTTTCTTTAAAGTCCCGGTTCATCTTGAAAAGATGAACCGGCCCTTGGGGGGTACAATGGAGTTGATATATATAGTGCAAAGAAAATTTATGAAGTGTTTGGAAGATACCTCATAACACTCCTTCATCAAATTTACCAAACCGGCCTCATAGTCATGGCTGGTGTATAGGCGGTTTAAGTATCCAGAATGAAGTTCCTGAGCGGGGAGATGAGCATAACTTGACACATCGGTCTTCCACTTGCCTTTCTCTTTAGTATCAGATTCCACTTTGGCACTATGCTTTGACAAAGCGACAGGATTACCAGGACAAGTATGGCTGACCCTAGTAATCACAACATCATCAGTTGCTGCATTTGGGCTCGCCGGTTTGTCTGAGGCCTTGGCAGGGCTCAACGGATCAGCAGTTGGACTTGGAGGATTGGCTTGCGGGCTTGGTGGATTGATATGAGGGCTTGCCGGGTTAGGTTATGGCAGATCAGCAACAGTATCCTGACCTTGTGGCGCAGGATCATCCATAACAACATCAACATCTCCACCGACACCTTCCGAGGTTCTCTCTGGTTCAATCTCATCAGTAGGGGTATTGGTCTTTGCTTTCTTGCTGAGTCAGGCTTTGGCGCTGCAAAATGGCACACAAAGGTTAATATGGTAAACCGGCGCAAGAAGGTAAAGCTAAGATTATTGTACTTACCAAGGGACGGTCTTGAGAGGAGGCATTTGCGTGGTTGATGAATCGCCAGAGGATGAATTGGAAGTTACTGATAATTTGAGTCAAACGGATTAAGAGGGTGTCGTAAGTAACCCGCCAAGGGATAAGACTTGTTAGAATTACAAGAGACCTCTGCACGGTGCTTCCGGAGGAGGTGACTTGCTGGCCACTATGCCGGGTTGTGCGACGAGCTTCAGGATGTTGTGGATCCAAATGAGTGAAAGGATGTGAACGCTTCACTTTCCGGACTGCGCGACGTATTTTTCCTACTATCACAAGATCGGAATTTGAGGAAAGGGAGATTACCTCGACATGGTCAGCACGGCTAGCTTCCGCATCATCCTGGTAATGGTCATTGTCAATAAGATGTATGAAATATGAACCGAGGGAGTCAAGTTCTACCTCTTGTTCCGAATCAACAACATCTTCGGGCGAATCAGAGGATTCAGCGGCTTTCTTCTTTGCTGGCCTCTTGATGGCTTTGCTTTTAGCACGAGCAGCCCTCACCGGTTTATCTTGAGCTTTTGTCGGTTTATCTTGAGCTTTCCTCTTCCAGAAAGGATCTTTGGTGTCGTCGTGGGAACGAACACCTATGGGGCAGGGCCCCTTTTCGGTCTGGCGGGGGGGGGGGCGGAGATCGCACGAAGAGCGGATCGAGGCGAAGCACACGAGCGATTTTACCCAGCTTTGGAGCTCTCCAGAGAGATAATACTCCTACTGCTGCTTGTAGGATTATATTGTGTTCTTGCTTGGGAGCGTTGAGACCTACAAGACCGAGCATGAGTGTTTTCTGGTTTCGAACCCCTTCTACGTTGCGCATGGGCCTCCTTTTATATGCTCAAGGGGTCACCGACAGGTGGCAACGCATGCAAGGGTAAAAATGGAAAAGAGGTACGGGTGGTACACCTACTTGTCAAAGGTATCATACCTAACCACGACGGCAGGGGACAAAGGCATTAAATGCCCATCCGAGTCGCCCAAGCAGTGCGAGAAAAGTGACCGTTAGAGGCCACCACGCACCGCCACGATGGCCATCTCGTCATCTCCGCTTGCCACACGCGCACCGTTGGCTGCCTGACCTCTCGCCACGCGCTGGAAAGATCACAGGCGACACGTTGGTGGATCTTATTGGGCGTGGAGTGCAGTGGTAGCCTGCCGCGGCAAGCGTCTTGCCGCGGTCGTTGTCTTGTCGCGTCCGGAAGCTTGTCGCTTGCCGGGCCTTGTGATGCCTCGGTTGGCCTTCCCGGCAAGCTCCTCTTGCCGGGGCCTTGACCTTCCCGGCAAGCTCCTCTTGCTGGGGCCTTGTCTTCTCGGCTTAAACACTTTGTTCTTGAATGGCTCCAAAGGAACCACGGAGGACCTTGGCGGTCATCCGGCAAGCCTTGCCGCGGGGTGCTGCGACTGCCCGTGCACAAGTTCGGGATACTAGGGTACCCCTACTCTAGTGCACCGACAGGAGCCCCCGGGCCTGGGCCACACATGGTGCTGAGCGCTATTGGGCCAGGCCCAAAACAGGGCACGGGCACGCGCGGCCTAGGGCAGGCCGTATCTGACCCCGTATCCACCGCGCTCTCCCTTAACGGCACGCGTCGAATGCGGCGTCGTGGGAGAGATCGTGGGTGGTTCTTTATTCGAAAAAAGCGTAAAGTTCGCCTCCTCCCTCTTTATAAGCAGGGGAAACAGGGGCAGTTCCCCCATCTCGCCAGTCGCTGTTCCCATCTCCGAAATCTCCGCCGCTCCCCTCCGCTTCCAAAGCCGAAAGAGAGCAGCGCTCCGCCCCCATCGCCGCCGTCGCCACCAACGCCGTCGATCTCCCCCACCACCCCCGCCATGGCTCCGAAAGCCGGGAAGGGCATGAAGTCGGCCGAGGCGCTGCGGCTTGAGGCGCTGCGAAAGGAGCGGGCAACCTTCCCCTCCGAGCTCGACGCGACGGAGCTGAAGGAGTGGTACTACCTCTTCTGGTCAACGGAGACGCGAGCACATCCGCGCACGAAGGTACTCTCCGCCGCTGCTTCAAAACGGGCTCCAAATGGATACCCCTTCTTCGTACTGTTCTTCTACTGCGGGCTCTGCCCGCCCTTCTCGGAGCTCTTCTGTGATATCATGAACACCTACGGGTTTCATCTCCTTGACTTCACCCCCAACGCCGTTCTGACCATGGCGGTTTTTGCACATCTCTACGAAAACTTTGTCGGAGTCCACCCAAATGTAGCCCTTTTCCGCCACTACTTCATGCCCCAGGTCGAGAGAGGAGAGCCTTTATCCGGCGGGATCGCCTAGATCTCGAGAGCCGGCAAGAAGGAGGCGTATCTGGAGGGGGAGCACCGCAGCAAATGGGAGGAGTGGAGAGCCGATTGGTGCTGGATCATCGAGGAGAACCCGCAGCCGTTCACCGCCCAGCGCCAAGCTCCAGTAGTGCGCGGCGGCGATTGGAGCAGCTTGGACGCGGAAGACGACAAGCTGAAGATCGCCACCACCCGGATCTTGCGCCTCAGGCTTGCCGGGCTGACTGTAGGCGCTGTAGGCACAGAATTTCTTCGCCGCCACATTGCCCCCCTACAAGAGAGGAGGAGACCCGCCTGGGAATTCGAGGGTCCGATGGACATCATGAGGCTGCGCCCGGGCCTCAACTTCAATTTCACTGTCCTGGAATTGGATGCGATGCTCAAGGAGTTGTTCAAGCACGATTTCCAACATCCAGAGTGGTTCAGGTTGCCGGCAGGGGTCGTTCCGCTATGCAACAACTCTTCGCTCGACCGCATCCGCGCGATGATGCCGCTGTGCGACTCACATGGCCTTGTCCCAACTTGGCAAGAGCCTGCAGATGATGTCGTGCAGCAGTTCTTCGACGGCTTGGTGGAGGTGGTGGTCCACGCCGACGAACAGAAGATCCTCACCAACGACACCACTGAGGAGGAGATGCAGCGCATCGCCACCAGGGCATAAGAGGCGGCGGCAGCCGCCGCCGCGGGCGAGTTCGGGTTCACCGTGGAGGAGGCAGAGGCAGCAGAGGCGGCAAGCCTTGCCGAGCGAGAGTGGCTTGACGGCGAGGAAATGCTTGCCGCGCCTGACGCCGAGTCGAGCGTGCCCGCCGAGGGTGCGAGCGGCCCGCCGTCTCCAGGTAACTTGCCGCAAGCGAAGCCTCCCGCGCAGCCCCCAGCTCCACCAAGAAGGCGTCTCCGCAGGGCCGGGGATGTAGCAGGGCGGCAGACGAGTCAGCAGCCATCACGCCGCGCGACACGCTCCGCCGCGACAAGCAATGTTGCCGCGGGAGCGCCTCGCACCGCTGCGGCAACTGGAGCGGGATCTTCCCGGACCACCGCCGCTGCCCCCGCCAAGCGGCCAAGGGATCCAACTCCCCCGCCTCGTCGCGCCGAAGGTGGGCCGGACTTCGACCTCTCCGCGCTCAGCTCCGACGAGGAGGAAGAAGAGTGAGAGTCCTTGTTGTACTTGTAGTTCCCCAATTCTTGCTGTTTTTGTCTTGTATTTGATCTGTTTTACTCTGAACCTTGTTCCTTTTCAGGACCCTGTCCCAGAGAGCAGCCAAGAGAGCCAAGGTTCCGGTGGTTATCATCGAGGACGAGCCCACCACGACGGCAGGGGGTGCGCCCGAGACCACCTTGCCGGACCCGACAACTACTCCCCGAAGCAGCCCCCAGCGCAGCCCCCAGCGTAAGTATATAGTTTACTTCCCGCTGTTGGGCGCGCACGGGTGTTCTTTCTTTTGTTGACATCTGACTGTTGGTTTGTTTGTGTAGGAGCAGAACAGCTTCACCAGGAGGGCTCGGAAACCGCCTCCGACGTGCCATCTGCTTCAACTACACCGCCAAGGGAGGATTCCCCAGCAAGGGAGCGTTCTCCGGCAAGGGAGAAATCTCCGGCAAGGGAGGAGTCTCCGGCAAGGGGCAGCACCAGCGACCCCCCGGTGGTGGAGCCCATGACCGTGGATCCCAGTACAGGTAACCCTCCTTGCCTGAGAACTTCCCTTGAATTCTTCTTTTTCTGATTTTCTTTTTGGATATTTGGTTGACTTTTCTCCCTCTTCCGGTCTTCAGATCCTCCTTCCACGGAGCCGATGGAGACCGAGGCCACCAGCAAGGAGAACGCGCACGGCAACACTAACGACGCCGCCGCCACCGAAGAAGAGGCCGGCGCTGATGATCCTACCGGCGAAGAGGCCGCCAAAGCTGCTGGCGCAGGAGCTGGTGAGGGGTCCGGCGATCGTACTGACGACCCTAAGGCCGCAGGAGCGCAAGGCGCTACGCCGACCGCCGATCCCTCTGTCGCCGCAGCGTCAGGCTCTGAGGAGCCCCAGCCCGGCGTCTACTTGAAGGCCGGCGAGGGCATCTTCATCAAGCTCGTGGGCGAGGGCGCCGGTCGAAGGAGAAGCTTTTGACGGATAGGTGCTCGCCTCCGCTGGGCTGACGCTGGTTGACGCGCTGAGCAGCAGCAGTGGCGAGTCTGAGGAGGAGCAGCTACTCCGGAAGCTGGTGTCACTCTAACGCGCCCGACAAGCCAAGCTGGAATCCCGGGAGGTGCTTGTCGCGCAGGCGGGAGTGGATATTGAGAAGCATGCGGAGGAGCTCTGAAGCCGCAATCAGGAAGCCCTCCGGTCCATTGCAGAGGAGCGGGCGCAGCTCGTCGAGGCGCGGAAAGCCTTCCTTCTCTAGAAGGCTGAAGCTGAAGAGCAACCGAGACTTGCCGCCGAGGAGCTGTCTGCGCGGGAAGGCGAGCTGACGCAGCGGAAAGTCAATCTGGACAGCCACGAAGAGGAGCTTGCCGCGCGAGAGCGGACATTTGGCGGGGCCCTCAAGGAGGCAAAGGATGCTTCCGCAGCTGCTGAGGCCCCCAAGAAGGAGCTGGAGACGAAGGTGGCGCAGCTAGAGGCCGATCTCAAGGCGAGGGAGGAAGAGCTTGCCGCGCTCCAGCGTGAGCGCGAGAAGGACGCCCACGCCCACGACGAGCTGCAGGGTCGTCTCGTCAAGAAGGGCAAGGAGCTGAGCGCCGCCAAGGACTCCAACGCCGATCTTGAGTTGAAGCTGGCTACGTTGACCCAGACGCTGGACAGCGCCAGGGAGTAGGAGGTGACCCTGAGAGAGGAGATCAAGGCCAACAAAGCACTGCTGACGAGGGCCGCTGAAACCCAGAACACCTTTAGGGAGACGGTGGAGCTCTAGACAGAGGGCCTCGTGAACATCGCTGCAGTCATCGACGAGGAGCTGGTGCAGCTGGGGGTGGAGGATCTTGGGTACTCCTCCAACAAGAACCTCCAGCCCAGCGCCAAGCTCACTTTATTCTTCAAGGGCGTGGAGACGACCCCCCAGCGACTCCGGGAAAAGATCCCAAAGCAGCTAGCCGACAAGTCGCGCATGATCTGCGCCAGAGTTCTGGAGAAGGTGTTGGTGAAGGTGGCCTTCTGCAACCCAGGCCTCAACCTCACCAACGTCCTCAAGAAGCTGTCGGCGGATTCTGATCTGGAAGCTCTCAAGGCCCTTGTCGCACCCATTGTGGACAAGGTGAATGAGGTCAAGAGGGTTGATGGCGGTCGCGTAGATTAGGCCGCCCGTTTCCTCCTTTCCTTGTCGCTGCTAGTCATGTTAAGGGAACAATCTATTAGAGCTGCGACAAGCTATCTTGTAATATAACTTTAATTTGGGTATCAATCGCTATGTTATTTCCTTTACTTGATTCCTTCCTTTGTATGTTTTTGCCCTACGCTTTTAGGGAACTTGCGGCGAGCACCCTTGTCATGAAAGTGCTGAGTCTTGAACGTCGGCAACCTCTTTGGCGAGCCGCCATCGACAAGAAACCTTGTCGCAACTAGTTGCAGCACACTTAAATTGTTGAGCGGACTCGAAACAAAGTAAGGGCGCAGCTAGCTACGAGTTGGTTCCTCCGCGCACAAGTTTTCCATACAAAGCACGGTCGTTCAAGGAAGATAACTTAAAAATTTTAAAACTGATGGCTCAAACTTTGGCAACATAGCTTTTCTGTCGTTTGCTTCCCGGCAAGGCGA
Organism: Aegilops speltoides; assembly: GCA_021437245.1. NCBI lineage: Eukaryota > Viridiplantae > Streptophyta > Magnoliopsida > Poales > Poaceae > Aegilops > Aegilops speltoides. The sequence continues at coordinate 334,483,463 of CM038144.1, forward strand.
GACTTTCTTGAACGACGCCTGGTCCACACCATTATCTTATCCTCCCCCCCCCCGGTAAACTTGTGGGTGAGGGAAACTTCCCTTTTCTTGAGAAAAAGAAAGAAGAGAAAATAGAGATATGGAGCTTTACGGCTCGTTATTGCTTACCCGGGGTCGGTTGTCATGCTCAATATGCGACCCTATCCGAAAGGAACTCGAAGGTCCCACCAAGGATAGACCCGCATATTGGAACGCTTTTGCAAGTTGGATATCATTACAACAACATTACATAATAGATGGGGATACATACATAAGGCATACAATGCCACACGAATACAACAATACATCATACAAGAACAACATCCGACTACGGATGAATCATAAACAGAAACTCAAACAATATCCACCCTGCTAGCCCAGGCTGCCGACCTGGAACCTATCCCCTGATCGAAGAAGCAGAAGAAGAAACTCAACGCAAGCAAGCATCGCTCTCGCGTCAAGATCATCGCATAACCTGTACCTGCAATTGTTGTTGTAGTAATCTGAGCCACGAGGACTCAAAGAATCCCATTACCATGGGTATCAAGACTAGCAAAGCTTAAAGGAAAAGGAAGGGGTAAAGTGGTGAGGTTGCAGCAGCGACTAAGCATATATGGTGGCTAACATACGCAAATGAGAGCGAGGAGAGAAACAAACGGAACGGCCGTGAACTAGCAATGATCAAGAGGTGATCCTGAACACCAACTTACGTCAAACATAACCCAGAAACCGTGTTCACTTCCCGGACTCCGCCGAAAAGAGACCATCACGGCTACACACACGGTTGATGCGTTTTAATTCGGATCAGGTGTCAAGTTATCTACAACCGAACATTAACAAATTCCCATCTGCCACATAACCGCGGGAACGGCTCTCGAAAGTTTAAACCCTGCAGGGGTGTCCCAACTTAGCCCATGACAAGCTCTCGCGATCAACGAAGGAATAGACCTTCTCCCAGGAAGACCCGATCAGTCTCGGAATCCCAGTTTACAAGACATTTCGACAATGGTAAAACAAGACCAGCAAAGCCGCCCGATGCACCCGACAATCCCGATAGGAGCTGCACATATCTCGTTCTTAGGGCAACACCGGATGAGACATCCTCGAGTAAAACCAGACCTCGAGTTGCCCCGAGGGGCACCGCAGGTCTACTCGGTTCGAACCAACACTTAGACAAGCACCGCCCGGGGCTAAAATAAAGATGACCCTCGAGAGAGCGACTCCCAAGGGAAAAGTAGGTGGTGGTGAGGCAAATGGTAAAACCAAGGTTGGGCTTTGCTGGACAAGTTTTATTCAAAGCGAACTGTCAGGGGGGTCCCATAAATCACCCGACCGCGTTAGGAACGCAAAATCCGGGAACATAACACCGGTATGACGGAAACTAGGGCGGCAAGAGTGGAACAAAACACCAGGCATAAGGCCGAGCCTTCCAACCTTTACCAAGTATATAGATGCATTAATAATGTAAGAGATATTGTGATATCCCAACCAAAATCCTGTCCACCATGGAGAAATCTTCAACTTCACCTGCAACTAGCAATGCTATAAGAGGGGCTGAGCAAAAGCGGTAACATAGCCAAACAACGGTTTGCATAGGAAAGGTGTCAAAGGTTAGAGGTTCATGGCAATATGGGATGGCTTGATAAACAGGTAATAGGTAGCGCAGCATAGCGATAGAACGAAGCAACTAGCATAGCAATGATAGTAGTGAGATCCGAGAAGCGGTCATCTTGCCTGAAATCCCGCAAGGAAGAAGAACGAGTCCATGAAGAAGATGAATCCACGAAGATTTAACCACACGTGAGACGAACGAATCCTCACGATCGCAACGAAACAGGAACTAACAAGAAGAAGCACACAACATGGTAAACACACCACACATGAACAAGGCATGATGCACAACAAGCATGATGCATGACAAGGCTACATGAAGCTACTCATGGCAAGAGACAATGCAAAAAGAGCAACACGTCAAGACAAGTTTAAATGAGGCCGGGAACAACATATAACAATTCCGATAAGTCCTCATATGCAAATTTCGAAATTGGTCCAGAACTGAATAAACCTTATGTTCAAGTTGTTAAACAGCAAGTTAGAGAGCACCAAGAGGATCTACACGAAATTCTAGTCAAGTTACATATAAAGTTCATTAAATTCGGAGCTACGGCCTAGAAGATATGAGCAAAACAAGTTAAGCATGGCATTGATGCAAAATGCACACAAACATCAAGCAAACACCTCAAAACAAGGATTCAACATGATAATATGGAACTACATGCAAAATCAAGCAAGTTTCATATAGAGCACACTCAAAACGGAGCAACGGTGCAACACATACACTCTATACAAGTCATAGCAACAATCATCCATAACAAAGAACTAGGCATCTTACAAGCATCAAAACAACATGCTACAGCACCCCAACATAATAACAAAAGGCATGGGCATGAAGTACAGGTAAAGCATAACAAGACATGAACACTGAGCTAACTCCAGAAACAACTAGAACATGCTCGAAAAGACATGGTAAGATTGCAAATAATAATAGTTTCAGACTTTAGCAGGAATAACATCAGATTGCAATGTTTAGAGCTATCAAACAACATGTTACAGGAACATATCATGGCAAACAAAGGCATGGCATGATACTACTAAATGCATAGAACAACAGTCCCTTACTGACCATGAGCCAAAAAGGCATATAAAATATGATGGCACCCATGTAAACATGGCAAGTTATATTACAGATTCATACATGGCAGGAACAACAATAAGTAGGCATGTTGGTGAGCTTGAACCACTCAACACAGAGAAATACATGGCATGGCAAGGCAACCAACAGCAAGAAGGCATGTTTATGAAGCTAAGCATGGCAATAGCAAGTTCATAGGGTGCATGGATCACTAGAAAACAATCATGGAAACATTGAACTTAATGTTAACAGGCTGATAGCAACATTATCAAGCAACTTTGGAGCAAGATATGAACAATCTACAGCAAGCTATAAATGCAACCAAGGGCATGAATGGATAGAGCGAGACATGTAGATCAAAACATGTTTATAGGACATCTCCAGATTATGCATAGAATGGTTAGTAGCAACATGTTTACATAGCAACAAATTATAACAGAATCTACTAGGAAAACAGCAACAGCAAGTACCCTCCTTAACAAGCTCGATGCACTCAGCACACAACTCACAAAAATACATGGGTTGCACCTCTGGAAAGATGGCATGGCATAGATCAAAACACATGTATACATCAACCTCATAGGATGCACACATCAATCATGGCAAAAATGATAAATGAGCAAGTTATAACAGTTTCAGCAGATTAACATCAACATGCACTCTTCCAACAGCATTTTGGGCATTAAGATGAACTCAAATAAACGTGATGCAATGTAATGAAATGAAGTACTCGTTGAGTCGAACAATTTGACATATTACACGCGCAAAACGGAGCTACGGATGCAGAGATGTAATGTGATGAACATGGCATGATTATGCAAAATGACTTCGGGACTTTGGCAAATTTCAGAGGGGTGGGAAGTCAACCTCGTGTGCACGGAAACCGAAGCGGTGGCGGATCTGGCCGGAGTTCGCCAGAGGATGGTTGGAGATGCACGGGGATGTGGCCCCGGACCGGATCTGAGGCGCTCCTCGCCGGATCCGGTGGGAGGAGGCGAGGGGAGGCTGGGCGGCACGGCCGAGGAGGCAGCACGGCGAGGTGGCGTGGCGGCGGCCGGAAGGCGCGGTGGCCGGGCGGCTCAAGGGGTGGCTCGCGGCGCCTCCGGCGAGGGACCGGTGGCGCACGGGGCCCCGGGTGGCGCGTGGCGCTGGCTGAGGTGGCGTGCTGGGATTGGCCGGGGTGAGGTGGCGACGGCGGTGGACATGTCCGGCGGCGGCAGGGGATGGAGAGCTAGGGTTGCACCGTGAATTTCGGGGGAGGAAGACATATTTATAGGTAGAGGGAGCTAGGAGAGTCCAAATGAGGTGCGGTTTTCGGCCACGCGATCGTGATCGAACGACCGAGAGCATGGAGGGGCGTTTGGCGGGTTTTGGGACACTTTGGAAGGGGTGTTGGGCTGCAAACAAAAGAGGCTTTACGGTAACCCGGTTAACCGCTGGAGTATCAAACGACCTCCAAATGGCACGAAACTTGACAGGCGGTCTACCGGTGCTATACCAAGGCCGCTTGGCAAACCTCGGGCCATTCCGAGAAAGTTTAATACCCGCTCACAACAGAAGACAAAAGGGGAACGCCGGAGGACATAGGAGTGCCGGATTGCAAAACGGACAACGGGGAAAATGCTCGGATGCATGAGACGAACACGTATGCAAAATGAAATGCACATGATGACATGATATGAAATGCATATGATGACATGGCAAAGTGCAACACGCAAGCACATGACATGGCAAAGACGGCGAATAACTGAAGGACACCTGGCGCAACGAATCCGGGGATTTGCTGGTATCGAGCAGCTCGTACAGCAGCCTGAAGACGGTCCTCCTCAAGGAGCAGCGCGTCATCTTTTCGCAGCCGCTCTTGCTCGAGCTCATCATAAGCGAGCACTGGAGGCGACCCGTATACGAGTTCCGTGGGGAGAACTGCCTCTGCTCCATAGACTAGAGCGAAAGGTGTCTGGCCAGTGGCTCGATTTGGCATCGTCCTGATCGACAAAAGAACCACCGGCAGCTCCTCAATCCAGTTCTTTCCGCACTTGTGCAGCCTGTCGAAAGTTCTGGTCTTGAGCCCGCGCAGCACTTCAGCATTTGCCCTCTCTGCTTGACCGTTGCTTCTCGGGTGAGCAACAGAAGCGAAACAGACCTTGGTGCCCACCTCTTGGACGTAATGCATGAAGGTGCGGCTCATGAATTGAGTGCCGTTGTCGGTGATGATCCTGTTAGGGATCCCGAAATAGCAAACAATCAACTTGAAGAACTTGATCACTGGTTGTCTTTGCCACCTTCCTCATCGCCTCCACTTCCGCCACTTTGTGAACTTGTCGATTGCAACGCATAAGTACTTAAAGCCCCGACAGCTCGGGAAAGGGGCCGAGGATGTCGAGCCCCTGCACCAAAATGGCCAGGATAAAGGGATCGTCTCGGAGAGCTTGAGCTTGCTGGTGTATCTTCTTGGAATGGAATTGCACGCTTCACACTTGGTTACTTGTGCGACAGATCTGGAGGGCTGTCGGCCAAAAGAAACCTTGCCGGAACGCCTTGCCGGCAAGTGCTCTTGCGCCAATGTGGTGACCACATATGCCTCCATGTATGTCCGCCAACAGCTTCTGTCCGTCTTCCCGGGGAACACACTTCAATTTCACACCATTGAGTCTTCTTTTGTACAGTGTGTCGTCGACAAACTGGTACATACTTGACTGCCGGGCTACTCTTTCCGCTTCTTCTTGCTCTTCGGGAAGTTCTCCTGTCTGAAGGAAATGGACAATTTGTTGTGCCCATGCTGGAGCTTGCGGCTCGACAACAAGGACTAAAGGCACATATGCTGCTGCGGGAACATCCGCTTCTACGGCAAGAACCTGCGGCTCTGCCGGAGCTTGATGTTCCCCGGCAAGCTTGTCGGAGCAAAACTTGTCGGGAGCGTCTGCTTCGACGGAACAAACCCTAAGGTTTGCCGGAGCAGACTGCTCCTCAGCGCTCTTGGTGTTGATCTTGGGGACCTTCTTGGCGGCGGCTTCGGGAAGCTCTGCCAGAAAATAATCACCAGAAATCAACTTCCTCTTCTTGCTCTGTCCAGTTGATGGTGTCACTGTTGGTTGAGTCAGTTTGAGCACAAAGATCCCTTCAATGCAGCGCACTTTGACAGGCCATCAACAATGTCGTTCTGAGCTCTTGGAACATGTTCCATTTGTAGGCCGTCAAAGTGTTCTTCTAACTTTCTCACTTCGTCAACGTAGGCTTCCATCAACGGACTCTGATAATCCTTGCTCACTTGGCGGACGACAAGCTGCGAGTCACCCCTAACAATGAGCTTCTTGATCCCAAGGTCTACTGCGATCCTAAGACCGGCAAGCAAACCTTCATACTCTGCAGTATTGTTTGTTGCTTGCTCCTTGGGAAAGTGCATCTGGACTACTTACTTGAGGTGCTCTCCGGTGGGTGCGACAAGCAGCACGCCCGCACCGGTGCCTTGCAGCGAAAAGGCACCATCAAAGTACATGAGCCACTCTTTGCTCGCTTCCTTGATGGGGATGCTCGTTTCTGGGGTTTCTTCATCTGGTGTTGGTGTCCACTCTGCTATGAATTCTGCCAATGCTCTGCTCTGGATAGTTGAAGTGCTCTCAAACTTGAGGCCAAAGCTTGACAGTTCCAGTGCCCACTCGACAATCCTGCCTGTTGCTTCTGGATTCTGCAGTGTCCTCTTCAGCGGAACGCGAGTGACAACTATGATCTCATGTGCTTGGAAGTAATGGCGCAGCTTTCTTGAGGCCATGAGAAGGCCGAAAAGCAATTTCTGTACACCAGAGTACCTTGACCTAGCCCCCTGCAGAAGGGAACTGACAAAGTAAACTGGGCGCTGCACCATTTTCTTCCGCACCTCCTCATGTTCCTGCGCAGATCCATCCTTGTCGGGACCAGAGCTTGCCGGCGAAGCCCCCTGCTTGTCGCTGGATGCACTTGCCGCGGTTGCTGGCTCATCATCCGCCTCCCTCTCCGCTACTAATGCAGCACTAACCACTTGATTGGTTGCCGCTATGTACAGCAACAACTTCTCTTGTGGCTTAGGTGCGACAAGTGTTGGAGTGGAGGATAGGTATCTCTTCAAGTCCTGGCGCAGCCTCCGCTCCGAGTCCATTTCATTGACCTGCCTTTTTCAATATTTTGAAAACGGCAGGCGCTGCCAGCAGACTTAGAGATAAACTCGCCGAGAGCAGCCACGCAGCCGGCAAGCCTTCGTACATCCTTGACGCGCTTCGGTGCTTCAATCTGCTCAATGGCCTTGATCTTGTCGGGATTGGCTTCAATTCCCCTCTGAGACACGAAGAACCCGAGAAGCTTGCCGGAGGGGACTCCGAACACACACTTCTTGGGGTTAAGCTTGAGGTTGATCTTGCGCAGATTTGTGAAGGTCTCATCTAAATCTTGAATCAGGGTTGCCTTGTCCTTGCTCTTGACCACTATGTCATCCATGTAGGCTTCTACATTTCTGTGTATTTGTGGCTCAAAAGCATCATGGACTACTCTTGCAAATGTTGAACCAGCATTCTTTAATCTGAAAGGCATCCGTACAAAACAGTAAGTGCCACATGGAGTGATGAATGCGGTCTTCTCCTCATCCTCTTCTGCCATGAAGATCTGATGATATCCTGAGTATGCGTCAAGAAATGAAAGCAAGTCACATCCGGCCGTGGAGTCGACAATCTGGTCAATGCGCAGCAAGGGAAATGGGTCTTTGGGACAAGCTTTATTAACATCGGTAAAGTCGATACAAAGCCTCCATTTCCGTTTGCCTTTGCGCATTACTACTGAGATTGGCCAACCACGAGGATGGAGCACTCCTCGACGAGGCCTGCTGCTTCCAGCTTGATCTCTTCGCAATGAACTCTTGGCGCCCATTGCTTGTTTCGACTTTCGCTTGACGGGCGCGCGATGAGGACAAACGGCAAGATGGTGCTCGATTACTTTCCGGGAACATCGGGATGTCGACGGCGGTTGCCATGCAAACACGCCGACGTTCGCTGCAGAAAGTAACGCCGGCTTCCTATTTAGGGTCGAGCGTGGCACTGATGGTGAAGGTACCACCAGTGCCGTCCTCCTTGGCGGACACTTTCTTGGTCTCTGGTGACGCTATCATCGTCTTCTTACACTTGCCGGTGGAGCTCGATGGTGCGTCCTCGACGGTAGCGCAGCACTCCGAAGAGGTGCGCTTGCCGGAGTGGGCATCAGAACTCTTGCCGGACTTGGTCTTCTTCTCCCCCCGGGAGCTTCAGCGGCAAGTGTCTTGCGATCCGCTGCGGCTGCTGCTTCCCGGTAGATCTTGTCGGTGCAGATAAGAGCATCTTTCTTGTCGCCAGGGACAGAGATGACGCTTATCGGGCCTGGCATCTTCAGCATGTTGTATGCATAGTGAGAGGCCGCCATGAACTTGGCGAGTGCTGGACGGCCGAGTATCCCATTGTAAGGCAATGGAAAGTCAGCAACGTCAAAAGTGACCCTCTCAGTCCTGAAGTTCAACTCGCTGCCAAATGTCACCGGCAACGTGATCTTTCCCTTCGGCTTGCTCCTTCCCGGGTTGATTCCTTGGAATGTGCCGGTCTCTTCGAGCTCGCTGTCAGGGATCTAGAGCTTCTGGAGTACCGCGGAGGAGATCAGGTTCAAGCCAGCCCCATCGTCAACTAGAATCTTAGTGACCTTGAGGTTGCGGATAGTTGGTGAAACCAACATCGGCAAGCACCCGACCGCAGTTATGCGATCAGGGTGGTCCTCAATATCAAAGATGATAGGCGTGCTGGACCCCTTCAGAGGCTTGCGTGACTCGACGGGTGGTTCTGCTGCATTGACTTCTCGCACCCACTGTTTGAGCTGTCGGTGCGAAGTATGCAGAGAAGCACCACCGTCAATGCACAAGACCTCTGTGGCTTTCTGAAACTCCTGCTCGTCGGCCGCATCTTCGTCCATATCTTCATCTTCCTCATCGTCTTCATCCTTGTCGCGGCCGCGGGGAGGTCTGTCTCCTTGCTGCTGTTTAGCCTTGCCGCGGCGCCCCCCCTCGGCCGGGACGTTTCTTGCCGGATCCTCCAGTACCTTCTTGGGCCTTCTCCTTGTCGCGTCGCTCGTACTCAGCCTTTTGCAGCTCGACAAGCTGCTCAACCTTCTTGCAACTCTGGAGATCATGGCCCTTGGTGCGGTGGATCTTGCAATACTGCTTGTCGGAGCTGCCCTGCTTGTCGGCGGCCGCCACAGTTTCGGCTTCCTTGGCGCCACCTCCGTTGCCGGACTGCTCGACGACTAGCACATCTTTGCCTTTCTTTCTCCTGTTGTTCCGCCGCCGGTTTTTCTTTGCCGGGGCGGCATCCTCGTTGTCAGATCCTCCTGCAACTGCATTCTCTCCGGGGATTTTCCTCCCTTCCTCAGCACGTGCGCACTTGTCGGCTAGGGCATATAGCTCACTGACGTCTCTGATCTTGCACATCGCCATCTCCTCCCGCATCCTGCGGTTTCGCACGTTCTGATGGAACGCGCTGATGACCGCGGCAGGGTGGACGTCTGGGATGTTGCGCTGCACTTGGCTGAATCTCTGAATGTACTTGCGCAGGGGTTCTCCTTCCTTCTGGGCGAGCAGATGAAGATCGCTCTCTTGGCCACGAGGCTTATGGCCGCCCGTAAAGGCACCGACAAACTGATTGCACAGATCTGCCCAGGAGGATATGGAGTTGTCCGGCAAGTGCATGAGCCAGGACCTAACATTGGGCTTGAGCACCAGCGGGAAGTAGTTGGCGAGGATCTTGTCGTCGTGCCCCCCGGTAGCCTGCACCGCGATGGTGTTGATGCTGAGGAACTCCGACGGATGCAACTTGCCGTCGTACTTCTCTGGTACATCTGGCTTGAAGTTCTTCGTACTGGGCCACTGGACTTGACGCAGCTCATGAGTAAACGCAGGGCAACCTACCGCGTACGGCAAGTCACCTGGTTCCCCTGGCGCATGCATGTCGACAGCGGGCCCAGCGCACTGGTCTGATTGACGCCGCGCTTCTCTTTGACGCTCGATGCGAGTATGAGCGTCCTCTTGCTATCGTTGTGGCATTGATCGCGACGGGCTCGTGGATCTGATGACGCAGTGGAGTCGTCGTCGAGGTTGACCCGGCGAGTCGGCGATCTTGGCCTTCGGGGCGGAGAGTGCACGGTGGTTGCACCCCCACCGGTCTTGTCGCCATCGGCTCGCGCCTGGCAATCTTGCCGCGGCTGCGAAGCGTTCGGCTACCACGGAGTGTCGCCGTTGGCGAAGCCGATGAGGCTCTGAATGGTGGCCCTCCAATTGTCGATCTTGTTCGCTGTTGGAGGGTAATCTAGGAGCAGTTGAGCTCGAGCCAACGCTTCTTCTGGAGTCTTCGGTGGCGGGGGCGAACGGTGCGAGGAGCGGGATATGCTCGGACTTCCAACTGGGTTGGAAGGAGCAGACTTCGCCCAGCGATCAGATCTCGCTTCGTGCCAGCATGTTGGCGTGCATGCTGGTCTTGAGCGCCCCGAGATCCACAAGCTTGGCCTTTTTCCAACGCGCGTATGGTACTGCGAGCACCATGACGCTGTCGGTCCCGCGCCTCCTGAGATGGGCGCGGTGCATGGACGGATGCTGAGGTTTGCGGGGACTTGTCCTTGGACTTGGCAGCACCGTGAGCTCCCTCGTCGGCACCCATTCCTCCACCGGCGTCTACCCCACCACCTGTCTGCTCCGGTGGTGGTGGTGGGATCGACGTGGACGGAGCAGCCACCTCCGAAGCCTTCTTCTTCGGTGGCATGTCGATGAAGAAGATGAAGATCTGGCTCGCGTGAACGCCGGATCAGGTTCACACAACCTCGACGCCCTCTACCTGGCGCGCCAAAGATGTCGTCGTGGGAACGAACACCTATGGGGCAGGGCCCCTTTTCGGTCCGGCGGGGGGCGGAGATCGCACGAAGAGCGGATCGAGGCGAAGCACACGAGCGATTTTACCCAGCTTCGGAGCTCTCCGGAGAGATAATACTCCTACTGCTGCTTGTCGGATTATATTGTGTTCTTGCTCGGGAGCGTTGAGAGCTACAAGACCGAGCGTGAGTGTTTTCTGGTTTCGAACCCCTTCTACGTTGCGCATGGGCCTCCTTTTATATGCTCAAGGGGTCACCGACAGGTGGCAACGCATGCAAGGGTAAAAATGGAAAAGAGGTGCGGTTGGTACACCTACTTGTACAGTGTATCATACCTAACCCTGACGGCAGGGGACAAAGGCATTAAATGCCCGTCTGAGTCGCCCAAACAGTGTAGAAAAGTGACTGTTAGGGGCGCCACCGCTCGCCACGATGGCCATCTCGTCATCTCCGCTTGCCACCTCGCACTGTTGGCTGCACAGCCTCTCGCCACGCGCGCCTGGAAAGATCACAGGGTGACACGTTGGTGGATGCGCTAGAGCGCGGGTACAGAGTGGTAGCCTGCCGCGGCAAGCGTCTTGCCGCGGTCGTTGTCTTGTCGCGTCCGGAATCTTGTCTCTTGCCGGGCCTTGTGATGCCTTGGTTGGCCTTCCCGGCAAGCTCCTCTTGCCGGGGCCTTGACCTTCCCGGCAAGCTGCTCTTGCCGGGGCCTTGTCTTCTCGGCTTAAACACTTTGTTCTTGAATGGCTCCAAAGGAACCACGAAGGACCTTGGCGGTCATCCGGCAAGCCTTACCGCGGGGTGCTGCGACTGCCCGTGCACAAGTTCGGGATACTAGGGTACCCCTACTCTAGTGCACCGACATTTGGCCTGTAAGAATTAACAAAGGGTTATCAGAAAAATGTTAAAGTAGAGACGGACTAAAAAGCAGAAGGATAAAATTCTTACCGTTGGCGGTTTGTTGGAGGCATAAAAGGGATGCAACCCAGTCTTGCTGCATTCAGCGATCGGTTCATCCAGCATCTTCTTAACAGACTAAGTGACTTCATCATCATTCATCTGAATTTCATGGTGCCGTTGAGGGTCCTTGACGTCTCCGTTATACTCATGCATCAACCTGGTGCGGCGGCTTAAGGGCATGATACCCCATGATACCCAGCAACGGACGAGATCAATGCATGTTAAATCGTTTGCTAGGAGAGCCCAGAGCTTAGAAAGTTGAGGTGCGTAAGTTTGTCGTTCTTTGTCAGTGAGCTGCTGAGGCAGTGGATGGCCATTACTGAGCCGGTGAGCATGGTAACCTGGCAAAGGATTTTCATCAGCAGGAGTGGTGTTCTGACAATAGAACAATGTTTGATTCCAATCTTTGGGGTGGCTGTGATGTTTGGCATGAGGAAAGTCGACTTCTTTCCTTTTTCTGAATCGATACTCCGCCAAGTTCAGTATTGGGGCCATCAGAAAATTCAGTACGACGGTTCAAGTGAAAGAAGTTCCTGAAGAGTTCAACAGTCAGTTCTTCTTGAAGGTAAACTTCACAGAACACTTGGTAGTTACAGATGTTGGACACAGAGTTCGGTCCAATGTCTTGAGGGCGGAGTTGGAAGTTGGCAATCACATCCCAGAAAAACTTTGATCCGGGAGGGATAAATCCCGGTCTAGATGCTGCATAAATACACCCACTTCTCCATCTTGAGGTTCAGGAGGGCACTCAGGACCAGGGACTCGCCAATGAATGACCTCCTTCTTTGCTAAAGTTCCAGTTAAAACATATCCATTGAGTTGTGTTTCTGTGATCCGGGAAGGAACCCAGTGGCAAGAGGAGAATTGCTTGGCCATTTTGGAGGACAAACTGTAAATGAAGTGCAAAAGCCGGTTCAAGATTGATGTGTACAAACCGGTGTTAAACCGAGGGATGAAAGTGCGTTATATCGACTAGAGGGGGGGGTGAATAGGCGATTTTTATGAATTCTTCACTGCGGAATTTGCCGGTGAGGAAATTCCTTAGCGAAGAACTACTTGCAGCGGAATAAGTACTCAGAAGTAAGCATAACAGAATACAAGCATGGTCATCATGATGAAATGAAGACAAGCACAGAGTACAGAAAGCGTAATCACAGGATAACACAAGATGAAGATAGACAGACTGAAGAAATTGAACTGAGGAAATTGAGAAAGTCTTCACCAAAGTCTTCAAGCACGATATGAACAAACACTCAACACAAGAATGAGGAAATGAAAGGGTTGATGAAATAGAACCAGATTAGGTTGGTGAAGACAATGATTTGGTAGACCAGTTCCAACTGCTGTCTCGGCTTATACGTCTGTTGAGCGGATGAGTATTTAAACTCGAGGACACACAGTCCCGACACCCGATCCGCGAGCACGCAGCTCAGACACCCAGTCCTCACCGTATTCTCCTTGAACTAAGGTCACACAGACCTCATCCAATCACTGTGGTAAGTCTTCGAGCGACTTCCAAACCTTCACAGACTTGGTCACTCGGCGATCCACAATTCCTCTTGATGCTCTAGACCATGACGCCTAACCGTCTGGAAGAAGCACAGCCTTCAAAGGTAACAAGCATCGGATCCACGTGGATCAATTTCTTCGTGATGCTCAATCACTTTGGGTTTGTAGGGGTTTGGTTTTGGGTTTTCCTCACTTGATGATTTTCGCCAAAGTCCTCGGAGGATGGGTTGCTCTCAAATGACAAGTGTCAAGTTCTCTCGGAGCAGCCAACCAGCTAGTGGTTGTAGGGGCGACTATTTATAGCCTAGGAGCAGCCCGACATGATAAGACATAAATGCCCTTCAATGATATGACCGTTAGGTGGATAAGATATTTTGGGACAGTGGCGCAAAGACAAAGAACGGTCGGAAATTTGACTCTCAAATTCCTCGGGGCTATCATGTTCTCATCGTAGGCAATTCAGACTGGCGAATTCCTAACTCCTCGCCGAACAAATTCATCAACGACTGTAAGAACTTCGCTCTCACATCAAGAAAGTGACTGAACTGTATGAGATTTCCAAAGGCTTCACTCAAGGGATTGGTAGGTGTAGGATTTTGAGTTGAGCATCACATGGAAATTTTTCCTTAGTATTTCCTCGACCCCTTTAACAAAGACGGTGTTTCCTATGACTCAAGAAAGAGAAATGAAACTATGAAAACAAAAGTCTTCACGCTTCATGTTCCATAAATGAATACCAAGTCTTCAAGGTCACACCAATTTCTTCACTTTCAAAGTCTTCGAAAGTCTTCGAATATCAAAGTCTTCATTGAAGAACTTCATTTTTAGGGTCGACTTTCTCTGTAAATATCAAACTCCTCATAGACTTATAGACATGTGTACACTCACAAACGATTAGTCCCTTAACCTATAAGTCTTCAATACACCAAAATCACTAAGGGCACTAGATGCACTTACAATCTCCCCTTTTGGTGATTGATGACAATATAGGTTAAGTTTTCAACGGGATAAACATATGAAGTGTAAATACGATATTGAGGAATTTGATAGCAAGATATAGAAGAACTCCCCAAAGATGTGCATAGTGAGGAATTTGCGCTTGAGGCAATGCACATTTGAAGAGTTGAATCATGGAGATCTCCCCCTATATCTTGTAATTCATACACGCATTTGATATATAATATGAAGAATTTGAAATGCATGATGAAATATGGTGCCTGATGAGATTCTGCATGCGTGCAATGTCATTAACGGGGAATCAGCATGCAAAGCATAATGCAACAAAAGTATCAGTGCACCATCGGGTTTAAGATTACAACTCGATCCAAATAAAAGTTTCAGAAGAGCGAGAGTTGTAACTTTAAAAAATGCCCTTAATATAGACCCGCTTGAAGACTAACTCAGATTTCTCCCCCTTTGTCATCAAATGACCAAAAGGATTGAAACTGAGGACTAATGCCCCTGAAGAATTTCAAGTCGATGGAGGAGCGCCAGCGTTGTCGGGGTTGTTTGTTGTAGTAGGGCCTGCCGCAGTGTCGTCCAAATCTTCATTCTCATTAGTGTCACGCGATGAAGAATAAGAGCTGGCCACCAGTGGAGGAACTTTGACTCTCTTGAGTTTCTTCGAGGAGGTGCGCACTACCAAATTCTTCCTTGAGACCCATAGTCTTCGGTTCTTCAAATATAGACATGAGTGAGGACAGCCCAGGTGCGGTTGAAGGTTTCATGAAGGTAGTATTGGTTCTTCTTCACTGCATTGTATGTTGAGGTCATATTGTGAAGAAGTGCACCAAACTGGCGTTTTACCCATTTGTGATTGCGATCAACCTTCTGATGAAGACTGAGGAGTAACTCACGGTCAGTCATCACCTTGGGTGCTGTGGCTTGAGGATTTTGCTTGGCTGAGATATTTGCGGCAGAGTCATGTGTGGCAGAGTCGTCATTGGTAGAGTAAGATGCAGCCTTGCGAAATTGACCATCCAATGGACGAATGTTTTCATCGATCACAAAGAGCTGCCTTGCCTTTATCATCACCGATGAAATTGTCCGCTTGAGGACTTCAATGGGAGGCAAGTAGCTACCGTGGTTCGTGAGTGTTAGCTTTGTAATTCAAAGGAAGATCTTGCCTCGATGAATCTCATAATCCAAGGCGATAGGGCTTCAAATAATGGTGACATAGCAATATTGGCCGAGTCCTCATGAAGAAATCATGGAAGTTGACGGAACGCCATGAATGATGTTGAAAAGCATATTCTTCATGATGCCAACGACTTCTTCATCATTTGAGTCGTGGCCTTTGATAGGACTCATTGTCTTCTTCGAATGCGATAGACACCGAGGCACATAGAGTAATTCCTTGACGAGGAATTTGGTTCGTGGGGCCTGCCCGAACTTCAAAGGCTTCATGAGCACTTGCATATAGTGATTTGTCGATTCGGTGGTCACCGAGGTGCAACGTGCCTTCGCCATGGGGAGGATTGAGAGGAAGGACACGAAGCAATTCAGTTGTCGGGTGCCTTGTAGTGAGTGTTTTCAGTCATCCAATCCAACACCCATGAGTTGACATCTTCAGACGCCTCGAGTGATATGCGATGTCGCGAGAACTCAAGAATGAGTTCTTCATTCCAATAATGTATGTCGGTCAGAAATTGAGTAATCCCGCATCGTGAAGAACACTGAGGACTGGCTTGAAGCATGGCAGAGATTCCATATCCACGTGAGGAATATGTGCATGATCGAAGATTTTGTCTTTGTTAAACAGCACTGAGGAATAGAAGTTGGCTTGATTGCATCACCACCTCAGGAATTGCGAGCTCAGGTTCTTCAGGCTGAGGAATTTCTGGTTCCTCTTCTTGTGCATCCTGAGGATCAGCAGCAGCAGGTTCTTCAGCACTAGTGGCTGGAATGTCTTCATGCACAGAGGGAGTGGGTTGAGTTTCTTCAGAGCCCATTTGAACCGTTGGTGCAGGGGACTGAGGAATCTGTTGGATAGGGGTGAAGAGAGGAGTATTGGGATGCTGACTTTCCCAAAAGTCATCATTCATCACAGGTGTGGTGCATCCTATATCCACATCTTCATCTTCAATTTCCTCAACACTAGCTTTTTCAGCTGTGAACTGAGGCATAGGTGAGGAAATGACTGGCGTTGAAGGGATTTCGTCCACTTCAATTTCTTCATCCATCTGCTCTGACGAAGCAGCAGAATGATTTCCTTCATCAGATCCGCTTGGGATCTCATAGTCTTCTCCAAAAGGAACAAGGTCCTTTGATGGCATGGAGGAAATTGGAACAACATCAATATGATTTTCAAGTGAGCTGGTCATTGGCTTCATCTTCTTCGCAGCCGAAGAATTTGACGCAGCTGATGCCTTCCTTTTCTTCACTGCAGCTCGCTCTGCAGCCTTGGTCTTCTTCACATCAGAGGCAGATGGAAGAATTGGAGTTGGTGTAGGCGCGGGAGGAGCTGAGGAATCTGGTTGATTTTCTTCAGCGCAATCGATGCAATTGCCTCGATCTCTTCAGCTTTCTTGCGCACCACTAGTGGATGCCCCGCAATTTCTCGCCGCTGGAATTTCTTCACCAGCCCTGGAACTAGCATTTTCTTCAGTAGGCTGAAAGTCATCAGCGGTGCTGGCATGTTCTTCAGCAGGCTGAGCAGAGTATACAGCCTGAAGATCTTCTTGTTGCGATGGGGCTGCAACATTTGTGAATTTCTTCGTCAGATTGACGAATCTCACTTTAGCTCCTTGCCAATCAGCATAGTAGGCATCAAAGTCTTTGCTGAGGGCTTGAATTTCAGACTGAGCGTGGAGAAGTTCCTCAGGTGTCATTCTGACAACATTTTTCTTCAGGAGCTTCTCCTTTCTATATTGTGCTTTCTTGATCTCTCTTGCCTTTTCAAACTTCCATTTCTCTTCAGTGATGAAATGGGTCAGCATGTGACTTTGACCAGGAGTCAGATGAAAATCAGGCATAGGGGTGTTAGGATCCTTGTGCCAGAGGTCAATGTAGTCGAGGATCTTCCTCAGATCCAAAAGCAGTGGCACAGATGTGCCTTTGGCTCTAGCGGCCTTCACCTGTCTGTCTCTGATGATTTCAGCAAGTTCATCATCAGAAGCTTCATCATCAGAAGGCACATGGAATGCGACCTGTTTCTTCTTTGGACTTGGCCGAGGACCTCGTCCAGCTGTTGCTTTGGTCTTCAATAGTGTGGGGCCTGATGAGGAAATTGGTGCAGCCGAGGAACTTGATGAAACACCAGAGGCAATCGAGAAACCAGCAGTCCTTTGACATGTAGCCAGATGCACAGGAGCTGAGGACTTTGAAGGAGCTGCTGAGGACTTTGGTGGAGCAGTAGCAGTGTGAGGAATTTGCCGTGAGGGCATTGCTGAGGAACTTGGCCGTGAGGGCGCTGTTGGTGAAGCACTTGGCTTACGAGCAGGCTTCTTTGGCATGGATTTCCTCGGTTTGACCGAGGCCTCAGTAGCAGCAGCAGTGGCAGAATCCTCATTGAATTTCTTCACTGCCTCCTTGGCTTGTCTTGCCAATTTAGCTTGGCGCTTAGCCCATTCTTCAGAAAGTCCTCACCATGCTTGATGTCAGGTGGGATCTTTCTTGCCAGTGCCAATGGAGCTCTTGGGCATGGAGGATTGAGGCTAATTTCTCATGTACTTTGGAGTCACATATCTGTATTCCTCCATTCCCTTGCCCATCTCCGCTCAATCTCTCTGATGCGCACCTTGCGCTGATTTTTGTTTCTTTGCCAAATTTTGCTTCATCGGTGTGCAATAGTCAAGATAAATTTCCTCGTGGATTTCAAACGCAGTCATAACCTCGTGTTTCTTTCCTCCTTTCTGCGGCTTCTTACCGTCTGCCATATTCTTCAGTTAAGGAATTTGAACAATCGAATTCTCTGAAGAAATATGCAGTTTTTCTTCGAGGAACGCTGCAAATGAGTTAGGTTGATGAGAACCTAGTGATTCAGCAACAGACATGAGTACTTGTGAACAGAGTATAGGTGCAAGGAATTTGGAGAGGTCATATGCGTTCTCAGAAGGTTTTTCGAAAAGAACAAGTTTTGAGGAATTTGACCAGATGAACCTTGAGGAATTTCACTAAGCGTTCTTGTCTTAGGTTCCCGAGTTGTACAGATCGAAGATCCACAGAATTAGGGAATCTTGAAGAAAATGATTGCTTAGAGAAACAGTTCAAGATCATACGATGTGTGAGGTGTTCATATGTGTGAAGATTTGAAGAATAAACACCTTTGAAGATTTTCAGGAAAGTTTGAGAATCAAAGTGACTAATAAAAGTAACTTTTAATTACCCGAAGTGAAGAACACGATGAACTGAGAAGAACTGATGTGAAGTTCGTCAGATTAGATCTCCCACGCCCTAACTTGGCAGAGGAAGACAGCTACGGCGGCGGCGGAGTGAAGATTTCCGCGGTCGGCGTGAGTACGACGGCGACGAGGTCGAGGCAGCGAAGCTCTTCCTCACCGGCGGAGATGGAGTAGCGGCGGCGCTAGGGTTTGAGGAGCTCGAGTAAGAGAGTAGCAATCGAGCGGAGTAAATGAAGTGAGGAAGGGGAGAGGGGTATTTATGGACACGGTAAAAACTGTTCGCCCGAAGATTTGGGACGAACGTGCCCCTGCCCTTTCTCCTTCTCGCGACATGTGTCACACACGTACTGTGTAGTTGAGATCGTGTACGATCGTGGGTGAATAGAATAATGCATTGTGGGATGCGGAACGGTTTGAGCGGCAAAACCAAAAATTTGGATAAGATTTGTTTTAAAGTTTCATTCGCAATTTCTTCAACTGACAAGGACACAGTGAAGATTTTGAACGAGTTTCAAATAGAACGCACATGAAGAATTTGTGAATAGATTGAGTTGAGTATAGCATAGAGGGGGGAAGGGTCCGATCACATTCACTTAGCGTAAAAAAGAAACTTGAAGAAATAGCTATAAGTGAATGTTGTAGAGGACATAAACTCATATATATATATATATATATATATATATATATAGCCAATGAAGAAAAACGACGGAAACAAAGGAAGATTTTGCAAAGTTGAAGAATTTGAAAAGCTGAAGAATTTCAAAACTGAGGAAAAACTCAAATTGAAGATTTTCAACTTTTGTGGTGGCGTGACTCCATCAGATAAGAATGATGATTTCGCATACAGCGCATAATTGTCGAGGGTTCTCGAGAATCAAATTCTTCATTAATTTCTTCACACTTAGAGTGTTATTCTTCATTGATTGAAGAAAACGCTTTCTTCATGTGTTGCACATCTAAGTCATCAATTTTGCATAAGTGTCAGGGTGTGTGTCCTTTTCAAAGAACATTCGAAGATTCTAAGATATTTAGCTCACACCGCAACTTGCTAAATCTCTTCTCATCCAAGGGCTTTGTGAAGATATCAGCTAGCTGTTCTTCAGTCTTCACATGCTCGATGGAGATGTCGCCCCTCAACACATGATCACGAAGAAAATGATGACGAATCTGAATGTGCTTTGTCTTCGAGTGCTAAACTGGGTTGTGAGCAATCTTGATGGCACTCTCATTGTCACAGAGGAGAGGCACATTCTTCACGTTGACGCCATAGTCCTTGAGTGTTTGCTTCATCCAAAGCAGTTGAGCACAGCAAGAGCCAGCAGCAATGTATTTAGCTTCAGAGAGACAAGATACGCAGTTCGCTTTCTTCGAGGACCAATGCACCAAAGATCGTCCGAGGAAATGACAAGTGCCGATGTTGACTTGCGGTCCACACGATCACCAAAGATAGTCGAGTCGAATATCCAATGAGATCAAAAGCGAGCCCTTGGGGTACCATAATCCTAGTGTTGGTGTGTGAGCTAGATATCAAGAATATGCTTCACAGCCTTATGGTGTGATTCCTTCGTCCAGCTTGAAATCGGACACACATGCAAACACTAAGCATTATATCCGCCTAGATGCACATAAGTACAATAAAGAACCAATCATGGAGCGGTATACCTTGTGATCAAGTCAATACCATTTTCATCAAGGCATAGATGGCCATTTGTGGGCATAGGAATTTTGACGCTTTTGCAATCTTGCATGCCGAATTTCCTCATTACATCTTTGAGGTATTTCTCCGAGATATGAATATGCCATTGCGCTGCCGATTTAATTTGAAGACCTAAGAAGAATTTCAACTCTCCCATCATAGACATTTGATATTCTTCACTCATCATATAGGCAAATTCATCACTATATCGTTGGTTAGTACAGCCAAAGATAATATCATCAACATATATTTGGCACACAAATAGTTCACCATCATAAGATTTAGTAAAGAGAGTAGGGTCAAGTGAACTGGTGTGAAGCCATTCTTCACGAAGAATTCCTTCAATGTATCATACCACGCCGGGGCTTGCTTGAGGCCATAGAGGGCCTTATTGAGTCTCAAGACTTTGTCGATTCTTGGATCTTCAAAACTTGGGGTTGAGCAACATATACTTCTTCCTCAAGCTTACCATTGAGGAATGCACTTTTCACATCCATTTGATATAAGATGATATCATGATGGTTAGCATAAGCAAGTAATATCTGAATAGCCTCAAGTCTAGCAACAGTGCAAAAGTTTCATCGAAATCAATTCCTTCAACCTGTGTGTAGCCTTGAGCTACCAGTCGTGCCTTATTCCTCACCACAAGGCCATTTTCATCTTGCTTGTTGCGGTAGATCCACTTTGTGCCAATGATATTATGCTTGCGAGGATCTGGACATTTGACCAGTTCCCAGACATTGCTGAGCTCGAACTGATGTAATTCTTCTTGCATAGCCTAAATCCACTCCAGCTCCAAAAATGCTTCATCTACCTTAGTGGGCTCTGTGATAGAGACAAAAGCATAGTGCCCACAAAAGTTAGATAAATGTGAAGCTTTTGAGCGTGTGAGAGGACCTGGTGCTCTAATGTCATCGATGATCTTCTCCACTTGCCTTCTTTTGCAACGCGAGGATGAGCTGGTTGTCGCTGAGGAGTTTGATCAGCATTTTCTTCAAAGAAAGATTTTCTTCAGTGCATCACCGACGCTCTTCATGAACTGGAATGAATTCTTCAGCAGATTCTTCAAGAGGGAATGACATCCTCGCTTGCCTTGAACTTGATAGAATCCTCGGTGCTGGTTCATCTAACACGTAAGGTAGGTTCTCTCTTTGCGAGCCATTAGTTTCATCGAACCGCACATCTACAAAGGTCAACAATCTTGTGAAGAACAATGTTGAAGACTCCGTAGGTGTGCGAGTCCTTTCTGTAACCAAGCATAAAACCTTCATGTGCTTTCGGTGCTAATTTAGAATTGTGGTGAGGATCTCTAATCCAACATTTAGCACCGAAGACTTTGAAATAACTCACATTGGGTTTCTTGTCAGTGAGGAGTTCATAGGCCGTCTTCTTGAAGAATTTATGAAGATATACTCTATTGATGATGTGGCACGCAGTATCAATTGCATCAATCCAAAAATGATGAGGCGTTTTGTATTCATCAAGCATAGTGCAAGCCATCTCAACAAGATTCTGTTCTTGCGCTCCACGACGCCATTTTGCTGAGGAGTATAGGGAGCAGATAACTCATGAGTAATACCAAGTTCATCAAGATAGTCATCAAGACCGGAATTCTTGAACTTAGTTCCATTGTCACTTCTGATGTGCTTGATCTTCACACCAAAGTTGGTTGAAGGCCTCGAGGAAAAACGTTTGAAGACTTCCTGCACTTCATGTTTGTAAGTAACAATGTGTACCCATGTATATCGAGAGTAATCATCAACAATGACAAAACCATATAGAGATGCATCATTAGTGACTGCTGAGTAATGATTAGGTCCAAAGAGGTCCATGTGAAGCAATTCGAATGGACGAGTAGTGGTCATGATAGTCTTCGCTGGATGCTTGGCCTTGGTCATTTTTCCAGCTTCACAGGCTTCGCATAAGTGATCCTTGAGGAATTTGACATTCTCAATGCCAATGACATGCTTCTTCTTCGCAAGCGTGTGCAAATTCCTCATGCCTGCGTGACCAAGTTGTCGATGCCATAGCCAGCCTTCTGAAGCTTTTGCAAGTAGACACACGGCTGGTTGTGGTCCTGTAGAGAAATCAACAATATACAAATCTCCTCTCCTAAAGCCTTCAAAGACTTTGGAATTGTCAGCTTCCATAATCACAACACAGCGATACTTGCCAAAGACAACAATCATATCAAGATCACAAAGCATTGAGACTGACATGAGGTTGTATCCTAAGGACTCAACAAGCATGACTTTGTCCATGTGTTTATCCTTAGAGATTGCAACCTTACCAAGACCCAATACGACTTTTGCCTTTGTCAAGAAAGATGATATGCTTCAAATGAGACGGTGATAAGGAGCATCCATCAATAGATTCTTGTCACCAATCATGTGATTCGTACATCCACTATCGAGGACCCACTCAAGAGTTTTGGGTTGATCATCCTGCAGATGAATTAGTGTAGCTTACAATCCCATATGCTTCATTAGTGAAGAATATGATATCAAGTTCATCGATGAATTTCATCAATCAAGAAATGAGATATAGCAAGATGAGGACGTGTGAAATGAAGGTTCATTTCATCATGATTCGCTCGTCCCTTTCGAGCAATTTTGTCAGTCCCCAAAGAAATTCTTCAGACGTTAAAGCACATCTAGAGACCTGACCTGCAGAAGAGATTAGTTCTTTTTCTTCACCACCCACATCTGAAGGGGTGGCAAAGAGTTCATCACTCTGCGAGCACCATATGAGAATGGTGTCAAAGAGGCCAAACCATTTCGCTTCACATAAGAGGGGTTAGGGTAAGCATATGAATAAGCAGAGAAATTCTTCGAGGACTTATGAACATAATGGTTTGAAGAATAATGCACATATTCATAGCCCTTAGCTCTACCTCGCGAAATGAGTTGTTAGCACGATGATAATCATATGAGGACTTTGATCCTTTTGAGGAATTTGATCCACGTGAGGAATTTGGTCCGTATGAGGACTTGGATCCATATGAAGAATTTGGTCCATATGAAGAATTTGATCTGGGTTCTGTTCTTCAGGTGGTGTCATGAGGACATTCACCAAGACTTTCGAGGCACTTCTTGGGAACCCATATTTTCTTCATAGGAGAACCATTCTGCAGCTTAGTGCCAACATATCTAGCAAATACTTCACCATTCTGATTTTTGAACAGTTTATAGTTGAGTCAAATGACTCATCGAAGAATGAGGAGATTCACATGTAAAGCCGATAAGTTAGATGGATCAACTGGAGGTCCTTTGCAAAGAACCCATGAGGTTTTGGGGTACCGCTCAAGCTTCCAATATGTTCCATCAAGATTGAGTTTCCTCTCAAAAGCAATACCCTCTTTTCTAGGGTTTCTGTTGAGGATCTGCTTTTTAAGCACATCACAAAGAGTCTGATGCCCTTTGAGGCTTTTGTACATGCCTGTCATATACAATTCCTTCAGCCCTACATTGTCAGTGATATTAGCAGTGTCCTCAGATGAGGAATTAGTGATAGCAGGGGCAGGTGAAGAATTTGTAACATTTGAAGCATTTGAACATTCAGGTGAAGAATTAGGAGATTCTCATTCAATGCACTTTAAGCATGGAGGAACAAATTCTTCCTGAGAAGCGCTGATTTGTTGAGCTAGTAATGAATCGCGCTCCTTCTGAAGATCTTCATAACTCGGTCTTAGCTTCTCAAGATCTTGCTTTCTTTGAAGAAATTCATAAGAAAGTTTCTCATGATCAGATAAGAGAGTGTTATGATGACTTTGAAGGTTATCAAACCTAGACTGAAGTCTCTGAAGATTTTCAGTCAGGGCTTTAGTGCGATCCATTTCTTCACCCAACATATCATCACTTTTGTCTAGCATGTTTTGAACCTTTTCAAAAGCCCTTTGTTGTTTTACAGCAATCTTAGCAAGTTTAGAGTAGCTGGGCTTGAGATCCTCATCAGATTCATTTTTACTAATTCAGAGGAGGTGTATTTGAGTACCTTTGCACCTTTCGCCATGAAGCAATAGGTGGGAGCGTAGTCATCATTATCTTCATCAGGCTTGTCGGTGGGGTCAGTTTCTTGATGTTGAAGATGGACTTGCTAACGAAGCGATGGCGATGGCCGACTCGCCACACCGATTCGGATTCTTTAGACGCCTCTCTCCTCATGTTCCTCGATTCAGCTTCAGAGTCCATTTCCTTGCCAATGAATGCCCGAGCCTTCTTGGAGCTGCTCTTCTTGTGAGATGAAGACTTCGAGGATTTTGATTACGAAGATTTTAATGATTTCTTCTTCTTCTTCGCATCATCAGAACTGTAATCCTTGTATTTCTTCTTCTTCAATTCCTTTTCCCACTGAGGACAATCTTGAATATAGTGACCAGGTTTCTTGCATTTGTGGCACATCCTTCTCTTATAGTCACTTGATGAGGAATCACTACTTCTTGAGGATTTTCCAAAGCGACCACGTCTTGAGAACTTCTGGAATTTCTTCATGAGCAGTGCTAGCTCTCGCTCAATTCTTCAGATCACCAAGGCTACTACCGTAATCCTCACATTCGCACCTGCACACAACCTTGGCCTTCGTGGCACGTGGTTTGCCATAGCTCGAACCATAGAGATCTCTTTTTGAAAGTCGAACTCGTGAGTATTTAGCCTTCGAGGATATCGGCAGGATCAAGAGACTTGTAGTCACCGTTCTTGTATCATCATCCCAGAGTATCAAATGAGGAATCAAGCGATCTCAACAGCTTTCTTCACCACCTCATGGTCATGATGCCAAGGGCACCGAGGGCTTGAAGCTCATTTGAGATGTCAAGGAGGCGATCAAAGGTTTCTTGGACATTTTCATTGTCGAGTCTTTTGAAGCGCTTGAAGAGATTCCAAGAACATCAACTCGAGAGTCACGCTGAGTTGAGACTCCTTCATTCACTTTGGACAACCTATCCCGTATAAGCATAGCAGCTTCCAAAGCACTCACTCTTCCATACTTGTCCTTTACTCGGATGGCCACATATGATATTCTTCGCTTGAGAATCGAGTTGCTTGAATCTCTTCACATCGGTAGCGCTCAAAGAGGGTGAGACGAGGGAACACCATTTTCCACAACATACCGTAGATCATTGTCAATTGCCTCAAGATGCATTCGCATCTTGTTTTTCCATAGAGGGGTAGTCCGTCCCATCAAAGGTAGGACACCCAGCCGAGACCTTGATCATACCTATGGTCGACATAACTAAAACTCCAAGCGTTAAACTAAAATCACACGTAACAAGGAGTACCTTGCTCGATACCAATTGAAAGTGCGTATATCGACTAGGGGGGTGAATAGGCGATTTTATGAATTCTTCATCGAGGAATTTGCGGTGAGGAAATTCCTTAGCTAAGAACTACTTGCAGCGGAATAAGTACTCGAAGTAAGCATAACAGAATACAAGCATGGTCATCATGATGAAATGAAGACAAGCACAGAGTACGAAAAGCATAATCACAGATAACACAAGATGAAGACAGACAGATCAAGAAATTGAATTGAGGAAATTGAGAAAGTCTTCACCAAAGTCTTCAAGCACGATATGAACAAACACTCAACACAAGAATGAGGAAATGAAAGGGTTGAGGAAATAGAACCAGTTAGGTTGGTGAAGACAATGATTTGGTAGACCAGTTCCAACTCATTGTCTCGGTTATACGTGTGGCTGGAGCGGCCGAGTATTTAAACTCGAGGACACACAGTCCCGACACCCGGGCCGAAAGCACGTAGCTCAGACACCCAGCCTTCACCGTGTTCTCCTTGAACTAATGTCACATGACTCGTCCAATCACTCGTGGTAAGTCTTCAGGCGACTTCCAAACCTTCACAGACTTGGTCACTCGGCGATCCACAATTCCTCTTGGATGCTCTAGACCATGACGCCTAACTGTCTCGAAGAAGCACAGTCTTCAAAGGTAACAAGCGCCGGATCCACGCATGATCAATTTCTTTAGTGATGCTCAATCACTTTGGGTTTGTAGGGTTTGGTTTTGGGTTTTCTCACTGCTGATTTTCGCCAAAGTCCTTGGAGGATGGGTTGCTCTCAAATGACAAGTGTCAAGTTCTTCTCGAGCAGCCAACCAGCTAGTGGTTGTAGGGGCGGCTATTTATAGCCTAGGAGCAGCCCGACATGATAAGACATAAATGCCCTTCAATGATATGACCGTTAGGTGGATAAGATATTTTGGGACAGTGGCGCAAGAAGACAAAGAACGGTCGGAAATTTGACTCTCAAATTCCTCGTATTATCATGTTCTCACTATGTAGGCAATTCACATCGGCGAATTCCTAACTCCTCGGTCGAAC
Organism: Aegilops speltoides; assembly: GCA_021437245.1. Lineage (NCBI taxonomy): Eukaryota > Viridiplantae > Streptophyta > Magnoliopsida > Poales > Poaceae > Aegilops > Aegilops speltoides. The sequence goes on from CM038144.1 coordinate 334,509,912, forward strand.
AAATTCATCAACGACTGTAAGAACTTCGCTCTCACATCAAGAAAGTGACTGAATCTGTATGAGATTTCCAAAGGCTTCACTCAAGGGATTGGTAGGTGTAGGATTTTGAGTTGAGCATGACATGGAAAATTTTCCTTAGTATTTCCTCGACCCCTTTAACAAAGACGGTGTTTCCTATGATCAAGAAACAAAAATGAAACTATGAAAACAAAAGTCTTCACGCTTCATGTTCCACAAATGAATACCAAGTCTTCAAGGTCACACCAATTTCTTCACTTTCAAAGTCTTCGTAAAGTCTTCGAATATCAAAGTCTTCATCAAGAACTTCATTTTAGGGTCGACTTTCTCTCAAATATCAAACTCCTCATAGACTTATAGACCTATGTACACTCACAAACGCATTAGTCCCTTAACCTATAAGTCTTCAATACACCAAAATCACTATGGGGCACTAGATGCACTTACAAGGGATTTAATTGGAGCACATACGTACGATAAACCAGATTTTGATGCTCAAGTTAAGATGGCAGTTTACTTGAGGGCTAATGGTACCTGGAGTGTTGTCATTTTCTAAAGGTTAAACCGCCTACAAATGGAAGAAGCACATCTGAAATTTACTAAGTACTGAAGAAATAGGTTTCGCAAGATGGTATTATGATTTTGGATCTACCGCGGCCTAGTAAAGAAAATTTGCTGAGCGCTAAAAAATGGCGAGGTAGAGCATTAACAGTCCAGATGAGATCTATCCAGGAACAACGAGAGGCTATGGCGGGACAGATTAAAACTACGGTTTCGGCCACAAGAATATGCTGTCAGACCCAGCTAGATTCAATGAGATGCTAAGGGGAAAGCAGATAAGTACCGATGAACACTGATGAACACCGAAGAACCTTGGAACCCTAATGCGGATTTGATAGTTGAGGAACGGAGTACTTACCAGGGCCACGTAGCGGTGGAGGAGTATCGCAAGGTCGCGACTGCTGGCAGCCACGACTTCACCGACGACGACTTCTTCCCCGACCTCGGCAACCTCTTCATCAACGACATGGGCGACAACCTCAACGCCAACAGTGCTGCTCCCGTTGCACCGTATGTGTTTCTGTCCTTCATGTTCGAAATTGTGGTAGAATTCATGTTTCTACTCTGTATCCTACTACTATGCTAGTCCACATGATTAGTTTCATCTCTGTTATAGCCATCATGATTTATTTTGTGCTTATTTGGATTAAATCTTGTAGTAACTTGCTCATATATTCAACTGGCGCAACGTCGCCTACAACCACTCCTGTTTCATGGACGGCCTGGTCGATGCCTCCAAGGAGCCCTTCGTCCACTGCTTTTGTGGCTCGCCGGCGGACATGGTGCATCACCTCACGGATGCGTGCAACGGTCACTGCTGGCCCTTGGCGGAGAACATCAAGTACGAGACGTGCTACCCGTTCATCATGCCGGAGCGCTGGAGGATCACCGCCGCCTGCTAGTCTCGGAGGAGGACGGCAGCGTCTTCCTCTTGATCGTGGGCACCAGCAAGGCCTGCGTAGGCCGCCGCCCCGTCTCTGTAATGTGCGTCAGGGGCGACGCCGCTGACACTGACACTGACACAAGGCCAATGTATGGGTGCGTGGTTAGTTTTACAACTCCTCCGGGTCGCGTGGGCAGCGACACCGGCCTCATCGGATGGACTTGGACTCTGGGGAGCCGGGACTATCCAGCCAATGTGGACTTGGAAAACCCATGGCATCCTTTACTCGCCGACGCGATGCATGGGGACTCCAAGGAGGTTCACCTGGACATACGCATTATCAAGTTAAATGTTGATCATTAGTCTTCGCTCAATGTAATCCGCTGTCTAAGCATGTGGAGACTTCCAAGCAGGATCTTGCTCTATTCGAGTATCGCGCATGAATAAAAGTGTATCCGTTTATGGTTTAGTCTAGAATCTTCCATGTATGAATTTTTACTACAGTACTGGTGAAAGACTTACGATGAACCATTTCTTACATCTCCTCCGCCTTTGCAAGTCATCCTGATTTAATCCATCCGTCTAGGTGTATAAGGGCATGGTTAATATTACTTAATAGTATAGCCAACTGTTGACTATAAGAAAGTGCCATGTCATCTATAGCCAACTTGTATAACAATCGATACTCAAAAACTAATTCTTAAAGATCATTTATTGCAAAGCACAATAAGTGTTATTTCTCACAAGTTTTGGATGCAAGTTGAACAGTTGAACGCTTTTGTTTGCAAAATATACCTTTTTATCTATTTCACCTGGATGTTTGTGAGCTCTAGAGATGAAATAATATCCGAAGAAACCTATCGATACCCGTTACACATGAGATGACTCCTACATCCTTTGTCAAAATAAACAACTCCCCGATCAATGCATTTCACTCTTCGGTGCAACGCACGGGCACCTTATTACTATAGATTAGTACGTCCAAAAATTGAACTAACATTATATATAGTACAATAAATGCTGATGCATGTCATCTAAAATTATATCATTCAAAACTATGTTCAAATACGAATCCAACGATATAGTTTTTGTTGACATGCACTAACAATTTGTCAGTTAAATCTTCAGTCAAGTTCAATGGGGGACTAATAAACTACGACCGATGTAGTACAAGTGTAGAGGGCGGCGCTGCACGGGAGTCTCACCTCTCACCCCTCTCATGGCACGGCAGTAAAGCCGTCATATCATAAAACCCAACCACTCCTAGTAATAAGTGGTCTAGTAAAATAAACGGACAAGCAACCATCACATCCCTCCGTCTTTTTTGCATTTCATCTCTCTGCATTTAGTTTCTCCGGTTCATCTCGCATACTCGATCCCTAGCTACTACTCCTAGGGCCAGTTCTTTTGGCGGCTTCCCCAGCTTTTCCCACAAGACTAGTCACAGTGGAGAGTAACAATAAGGCGCCTCACTCATTTATTTGGGCTTCTAAACTACTACTCCGTCCTGGTTTATTCCTCACCATTGTAATTTGTGCTAAATTTTGACCAAAGATTTAACTGATAAAATGTTACTCCGTCTAGGTGTGTAAGTCATCTTACGAAAACCAAATAATCCCAAAACAATAAGGCGCGGTGCATTAACTTCTTCCTCATTTCTTGTTTCTTGACATATCAACCAATAAGAGAAAAAGAGTGTGCATGCTTTTAATGACTTGAGATATACAACACGACATGCAGTGGTTAGTTCATTGCATGCAATACTATTAATTAGCAAATAAACATTAATGTTTCTCGTTTTCTCCTCCTCCTTGGTCACGGTGCACAACCTAAGATGACTTACTCACCTAGATGGATGGAGTAGTGCATGTGACATGCACTAACATTTCATTTGTTAAATTTATGATCAAAATTTGACACAGATTACAATGGGGACCAATAAACCAGGACGGAGGTAGTAGTTATGGGATTACTAATCTAGAAGCCTAAAAGAACTGGCCCCTGGTACTCCTACTAGTAGTAGTACTCAAGTTGGAATTCCAATTGCAGGGCACAACTTGTTAGGCAAAAAATTCGATACAAGGTGTAGGAAGCGGTTTGAGAATTTGCATGCCTTTCCGACCAGTGATATACTCCATACAAAGTACGATAGAGAAATAACCACAAAGGAAGCTAAAAGTAAACAATCAAACGAGCATTTTTGCATTTGTTTTGCATTGAATCATTTCACAAGCTTGACTAGTGTTGTTTTTCTACTTTTACAAAAACCGCATCATAATGTTAAAACGTGCATTTGCACGTACATAAGTAATAGTAGTACTCCCTCCGTCTAGGTGTACAAGTCTTCCCTCCTTCGTGGTCACCGTGCACAACCAAAGATGACTTATTGACCTGGACGGAGGGAGTAGCACAGTCTGCAAGCATATATCGAGAGACACGTGTAGTCCGATAGTATATAGTAAAGTTTGTGCTATATGCACGTACTTGCAAAATGCGTAATAATACACAAGGTTTCCAAACTATCCCTTTTACATACTTAATTAAGGACGCTAAAAATTCATGAACGTTCGGGATTTATCATTTGCGTCCCAAAACTAATGAGATCGCCTTACGAAACAAAAAATATACTCCTCCTAAAAGCCACAACGCTCGCAGGAGCACTTGCGGCGTGCCACGAGCGCCCTGGTGCGCGGCCGTTTCCCAGCGCACCGACACAAGGCCTCTTCCTCAGCCTCGCAACTTGCGAGGTGTTGATTGGCGGCTTGCCGGCGGGCGAGCGTGATCTCACCAGTGTGGTGATCCGGCGGCAATAGGTGCTCCTCCTTGCTGGAAGCGTGCACCCGGTCCACGTACCGCCAAGCGTAGATGAGGCGCTTGGGCCCGACTGCACTCAGGGCATTGGCACGACCGTCCTCCGCCACCCTCACGGCCCTCACACGAGCCTTCTGCCAAAGAGCCAATTGTCTGACTCTCTCGGACGCGACATAGGCCTCCCAGGCATCTTGTTCTGTAGTGCGCTTCTCTTCCTCGGCCTTCTTCTCCGCCTCTATTTTGGCGCGCTCTGCTGGAGGCAAAGCCTCCCAGAAGGCGACATCCATTTCTTTCCAAAGCTCCTCAAGGCTGGGGGGCTCGACAGGCGGCACGACGTTCTCCTCGTAGCGGGGAGCCAACGCATCCTCCGACGCGCATGCTGGCGAGATTGGGAACACCGACGCGTCCTCCTCGACTAGTGGCGGCGAGGAATGGAATGACAATGTGTCGCGTCGCGGCGAGGAGCGGAAGACCGACGCGTCCTCATCAACTAGTGGCGGCGAGGAACGGAACGGTGACGCGTCGCGTAGCGGCGAGGAGCGGAACACCGACGCGTCCTCCTCGACTAGTGGCGGCGAGGAACGGAACGGCGATGCGTGACCGTCCGCGCGGTGCAGCGAGGGGTTCGTAGGGCTTGGGAGGGGCGATGCCATGGTGGTCAATGTGAGAGGGAGGGGGAGGAGATAGCGATGAACGTGAACATGAGGGGGAGGAGATAGCGATGTCGTGGGAGGCGCAGTATTTATAGCGAGCAATGGCACACCTACGTAATATATGGACTGAGCTGCACTGACTTAACTGCAGGTCCATATGTCAGTGACCCAATGCACCTGAAGTTAAGTAAAAGCTACGTGGGCATATTTGTTGGAGTGAATTACGGGAGAGCGAAGGGGTGGAAATATTGCTGGTCACAACGAATTGGACGAGCGTGGGGGGAGGAGAGTCATGCATGCAGATTTTTTCACACGGGGTGGAGTGGTGGGACCGCCGGAGGGAGAAGGAGAGTTTGGCAGGCATATTGTTTCCACACATGGAGAGGAAAAGATTTGGATATGAATGGGCTTCCTGCAGGTATGGGGAATGGTGCATAATAAGTCATCTTGCATGCCGGTCTAGGTATAGTCTCAAGTCATTAAAAACATACACGCCTCACACATGTTCATATTTCAAGGTGCACTAAATTATTGCATGGATGATTAAGGCTGGCCATAATGGCGGTACCTTAGCTGGTATCATGCACACGGGAATAGCAAACATGTTGATGTGGCAAAGAATTGAAGAAGAGATGGGGGTTAGAGTAACTAGTGTTCATGCATGCATTGGTAAACACATTTTTTTGTGAAGAATGATAGCATTAGTTGAGTACTTTTGCAGACTTCAAAAACTATTCCACCGCCTCTACTATCTTGCTAAGAGTAGATGAAATTTTTGAATCGAGCCCTTTAAACTAGAAGGGAGGTAGTGGTACTCTAATAGCTAGGTGTGTAAGTCATCTTACGAAAACCAAATAATCCAAAAACACGTAGGCGCGGTGCATTAACTTCTACCTCGTTTCTTGTTTCTTGACATATCAACCAATAAGAGATGAGAGTGTGCATGCTTTTAATGACCTGAGACTATCAAACATGACATGCAGTGGTTAGTTCATTGCATGCAATACTATTAATTAGTAAACAAACATTAATGTCTCTCGTTTTCCCCTCCTCCTTGGTCACGGTGCATAGCCTAAGATGACTTAGGCTGTTCATAGTGGGGAGTAAGTTATACTAGTGTCATGCATATGACACTAGTCTATGTTATTACCTTTATAGTGCAAAGTAATATAGTAGTAGTGTCATAGATGGCTTCATTTATTAGCTCATAGACTCATTTTGCCTCGGGAAGCGCTATGTTACAGTAACATATTATGTTACCACAAGCACCTCTTTCCTCATTAAATACGTGCCACATAAGCAAAATTGTCTTGGGATGTGTTAAGTTACTGCCTAAGTTACTCCCACTATGGCTAGCCTTACTCACCTAGACGAAGGGAGTATCAACATTCACAATGTCAAATCAATATTTTTACACTCATTATAAAATGTAGTTCTTATACACATTATAATCAGTATTGTAGATATTGATGTTTTTAGTATAAATTTGGTCGTGGGATTTCATTGATGCCTGTCAAAGCATGGAGTAAGCGTAGCTTAGGGCTTGCATTACCGGTCTCTACATAGGTATTTCTCTTCATAATCCTGTAATTTTAGAGACTGATTGAGCTTTTGTGGTAGCCTCTCTTGCATCGGGGGACTATGACAGGTCTGCTATGCATGACCTGAAGATGAAAGCGTTGAGCATCTCGAAGTTGATCAACAATCTTCAATTGTGAAAGATTAGCCGTTCGGCCAATAAGGTGGCACACTTAATCGCTAAGTTTAGCTTTGGCAATAGATTAGATGGTATTCTTGTAAATAACGTATCGCCCTGTGTGGTGAATATTGTATCGAATGAGTGTACTGGTGTGGCTGGTTAATTAATATAAGGTGGTGTTCAAAAAAAGTATAAATTTGGTCAAACACTTTGCAAACGGTTGACGGGAGTAAAAATGACCAGAGGGAGTATCATGCATGCGGAGTAGGCAAAAAAATTGCTCATTTATAGCCGGTCGAAGTCTCAAAGGGCGCGACCGCGCGAGGGAAGCGAAGGTCGTGGGAGGCGCGACGGTTGACAGAATTAAGTGAAGTTACATCCACGCTACGGCATGGCGTGTGAACAAAGCAAGGCTATACCGTCAGGCCTACGATATGGGTCTAGTAGACATGACATCTAGTGGGTCCCGCATAGTTCTTGAGAACTCTTTGGGGCTTGCAGCCGCTTATCCACCGGCAAGCCAAGAACCCCATGCCGTCAGACGCCTCTACTCGTCCCGCCTTCTACCTTACAACAGTTCCCCTCGATCGTCCGCCCTTTCACATTAGTTCGCTCCCGCTTTTTTTTATGGGTACAACAGTTCAACTTCTCCTAACCTCCTCCAAAATCCATGGCCTCCCAAATCTCCATGGTCGCCATCGAGTACCGTGTTAGAGCCATCACCGGCGATCAGTTCATCATCATCTACACACGTGGATCCGCGACGGTGAAAGCATGGCTTGCTCGCTTCCTACGCATGTTCAACAGTTCAACGGATGAGTGGGTCGCTGGGCTAGATGTTGAGTACACCACAGTCCTAGGACGAGAGAAGGATCTAAAGGACGAAGAGAGGAAGAAGCCCGCCATGATCCAGGTTTGCGTACATAACGTTTGCTTGGTCTTCCACACATGCCATGCCGACGTTGAGTGCCAGGATTTTAAGAACTTCCTCAAGGACAAAAGAGTGAAATTCGTTACTGTAGGCTTTAAGAACGACAGGGATGTCCTGCGTCGGATAGGTCTCGTTGTAGGCTAGCCCTTCGATCTCAAGAAGGCAAGTTTGGTGTCCTCCTCTCAACCTTCAATGCTGACCCTGGCAGCAGCCATGATTGATCCTTCGTACGCTAAACTGAAGAAACCTCATCACGAGTTTCATCATGCATGGGAGTCGAAGACATTAGATGAAGATCACATCCTGTACGCAGCAATGGATGCATACCTTTGTTTAAATATCTACAAGGGTTGGATGAAGAAGCGAGCCCAAAGTCCGTTCAAGCAAAGAAGCGCCGGCGAAGAGGAAGAGGAAGAGGGGCGAGGACGAAGTCGAGGACGTGGACTCGGACTCGAGTAGGTGGCAGTGCCGCTCATGTTGGTTCTATTGCAAAGTGTCAAGCGGACTAGTTGCTTAGTTTATTTTCAAGGGTGTGTTTTGCCGAGGCCCCACCGTAACTATGTTTATGTTCTTTCTTGTTATTTGAACTCTTTAGTACGCATGCAGTAGTACTAGTACTATGTCTTACTACTCGTTCTTCTTGCAGTTGGTACTACTGCTCGTATCTTCGTGTTCCTACTGTACTTAATACGTTCGTACTAGTAGTATAATTTGGGTCAGTCGATTTGTGAAAGAAGTTGGCGGAGCAAAGGAAGAAGACGGCAGAATAGGTGGAAGAAGCCCTTCTAGCCATCCATGTTGCATCAAACGCTCACATGAGTCGACTGACCCAAATTGCTCCTTCAGATTGCAGGATCCACGTGCCATTCAAGGTCTCGAAGGTAGATTCCGCGTCCACACCCGGTTTGCGGGCTCGACGCGCGCACGACCGGCTTCCACCGCGATAGCCACCATGCGCGCCTCCTCCGAGCTGGCGGAGACGACAATGACACGCTAGTTCCTCCTCGCCGGCGTGCTGGAGCACACGCTCGTCCTCCTCTTCGTACGCTGCATGCATAGACCGGCTCCACCAGCTGCTCGTGTGCTTGGCAGCGTGGCGGCATGGCAAGGAGGGACTGCAGATGATGTGAGCGGGTGAGCCTTCGGCTTCATGGCACAGGGATGGCGGCGACACGGCGGTGATGGGCGAGAAATTGTTGGCCGGAGTAGGCGGGCGCCGGCATGCACAACGGCGGCGGCATATTGATGAGTGCGCGAGTGGGAGCTTACTTTAGTTTTATATAAGGTTGGTCAAACTTAAAAGAAAACCGTACTAGTACACGTAAACATTAGACTTAGGCAGCGCTTTTATTAGTTTTTTTTGAAGTTAGTACCACAGCCACGATACGGAATCCTATGCAAGCGCATGAACCGCGACCGCTCGGTCGATCGAATGGTGCGTCATCGTGTCGCGCTCGAATATTACTCAACTTTTTTTCCTGGGAAAGTTCTTGACGCTGCAATATTTCCATATATTTGAATTTAGCTCCAGTTTGTGTTTTTTGGATTTGGACGTTTTAGGTGTGCCCTAGTGTTTTTCATACTTATTTTGTGTGTGTGACTGAGAGAGAACGTTTGTATGTGACCATATGTGTGTTGTGGCGGAAGGGCAATGTGGAGACGGTGTGCGTGTGATACAGACATAGAGAGGTGTGAATGTGCAAATGATCAAGCATGAGTGAGACATAGACAGATGCCGATACGTTGTGTATACTTGAGAGAACGGTCTTCTAGTTTACTTGTGTGTGTGTGTGAGAGAGAGAGAGAGAGAGGAGCATCCGTAACACAACAACCATCTCTCTCGATTCGTCTGTCCCTCGCATGATCGCATGCAACACATGCATCGACGTGCACATTTTGACACCCTCATCCGGCCCCTGCCCACCTCAAGGCCCACACAATCTCTTTGTGAATACCCATTTCTCTCCTTAGGTTTGTTTTCTCTCAATATCTGACACACACACACACACACACAGAGAGAGAGAGAGAGAGAGAGAGACACGCAGCACCAACACACACACACACACACACTCCCCCGAGCACACAATTCATCCCCATCCAAGGTTATACGGCGACCACTCTCGCTTGTGCTTCTTTGCACCCCAACATGCACAACACCTCAATCTTCAAATAGGGCACCGAGCAGATCGAAGACGGAGAACACACCGCGCTAGAGAATGCGGGGTCATTTGGAAGCAGGGTGATGTGACGACGGGTGACTCACTCCTCCCCCCACCCCTCTCTCTCTCTCTCTCTTGCACAAAATTACCAATCCCTCTCTCCCCCGCACAAAATTGTCAATCCCTCAACCCATGAGATCCTTCTCCTCTCGTCCATGTTTTTCCAGCTCTCTCATCAAACATGTTGTCTCTTCTCCTTCCACGATATGTAATCCGGATGCACACGCATCTCACGATATTACATGTCTCCATCTTTCTCACAGACCTAACTTATTCCTCTCTCTCTCTCTCTCTCTCTCTCTCTCTCTCTCTCTCTCGTTAGGTTTGTCTCCTACTCTCTCGACCACATACATACAATCTTTCCCGCCCTATCTGCTCCATCTTCAAAAGCTCTCTCTGCACGTTTCATTCACACATTGGGATATGTAAAAATGTTGCTTCTATAATGGCTGATGTAGAGTTATGGTTGTTTTTGTTGCATCCTACAAAGTAATAACTATGAAATGCATTTAGATTCTCATTTGACTGGGATTATGTGAGTTTGAGCATGTTGTGAAGTACTATAGACCTTGTATACATCTTGGGATTCGACAATGATTGTAACTATTGAATTGTATAGACCATTACATTCGAAGTCAATAGCCTAATATATTTATTTCACAATTTCAACAAATGATTAGTTCACTACAAACTAAGAAAACAAATGTGTACTCCCTCCGTTTTTATTTAAGTCTGCATATTAGCGTTGGTCAAAGTCAAGTTTTGTAAACTCTCAGAAAGCTTATAACAAAAAATATTAACATATACAATAACAAATAAATACCATTAGATTCATTATTGAATGTACTTTCACATCATACATATTTGCTATGGTAAATGTTTATATTTTTATATAAACTTGGTCAAACTTTAGGAAGTTTGACTTCAGTCAAACCTAATATGCAGAGTTTACTACTACTACTCGCTACTACCTCCATCCTGGTTTATAGGTCCCTTTTGTAGTTTGTGCCAAATTTTGACTAAAGAGTTAACTAACAAAATGTTAATGCATGTTAAGAAGAATTATCTCATTGAATTCGTATTTTTTTTGAATGAGGACTGCAGGGCTTACACCCCACAGCATTTTATTAAAACCAAGAACAGCAAGTACATAGAAAGGTTCCATAAGAAATGGAACAAAACAGAAGAAGAAGATAAAAGAAAACTATGTACAATCTAACCTAGAAGAGAAAGAAAATGTAACTGTACATGTCACCTCTCAAGGAGGAAGGAAATCAATCCATTTAAGCAGTGCCTCCCTGTGTTTTGACTTGATTCTATGAGGCAAAAGGGAAATGTCATGGACAAAACCATTTCTCCACTGCCTGAAGGTTGGTCTGATGAACCTGAAAGCTTTATCATTTCTGACTTTCCAGATGTTCCACCAAGTAAGAAAGACCACTTTAGAAAAGAAAGGTTTATTGAACTCCTTCCTAGCATGGCATGCAATCTGAACCATATCCTGGTTGTTGGGCCATGAAATCTGCAGGTAGTTCCAGACTCTCATGCTGAAGTTACACTGAAAGAACAGATGATTCCTGTCTTCAAGAGTTCCTGTAGGGCAAAGCACACACTCAGGCCCATCATTGATTTTCCACTTGCTGCGCTGAATCATATTCTTGGTGTTTACTCTGTCCATAATGACAAGCCAGGCAAACATTTTGATTGTCATAGTGCAGCATGACTTCCATATCCAACATAGCAAGGGGTTAGTTGGAATAGGCTCATGGACCAGATCATAATATTTCTTAGCTGTGTATCTAGATTTCTTTCCATGTTTCCAAAACCAGCAATCCTTAGCATTAGCATCCAAGGAGATATTAGATAAAATTCCAGACAGTTGATTTAGCTCCCTATAAGCCATTTCAGATAATGGCAGAGAGAACATGCTATGTAACTCTCCTATTTCCATTACTTCCAGAACAGAAGAATTCTTTTGTATGCAAAATGAGAACAGCCTGGGGAATCTATCCTGAAGTGGAATGCAAGAATTATCCACTTCCCAGGAGTCTGACCAGAATAGCAAGGAGTCCCCTTTTCCAACACATACTGAAGACACAGCTCTGAATTTATCCATTAGCTTACATATGTCCCTCCACCAAAAAGACCCACACATAGCAGTGTCATGTGGAACTCTCTGATAATAGTAACTGTCCCAGATCAAATGAACCCATGGAACATCAACTTTGTTATAAAATTTATTTAGGAATTTCATTAACAAAGCTTCATTCTGCAGCCCCAGGTTGAGGATGCCAAGCCCACCCTTTAATTTAGGTCTACATACCAGAGGCCATGCAGCCAGAGAATTGCCCTTTTCCTGACCATATTTTCTCCAAAGACACTGTCTTTGTATTCTTTCCAGTTGTTTCAAAATCCCTTGTGGAATAGATAAGCTACAAAGGAAGAATATTGGCAATGAGTAAATGACAGAATTTACCAACTGCAGTCTGCTACCTTGTGGTAGAAACCAGGAGCTAGCAGTCAACCTTCTTTCCATACAGTCCACAAGTGGCAACAGGTCCACAATTTTGGGCCTAGTGGTTCCAACTGGCAACCCTAGGTATGTGAAAAGGCATCACCCCCAGTTGACATCCAAACTGAGCAGCAAGAGCATTGGCATAATTGGTATCCACATTAATTGGTTACATTGAAGATTTGTGGTAGTTAATCTGCAAACCAGTTGCCAGAGAGAAGGAGTCTAGAACAGCTTTTAGCACCTTTAATCGAAAGGCACTCAAGAGCCACAAACAACAAAGTGTCATCAAGATATTGAACCACCGGATAGTCGGGATCATGAGTTACTAGGGGTAAGGAAAGAAGTCCTTATCGAGCTGATCATTAATCATAGTCTGCAGGAGGTCAAGAAGAAGCACAAACAAAGAAAGGTGAGATACGATCACCTTGCTTTACCCCACATTTACACTTGAAATGGCTACCGAACCCCATTAAGCGTGATTGATGAGGTTGCAGAGGACAACAATTGCTGAATCCAAGAAATCCATCTATTATCAAAACCCTTTGCCAAAGATTATTTTTATAATTGCCTCATGCTGTATGGAATCAAAAGCTTTCAAAATCCAACTTGAGCAGCATGATTGGCCTTTTGATTGATTGCACCGATGAATGTACTCAAAAGTCCATGCAATACAATCTGAATGGATCTAGATTTGATAAACCCATACTTGATTCTTGTGAACACATTTAGTTATTTCATCTTGAAATCTATTTGCAGCAAGTTTAGTAAGGAACTTCAACCCCACACTTGTCAATGTTATTGGCCTAAAATCACTGGTATTTTCAGGTGAGAGCTTTTTGGGGATCAGAGTAATATATGCCTCACTAAGATTCTCTAGTCTAACAGTTCCTGCATGAAACTCATTAACTAAAGAGATAAAGTCAGCAGAAATGATTGGCCAACATTTTTTCATGAAAAGCCCATTAAAACCATCAGGCCCTGGGGCCTTGTCAATTGGCAACTCCTTGATAACCTGTTCAATCTCCTTGACCTCAAAAGGCTTGGTTAGAACATCCAGTCCCTGTACCCTAGGGATTAAAGAAAGAATTTCATTTCCCATGAAAACTGGTTTGACAGTACCCATTCTTCCTTTGAAAACTTCCAGAAATTCCTTGGCAATAGTGTTATGATCAGAAGACACTGATCCATCTGACAACTGCAGAGTGGCAATAGTCCTTGGCAATCTCATTGAATTCGTATTTGAATATAGTTTTCAAAAATATAATATTTGGTGACATGCGTGAACATTTTGTTAGTTTAATCTATGGTCAAAATTTAGCACGAAATACAATGGGGACCAATAAACCCGGACGGAGGTAGTAGTTGCTTAGCCGAATCACTCAACACGCCACACGGGGAGTCCAGTGTCACAAAATTTTGAGGTCCGCGGGAAAATCTCCCGCGACCCTGATTCGAGCAGTGGGAAGTTACCATCATAGCCTTCGGAACAGGCCTACGGATGACGCTTGGTAGGGGGTTGTTTTCGTAACTTTAGGTTCACCCTACCCAGCCAACCCCACCCCGGCACCCAAAGTAGTACTCCCCATTTTCTATCCTCACCGCAAAATAGACTTCTCCACGGCACCGCAGCCTTCGTGCTCCTCCCCTTTACATCAGCGCACTCGTCCACCGCAGCACATCTGCCTCATCGACGACCTCGTACGCCGCACTGGAGCTGGTCCACCGTCGTCGTCGTACACAGATCCTCTTCCCCGTCATTATCTTCCACGGTCTCGGATCTGCTTCCCGGAAGCCGACGCCAAGCGCAGAAGTACCATCGTCATGGACAATGAACTGACTCCCGTTGTCGACCATGACTCACAGAGGCCACCGCGACCATCATTCTCCTCCTCGATTGGTAATGTGTGTATTGAATCACTTAGCAGTACATGTGCAGTTCCAATTTTGTTCATACCTACAATTCAAATTTCCTGGGTGCTATTATTCCCGTAATAGTAATTGGTTATAGCCTCCATTGTCCAACAGAATATCAGCTTGTAATTGTGCGTCGCTCCTGTATCGCGCTGTGCTTTGGTAGGTTTTTCATCTGCAACCAATAGTGTGGCAAATGATGGAAATGTTTTTAGAACTAGCAAGATGCCCATGCGTTGCACGCATCAAGATGCATTTGTATGAGTAGTTTATCTTGTGGGAGAAAAGGATGAATGAGGGAAGGCCTTATTTGCAAATCTGGAGAGGGGTATGGGTATCTTTTTGCAAAATTCCCATTTGTTTCCTTCCTATCTGTCAGATATAAATCGGACGGCCTATATTGCAAGAAAAAAAGTATAGAGAAAAAAAAGTAGACAGTAAAGGAAGTAGAGATATATATTAAATATTAAATATAAAATAAATATAACAGTAGAGAAGAGAGTAGAGATAGCAGAGACGTCGGGAAAGGATTGCGCACGCGCGGGAAAAAGCGGCCGGGCGTGCACTAGTTTTGGTGCGCGGCGTCCGGCACGCTTTATAAAATCCAACGCCCTTCCACCGCTCTGTGCCTCGCCACCGCTCTGTGCCTCACCACCGCTCTCTCCCCACTCTTTTTTGCCTCGCCGCCGCCGCGCCACCATGCCGCAGCGTCACCGGGAAACATGGGGATACCGCGGCGTCCGCGTGCGCCCCTCCGGCGGCTTCTCCGCCGATATCCGGTTCCGCGGGATGCGCCTCGGCCTCGGCAATTTTGACACCGCCAACGAGGCCACCCACGCGTACGACACGGCGGCGTGGCGCCTCCAGTGGCCTCATAGAACATCGAACTTCCCCAACGTGCCGATGCGGGAGCGGGCGCAGGAGCTCGCGCCTCTGCCGCATCTTAGCACCGACGAGGATCGTTGCAATAACCGAAGGCGGGAGCACCGTCTCGGCATCGCTGACATGGACAAGGAAGCCATGGCGCTGTGGCGCCAACACTTCCCGCAGGACATCATCAACGAGCGTGAGTTCTACGCGCAAAGGAGGGCGGCGAGGGATAAGAGGAGGGCGGAGCGAGCCGCCTATCGCGAGGACAACCGTAGGCGAAAAGCGGACACTCAATTCAACATGAGGCTAGGAGCAGCGTCGCCCTGGGAATCCGACGACAATCGGTATCTTCACGCCTACAGTAAGACGTCGGAGGAGGACATCACCTAGGAGGAGTCGGACGATGAGGAGTAGTTGAATTATCTTTTTTTATCTATCTATGCTGAGAACTATCCTCTACTCTCTAGTATCTACTTCTCGATCTGAGCACTGTAAACACTTTTTTAAAGCGCCACACGTTGCGATTCTGTTGGAGATGCTCTAACATGGTAGACGAGTGCTTTAATGTCGCCCACAAGATGCGCGAGTATTACTAGTAGTATATTTTTCTTGCCATGTTGAGATTTTAAAACCACGAGTGCGAACATGCAGAGGAGCAATGAAGACCAAACACAGGATATTCGGGACATCTTCAAGACCGTGGCAAGTTAAAGAGGAGCTACACCAAATCTGTAAAACGAGCTTTGGTAAGTAACACCCTTTCAATTACTTTTGTTTAGCCTCGTGTTCTTCGATGTGTATATGTTGTAGTTTCTGTTTCTCTTAAGCTTGGTGTTCTTTGATGTGTAATAAGAAGAGTCTTAATCATCCTAATGCTTTTGTTTTTAGCTTGATGTAGGAAGTGGGTGTTCTCACCTTGTAGTCTGTTTTTATATTTATTTTCCTTTTGAATTCACTTCTCCGAGTTCTGTTTATCTGGCTTCTACTAAATGGATCTAGGTTGCTCTGAGTATTGATCTAAGAAAGAAGTAACTTCATGTCGATGCGCCTCTGCGAGGAGGGAAGTATGGTCAACCTCGAGATCATGTTTCCAAATGAGGCTGGATTACACACAAGGTGCCGCCTCTAATGATGCTGGATTAGACACAAGGTGCAATTTCCCGATGATGCTGGATTACACACAGCAAGGTGGAGTCGCCACTGTTCGTGTCCTCGTGGCATTAGTAAAGGCTAAAAGAAAGCGCAGCAGCCCTTGAGAATGTAGCTGAGTTCTCAAGAAGAGAAAAGAGCAATCGATGCTCTCTTCACCCAAGCCAAAGAAGAGATTGAATAAGCCGTAAATAAGCTAGCGAGGCAGAGCAGGCTAGGCGCCTCCTGCTATCTAAAACTGTTGTCAATACAAAATTTCCTTCATAATAGCTAGGTTCAAATGTTTATCCAACAAGATGCTTTTTTGATATCCGTGCATCTACCGATGTGGCACAAAATGTTTTTTTCGGTCATGTAACAACAACAATTACTTTCCAAACAATAATGCATTTAAGCATTGGACATGGTATAGTTCATGCATAAGCCCGACATTCCAAGTTCAATTTCCACATCAAACTCATGTTCACAGATATCTGCACATTCATACATAATGTCCACAACCATGATTCACTTCAAAGCCAAAAAAATGTGAGGAGAGTTATAAATAAAGAAAAACCTCTACTAGTTCCTGCTACCAGTGCGAGCACAACAAGTCAAGACCATGCGTAAATTAATTATATTTTAGTCATTTTTTGTGTTCTAAAATGCCTGTCGGCTCATGGAAGGACGTGTTGCTGGCACACACGTGGATTCAATGAAGGCAAGCGGAGTAGTCTTAAGCTGGTTGCACGCAGCGAGGAGGCGTGCTCAGCCGGGCTTGCAGCGAGTGCGGCCCTCTTGGCCGTCGCGCCGGTTCAATGCCTGCGCTATGAGAGGTCGCATCCGTGTCAGAGCAAACACTCCCTCCAGTCCTTTTTTGTTTGGGTATAAGAAAATCTCTTTTTCCATTCACATTTTACAAGTAAAATTTATGGACAAACTTTGACCCAAAGTATGATGGGGACTAGTAAACCAGAATGGAGGTAGTAGTTTTTTTAATCAAAGAAGGGTTTCCCCTTCCGATTTTCATTACTGAAAACCAGCATCTAAATCTAAACCATAGTATTTGCCCTAGAACTACCAGGTTCAACATCTCGCAACATAAACCCATACAACCATACGCCAAGGAGGTACGTAGTACTATGAATTCCATTTTCGCTCCATACCAATCGTTCTAAAAACTACTTACTACTTATAACGTGCCATTGAAAATCGGAACTCTTAACCCCGCTAAAAAATGATATTTTAAACGTGGCTACTTGATCTGTGGCAACTGGCGAGCCACCGCGCTCCAAGTCGTTCACCTGTGGTCCCGACCATCAACTCCTATGGATCAAATTATCACGTAAGCTGACTATTCCTACAAAGGTGCTCCACCATGTACCCGGTACCCGCGAATGCAGCAATCGTGCACCTAGGGTTTCAGGGTTTATTTGTTAACGTCACCTTTATGTAACACTCATGTGTGCGAGACAGCGAGAGGCCGACTTCGTGTGTTCCCCTCTTCTCTTCGTATATGTACTCCATCATTTGTCTGGTGTCCAAAAAATTATAATAACTACTAGCAATGTGCCAATGCATTCCCACACGATCAAAGTAGATTAATACATATTCACCGATTTGATAGAAAAAAGTCTAGTTTTGACATACGTATATCACTAAAAATATGTTATGTTTCACTGAAAATATATTCCTTTAGCGGTTTTGATGAGATAAGGGAGCAATGTTGTTGGTTTCAAGATTCGAAAAGTGATATATGTCTAATTTCTACTCTTACTAGCAAGATGCCCGTGCGTTGCACGGAACAAGATCTTGTGGGAGAAAAGGATGAACAAGGGAGGGCCTTATCTGCAAATGTGGTGAAGAGTGCAGGTAAATTGCCATATTTTCTTTCCCGTCCGTCAGATATAAATCGGACAACCTACATTGCAGGGTGGCAGGCCCACAATCATCACCAACTCTATTTTTTATCCCTACTCTTATAAAAAGCATTCTCGGTGATGATCGTGTGCCTGCCATCCTGCAATATAGGCCGTTCGATCTATATCTGACGGATAGGAAGGAAACTATGGCAATTTTTCTAAAAGATACCCACACCCCTTTCCACATTTGCAAATAAGGCCTTCCCTCATTCATCCTTTTCCCCCACAAGATAAACTACTCATACAAATGCATCTTAATGTTTCGTGCAACGCATGGGCATCTTGCTAGTTATTGCAAAAAGCCCATGTGGGTGTGAGAGAGAGGGAGAGTGGAGGAGGACGGAGTGCATGTGTGACAAAGACATAAGGAGTGTGTGTGCGATAGGTATCAGCTTAAAATGAGGCGATAGTGTGTGTGCATGATTGAGAGGGCATGTCTCAAGAAGGGAAGAAAAAGCCACATAGATACAAGGAGCAGGAGAGAGACATGCATGCGATGGTGGAAGCACGAGTGTGCGGGTGTATAAACCTATCTAGATGGTAGCTAGTCGATAAATGTTTGTGAGAGAAATACGAGTCGGGGTGCGAAAGCGAGAGTTTTGTGTGTGTGAGAGAGAGACGGTAGTCGGGAAGGGGAGTCGAAGCAGGAGTTGTGTGTGTGTCTGTGAGACAGAGAGAGGAGACGGTAGTCGGGTTGTCTGATCGGTAAACAAATGAATAATGTTAGTCTAGGATGGAGACAAAAAGGAGACCGCAACAAATGTTGTGTCTACAGGAGAGAGAGAGAGAGAGAGTAATTTTAGTGGTATGAGTCATATGTAGAGACATATAGGGTGTGTAAGAGAATCCCATAGAGAGAAAGACAAAGTGAAAGACGAGTGGAGACTGTGTGTGTGGCGGTGAAAAAGAAAGCTTAGGTACCAAGTGATACCAAAGAACAGTAGAGACGTGAGAGATAATGAAAACCGTGTATGTATAATGATAGGGCGAGTGTGACACTTCTCAAGGGAGATGTCGAGAGACCATGTTTGCGAGGATAGGAGAACCATGAAGTGAGCGTGCGGGTGAGCTGGAGAAAAGAGAGTGATAGCTACCTGAAGGAGCATGCATGCGAGAGAGATGGGCGTGAAAGGAGTGAACAAAAAAGGGATTCAAATATTTGAATTCGAGATGATGATACATGTAATCCATACTCGAACCAAAATTGATCTATCAAACATGCATACCCATATGAATTCACGCACATCTATGTTATTTAATATGTAGATATTGCTTATCCATACATTTTAGTAGAACATAATTTGGTTAATTTTTTTCGAATTCAACCTTAAGATTTCGAGATCGTTGTGTTTGTAAATCATATTATACATATAAAGGAGCAGAATTCTTTGTTGTGCTTTTGAAAGTCTATATAAAAAATGATGTATATAGAATGTAATTCCAATTGAAAATGGATCCCACCCGGAAAA
This sequence comes from Aegilops speltoides, assembly GCA_021437245.1. Taxonomy (NCBI): domain Eukaryota; kingdom Viridiplantae; phylum Streptophyta; class Magnoliopsida; order Poales; family Poaceae; genus Aegilops; species Aegilops speltoides. Next base: position 334,529,502 of record CM038144.1, read on the forward strand.
AAATAGAATACAAACAGGATTCGAATTGAGTTGGCATGGTAAACGTGCACTCTGCAAAATTTGAACAAAGCAGGGAAAGTCGCAGTAACCGCTCAAAACCAAAATCTGCAAGATGGAAATCACTACTGCCTATCCCTGCCACGCAAAGCCTATCTGCTGGATTTCTATAGGTTTCGATAGGGGTAGGTTTGTAATTTCACCCAAACGTGATGTAACCGCCTCTCACCCGGATTCATACATGGTGGGCGCCAAAACACAGTGTGTCGTCGGCCGAAATCGACTCCCTCCCCGATTCATATTCATACACGGTGGGCGCCAGAAACAAACTCTCGTCGACAAATATTCGGTGTATGCGAGATTACCTTCCTATCCCCAACCGACTAATATTGTTATGATGTAGTAGAAATTTGAAACGGGGGCTAATTTTGTAAATTTCCTCGCATTTGAGACAAGCGTGCCCTTAATACATGGTTCTCCCCTTCCTCTCTACCTCCCTTTTCCCCATTCGTACTCCGTGGGCGCCAAAACACCCTCTCCACCCCACCCTCCTCCGTCCGCCGCCGTCCGCCACCCCATCCACCGTCGTCCTCCTCCACCATGTCGGAGCTGATACCCCGACGCCACCGTCCATTACAAGAGATCGACCTCTCTCATCCACGCCTTCAGACCGGGATCCTTGCATCCCGTCCTCTCGCTTCATCCCCGTCGTCGTCCACCTTGCCGGCGCTGCTACTACGACCGTCTTGTCCACAGCGCCCCGCCGCCACCGTCTACCCTCCTAGATCCGCTTCCACGCCGCCGACAGCCATCGCTACCGCAGCACCATCAAATTCTCAGCATATGCATACCCGGCGTCGCACCAGAGGTGGTACTCTTTCGTATCTGCTCAACTTATTTATCATAGCAAGAAAATAGATCGCCACTGCTTTACTCTAATTTCTTGTCTTGGTTGCGAAGTTGCTTTTGTCCGGTTTGCACCTTTAGATCCGCCATGGCACGCTCAACACTATACTCCCAATGCTTATGGTTTTCCCCTTTTATGTTCCACACTAGTTAAATCACAGTAGACTAAATTTCAAAATTGGGTCAGTCGATTTTTCAGATCTCGCCGGAGTTCACCGGTGCGATCGAAGGGACTCGGGTGGTTGTGGGGCCTCGCTGAACGAAGAAAACTCAACGCGGGTGGGCGTTGGGCGCGGGGTGGGGGTGGGGGTGGCGGAGGAACACAGCGGGGGGCTGGTGGTCCGTCCGTGCGTCGTCAAGTGTGTTCTGTATGGGAAGAATCAGAGACGAGGAAGAAGAAGGGTTATGAGACGTAGGATCTTCATGCAACCGTCTGAAATGGTCGAGAGACAGCTGGGAGTTGCATTCTTAATGCGCTCTGGTTCATCATGTGTGGGCACTGTGCAACCAACATTTTATTATCCAAAATCTGCTTGCTCTTCTTTACCATGTTCCTCTTCCGTTCTTCTTTAATATGTACTCCCTCCGTTCCTAAATACAAGTATTTGTATATATTCCATGATGGACTACATATGGAGCAAAAATGAGTGAATCTACACTCTAAAATGTATCTGGATACATCTGTATGTGATCCATAGTGGAAATCTCTACCAAGACTTATATTTTGGAATGGAGGGAGTATGATAGTAGTATAGTATGTTCCTTGTACTGAAGATGAGCAGGGACATTTGCAGTGTAGAGGTCTATACGGTCGGTTGTGATGGACACTTTGAGCCTCTTTGATTCGTAGGATCTTGTAAACATAGGAATAGGATTTGTAGTGGCCTGCCCACTTGAATCCTATAAGAATAGCAAGGAAATGCGGGGAGCTGTGTTGCCTTTGAGAGTTACACTGATATTAACAGTACCACACCTTCACTTGAAGAGAGCTGGTATCTGAAGCCTTTCTAGCCGTACCGGCAATAGTAGCACATATATTCCAGCAAGTTCCACTTTGCTGATTTTACTCTGGTGCTTAAGGTTTTCCTGTTATATCTACACTATGATCTGTGTAGCTACTTTTGTCGCACTAGCAGCAGTCCACTCTTGAAGCTAAACACTACAATGACTTAAAAAATTGGCACCAAGGCATTGAGTGCCATTCTAGATGCAATGAAACTCATACGCTCCCCACCAGTTGACTCTTGTTCAGAATATGATCCTAATGACTATTCTAACCTCGAGGAGTCAAAGGCATATTGCCTGTCCTGTTCACCCATCAAGGTGCCTGTTCTAATTTGGCAATGTTTTATTGATTGCGGGTATCTTGCATATGTTGTCTTGCATTTCTTCTACTTTGTTGCACCACCATCTGCTTAGTTTACTCATCATATATGTCGAGATGCCATGCCCATCCATTATCAATACATATTTCATCTGTCATCATACCATGTTTTTCCACTCAAATGCTATTCTTGTAGATCAGACATCAAAAAGGAAGAGGGTGATTGCCAAACCTGAAGGAGCACCAGCAAAGTCCTTGAAAAACATGGTGGTGCCGGAGAAATCAGACAGCACCCCACTTATATTGGTTGTACAACCAGTGACACAAAACGTAGGACCGACTCCAGCAGACTGTACCCATACTTCACTGGCCACACCACTAGCCCCACCACACAGGACCTGCACTCCAGCAAAAGGTATACCGATTTCATTTGCCATAGCACCAGCTGTACCACAAAAAAATCCCACTCCAGCAAAAAGTACAGCAAGTCCACCGGCCGAAGACCTATCCGAACTGCAGGGACCACGTGCATATATTCCCATCATGGGAAGATTATTGTGAAGACAAACACCATTTTCACATCTTCCTGTCCAACTTACGTGTAAGTGCTATTATTCATGGTTATTATTTTCCTGTTTTCTGTTGATTGAACACATCAATGATTTACATTACATTGTTGTAACTTTGTGAGGGTCGATCTGGATAGTCATGACGAGCAAAGCTTGCTTGTGCTTTTCAAGGAAGCATTGCAGCGGTATCGGTGTTACCTGAGGAAATCACACTTTGATGGCAAGTCTATAAACGAATTTTCGATGAAGTCTCTTGTGCTAAATTTAGAAGACATTGAATGGAAAAACCTTGTTATGCACTGGTCTCATTCCCAGGATGAGGTACTGTCTATGAAATCACATGACAATTTGAACTTCTACTTTTCTGCATGTGCCTTACGGATCTTTTTTGCAGGAAATCTGCTCGAAGAAGAATTCCGGTTTGAAAAGAACGACAGGATATCGCAAATATGCTGCCTGCTGCTTTGCTCTTGTTAGTACCTGTTGTCCTGTATCACTGTACTTGCATACATACCGTTCATTATGTGACAGCAGATGCATGATAGCTTGCTTATCAATTGTTTGCTCCAAATTATCTCGATCTGTATGAATGGTTACATTAGTGTAGAATATATCCAATGCCAATGTTTTTTAGCTCTGCATTGTTCTTGTAAGTACATGCCGTCCTTTATCGATGTACTTATAATGACAGTAGTTGTTCATGTACCATCACTCTGCAGCTTATTTTCCTTTGCCTCCATTTTCTACACATCGATCTAGATTTACTCTTACCATAAGGTTGGTACTGAAGAGGTTTAGATGTGCATTGCTCTTGGCTGTACCTTTTGCCTGTATTGCTGTACATTTATAGCTACTTGGTTATGTAGCATCACTCTTCATCTTATCTTAAATATTCTCCATTTTTTCATATATTATCTCATCTATATTTACTCTTAACAAAATGTAGAATAAAGGCAATGCTTATGAAGAAGATTCTGTGGTAAACTTCTTGAATTGCCCCCCATCAGCATGGACAAGGCCTTTGTAGAGCCTGTCTTCACCAATAATGTAAGTTTGTCCATCTCAAGCCTTCAAACTTTGTTGTATATATTTGGTTAGGCATGACTGCAACAGCTGTTTATTTTTGGTGTTTGCATCAAATTGCATGTTTAAAGTTTATTATGTAGTTCATAAACAAAAGTTTGTCCTTTCTCAATTTAAGTTTTTAGTTGTACAACCAAGTTCCTTCTTCATACCATGTAAATTAAACTATACAGAGCAAGTGATCTTCTTTTGCACTGCATGTATGCTTCTGTTCTTCATCCGTAATCCAGTGGTCTGGTGAACCTACCCACTACAAAGACAATGTCATATTCTCGCAATGTCTTAACTATGAACAATGTCATATCATTCTATTATTCTCCGTCCGAAAATACTTGTCATTGAAATGGATGTATCTGGATGTATTTTAGTTCTAGACACATCCATTTTGATGACGAGTAATTCCGGACGGAGGGAGTATTATTTAAACCGTCTCTTTATTTGCCAATCTAAAATGGGATAAATTGACGGCACACTAACCATTGATACTTATGAGTTCTTGATCTGTAATCCAGTGGTGTCGTGAAGCTGCCAACACCTTCACAATGTCATTTGCTGCCATGTCTTGACCTGAACAATACCATATTGTGTTAATGCAATTTTAAACTGTGTCACTTTATTCGTCAGTAAGAAATGTTATGAATTGTCAGCACTGATACTTTTATGTGCAAAACTTGTCATATGTCTGCTTGTTTATCTTTCAGAGTGAGGAAGATATAAGTGTTGAACAAGCACAGTCTCATCATCTTGCTCACCGCTATTGCCAGAGCTCCCAATAGGCTAACCTTTCTTGAACTCTATTGAAGTGCTGTCGGTTTTGTATATTATTCTGTCGGCGTGTTTATTTGCACTGGTGGCGATCCTTGATGCCCAGTGTATGTAATCTGTTGTCTGCTTGTGCTTTATTATCATAGTGGCGAACTTTGATGTCTAGTGGATATAATATGCTGCAATTTCTTTATTGTATAGTCTAGGTTTTTTCTTATTCATGATGCTGCTGTTATTTTACTGTATATATATCCTGTCTTCGCAGTAAACCGACCAAACCGTAAAATTACGGTACATAATCGGGCCGTCATGCAATCACGATGTAGGTTGGGCACAAACGTCTTTGAATAGCTAACTAACGGCAAAGAGCTTAAATGAACCCCGACCCATGATTGTGCGAATCAAATCACAGGCTTTTAACAGGCCAAAATTGTCTCGGTCCTTGTTTGACCCAATCAGATATCGGCTGCGAGCAGGCCCGATGCAAACCGGGCCGTAGTTAGGCCCAACTATATGACGGGCTTTTAACAGGCCAAAATTAATATAGGGCCGAAAAGTTAAACGGGCCCTTAACAGGCCAAAACTAATATCAGGCCGAATTACTAAGTGGGCCTTTAGCAAGTGGGCCCAAAAGCATAGTGTCTAGCTGACGGGACGAATCTGATATGTGCCATAATTGAGCCCAAAGCCTCTTAAAGGGCCGGACCTGATCTGGGCCGTAATTTGGCCCAGAACGTGTAGGCTTTTAATGGGCCGGATCTCATATGGGCCACTATTAGGCCCGGAACGTGGCAAGCCATTAATGGACCGGATCAAATATGGGACGGCATTTGGCCCAAAACATGGCAGCCAGTTAAATGGGCCGGCCTACTAGGGTCCTAAAATTTTGTGGGCCTATAGCTGGGCCGGCCCATTAATGTCGGCGAAATCTCGTGGGCCTCTAGCCGGGCCGGCCCATTATGATCCGCAAGAATCTTGTGGGCCTTTACCTGGGCCGGCCCATTATGGCACACAAAAATCTTGTGGGCCTTTAGCTGGGCCGACCCATTATGGCCCGCAAAATCTTGTGGGCCTTTAGCTTGGCCAGCCCATTATGGTCCGCAAAATCTCGTGGGCCCTTAGCTGGGCCGGCCCATTATGGTCCGCAAAATCTTGTGGGCCTTTAGTTGGGCCGGCCCATTTAAACTTGATGGGCAGGTCCACGTGTCAACATATCATAGGCGCGTCTCGCCCATTGGATGAGTGACACTTGTGCCGTATGACCGACACGTGTCTCCTCCACCAATGATGATTTTACACGTGAAAAAATCCCCATTCGTCGGGCATTAACGGGTTATCGGATCCAAAACCCGACCCGATAGCTTAACGGCGTTCGTTACGGTGGATGCCACGTGTCGGTCACCCTTGACGAAAAGCACTTCGTGACACGCGATTTATCGTCATGGAAGTGGACATTTCCGTGATGATAATTTTGGTAATGTCATGGAACACTTCTACGACAGCACAAGTATGACTATCTTGATTCTGTCATAAATTTGTCATGGATGTACATGCATGACAAAAAACGTGACCTACTGTGACAAACACGTATCATCACGGAAGTGTATTTTTTTTGTAGTGTGGTAAGCCAGTGTGTTTTAGTACATGTGGAATGTAATGCGAGTGGGCTGCTTTCTTGGCTTGTGCCCTCAACCTGTAATCCTACTGAATTACAAATAGTTCAGTTGTCTACTCTGTTGTATTGCTTGATTACAATGCTTGTTTGCTACTTGTTACGCTATACCTGAGTTGGCCAATATGTCAGCAGTGCATGTTGTACTATCGTAAAGAAATGCATGCCTAGTTCATTTGAGTCCTTAACTTTTCCTCTGAACTTCATCACAAGACTGTCTTCATAGTTTATATGAGGCCACACTGTTAAGTGATTTCTCAGATTATTTCAACTGCTTAGATGGCTTGGCAACTTAAATAGAGCGGTGGTACACTCCATTTCAACCAGGGATGTCAACTTGGTCCCGTTTAATCCCGATTAAAGTCCACTAGTGGTATGATAGTTCAAAAGAGTTTTTGTTTTTTTGAGGAAAATGAACTAGGGAGCTAGCAAAAACTAACTAGATGGGATTGGCGGATGTCGTTTATTTGCCACTTACATCCCTCCCTAGTTTCATCTTACCATTTTAATTTCTTTTCGGCTAATGCTCCATTGAACCATTTAAATATAGCTTGCCATGCTCGGCGATAATTCGTATGTCGTTTACCATGCAAGCTTACTGCTTGGATCATGCGATAACTATCTCCTACTTATGTCCAGCGGAAACCTTTCAGGATGCCTTTCACACTAGGACACAATGTACAACCCTAGAATCTATTTGTGGAAGCAGTGCGCCATCCATGTTACCAGATGGTAGCAGTTCAGAGGCAACACCGTCGGAGAGCAGTCTGAGCATATGTATTATAGTTCTTGAGGCTCTACTAGAGGCAGAAAGAGATGGTGTGACGCCCCCGATTCAATCGTACACTAATCATACACGCAAACGTGTACGATCAAGATCAGGGACTCACGGGAAGATATCACAACACAACTCTACAAATAAAATAAGTCATACAAGCATCATAATACAAGCCAGAGGCCTCGAGGGCTCGAATACGAGTGCTCGATCATAGACGAGTCAGCGGAAGCAACAATATCTGAGTACAGACATAAGTTAAACAAGTTGCCATAAGATGGCTAGGACAAACCGATATCAGACGAAGAGGCGCAGCCTCCCGCCTGGATCCTCCTAAACTACTCACCCGGTCGCCGCCGCGGCCTGCACGTAGTAGTAGGCACCTCCGGTGTAGTAGTCATCGTTGACGGTGGCGTCTTACTCCTGGGCTCCGACATCTGGTTGCGACAACCAGGTAGAAAGGAAAGGGGGAAAAAGGGGGAGAAAGCAACCGTGATTACTCATCCAAAGTACTCGCAAGCAAGGAGCTATACTACATATGCATGGGTATATGTGTAAAGGGCCATATCGGACCGAACTACGTAATGCCGTAATAAGAGGGGATAACTAATCCTGTCGAAGACTACGCTTTTGGCAGCCTCCGTCTTGCAGCATGAAGAAGAGAGTAGACTGAAGTCCTCCAAGTAGCATCACATAGCATAATCCTACCCGGCGATCCTCTCCTCGTCGCCCTATTAGAGAGCAATCACCGGGTTGTATCTGGCACTTGGAAGGGTGAGTTTTATTAAGTATCCGATTCTAGTTGTCATAAGGTCAAGGTACAACTCCAAGTCGTCCTGTTACCAAAGATCACGGCTATTCGAATAGATTAACTTCCCTGCAGGGGTGCACCACATAACCCAACACGCTTGATCTCATTTGGTCGGACACACTTTTCGGGGTCATGCCCGGCCGCGGAAGATCAACACGTCGCAGCCCCACCTAGGCACAACAAAGAGGTCAGCACGCCGGTCTAAACCTAAGCGCACAGGGGTCTGGGCCCATCGCCCTTAGCAAACCTGCACGTTGCGAACGCGACCGGAAGCAAAACTAGCCCCCTTAATACAAGAGCAGGCTTATGTTCCAATCCGGCGCGCGCCACTCAGTTGCTGATGTCGAGTGCCCATAACTGTTCCCGCGTAGTTGGTTAGTGCGTATAGTCCAGTAGCCAGACTCAGATCAAATACCAAGCTCTCGTTAAGCGTGTTAAGTATCCGCTGAACGCCGAACAGGCCAGCCCACTGCCTCCTAGGTGGTCTTAACTCGCCTGCCGCTCCACCACAAAGTAACAATGGGGCCGTGGGAACCTGTGCCCACCTCTACCGGATGGAGCCACCGTCCTTTCAAATTTCTCATCGTAATCACTTATGGGTACTCAATGAGCTGACCCGACTTTAGTCACCATCTGATAGTATGTGTGTATGTATGTATGTATGTATGTATGTATGTATGTATAGTATATACCCGTGATCACCTCCCGAGTGATCACGCCCAATAGTATAGCAAGGCGATCGACAACAAGTAGGGCCAATGATGATAAACTAGCATCCTATACTAAGCATTCAGTGATTGCGGGTAAGGTATCAATGACTGTAGCAACAATGACAAAGCTATGCAATGTAATAGGAGTAACCTAACAAGAATATGCTACACTACTCTAATGCAAGCAGTATAGAGAAGAATAGGCGATATCTGGTGATCAAGTGGGGGGCTTGCCTGGTTGCTCTGGCAAGACACAGGGGTCGTCAACTCCATAGTCGAACGGGGCGGCAGCAGCGTCGGTCTCGTAGTCTACCGGAGAGAAGAGGGGGAAGAAACAATGAATACAATGCAAACAGATGCATAACGATGCATGACAAAGCAATGCGTGATGCTAGGCGTGCCCTAACGCGGTATGAGGTAATACCGGTAAAGGGGGAAACATCCGCGAAAGTATTCCCGGTGTTTCGCGTTTTCAGGCAGAGGAGCCAGAGGGGGAAAGTTGCGAGTTTGATATGTTAGGGGTGTGTGGCGGACGAACGGGCTGCGTATCCGGATTCGTCTTGTCGTTCTAAGCAACTTTCATGTACAAAACATTTTCATCCGAGTTACGGTTTATCTTATATTCATTTTTAAAGATTTAAATCAATTTATAAATTACTATTATTAATTTAATCCGAAAATGGCATTACTGCATCAGCATGACGTCTGCATAACATCAGCAGTCAACAGAGGTGTTGACTGGGTCAAGCTGACGTGTGGGTCCCGCATGTCATTGACTCTTTTAGTTAATTAAGTTAATTAGTTAATTAGGTTAATTAATCTTAATTAGTTACTTTAAAAAGAATTAATTAAGTTAATTATTTAGTTAATTAATTAATTAATATTTAATTTTATCTATCTATTTACATATTTATTTATTTTAATTCTCTTTTTTAATCTTATTTTTTAATAACGTTTCAGGCGGTGGGGCCCCCTCGCCATAGACCCAGGGCCTTAGTGGATCGGGCGAAACGGGCGACGAAGGCCAAGGGACGCCTGTCGGGCGACCAAAGCGCTGCCTCGCCAGAAGCGAGGCGCTGGCCCCGGGCGTGGACCGGGCAGCCAGAGGATGCCGGACGCAGTCAGAGCGACGGGAAGTGGCCGGCCGGAGCTATGGTGAGACGATGGCGCGGGGATGCGCGGGTGTGCGCGCAGGACGGCGGTGGTAAAAGCGGGGAGGTGGCTGGCCGAAGCGGGGCGGGCAAGGCCCGGGGCGAAGGCCTCGACAGCGGGCATGCAAAACCAGGGCGCGAGCGGCCCACGGCGAGCGCGCCGGCCGGCGGGGAGTGGCGCTAGGCGGCGGGCTCGGTAACGGCGGAGCTAGCAGCAACAACAACAAATCGAGGGGGGCGGAGGGGGAATGTGGTGCTGCTCACAGCGTTGCAGGGGAGGCTCGATGAGGCCGGGGACGAGTCGAGTCGGGCGTATCGACGCGGAGGAGCTGTGTTGGTCGAAGATGAAGACGAGGTTGATGCAGACATTGCGGTGGCTCCCTGCTGGATCCAGTGGGTGAAGACGACGAGGCGGACGATGACGGAGCTCGCGGGCAAGCTTTCAGGGCGCGGGGATGATGGAGAGCGCGGGAACAAAGGTGGGAGCGGGATCGGGCCCCTGGGCGCAGGCGGGTGCCCAGATCGAGCGGGGGATGAGCGGCTCGGGCGCCGCGGTAGCGCCAAGGCGGTGGCGTGTGCCTGCGTCGTGGAGGGCGGCGGTGCTAAGGAAGAGCGAGGGGAAGGGAGGTCGGGTGCTCTCGGCAGGGAGCCCGTCCTTCGGAGCGGCGGCAAGGTCAGGCGTGGAGGCGCCTGGCGGCGGCGGGGGGTGCGCCAGGGGCGCGATCCAGATGTGGATCATGGGGGGAGTGGGGATCATGGGGGAAAGAGGTGGGAGTTGGGGTAGTAGTTAGGGTTTCGGGGGGGTTGGCCAAATAGGCCAGCAGGCGTGCGGGAGCGGGCCGGCCTTGCCGGCAGAAGCCAGTTGAGCCACGAGGGAAGGAGGGTTCTTTTCCTTTTGTCTTATTTTCATTTTTTTCTTTATTTATTTATTTTCTTTTCTTTTTTATTACATTTTAAAATACTTAGGCATTTTCTAAAAATGTGTTCACTTCACCATAATTACCTATGCCTTATTTGGCACCCACCGAACATTTTTGTTTTGATATTTGAATTTTTTTTATTGTTTGCTTGATTTTGAATTTGAATTCAAATCGGTTTCTAACTAACATAAGATTTGCAACAGTAATCGAGGTGACGTGGCATCATTAGCGGAGGGTTACTGTAGCTTAATTATCCGGGCGTCACAATTCTCCTCCACTACAAGAAATCTCGTCCCGAGAGTTAAGAGGTGGAAAACGGGGGAAAGGTCTGGTTACGAAATTCTAACGAATCTTCTCGGTCTTGGTTGCTCTTCTCGAAGTGGTCGATCCATTATATTGATGTCTTCATTTTTCTACTTCAAGTCATCAAGATGAAGTCGGCATGCTTTCTTCGGGGGTTCCATCGTACTTACGAAAGAATAAGGGGGGTATTCCGGCAGAACGAACCTCTACAAGGTTGACTATCTGGTTGATAACATCGGGGAAGGTGGTAGAACGTAACTCTGGAATTGAAACTGAAGAAAATATCGAGAGCAAAGTAATGAGGTTTCATGGGAAGTTTCGAGCGAGCAGGCAAGCGTTCGATGCCTGAAACGGGGCGTGAAAGGGGCTCAAAGCAATCGGGAATAAGTATTGTGTCCGGTAACAGATTTGATGATCCCTCGGAAGATGGCTAGTGAATTACATACGAGGCCACATGCGAGGGACAACCTTGGGAATAGGTGGTGGAGGAGAGTCAGGTTTCGATCCTGTGGAACTGCGGGTTATGGGCCCACCATGTGGTTCAAAAGTAGGAAGGACGCCGACATATTGCACGGTCATGGTAGCAAGGCATGGCAGAGGATAGCCTGTCAGTTAAGTTGGCAACAACGTTGGTACTAAGGGTGAGGGATGAAGAGAACCATTTTCCTGCTCGATGAACGAGGCGGACCAATAGGCAAAGTTCTCATCCATCAGGGGTTACCAGGATGTCGTCAGCAATAGTAACAGGGTCACACTGACAGATTTGTAAACCGAGGTGTTTACCTAAGCAGGAGAATATTACTGCTTAGATCATATAGATCACAAGAAACGTTAACCCAACAAATGGAAAGAAAAATATGATTATCAGATTAAACAGAACCATGGAAAGGAAAATGTGTTTAAACAAATATTTCAAAGGTATAACCTTCGGAAGGACGAGCAGAGCATGATATCCATGACAGGATATCATGTAGTAGACTCTTTAGGTAGGGGAGAGAATTTTCATGACATTACCGATATAGCGGTGTTTGGATAATCGAGCAGGAAACATTTAGCATTGGGCTTCAAATGTTTTCGTTGAAAATCGGAGTACCATGGACATGCTTCGAGATAGCATTGACATGGTTTGCATGCAAAGGTCAGACTTTTTATTCACAAAGGATCCATCAGGAACATCTTATAGAATAACTCTTACAATTTCCTCATGGAAGAATGATTAACCTTGCTAATAAGGATACTATAACAGTAGGTCATCCGGCCAGGTGTGCGGGGCATGCCATCACCTTACCGGGTCATAAAAGACCAGTGTTATAACTCTTGGTAAAATGTTCCAACCATCATATCTGACCGATTTTCAGATCTGATTGGTGTTAGGATACTTCAGACTCAGGATGCCTGAGAAGAAAAGGTGCAAAACAAATTGACGAGACGATATTGTAAGATTCTCAGGAAATTGACTACGGAAGCGAGTTCCGAAACAAAAGCTCATCATTAAACCAATGAAGGGTTAAGGAGGTAGCTAATGAACTCAGCGACAATTCATCGAGACTTCCAAAAGATGGGTTTCCACAATTATGTGAACAAGGAGATAACATTAGTCAGATCAAATGATATAATGATGTATACTCGAGGAAAACATACGCAATAAAACATTTGTTGAAATGTGCACCCGAAATATGGGCTAGGTAGCACGATCAATGTTCGAATGATGATTCAATAAGCCATAGACGTAGAATGAAACTATAGACCAATAACTTCAAAGCAAGAGGGTTGCTAGAAGTTTAGAATTTACACATCACAGACCACTTGTCGGTATTCCGGTTAGAAACAACACGGGGACCAAGAAAAGAATGGTGATGTTAATAGGTATCACTGGTATCAAGAATTCTTAAGAGTGGTGAATTTCTCACGACATCCTTGACATAAAAGATGGTAATACTCCAAGGTAAAGAAGAACAGATGCTGGATAGTACGGATCTCAAGGTATAACACAAAACACGAATAAGTTTGTGTTGAACAGAAGGCAATAAAGTGGTCGACGATAACACAAACCATCGAGGGGCAAGGACGATATTTCTCATCATGAATTCAATAGATCTCTTGGAAGAGCTCAGAATGTTGATGATATTCACGACACATTTGTCGCGAGAGTTCATGAAGATGTAATCGACCGGCGATGACATCAAGTCAAAGGAATGGTGAAGCGAAAAGTTATTGGAACCACGGGTATGATTAAAACTCGAAACCAAGCTTGCTGTTCAAGGTGAAACTATAAGACGAGGACTCGACGTAAGCTTAGCTTATTTGTCGAAAGACGTGCTCCAGGAAGAAGGACCAGGTAGCACAGTTAAAAGTTTGCATGATAATGATACAACCGAGCAGGCTAGGAATGTCGTGATCGAGTTTAAACTCGTAAGTAAAGAAGATTACCAAGAGTTGTTTAATCGCGATGCGGGCTTGATTCAGTTGTCGATGTCCTTGAGGAACTCAGAGCCCGTGGAAAAAATGGAATTGGTGAGAATGTAGTACTTGACGGAGAACTCATAAGAAGTTATGCAGTTCCGTGACAATCTCGAGATACCAGGGGGTAATATCGACGACAGTCCAAAGTAGATGTTGGACTGTGGTATTGCTCTATAGAATATAAGTGCTTAAACATGAACGAGAAATGGTATTTAAAGGAGAACATGGTCAGAACCACGATTGCAAAAGGCCAGATCCCAGATATAAGATGTACTTATACCAAGGGAATAATTAATTTAAGAGAAGCTTTAATGATAAGATCTACATCGTGTCCATGGGCATGAACACAAAGCTCAAGGTCGACTCCCACTTCTTTAATGCATATCATTTCATTCACCTCTCGCTTTGATATAACTTTAGTGTTGGAATTTTATCTGGTAGAACACCGAAAGAGTATGACTTGTGAAAACTTTCGGGTTCTCACGGATTAGGGGAAGGCATAGGTTCGACCCATCGGGCATATTAGTAACATATACCACAAGTTTCAAAAGTAAATACACAAGCTCGAAAGCAGAGCATGGTTGGCCAAGCAGAGGATACAATTTACCAAAGGCATTATGTATCAACGAATAACTCACAAGGTGATTGAATATGAAGGACGCTGTCGGATAAAAATCCAACAATGGATCGGGCGATCCACAACGGAGCTGATGTGAGTATCAATACTCCATCAAAGGAAGAAAGAATGCACGAGCATCATATTGTAGAACATCGGAATAATTCGATGCTTAGATAACAAAGGAATTACGATTTCCAAAACAAAGGATCAGAAGCAGTCGCTCTGATCAAGGATGGATAAGTTGGATAGACCAGAGGCACAATTGGCGACAAATAGTTTGGTCGGGAACCAACTCATGTTCAAAAATGATGTCCGAGCCGGAAAGATAATTTAGAAGGGTTGATAGATGATTGTGTGCATTCGCACACATGTTGAATCAATAGGATCAAAATGACGGTGTCAAAAGATACTAGTGAATATTGCCAGATATATGGGAAGCATCCATAATGCTAGTAGACAAGTATTTGCAGAGCTATAAAGCTGCTAAGGTTTTTCGGAGGATTGAATAGTATTTCAAAGACTTTCGTGAAACACCTGAACAACTGGGGATGAGCGGATACTCGGAAAGTGCGAGAAATTACTCTTAGGGGTATTCAGGTGGCAAAGAACTGCAAGGCAGTATGCACAAAATATTCTCGGGGTATCTTGTAATAACAAGATCGACTGGGTATAAAGTAAGAACGACAGGTGTAAGTATTTATCCATAGGGAATTGCAAAAGCAATGGGCACAAGGTCTCGAGAGAATATCGGAAGGTATCTTCAGAATCCTTTGGTGCACCAAGTAATCATCCGGACTGAAGAGGCTCTCCGGGAGAAAGTATTATCGAGAACCTAGAGTCAGAGTTAGTAAAAATCGTTTAACCCGAGTAGAAGAGAGTTTAGAGTCCCAGAGTAAAGATCGAGGAGTAAAAGATCCTAATACCACCCAATGGCGACGTGGGCCCGTAAGCCGCACAGCCATGTTAGTAAAAACTTTTTCCATGACTAGACTTGACTTCGGCCAAGGAGTTGGAAAGGGGGATTCCTACAGGCAGTCGGCTCTGATACCAACTTGTGACGCCCCCGATTCAATCGTACACTAATCATACACGCAAACGTGTACGATCAAGATCAGGGACTCACAGGAAGATATCACAACACAACTCTACAAATAAAATAAGTCATACAAGCATCATAATACAAGCCAGAGGCCTCGAGGGCTCGAATACAAGTGCTCGATCATAGACGAGTCAGCGGAAGCAACAATATCTGAGTACAGACATAAGTTAAACAAGTTGCCATAAGATGGCTAGCACAAAGCCGATACAGATCGAAGAGGCACAGCCTCCTTCCAGGATCCTCCTAAACTACTCCCCGGTCGCCGCCGGGCTGCACGTAGTAGTAGGCACCTCCGGTGTAGTAGTCGCCGCCGACGGTGGTGTCTCGACTCTGGTTCCGACATCCGGTTGCGACAACCGGTAGAAAGGAAAGGGGGGAAAAGGGGGAGAAAGCAATCGTGAGTACTCATCCAAAGTACTAGCAAGCAAGGAGCTATACTACATATGCATGGGTATATGTGTAAAGGGCCATATCAGTGGACTGAACTGCAGAATGCCAAAATAAGAGGGGGATAACTAATCCTGTCGAAGACTACACTTCTGGCAGCCTCCGTCTTGCAGCATGAAGAAGAGAGTAGACTGAAGTCCTCCAAGTAGCATCGCATAGCATAATCCTACCCGTCGATCCTCTCCTCGTCGCCCTGTTAGAGAGCGATCACCGGGTTGTATCTGGCACTTGGAAGGGTGTGTTTTATTAAGTATCCGGTTCTAGTTTTCATAAGGTCAAGGTACAACTCCAAGTCGTCCTGTTACCGAAGATCACGGCTATTCGAATAGATTAACTTCCCTGCAGGGGTGCACCACATAACCCAACACGCTTGATCCCATTTGGCCGGACCCACTTTTCGGGGTCATGCCCGGCCGCGGAAGATCAACACGTCGCAGCCCCACCTAGGCACAATAGAGAGGTCAGCACGCCGGTCTAAACCTAAGCACACAGGGGTGTGGGCCCATCGCCCTTAGCACACCTGCACGTTGCGAACACGGCTGGAAGGAGAACTAGCCCCGTTAATACAAGAGCAGGCTTGCGTTCCAATCCGGCGCGCGCCACTCAGTTGCTGACGTCACGAAGGCTTCGGCTGATACCACGACGTCGAGTGCCCATAATTGTTCCCTTCCAGTAGTTGGTTAGTGCGATAGGCCAAGAGCAGACTCGGATCAAATACCAAGATCTCGTTAAGCGTGTTAAGTATCCGCGAACGCCGATCAGGCCAGCCCACTGCCTCCTAGGTGGTCTCAACTCGCCCTATCGCTCCGCCACAAAGTAACAAAGGGGCCGTCGGGAACCCAGCCCACCTCTACCGGATGGAGCCACTGTCCTTTCAAATTTCATCGTAATCACTTATGGGTACTCAATGAGTGACCCGACTTTAGTCACCATCTGTATAGTATGTATGTATGTATAGTATATACCCGTGATCACCTCCCGAGTGATCACGCCCAATAGTATAGCAAGGCGCATCGACAACAAGTAGGGCCAATGATGATAAACTAGCATCCTATACTAAGCATTTAGGATTATGGGTAAGGTATCAATGATCAGTAGCAACAATGACAAAGGCTATGCAATGTAATAGGAGTAACCTAACAAGAATATGATACACTACTCTAATGCAAGCAGTATAGAGAAGAATAGGTGATATCTGGTGATCAAGGGGGGGGGCTTGCCTGGTTGCTCTGGCAAGAGAGAGGGGTCGTCAACTCCGTAGTCGAACGGGGCGGCAGCAGCGTCGGTATCGTAGTCTACCGGAGAGAAGAGGGGGAAGAAACAATGAATACAATGCAAATAGATGCATAACGATGCATGACAAAGCAATGCGTGATGCTAGGCGTTCCCTAACGCGGTATGAGGTAATACCAGTGAGGGGGGAAACATCCGGGAAAGTATTCCTTGTTTCGCTTTGAAAGAGGAGCCGAGGGGAAAGTTGCGAGTTTGATATGTTAGGGGTGTGTGGCGGACGAAAGGCCTGCGTATCCGGATTCGTCTCGTCGTTCTAAGCAACTTTCATGTACAAAACATTTTCATCCGAGTTACGATTTATCTTATATTCATTTTTAAAGATTTAAATCAATTTATAAATTACTATTATTAATTTAATCCAAAAATGGCATTACTACATCAGCATGACATCAGCATGACATCATCAGTCAACAGAGGTGTTGACTGGGTCAAGCTGACGTGTGGGTCCCGCATGTCATTGACTATTTTAGTTAATTAAGTTAATTAGTTAATTAGGTTAATTAATCTTAATTAGTTACTTTAAACAGAATTAATTAAGTTAATTATTTAATTAATTAATTCATTAATATTTAATTTTATCTATCTATTTACATATTTATTTATTTTAATTCTCTTTTTTTATCTTATTTTTTTAATAACTTTTCAGGGGGTGGGGCCCCCTCGCCATAGACCCAGGGGCCTTAGTGGATCTAGCGAAGCAGGCGCCACGGGCAACAAGGGATGGTCTGTCGATGACCAAAGCGCTGCCCTCGGCCTGGGCAAGGCCTGCCCCAAGCGTGGACCGGCGGCCGAGGATGCCGGCGCAGATAGAGCGAGGGGAAGTGGCGGCGGAGCTATGGTGAGGCGATGTCGCGGGGATGCGCTGGTTCACTTGAGACGGCGGTGGCAACAATGGGAGGTGGCTGGTCGAAGCGGGCGGCAAGCAAGGCGGGCGAAGGCCTCGACAGCGGGCATGCGAAACCAGGGCGCGAAGCGCCCACAAGAAGCGCTGGCTGCCGGGCGGGGAGTGGCGCTAGGCGGCGGGCTCGTGAACGGCGGAGCTAGCAAAGAACAACAACAAATCGAGGGGAGGACGGAGGGGGAACGTGGTGCTGCTCACAACGTTGCAGGGGAGGCTCGATGAGGCCGGGGACGACTGGAGTCGGGCGGATCGACGCGGAGGAGCTGTGTTGGCCGAAGATGAGGACGAGGTTGATGCAGACATTGTGGTGGCTCCCTGCTGGATCCAGTGGGTGAAGACGACGAGGCGGACGATGACGGAACTCGCGGGCAAGCTTTCAGGGCGCCGGGACGATGGAGAGCGCGGGAACAGAGGTGGGAACGGGAGCGGGCCCCTGGGCGCAGGCGGGCACCCAGATCGAGCGGGGGATGAGCGGCTCGGGTGTCGCGGTAGCGCCAAGGCGGTGGCGTGTGCCTGCGTCATGGAGGGCGGCAGTGCTAAGGAAGAGCGAGGGGAAGGGAGGTCGGGTGCTCTCGGCAGGGAGCCCGTCCTCCGGAGCGGCGGCAAGGTCGGGCGTGGAGGTGCCTGGCGGCGGGGTGCGCCAGGGGCGCGATCCAGATGTGGATCATGGGGGGAGTGGGGATCATGGGGGAGCGAGGTGGAAGTGGGGGTAGTAGTTAGGGTTTCGGGGGCTTGGCCAAATAGGCGAGCAGGCGTGCGGGAGCGGGCCGGCCTGGCCGGCAAAAGCCAGTTGGGCCACGAGGAAAGGAGGGTTCTTTTCCTTTTGTCTTATTTTCATTTTTTTTCTTTATTTATTTATTTTGTTTTCTATTTTATTACATTTTAAAATACTTAGGCATTTTCTAAAAATGTGTTCACTTCACCATAATTACCTATGCCTTATTTGGCACCCACCGAACATTTTTGTTTTGATATTTGATTTTTTTTATTGTTTGCTTGATTTTGAATTTGAATTCAAATCGGTTTCTAACTAACGCGAGATTAGCAACAGTAATCGAGGTGACGTGGCATCATTAGCGGAGGGTTACTGTAGCTTAATTATCCGGGCGTCACAGATGGTGTGGCTGCCATGAATGAGGTAATCTTTGTCTCGAGGCTAGAAATTATGCAATTAGCGGCACCATTATGCAAGCAACCCAAGAATTGGAGGAAGTAAGAATGTTGCATTTGAAGACGGAGGAGGTCTCATTGTTTACGCTATCTCGAAGCCCGTGGTTATCCCGGTTCTTTTTTAGATACCAGTTGAAATTGTCATTAGATTATTGTACCTGCATGTTGTGTCATGTTTCTGAATGGATTATGTTGTAAGACCCCCTATGTTGTCCATGTGTTGTAATGATCCGAATTTTTTAGGCGAGGTAATCCTCAGTACTTGTATGATTGACAAAAGGTGAACTATTTTTCGTGTGAGCATATTGTATTGGATGAAATAACTGTTTGACTTAAAGTGTATCCAACCTACTGAATTCGAAGATCATGGCATTTCTAAATCATAATCATATATAAAGGTGGAATAAATCTTTGTTGTGGTTTTGAAGAAATAAATAACAAAACGTAGAATTATCTATGGATACTCGTAATCGAATACAAATTGGATTTGAATTTAGTTTGCCAGGGCCAAGGGCTAACATGAATGCTAATTCTCCCAAGTTTTGAACGAAGTGGCTAAACACCCACTATAATTTGTGGGTTGCCCGAAGCAAGTGTTTGCGAGATGGAAATTATTGTCTACCCCTGACACTTGACATCCTTATCGACCGGATTTACACTGCTGTCGATAGGGGTAAACTAGTAACTTCAATCAGACGTGACACGACGGCCTCTGAGCCCATTCAGACACGGTGGGCACCAAACGTGGGCGGCAAAACACATTTGATTCAAGCTCGTCCGAAAAACGTCTCTCCCTCCATTTCCCCATTCATACACGGTGGGCGGCAAAAGAAACTCTCCTTGTCCGAAATTGATGTAGGCTAATATTTTAAATAGGGGCAGATGTGTAACTTCCCTCAGACATGACACAACTGCCCTACACATCACCCTGCTCATACACCACGGGCGCCAACCGTGGTCGGCAAAACACCCTCTCCTCGCCTGAAATAGTTACCGGCAAATATTTGGGAGATGCGAGATTACCGTCCTATCCCCAACCGACATGATGTCCGAAATTTTAAATGGGGGATAAGTTCGTAACTTTCCCACATTTTAGAGAAGCGCGTCCAAAAGATTGAGATCCCCCTCCCCTCCATTTCCCCATTCATACACCATCGGCGGCACGACAACCTCCCCACTAAAGGAAATATGCCCTAGAGGCAATAATAAAGTTATTATTTATTTCCTTATTTCATGATAAATGTCTATTATTCATGCTAGAATTGTATTAACCGGAAACATAATACATGTGTGAATATATAGACAAACAGAGTGTCACTAGTATGCCTCTACTTGACTAGCTTGTTAATCAAAGATGGTTATGTTTCCTAACCATGAACAAAGAGTTGTTATTTGATTAACGGATCACATCATTAGTTGAATGATCTGATTGACATGACCCATTCCGTTAGCTTAGCACCCGATCGCTTAGTATGTTGCTATTGCTTTCTTCATGGCTTATACATGTTCCTATGACTATGAGATTATGCAACTCCCGCTTGCCGAGGAACACTTTGGGTACTACCAAATGTCACAACGTGAATCGGGTGATTATAAAGGAGTACTACAGTGTCTCCAAAGGCGGATGTTGGGTTGGCGATTTCGAGATTAGGATTTGTCACTCCGATTGTCGGAGAGGTATCTCTGGGCCCTCTCGGTAATGCACATCACTTAAGCCTTGCAAGCATTACAACTAATGAGTTAGTTGCGAGATGATGTATTACGGAACGAGTAAAGAGACTTGCCGGTAACGAGATTGAACTAGGTATTTGTTGGGGATATTACCACTAGGTATAAACCGGCCAAACTTGGGCCGGGTTAACTCCACTAGTAGTATAATCATGGAAAGGCCCAAGGCCTGTAGTTGGCTCAGAACTTGTGGCCGTAAACCGGCCTGATGTATAACTTGTATTGTAAGTTAGGGATAGAGAGATACCAACCGGAATACGAGTATGAACCGGTTGGGACTCTGCAAACTGGCGGGCGTCACTCGTGTATATAAGGGGACGACCCGGCGGCGGTTCAAGGACAGACAACCACAACTCGAGCCTAGGCGGCTTATTTGCTCCTAGCCATCGAGACTACATCAATTCCATCACAACTAGACGTAGGCTTTTACCTTCATCGAAGGGGCCGAACTGGTATAAAACCCTCGTGTCTTTGTGTCCGCTTTAACCCCCGCAAGTAAACCCGTAGCGATGGCTCCACGACTAAGTCCTTATGCTAGGACATCCGCCGTGACAAATCCATTTACGCTTGGCGCCACCGTGGGGCTATCGCACGATGGTTTGACAATCTTGGAGGGCAAGCTCAAAGGACTTGAAGGCTACGTCGTGGGCCGGATGACCAAGAGTCGTCGCGGCCGGATCTACATCGACGATGCTGGATGGGGTCCCGAGGCCGATTCAATCGAGTATGGATACCGGGTCCCCTTCGGTGGCATACACGTCTTCATCGGCAAGGTCGGAGGGCCTGAGCCGGACATCTGCACCGACCTCATCGAGACGGCTAAGCGCGCGCAACCAGCTCGGGCTAAACCGGCCGTGAAGCATGTCTTCGTCGGAGTCACCCATGGAGGGAGTATGATGCGGTTGAGCACGCGGTAGCGAGACCGCTGCTTATTCCGGCGATGAATCTTCAGCAGGAGAGACCGAGTCATTGTACCAGCTTGCGAGGATGATATGATCGAGGGCTGTTCCGACGGTGACGAAGATTCGGACCCCCAAGCCGCTTAAACCGGTCGGTGTATTCATGGCGGTCCACAGAGCCGCAAACCTTTCTTCAACCGCAGCAGCAATGCTTTCCGGTTCAGCAATGGCAGCAGGCGCAGAGGCCCGGTCGCCCGCCAGCTCAAGTTTTGTCGATCTGTTCGACACGCTAAGCGCTCATGGCGGTGGACAGCCCCGCGGTCGAGGGCTCATAATGCGAAATCGCAAGGTAAAAGAGCGATCACGCAAGCCAAAGCGGATCTGGCGGCAGAAAAGGAGCGTATGGCTACAGAGCGGGCCACTTTAGATGCGCAAGCTTACAAACTCATGCTCGACCAGAGTGCGTCGCAGGAGGTGCTGAGGCGGAGGTATAGATCACGCCTACCGTCGGGACTTGATCCTAGAAATCTCTTTCAGACCCCGGGAGCCGGACCCAGTAACCCGCCCCAGCATAGGGAGGTAAACCGGATTGAGGCACCAGAAGCGGGAGCGACGGTCCAACCGCGCCTGATGGAGCCTCCGCAGCAGCATACAGCAATTCCTCCGCCGGTACAGACGCCCCCGGGCCATTACTCTAACCCTATGGACAACCTTGTTGCGGCTGCGGCACGATTGGAGGCGATCCCAGTCGAAGGAGATTCCCCACAGGCAGTCGAGACACGCCGGGTTAAGGAGCTTCTCCGGACTGCACTGATCCAGCAGGAAGCATATTCATACAGCCGCGATCGGATTCATTCTACGCCCGTCAAGCCGGAGCTACAAAGCGCATGGATGAACCGCCCTATCAAATGTAACGCGGACCGTGAAGCGCCCGAGGCAATCACCGATAGGCGGCGGTCGTGATGCTCGAGGAGGTGGTGGATCGGGCCCGAGCACGCAGAGAGGCCGAGTTAGCGGCCGCAGATGACGCGGATCAACACACACCGTTCGCCCTACCACCTTCGCCGACCAGAGTCACCTCCGCTCGGGAGTGCCTGCTTAATCCCGCTTTACGCAATGTGCGCCTGCCTAAGGATTTTAAAGGCCCGCGCAAGGTGCCGAATTACACTGCAGATCTATCCCCTGAAGCGTGGGTTGAGAGTTATGAGATGGCCATGGAAATGCTGGATGTTGATGAAGCCGCGTGTGCAAAGTATTTCACCATGATGATGGAGGGCACAGCGCGTACTTGGTTGAAAAGCTTGCCGCCTAATTCTATCAGTTCATGGGGCAGCTGCGGGCCGGTTTATCCGAATTTCAAGGATACATGTAAGCAGCCCAAGTCCATAGTAGACTTGGCGGCTTATGCTCAGAAGAAGGGAGTCAACAACCCGCTGGGTACGCCGTGTGTCTGAGATTTTGCACTCTTCGGACCGGATCAATGCTGACTCGGCAATCATAACATTGGAAAGCAACTGCCGATTTGAGCCCTTGAAATTTAAGCTGGGACGATGAAGCGCTTCACGCAATGATATGGGAACCCTCATGGCGCTTTGGTAAAATATGCCGATTCGATAAAGTACCAAGGATCCCGGGCGATGATGATGAAGCAGGGAAGGGAAAGAAGAACGGCAACTCCAAGCAGCAGCATTTTAAACTGGCGGGTCATGGAAACGGGGGCAAGCGCAAGGCTGATGGTAATCCGGATTTCATAGCCAACACTAATGCGCAGGACAGAGGCCAACGGCGCAGAGGCAAGGCGAATCGGGGACCAAATGCTAGTGCAAACCGTTTGAATTACTTGTTGAATCAGCCTTGTCCCAAGCATGGAACGAAGGAGTCTCCGTCGAATCATCTTTGGAAAGATTGTTATATTATGCAGGAGTTCAAAAACTCCGATGCTTTCCGATATGACCAGGGTCGGTGGCGGTTCAGATCCGGTTTCCACGGGCGGGTCAGACGGAGCTTCGTTCAGGCATAACCGTGGCAATCTCAATAATCGAGTAATCAAGGTGGCCAAGAACAGCAAGCAATCAAAGTTATCGAGCCAACCAAAGCAAATGAATGGCGGCAAGATCATGTTTTCACAACCAGTTTGGACAAGCGGGATCGGAAGCTTCACAAACGGGCAGTAAACTCTGTTGAACCGGCTTTGCCACGGTATTTGCGCTGGTCAGAGCAGCCTATCGTATGGAGCAGAGAGGATCATCCCCCCCGGGTTGATAATACGGGTCAGCTGGCTTTGGTGGTAGATCCCCAGGTTGGGGGCTATAAGTTTACTAAGGTACTCATGGATGGAGGAAGCAGTATCAATATATTGTATTATGACACTTTCCGTCGCATGGGCCTCACAGATAAAGATCTCAGACCGTCCAATACGGTGTTCCATGGTGTAGTACCAGGCAAATCTGCTTATCCTATTGGTAAGATAGCCCTAGATGTGGCCTTTGGAGATGAGCATGATTCCCGGTCTGAAAAGCTAACTTTTGAAGTGGTGAAAATCCGGAGCCCATATCATGCCTTGTTTGGACGGCCAGCTTATGCTAAGTTCATGGCACGACCTTGTTATATCTACTTGCAGCTCAAAATGCCGGGTTACAAAGGAACAATAACGGTGCATGGAAGCCGCCGAGTCGCTTTAGAGTGTGAGGAAGGAGATGCAGCTTATGCAGAGGCGGTCTGCGCCACGGAGGAGTTGAAATTTTATAAGGACAATGTTGATCCGGCAGATATGACCCCTTTGAAGAAGCCCACTACAGAGCATGAATCGGATCTGAAATTTAAATCGGCAGCTGAAACCAAGCTTGTTGACTTTGTGCCAAAGCGATTCGCCCAAGCAGTTCACTATCGGTGCCAACCTCGATCCCAATAGGAAGGCGCGCCATCGAAGTTCATCCGTGAGAACCGGACATCTTTGCATGGAATCCATCCGACATGCCGTGTACCGAGGGAACTCGCTAGCACACACTTAATGTGGATCCTAAGTATAAACCGTGAAACAGTTCCTCCGCCGGTTTAATGAAGAGAGGCGCAAGGCCATTGGGGAAGAAGTAGCGGTGCTCTGGCGGCCGGTTTTATCATTGAGGTATTTCATCCGAGTGGCTTGCTAATCCGTGCTGGTTCTTAAGAAAACGGCACTGGCGATGTGTGGACTACACAGATCTCAACAAAGCCTGTCCAAAGAGATCCTTTTGCTCTCCCCGCATCGATCAGATTATAGATGCCACGGCAGATGTGGCGCTTAAGTTTTTGGACGATACTGGATATCATCGATCAAAATGGCAGTGAAGGACCAGGAGAAGACGGCGTTTATAACTCCCTTTGGAGCCTTCTGCTATGTATCTATGCCTTTTGGGCTCAAGAGTGCCCAGGCTACTTATCAGCGATGTGTACAGAATTGCTTGCATACACAGATTGGCCGCAATGTGCATGCTTATGTAGACGACATCGTGGTGAAATCAAGACAAAAGGAGACACTGGTGGAAGATTTGAAGGAGACCTTCGACAACTTGCGCTTATAAGATGATGCTTAATCCGCCAAGTGTGTTTTTGGTGTTCCTACCGCAAGTTATTGGGGTTCCCGGTATCTAACAGAGGAATCGAGGCCAATCCGGAGAAAATTAAAGCCATCACTTCCTTGGCTAAACCGGTGTATCAACGATGTTCAACGCTCAAGGGCGGATTGCTGCATTGAGCCGGTTTATCAGCCGCCTCGGAGAGAAGGCCATCCCCTTATACCAGATGCTGAGGAAGACAGATAATTTCGTCTGGAGTCCAGCTGCTGATGAAGCCTTTGAGGATCTAAAGCGGCAATTGGTTAACCCACCTGTTCTTGCGGCCCCGGTCGACAAGGAGCCGCTGTTGTTATATGTGGCAGCCAATGCTCGAGCAGTGAGCGTAGCCATTGTGGTGGAACGCAAGGAGGCAGGAAAGGAATATCCGGTTCAACGGCCGGTTTATTATATCAGCGAGGTGCTTATTGAGTCCAAACAGAGATATCCGCATTGGCAGAAGCTAGTCTACGGTGTTTTTATGGCCAGCCGGAAACTCAAACAATATTTCCAAGGGCACCCTATTACAGTGGTTAGTTCAGCTCGCTTGGGTGACATCATACAGAACCGGGAGGCAACTGGCCGGATTGCAAAATGGGCCATCGAGCTTGGGCCGCATGGCCTAAAATATATGCCGCGCACGGCGGTAAAGTCACAAGCCCTTGTTGATTTCATTAATGACTGGACAGAGTTGCAAGCACCAGAGGAGAAGCCGGATCACACATACCGGACTATTCATTTTGATGGATCCGCATAATTGAAGGCTCGGGGCCGGAGTCGTTTAACTTCCCCACGAGGTGATAAGTTTTGCTACGCTTCTCCGCCTAATGTTCCCTTGTACTAATAATGCAGCTGAGTACGAAGCCTTGCTCCATGGTCTCCGGATGGCTAAGGAGATGAATTTAAGCCGGGTTAAGTGCTTCGGTGACTCGGACCTGGTGGCTCAGCAAGTATCTGGCACTTGGGATTCTAAGGACCCCCTCATGGCTGCATATCGTCGAGAGGTGGATAACATTGCAGGTTGCTTCAAGGGCTATCAAGTGGATCATGTGGATCGCCGGAAGAACAAAGCGGCAGACGCTTTAAGCCATTTGGGTTCTCAGCGTAAACCGGTGCCACCTAATGTCTTTCTGGACGTCTTGCACAACCCGTCGGTACAACTCCCTGGTGAAGCGGATTTGGCGATTCTCGATCCGGAGGCTCGCCAGGTGGCGGCATTACATGCTATTCGGATTGGACGGTTCCTTACCTAGCATATATGACTAGAGGAGAGTTGCGACGATGAGGTTCTCGCCGCACGGATAATCCGCGCCCAAGTCTATGACGATTCTTAATGGTGAGTTGCATCATTGCAAGTGTTTGAGTATGCTTCAACGCCGTGTTTCCCCGAGGAAGGTTGTGAAATTTTACGAGAAATCCATGAAGGGATTGTGGGCATCATGCCGGTTCAAAGTCCACGTGGCGAAGACATTCCGTCATGGATTTTACCGTTAACCGCTCATCGCCGATGCGGAGGACTTGGTCAAACGGCGATGGGTGTCGAATTTCTCCAGCGTGCCCATGTACCAAGACAAGAGTTGCGGATGATCCCAATAACGTGGCCGCTTGCGACATGGGGGCTGGATATGGTCGGGCCTTTTAAGCGATCCAAAGATAAGAAGACCCACCGTTAGTGGCAAAGTGGACAAGTTCACCAAGTGGATTGAAGCGAACACAGCCAAGAAGTGTGATGCGCAACAATGTGCAGTTCATCAAAAGGTGATTTTCCGGTTTGGCTTTCCACAAGATCATCATTCGACAATGGCACTAAACTGTCCAAGGGAGCTATGAAAGAATTCTGTGAACGTGAGCATATCCGGCTTGATGTATCATCAATGGCGCATCCCCAGTCCAACGGGCAGGCAGAGCGTGCTAATCAGGAAATCTTGCGAGGCATAAAACCACGACTTCGGTTCCATTACGAGAACACCGTGGTGCCGGGTTGAAGAGCTCCCGCCGGTTCTATGGAGTATCAATACTACGCCAAACCGGTCCATCGGCTACACGCCTTTCTTCATGGTTTATGGAGCGAAGCGCTTCTCCCAAAGGATATCGAGCACGATTCGCCCGTGTAGCGGCTTATGTTGAAGCGGACAATGAAGCGGCACGACAGACGCTTTGGATCTACCGGATGAGGAGCGTGATATGGCAGCCGCTCGGTCGGCGATTTACCAAAGAAGATCTTCGTCGTTATCACGATCGCCGGGTTAAAACCAGAGCCTTTCAGAAGGAGATTTGGTGCTTGCCTCATCCAAGAGCGACAGATATGCACAAGCTATCCCGCTTTGGGAAGGACCCTTTGTGGTCGACAAGAATCGCACAATGGTTCCTACTACCGTTGATATTCGAGAGCGTAAAGACTCACGTACATCGAAGAGGAGACCAATAGGCCGTGGAATATAGCTCATCTTCAACCTTACTACACTTGAGTCATCGGCTCGGTTTATGTACATAGCATAACAAAGTATATATTATCTTCGATATAATAAAAATCGTGGCCTCGGCTAAAGCGGGTCTCTGTCTTTCTTTTCATGTGTGGTTACATGGAGTGCTTCATTTTTAAAGCGCCTCCGTTTACCCTCGACAGTTATATTTATCACTTGGGGGCTTGGTCGTGTCCGAACCAACGCAACACCTCTTGATAGGCGAAAGCCACCAGATCATTTGGGGACACGGTCACGTCTGAACCGGTCACGCCTCTTGGTCGGCCAATAGGGCCAGCGTCACTTGGAGGCTTGGTCGAACCCGAACCAATGTCATGCCACTTGGCTGGCGTACTCGCCAAGAGTCTTTTGGGGACCTGGCCGACTAGCACCATCGCTACGCCTTCGGGGGGCTTGGTTGCGTCTGACCATGGTAATGCCATCTGACCAGCTCCATGCAGCTTTACTTTTGCAAAGAGTTATTGTCTTTGTTGCCATATTTGGTATTCGATTTTTGTTGAGTTTTCAACCCGACGAATATTTTTATCCGGTTTAGCTGTCAGTAACAAACTGACAGGACACGGTTTGGTATTAAACCGAAGTTTTTGTCTTTCCGGTTTACCTTTTTTCCGGTTCATCCTTATGGAGAAACATGGGGGCTTGTGCTGATTCAGCACGCCTATGTGGGGGTTATTGTTTCCCCAGACGGTTATGGTTTTTAAAAGGCCTCCGCTTCAAGATTGGCTACGCCAGCTTCATGCCCGGATATGGCAGGTATTTGTATTACATACTAATTGATTTTCAATACATAAAATATATTGGATGCCATAAACCGGCTGGCAGTATCACCGCCACCGAAGTTCAATCTTTTGGTTGCAGGGAGTATGAATCAAACAAAAGTTTCCTCGATGCACGAAGGCATACCCAGACAGCAAAGTTTTGACTAAAACTATTACAAGGCAACACAGTGCCCAAATGAGATCAGTGTTTCTTAAACCGACTACCGGTTCACGACTGTTCTTCCTCCTCCGCCGCTTCAGCATCTTCGTCTCTACCCATTGGCTGGAAATCCACAGAGGTCCAGTCGATGCCCATTAGCGCTTGGAAAACAGCCTCTTCGTGAATCGAGAGACGACGGTTCAATGTCGAGCGTAAGTGTGCTTACGGATTGAGGATCAAGTTTTCGGTTCAAAGGTTGGAGCGGACACGCTTGTTCCGATCATTATATTGGGCTTGATAGTGCTCCAAATCGGCTTCTTCCGCCAATTGACAAGCCAGCGGGCGATTGCCGGTTTATTGCACGCAAGTCCTCTTCACTAAAGTCCGAGCCGCCTTCCTTCACACCGATAGCCCCGAGCTGCTTCAACGGGATCAAAATCCGCACCTGTGCTTTGGCCCGGATCAAGGCGTTGATGGCTCCGGTTCGTCGAGATTTCTTCACCTCTTCAATCCGGGAAGGAAGGATGGAAAGCGGTTCAAGGTATCTTGGATCGTGGACGGTGCTGGGTTATTATGTGACATTGTGGTAATAACGCTACTGGGCTCCGTGTATAATCGCTCCACTAAAGTGTAGACAGCTTTCGCTTTCTTCCGCACGTCATTACCCAAGTGCCCAACGATGTGCTCGCATATGATGACAGGATATTTTAAACCGGAGTAATGGGGCAACAGAAAAGCATATTACACTTATTTACGAGGAACTTACCAAGATGGCTGCCGTCATAGAATGCACTTGCCGCTTCACAAACCGCGGATCATCCACCACCGGTTTAAGGGCAGCTTCAAAGATTCTCGCCCGCTTGAAGAAGTTGGCCTTTTCGGTGGCCCGCATCGCCTGCTCCTTCTTCATGTTATCCTTCACTTGTTCCGCAGCAGTCAAAGCATCGGTTAGCTCCTTCTTGGCTTTGTGCATCTCGGCTGCTGGGTTTTCAATGCGCACCAGAATCGGCAATCCGGTCATCCTTGATTTTCACCTCAGCCTGCGCATTGACAGTATGATCAGCCAACAATTACAGTTCAAGTCTCAACCACACAACATAGTTATATGCTTGACACTTGGGGGCTAATGTATCTCTATTTTTTCTACTGCTGATACATGGCAAAGTGCCAAGTTCAATACGAGTATTCAACTCGGCACTTGGGGGCCGATGTCTTGGGGACGGAGCTGAAAGTTGGCCATCACATCCCGGTAAAATTTTGACCCGGGCGGTTTGAAACCCCGGGCCAGGTGATCCGCGAAAACTACAACTTCACCTTCCTGAGGGGTGGGAGGACATTCCTCTCCAGGAACCCTCCAATGGATTGTATTTCGGTCATCTAAAGCGCCAATCGACACTAACTCATTCGCTTGTGTCTCGAGACGCGGAAGGGACCCGCTTGCATTCAGACACACTGTTTGGCCATCATAAGATCTACAAGGAGAAGGATCCGGTTTAAGAAGGTGTTTATTGCAGAGTGGTTGATTTAAGCTATGATAAACCGGAGGCGCCCTCTGAGTCGATTCGTTATGATATGATGTCGATATGAGTGGCGGTTCAACAAGGGACTAATGGTATCTTTGGTGCGGTTTAGCAATTTTTACTATGGTAAGTTAAACCGCCTAATCTTGGCTTCAAGGTAATGGATGAAACAGGTTTCACAAGATTTCATGTTCATTATGGATCAAACGCGAAGTTTTCAAAGAAACAGAAGTGCGTCCACGAAGTAAAGAAGAAGCGAAATGCACTATAAGGTATATATATGCAGAAAATCTATGGGATTAAGATGAGAAAGTGCAGCGGATACGCAGGAGTCGTCGTTTGGTACAGAACGGGATTCATAGCATGGCTTAAAGGCTAGAAAGGTGAAAACATATGAAGAACGTGGTATGAAGCTTGAACCCTAGAAACAGATCTAAGGTGAGGGAACAGACTGAAGAAGGGTAAGAGATTTACCGGAAACGGAGGAGATGCGGAGAAAGGCCGCAGTGTTCTGGTCCGAACAGGTTGATGCAGCGGCCTAGGACGAAGCAGACGTTGATGACGACGACGGAGCTCCAAAGGCAGCGGCGCGAGGAAGAAGAAGAAGAGGAAGCGAAGGGAGAAAACAGAATGACCCTTCGGTCCTATTTATAAGGCAGTAAATCTAGGTCAAGCGCGTAAATCCAGGGACGGTCATTAAAGAAGGCGTTATAAAGGATAAACTTCAAGATGACGTCATGCCGGTTTACAGTGACCAGAAGCAACGATATCATGCCGGTTTACAGTGATCAGAAGCAATGACGACGTGACGGTTTATTAAACAAAGAAGATGTCCAAGATGCAGATTCTGTGAAGGATTGACATGAACCAGTCCAAATCAATCTGGGGCCTAATGTTGGGGATATTACCACTAGGTATAAACCGGCCAAACTTGGGCCGGGTTAACTCCACTAGTAGTATAATCATGGAAAGGCCCAAGGCCTGTAGTTGGCTCAGAACTTGTAGCCGTAAACCGGCCTGATGTATAACTTGTATTGTAAGTTAGGGATAGAGAGATACCAACCGGAATACGAGTATGAACCGGTTGGGACTCTGCAAACCGGCGGCGCCACTGTGTATATAAGGGGCGACCGGCGGTTCAAGGACGACAACCACAACTCGAGCCTAGGCGGTTTATTTGCTCCTAGCCATCGAGACTACATCAATTCCATCACAACTAGACGTAGGCTTTTACCTTCATCGAAGGGGCGAACTAGTATAAAACCCTCGTGTCTTTGTGTCCGCTTTAACCCCGCAAGTAAACCCGTAGCGATGGCTCCACGACTAAGTCCTTATGCTAGGACATCCGCCGTGACAAATCCACGACAAAGATTGGATAACGACGATCGAATCTCGGGCAAGTAACATACCGATGACAAAGGAACAACGATGTTGTTATGCGGTCTGACCGATAAAGATCTTCGTAGAATATGTAGGAACCAATATGGGCATCCAGGTCCCGCTATTGGTTATTGACCGAGACGGTCTCGGTCATGTCTACATTGTTCTCGAACCGTAGGGTCCGCACGCTTAAGGTTTCGGCGATGCTTATATTATGAGTTTATGAGTTTTGATGTACCGAAGGAGTTCGGAGTCCCGGATGAGATCGGGGACATGACGAGGAGTCTCAAAATGGTCGAGACATAAAGATCGATATATTGGACGACTATATTCGGAGTTCGGAAAGGTTCCGAGTGATTCGGGTATTTTTCGGAGTGCCGCAGAGTTACGGGAATTCGTATTGGGCCTCATTGGGCCATACGGGAAAAGAGAGAGAAGGCCTAAAGGGTGGCCGCACCCCTCCCCTTTGGCTAGTCCGAATTGGACTAGGGAGGGGGGGCGCCCCCTTCCTTCCTTCTCCTTCTCTCCTCCCTTTCCTTCTCTCCTACTCCTACTATATGGAAGGGTTCCTAGTTGGACTAGGAAAGGGGGAATCCTACTCCCGGTGGGAGTAGGACTCCCCTAGGGCGCGCCATAGAGAGGGCTGGCCCTCCCCCTCCTCCACTCCTTTATATACGGGGGTAGGGGCACCCCATAGACACACAAGTTGATCCTTGAGATCGTTCCTTAGCCGTGTGCGGTGCCCCCCTCCACCATATTCCACCTCGGTCATATTGTAGCGGTGCTTAGGCGAAGCCTGCGTCGATAGAACATCAAGATCGCCACCACGCCGTCGTCGTCTTGTGGAACTCTCTCCCCGAGCTTTGCTGGATCGGAGCCCGAGGAGCGCCACCGAGCTGTACGTGTGTCAAGAACTTCGAGGCGCCGAAGTAACGGCGCTGGGATCGGTTGGATTGCGAGGAGAACGTCGACTACTTCCTCTACGCCAGATCGCTTCCGCTTCGGTCTACAAGGGTATGTAGACAACACTCTCCCTCTCGTTGCTATGCATCACCATGATCTTGCGTGTGCGTAGAATTTTTTTGAAATTACTACGCTCCCCAACAAGGCATCCGAGCCTAGGTTTTATGGTTTGATGTTTTGCACGAGTAGAACACAAGTGAGTTGTGGACGATACAAGTCATACCGCCTACCAAATGTCATACTTTGGTTCAGCGGTCTTGTTGGATGAAGCGGCCCGGACCGACATTACGTGTACGCTTACGCGAGACTGGTTCTACCGGCGTGCTTTGCACAAAGGTGGCTAGCGGGTGTCAGTTTCTCCAACTTTAGTTGAACGAGGTGTACGCCCGGTCCTTGAGAAGGTTAAACGGAGTCTATTTGACGAAGTATCGTTGTGGTTTTGATGCGTGGGTGAGATTGGTTCTTGCTTCAGCCCGTAGCAGCCACGTAAATTTTGCAACAACAAAGTAGAGGACGCCTAACTTGTTTTTGCAGGCATGTTGTGATGTGATATGGCCAAGACGTGATGCTATATTTTATTGTATGAGATGATCATGTTTTGTAACCAAAGTTATCGGCAATCGCGGGAGCCATATGGTTGTCGCTTATTGTATGAAATGCAAGCATACATAATTGCTTTACTTTATCACTAAGCGGTAGCGATAGTCGAGAAGCAATAGATGGTGTAAACGACAACGATGCTACGATGGAGATCAAGGTGTCGCGCCGGTGACGATGGTGATTACGATGGTGCTTCGGAGATGGAGATCACAAGCACAAGATGATGATGGCCATATCATATCACTTATATTGATTGCATGTGATGTTTATCCTTTATGCATCTTATCTTGCTTTGATTGACGGTAGCATTTTAAGATGATCTCTCACTAAAATTATCAAGTAGTGTTCTCCCGAGTATGCACCGTTGCCAAAGTTCGTCGTGCCTGACACCACATGATGATCGGGTGTGATAAGCTCTCGTCCATCTACAACGGGTGCAAGCCAGTTTTGCACACGCGAATACTCGGGTTAAACTTGACGAGCCTAGCATATGCAGATATGGCCTCGAACACGGAGACCGAAAGGTCGAGCGTGAATCATATAGTAGATATGATCAACATAAGATGTTCACCATTGAAAACTACTCCATCTCACGTGATGATCGGTTATGGTTTAGTTGATTTGGATCACGTGATCACTTAGATGACTAGAGAGATATCTGTCTAAGTGGGAGTTCTTAAGTAATATGATTAATTGAACTTAAATTTATCATGAACTTAGTCCTAGTAGTATTTTGCAAATTATGTTGTAGATCAATAGCTCACGTTGTTGCTTTCATATGTTTATTTTCATATGTTCCTAGAGAAAATTGTGTTGAAAAATGTTAGTAGCAATGATGCGGATTGGATCCGCGATCTGAGGTTTATCCTCAATGTTGCCTGTAAGAATTATGTCCTTAATGCACCGCTAGGTGACGTACCCATTGCAGGAGTAGATGCGAGACGTTATGAACGTTTGGCTAGCTCAATATGATGACTACTTGATAGTTTTGTGCACCATGCTTTATGGCTTAGAATCGGGACTTCAAAGATGTTTTAAACATCATGGACCATATGAGATGTTGCAGGAATTGAAGTTAATATTTCAAGCAAATACCCGAGTTGAGAGATATGAAGTCTTCAACAAGTTCTATAGCTAAAAGATGGAGGAGAATCGCTCAACTAGTGAGCATGTGCTCAGATTGTCTAGGTACTTCAATCGCTTGAATCAAGTGGGAGTTAATCTTCCAGATAAGATATCGACCGATGAATTTTCTAGTCACCATCACCAAGTTAGTAGAACTTCGTGATGAACTATAGTATGCAAGGGATGATGAAAATGATTCCCGAGTTTTTCATGATGATGAAATCGATGAAGGTAGAATTCAAGAAAGAACATCAAGTGTTGATGGTTAACAAGACCACTAGTTTCAAGAAAAGGGCAAAGGGATAGAAGGGAACTTCAAGAAGAACGGCAAGCAAGTTGTTTGCTCAAGTGAAGAAGCCCAAGTCCGACCTAAGCACGAGACTAAGTGCTTCTACTTCAAAGGACTGGTCACTAGAAGCGAGAACTACCCCAAGTATTTGGCGGATAAGAAGGATGGCAAAGTGAACAAAGGTATATTTGATATACATGTTATTGATGTGTACTTTACTAGTGTTTATAGCAACCCCTCGGTATTTGGTACTGGTTCAGTTGCTAAGAGTAGTAACTCGAAACGGGAGTTGTAGAATAAACAGAAACTAGTTAAGGGTGAAGTGACGATGTGTGTTGAAAGTAGTTTCAAGATTGATATGATCATCATCGCACACTCTCTATACTTTCGGGATTAGTGTTGAACCTGAATAAATGTTATTTGGTGTTTGTGTTGAGCATGAATATGATTTGATCATGTTTTTTGCAAAACGGTTATTCATTTAAGTAAGAGAATAAACTGTTATTCTGTTTACATGAATAAAACCTTATATGGTTACACACCCAATGAAAATGGTTCATTGGATCTCGATCGTAGTGATACACATATTCATAATATTGAAACCAAAAGATGCAAAGTTAATAATGATAGTGCAACTTATTTGTGGCACCGCCGCTTAGGTCATATTGGTGTAAAGCGCATGAAGAAACTCCATGCTGATGGGATTTTGGAATCACTTGATTATGAATCACTTGATGCTTATGAACCATGCCTCATGGGCAAGATGACTAAAACTCCGTTCTCGGAGCAATGGAGCGAGCAACCGACTTATTGGAAATAATACATACCGATGTATGCGATCCAATGAGTGTTAAGGCTTCTTGGCGGGTATCGTTATTTTCGACCTTCATAGATGATTTGAGCAGATATGGGTATATCTACTTGATGAAACACAAGTCTGAAATAGTTGAAAGGTTCAAAGAATTTCAGAGTGAAGTGGAAAAATCATCGTGACAAGAAAATAAGGTTTCTACGATCGATCGCGGAGACAAATATTTGAGTTATGAGTTTGGTCTTCAATTAAAACAAAGTGGAATAGTTTCACAAATTCATGCCACCTGGAACACCACATCATAATGGTGTGTCCGAACGTCATAACCGTACTTTATTGGATATAGTACAATCTATGATGTTTCTTACCGATTTACCAATATTGTTTTGGGGTTATGCATTAGAGACAGCTGCATTCACGTTAAAAGGGCACCATCTAAACCGTTGAGACGACAACATATGAACTGTGGTTTAGCAAGAAACCGGTTGTCGTTTCTTAAAGTTTGGGGCTGCGATGCTTATGTACAAAAGTTTCATCCCGATAAGCTCGAACCCAAATCGAGAAGTGCGTCTTCATAGAATACCCAAAGGAAATTGTTGGGTACACCTTCTATCACAGATCCGAAGGCAAGATATTCGTTGCTAAAATGGATCCTTTCTAGAGAAGGAGTTTCTCTCGAAAGAAGTGAGTGGGAGGAAAGTAGAACTTGATAAGGTAATTGTACCTTCTCCCTTATTGAAAGTAGTTCATCACGTAAATCTATTCCCGTGACTAATACACCAATTAGTGAGGAAGCTAATGATGATGATCATGTAACTTCGATCAAGTTACTACCGAATCTCGTAGGTAAACCAGAGTGAGATCCGCACTGAGTGGTACGGTAATCCTGTTCGAAGTCATGTAACTAGACCATGATGAACCTACGAACTATGAGGAAGCGATGATGAGCCCAGATTCGCAAAATGGCTTGAGGCCATGAAATCGAGATGAGATCCATGTATGAGAACAAAGTGTGGACTTTGGTGGAGTTGCCGATGATCGGCAAGCCATAGAAAATAAATGGATCTTCAAGAGGAAGACGGACGCCGATAGTAGTGTTACTATCTACAAAGCTAGACTTGTCGAAAAAGGTTTTTGACAAAGTTCAAGATGTTGAATACAATGAGATTTTCTCACTCGTGACGATGCTTAAAAGTCTGTCCGAATCATGTTAGCAATTGCCGCATTTTATGAAATCGGCAAATGGATAAACAAAACTGCATTCCTTAATGGAGTTATTAAAGAAGAGTTGTCTGTGATGCAACCAAGAGGTTTTGTCGATCCTAAAGGTGTTAACAAAATGTGCATCTATGGACCTGCAAGCATCTTGAGTTGGAATATACGCTTTGATAAGTTGATCAAAGCATATAGTTTATACAGACTTGCAGTGAAGCATGTATTTACTAGAAAGTGAGTGGAAGCACTACAACATTTCTGATAAAGTATATGTGAATGACATATTGTAGATCGGAAATAATGTAGAATTATTCTGCAAAGCATAAAGGAGTGTTTAAAAGGAGTTTTTCAAAGAAAGACCTCGGTGAAGCTACTTACATATTGAGCATCAAGATCTATAGAGATAGATCAAGACGCTTGATAAGTCTTTTCAATGAATACATACCTTGACAAAATTTTGAAGTAGTTCAAAATGGAACAGTCAAAGATAGAGTTCTTGCCTGCGTTACAAGGTGTGAAATTGAGTAAGACTCAAAACCCGACCACGGCAGAAGATAGAAAGAGAATGAAAGTCATTCCCTATGCCTTGGCCATAGGTCCTATAAAGTATGCCATGTCTGTGTACCAGATCTATTGTATACCCTACACCGAGTTTGGCAAGGAGTACAATAGTGATCTAGGAGTAGATCACTAGACAATGGTCAAAATTATCCTTAGTGGAATAAAGATATGTTTCTCGATTATGGAAGTGACAAAAGGTTCGATTGTAAAGGGTTACGTCGATGCAAGTTTTGACACCGATCCGGATGACTCTAAGTCTCGATCTAGATACATATTGAAAGTGGGAGCAATTAGCTAGAGTAACTCCGCGAGCATTGTAGACATAGAATATTTGCAAAATACATACGGCTCAAATGTGACCAGACTGTTGACTAAACTTCTCTCACGAGCAAAACATGATCATACCTTTGTACTCTTTGGGTGTTAATCACATAGCGATGTGAACTAGATTATTGACTCTAGTAAACCCTTTGGGTGTTGGTCACATGACGATGTGAACTATGGGTGTTAATCATATACAGATATGATTATTGGTGTTCAATCACATGGCGATGTGAACTAGATTATTGACTCTAGTGCAAGTGGGAGATCAAGGAAATATGCCCTAGAGGCAATAATAAAGTTATTATTTATTTCCTTATTTCATGATAAATGTCTATTATTCATGCTAGAATTGTATTAACCGGAAACATAATACATGTGTGAATATATAGACAAACAGAGTGTCACTAGTATGCCTCTACTTGACTAGCTTGTTAATCAAAGATGGTTATGTTTCCTAACCATGAACAAAGAGTTGTTATTTGATTAACAGATCACATCATTAGTTGAATGATCTGATTGACATGACCCATTCCGTTAGCTTAGCACCCGATCGTTTAGTATGTTGCTATTGCTTTCTTCATGGCTTATACATGTTCCTATGACTATGAGATTATGCAACTCCGTTTGCCAGAGGAACACTTTGGGTACTACCAAACGTCACAACGTGAATCGGGTGATTATAAAGGAGTACTACAGTGTCTCCAAAGGCGATGTTGGGTTGGCGATTTCGAGATTAGGATTTGTCACTCCGATTGTCGGAGAGGTATCTCTGGGCCCTCTCGGTAATGCACATCACTTAAGCCATGCAAGCATTACAACTAATGAGTTAGTTGCGAGATGATGTATTACGGAACGAGTAAAGAGACTTGCCGGTAACGAGATTGAACTAGGTATTGGATAACGACGATCGAATCTCGGGCAAGTAACATACCGATGACAAAGGGAACAACGTATGTTGTTATGCGGTCTGACCGATAAAGATCTTCGTAGAATATGTAGGAACCAATTTGGGCATCCAGGTCCCGCTATTGGTTATTGACCGGAGACGTGTCTCGGTCATGTCTACATTGTTCTCGAACCGTAGGGTCCGCACGCTTAAGGTTTCGATGATAGTTATATTATGAGTTTATGAGTTTTGATGTACCGAAGGAGTTCGGAGTCCCGGATGAGATCGGGGACATGACGAGGAGTCTCGAAATGGTCGAGACGTAAAGATCGATATATTGGACGACTATATTCGGAGTTCGGAAAGGTTCCGAGTGATTCGGGTATTTTTCGGAGTACCGGAGAGTTACGGGAATTCGTATTGGGCCTCATTGGGCCATACGGGAAAAGAGAGAGAGGGCCTAAAGGGTGGCCGCACCCCTCCCCTTTGGCTAGTCCGAATTGGACTAGGGAGGGGGGGCGCCCCCTTCCTTCCTTCTCCTTCTCTCTTCCCTTTCCTTCTCTCCTACTCCTACTATATGGAAGGGTTCCTAGTTGGACTAGGAAAGGGGGAATCCTACTCCCGGTGGGAGTAGGACTCCCCTAGGGCGCGCCATAGAGAGGGCCGGCCCTCCCCCTCCTCCACTCCTTTATATACGGGGGTAGGGGCACCCCATAGACACACAAGTTGATCCTTGAGATCGTTCCTTAGCCGTGTGCGGTGCCCCCCTCCACCATATTCCACCTCGGTCATATCGTAGTGGTGCTTAGGCGAAGCCCTGCGTCGGTAGAACATCAAGATCGCCACCACGCCGCGTCTTGTGGAACTCTCTCCCGGAGCTTTGCTGGATCGGAGCCCGAGGAGCATCACCGAGCTGTACGTGTGTCAAGAACTCGGAGGCGCCGGAGTAACGGCGCTGGATCGGTTGGATCGCGAGGAGAACGTCGACTACTTCCTCTACGCCAGATCGCTTCGCTTGGTCTACAAGGGTATGTAGACAACACTCTCCCCTCTCGTTGCTATGCATCACCATGATCTTGCGTGTGCGTAGGAAATTTTTTGAAATTACTACGTTCCCCAACACCCACTGCACCCAGCCTCCTCCGTCCGCCACCCCATCCTCTACCTTGCCGGAGCCGCTACCCCTACCCTGTCGTCCACTGCAAGAGATGGACGTCTCTCATCCACGTCGTTGGACCAGGATCCTTTCATCGTGTCGTCTCGCTTTATCAGCACCGTCGTCCACCTTGCGGTTGCCGCTCCTATGACTGCCTCATCCCCGGCAACATGATCTATCCCCCGACCCGGCCGTCTGTCGTCTAAAGTGTTCTTCCCCGCTGCCGACAGCCATCGCACCCGCAACACCCTCAACGTATCAGCAGAGGCCTACACGGCGTCGCAAGAGAGGTGGTACTCTTCCATATGTGCTTAAGTTATTGATCTCACCCGGAAAATAGATCGTAATTTGTTTACTGTACTTTTCTTATCCATACCAAATCGTAGTGGCTAGTTGAAATCAAACATTGCTTGCGAAGTAGCTTTGTCCAGTTTGCACCTTCAGATCCGCCATGGCACGGGAACTATACTCGTAAAGCTTATGGTTTCCCCCCTTTATATTCACTACCATCATCGTAGGTGCTTCGTGTTGTGCTAGCACTGCTCCTCAAGACCTCAACCCAAAGCTTACGTGTTGAAATACGAATCTGATATGATGCTCATATCACTAAAACAGAGAACGTTTAATTGATCACCTAATGTTCCTATATTCGTTTCAAAAAGCATGTGCGCCACCCACTGGTCCAGCTAGTTCCACTTTCCTGATTTTACTCTTGATGCTTAGGGTTTTCCCCTTTTATATACTCTACTATGATCTGCGTAGGTGCTTTCTGTCGTACGAGCATTACTCCACCCTTCAAGCTAAACAACACAACACTCAAAATTCCAAAGCTTAGTTTTTCAAATATGATTGTGATATGGTACTGATATTAGTTAACAGGCACATTTAATTGGTTAGCTAAAGGTCCCACCTGAGTGTCCAAATGCATGTCGCGACATATAGAGAGACAACAGAATTGCATTTCTTTGTCACTTGTTGACTGTACTTTCTTGTCCATACCAAATCTTAGTTGTTAATTCAAAGCAAACATCGGTTGCTAACTACCATTTGCGCGGTTTGTAGCTTCACAACTGCCATCCCACTGCCATGGTCAACACTATACTCATCATGCTTACGGTTTCCCCATTTTATGATGACCACGATCAGCCTACATGGTTCATGTCGTAATAGAACTGCTCCACCCATCGAGCTAAACAAGCTTAGTTGTACAAATTCATATATGATATTATGCTGATATTAGTCAAACTGAGAGATGTTTAATTGATCAGCTAAATGTTCCTACTTTAGTTTTGAAATGCATGTGAGCCACATATCGAGAGACCGGAAAGAATAGTATTTATCTGTGCGCTCTGGTTCATCATGGGTGGCCAACCGACATTGTATTGAAAGACTTGTAATATCTTCAATCTACTTGCTCTTCTGCTCTTCTTTAAGATGATCCTCTTATCTTGCGGTCGACTGGTCAGGTCGAGTTGTTCTCCCTTATTATATTTTGAATCTGTCAGGTCAGGCTGACTTGATCTTCTTTACTATATGTTGAAGCTATCATCTGCGAAGTGTCATCACTTCTAGAGCTCTCATATTTTGAGTAGTAGGCCACATTATATTAATGCACACACCAAATTACAACATGCATGGAATCTCTTAAAAGAATTGCAGAGATGGCACAAAGGGGTTTACAGGGAGGCAGTATTGGATTAGAATCACTTCTGCATTACAAATATAATCTCACTTGTTTTTATGTTTTCATGCATGTAAGATATTGAAAATTATCAAAATGAATATGAGAATGGGCACACAAGAGGAATATTGCGGAACAATCCACTGGCTAACAAACTTGGCATGGTGGAGGATGGCCTATCTTATTCACCCATCAAGGTGCTTGCTCTAACTTGGCAAGGTTGTATTGGTCGCACATATTTTGCACCTGACCTCTTGCATTACTTCTACTTTGTTACACCATCTGCTTAATTTAAGCATCATATATGAGTATATGCCATACCTATCCATTTTTTGTACCTATTCCATGTGTCGTCATACTATGTTTTTCCAGTCAAATGTTGTTCTTTCGTAATAGATGTCCAAAAGGAAGAGGGTGAGTGCAGATCCTCAAGGAGTACAAACTAGGTATTTGGAAAAGGTAGTTATACTTGTTAAATCAAATAGATCAGCAGCCATAGAAAACACAGGCCCAACTGTACCACACTTTAGCCCTACTCCAGTGGCCAAAC
Source organism: Aegilops speltoides (assembly GCA_021437245.1). Lineage (NCBI taxonomy): Eukaryota > Viridiplantae > Streptophyta > Magnoliopsida > Poales > Poaceae > Aegilops > Aegilops speltoides. The sequence continues at coordinate 334,571,159 of CM038144.1, forward strand.
CCCTATTAGAACTGCTGAGAGCCCAAATACAGTAATCGCTCTATGATATCAATTCAAAATTTGAACTCCTAAATTTCGGCATGTGCCTTACCTTCTCTCTTGTATGAAAACTAATTTCAGATGAATCTCCTTGCTCAAAGGATCATACGATCTCACAACAATACTGGGCTCTACATTGCTCTTGTCATTACCTCTCTCCCTTTTGCCTTATAATGCTGTACTTAATTAATTGATATTTGATTATGTATCATCAGTCTGCACCTGAGCTTCATTATCCTCTGTTTCTTCCAATATTATTTGATCTATATTTACTCTTTGCAAAATGTAGAATAATGGCAACGCTTATAAAGAATTTTCTTTGGGGAATTTATTGAATTATCCTTCCATCAACATAGAGAAGGGCTTTGTCCAGCCCGTGTTAATATGTAATGTAAGTTCATCCTTCTCAAGCCTTCATACTTTGTTTTAGTATAGATTTGGATAGGCATCATTTCCTCCAATGCTATTTACTTTCCTGTTTACACCTGATTGGATGTTTGCAACAACTACCAGATTTAAATTGTAGTTGTAAAAACATGTTCCTTGTGCAGAACAGATCCATTTATTTGCTTATATAATTGTGAAACATGTTACGTGTCTCCTTGTTTCTCTTTCAGAGTCGTATCTCTTATGCCATGTAGAACTTTAGGGAAGATAGTGAGACCTTGTTTCCCCAAGGTCCTGTCTTGATGAAGACAGTGAGTTGAAGCTACTCACCAGCAGGTGTGAGACAACCTCTATGCGATCCGCCTCAATCGGCCTCGACTTCTTTAGTCTCAACTTAAAGCGGAAAGGCTTGCTTCAGCTCAGCTCCGACTTGAAGTCAAAGATGTAATGAAGATGTCAGAGGACTGCCCTGCGCACTATCATGCCATATAGCTAGGTGTGAAGCATATATCTTTGACATAACTGAGGTCTAATCAGCTTCTTTGGATGTTTGGGGGGGCGACCTCGCCAGGCCTAGTGCCTTCTGAAGTGCTCTCAGTTTTGTATATTCTTTTGTCAGCGAGTTCATTTGCATTGCTGGCGAACTTTGATGCCCAATGGATGTAATATGTGTAATAGCCGTGATAGCCTAGCGTAAGTTCCTTGCTTATTTGTTTCCTTGTTGTCTTGTTTATTTGTTTGCTTGTAGTCAGTGCAGTTCTTTTTCCACAGTTTTCTAGTGGCCGCAATAACCTATTTTTTAAAACTAGGCCACAATAACCATGGGCTACATATTTACTGTAGTGACACTGGGCCTCCTACGGGCTGTAGAAACAATGGGCCTTCTACGGGTCGTAGAAACAATGGGCCTTCTACGGGTCGTAGAAACAATGGGCCTTCTACGGGTCGTATCATCAATGGGCCTTATACGGGCCGTATGATCGATTGGCCAAACATGGGCCAATAACCGAGCGCATTATGGCCATAAACGGGCTAGAGTTGGAATCATCTGTTCATGGGCCGAGCATAACGGGCCGTCGTTAATAGGCCGTATTTGATGACGCTGTGAAAACGGCCGAACGTATTAATGGGCCACAAACGGGCCGACTGTAACCACGGGATGAATTTGGCCCACAAGCAGAAAATGATAGTAACGGGCCGTAAGTAACCGAATGCTGAAAATGAGCCCTAGAATAAATGGGCCCTAAGAAGGCCGAAAGATAACATGGGCTGCAAACGGCCCAATGGATTAATGGGCCGTTAATGGGTATAAAGTGATACACTGTTCATTACGGGCCAGTTTCACCACGGACCGTTAATGGGCCAAGAGTTACAAAGGGCCTCATATGGGCCAAAAGACGTCATACATGTGCTGGAACTTAAAATGGGCTGGAATCATATTGGACGGCCCAGATGATGCTACCGGGCCTAATTCGGATAGGTCGTAACGGGCCCTGGGTTAGCGGGTTGTAAATGGGTTATATGCGAACAGGCCGTGAACAGGCTTTCCGTGGGCCGGCCCGCCACCTTTTGACCAAGTCAAACGGGCCGGCCTTTTCACAGGAATGGGCCTCTGTTGGGCCGTGCCACGTGTCAACGTATCATAGGCGCCTTCGGTCCAATGAGTGGATGACATCTTTGCCAACTATGAGCCGACACGTGTTTCCTCCAGCCAATGATGATTTTACACGTGGAAAATCCCCATTGGTCGAGGCATTTAGGTTATCGGATCAAAACCGGACCCGATAAAGCTTAACGGCGTTCCATTACGGTGGATGCCGCGTGTCGGTCACCCTTGAAGAAAGCACTTACGTGGCGCGTGATTTATCGTCCGCGAGTGGACACTCCGTGATGATAATTTTGGTAATGTCATGGAACACTTCTCTGACGACCGCGGTATGGCTATCTTGATTCTGTCATAAAATCGTCATGGATGTACATGCATGACAAAAAACGCGGCCTACTGTGACAAACATGTATCATCACGGAAGTGTATTTTTTTGTAGTGGAGGGCATAAGCAAGCTTCACCTTGTCCTGCAAGCTTCTCCTCGTTCTGCGAGTTGATGGGACACACCAAAAAGTAGTGCTAGTCCATACTCCCTCCTTTTCGGTTAATATGGCTTAATCTTTTTTGCGGGTAAATGAGAGAGATTTATTCATATATAAGCATTCTTAGGACGATCAGCCAAGATACTGTTCACTAGGAAGCGAGGTACCCCGCAAAAAAAGAAGGAAGCTAGGTGTTTCATCAAGCCAGCTCTCGGTCACATTCAAAGTGCAGCAAGCACGGTTCACACAAAGATGCGCCGCAAGGTTTGCTGACATGTTTACATGTTGAATAACAAAAAGAGAAAATATTACCGAGTGCTCCTATTAGTAATAGGATAGGAGGACTACAAAAAAATACACTTCCGTGATGATACGTGTTTGTCACAGCCGGTCGTATTTTTTTTCATGCATGTACATCCATGACAAATTTATGACAGTATCAAGATAGTCATACTTGTGCTGTCGTAGAAGTGTTCCATGACATTACCAAAATTATCATCACGAAAGTGTCCACTTCCATGATGATAAATCGCGCGTCACAGAAGTGCTTTCATCAAGGGTGACCGACACGTGGCATCCACCGTAACGGAACGCCGTTAAGCTACGTGTCGGATTTTGGATCCGATAACCCGTTAACAGCCACGACCAATGCCGATTTTCCACGTGTAAAATTAGCATTGGCTGACGGAACCACGTGTCAGCTCCGCGTTGGCACAGGTTTCACTCATCCAACGGTCGAGATGGGCCTATGATACGTTGACACGTGGACCGGCCCAAAAGTGGCCCACAAAGTTTAAATGGGCCGGCCCAACCGAAGGCCCATAAGATTTAGCGGACCATAATGGGCCGGCCCAGCTAAAGGCCCACAAAATCTAGCAGACCATAATGGGCCGGCCCAGCTAAAGGCCCATAAGATTTTGCGGACCACAGTGAGTCGGCCCAGCTAAAGGCCCACAAGATTCTGCAGACCATAATGGGCCGACCCAGCTAAAGGCCCAACATTCTCTGTCAAATCGGACCGTCAATGGCCTGGTCTAAACTTGTCATCAATGCGGCCCATGGTCACTTCTGGCCCGTTAACAGTCCGCTAAGTAATTGGGCCGAATTACGGCCCGGTGTATTTCCGGCCTGTTAAAGGTCCGACTTCATTTGGGCCCATTTACATGCCATCAAAACTTTTGGCCCATAAACGACCGTGAAGGATTTGGGTCATATTCGGCCATGTCTGTCATTCGGCCTATTAGAGGCCCACTATAGATTTGGCCCACTTTCGACCTGTTGTCATTTTTGGCCCGTTAACACCGGACGTAAACCATGGGCCATATGTGGCCCGGCGTCATATCGGGCCCATTAACGGCCCATATAAAAATGATGATAATCTAGCCCGACCGAAGTTCCGGCCTGTTAAAGGCCCATGTATTAGGTCGGCGCATTTACGCCCGTCCGAATTTCAGCCTGTCAAATATCCGCATCGTAAATGGGCCACCATTTCAGCCTGCTAAGTCCAGTGGGTTATTTGGCACAATCAGGGCCCAATCTCGCTTTCGGTCTATTAAAGGCCCATGTTTTTATGGGCTCGACATATTTACACACAGTAAGCGGCCTACTTTTACCGAGAGGGCCCAAATTATGTTTAGGCTCGTTAAAGGCCCACTATGGGCACAGCCTACCGTAAAAATTTGAAAGCTTATGCTAATTTAAGCCCAGATATTTTTAGTGGGCTACATGCCAATTTCGCCCCGAATCATTTTTAGCCCAATTGGAATGGGCCCGATTTAATGTTGGCATGTTGGGCTTCTCTGAAGCTTTCGTCCAAATACATTACTAAGATAAACCTACACTATACAAAAATAGCGTCATAATTACTGCAGCCTATGGCGGCATCATAAATGTTGTATCACAACAAAATAAATTCCAATCATACAACAAAAGGCTGTTGGTATAAAGTTTACATCCTTCCGATAAAAGCACCATCGGATGTATAGAAGCACGATCATTCGACCTAAGTGCTAATGTTTCAGTTGTAGAATCGATGGAGCAAAGACGATCTCCACCTTTTTTCGCCATTGCTCTTCAACAACGGTTTAATGTCGATAGTCTGGTTTCAAAACCATTGATATCTTGACGGAATTTCTCAACCACTATTCTTGTTTCCGAAACAACGTCCATTAGGGATTAGACTTGTGTCTGGAGCACGATATATCACTGCCTAGCGGGAAGATTTTGTTCAAGAGGCGATTTGGACGAGGTTACCTTGACAACCAACCCAGAATTATGCAGGAAGGTGCTTTTTGCACTGTTAGTGGAGAGATACTGATGCACTGGAGCAAGAGGTGACAGTGTGCTTGTAGTAGCCTCGTCACCTTCAGGTGGTTGTGGATGTTCAATCATTTGTTCCATAGCTTCCTGAAAGTTTGAACTTGTAGATTAGTGTACCAGTGAGTTGCTAATGAGGCAAAACAAACAAAGTAGGTTAAACATTTATACGTAACATATTTTGGTGAACTACTGTAATACATTAGCATGTATTGTAGTGCCAACTACATAATAAAATCACTTTCGGAACATATGTCCATGTAGCATGCCACTGTATTGTCTATTTCCTCACATTCGTTGACATCTAAGGATAAAGAGACATGGTTTAAAGTAGGATGAACATAGTATGACATCATTCATATCATGGGTAAATAGATATAAAACAAACAGGCTATTTTATCATTGTGTGCGCACGTGAACATTACAACTAGATTATAGATCAAGACCAAAAGAATATCCTTCATCTCTTTTAAACCATGTAAGGTGAAATGATACCTTAAGACAACTGTGTATAAAAGTGAACAGAGTAACTGACATTGGCTGGAAACCAAGTAGTTAAATGACACATCACAGTACCAATCAGTTCAAGGCAGGAGGAGTAAGGACTTACAACAGCGGCTTGAACTGGTGTGCTCATGCCCTTCATCTTCCTGGTGTGGCAATCCTTGAAGATTTGCACTGCATTCGGTTCAGGTTCTTTTTGGGTCCGCACGGGCTTTCCGCTATATTTGGAACAAGTCAATATAGATACGATAATATGGCACAAAAAAAGAAGGAAGTAGCAGCTATTTACAAGAGCCTCGCAGTGTGCAATATAGCTACGAGATCTTGTTGTCTATTGGAATTTCACTTTCGAACGGTTGGTTTTGCTCTTCAAACAGTTAGCCTAGAAGAAGATACACTTGTAAGGCACATATATAAATACAAGTTCAATATGTGGTCTCGATCAAATACATATAGCCTACCTCGATACTTTGGATCGCACCGGTGTTTAACGAGGGCTGTCCAATCTTCATCTGTAATATATTCCATTGGAGATGTTTGGGCGATTTCATTGTTAGCCTTGCCTTCAAGTGAGATTTTCTAAGGTGGCACCGACATCGTCAGAAAGCGCACTAAAAAACATGAGTGCATGCTTGTTTAGTTGCATCATCTTTCGGATCCAACTTGAACCTCATCTGCTGAAAAAGAATGTGAGTCTTATTAGGAGGAAGCTAGAAAGTATGGGACAGAGCAAGACAATATTACTAATTGCGATGAATAACATTACTTACGGATAAATGGTCAAGGAAGGTGTTAAACTGGGTATTGTCTTTCTCATTCTGCATCGATCCACGTTGGGAGGATACGCATGCATGACACCTAACGGCAACGGCTACCTCTAATACTAACTTGGTGACTCAGTAGCATCATGTGGCCTTTTAAACCTGCCTCAAAATGGATCTCCATTCTTCCTCCTTTAGATTTTGTTAATCATCAATCATTATCCCGATGTCTGCTTTCGCTTGCCCATGGTGCTAGTTCAACAATGAATATGGAAAGTGTTAGTGTACATCAAACCGTGAGAGTACATATAAAGGTGCATGCAATCGCAACTTGACTCGGTGAGGTACCATCTTGGTGTTGATGCTCATGAGGTTCATCTAATCTTGCCAAGTCTGTTGTGTCATCATGCTTTGGAAGTAGTGTTAGGTGTGAAGGCAGCTTGGGAACCGCCGATTCGAGCAAACGAACGAGTAACTCGTTGAGATGTTTGGTACAGTTGAAGCGGATGTCGCACTGGTGGAGCAGTGATACTGTGTTTGTGGATTTAGCGGTGGACTTGGACCTTCTACTGCACTATAAGTACCAGCAGAATCTCGACGGCAGAGCCTTTTCCGTTTCACCCGACGAGTAACAGCACTCCCTACTATATTATTTTCCTTGCTCTTTTTTGACTTTGCCATGTCAAGCTATACCTACAACACAAAAGAATAAAATCACTCTTCAGAACTCATTGATGCATGATACAGACAAGCAATACTTTGATGTAAGACAACCGTATGAGGATGGAACATGTAAGAAAAACAGGATGACATGACATATTCACAGCTACGATGTGCAAACTAAGCAGAAGGATTTTCAAGAAAATAGAAGTAATGCAAGCTAGACACCATATATGCAACCAATATTACTCTGCCAAGTTAAAAGTGTCTTGTCATAAGTGGCAACTCGAAAAATTAGAAGTAGTACAACGTACAAATCAATGCAAGATGCAACCACTATCAAACTGCCATGTTAAAAGCGTCCAATCTTGAGTTACTGATGCGGGATACACAACATCAGTACTTTGATGTAAGAACATGGTATGATAGATAGATGCAGTGTATTCTAGACACAAAAAGCCATGTCATATGCACATGTATAACTTATATACTAAGCAGGTGCAATTTAATCAAAATAGAAGAAATACAAAGCTAGACAACATATGCAACATGAAACCAATTATCACATCATCAACTTAGAGCAAGCACTGCGATGGTGGAGTCGGAGATGAACTCATCATGTAGACTTGGGACTTCAACTTCATTAGCGATGCAGATGGCAAATCTAGAGAGTCTCTGCTTTGCCGGTGCGGAGTACCACCAACATCCCCTAACTTACTCTTTTCCTTCCTATTTTCGATATTACCTTATGAAGTCAAAACCATAAGAAGATGAATAAAATTAGCTCTGCATAACTGGTTGATGCATGATACGATTTAACACTACTTTGATGTAAGGCAAGCGTGGGAGGATGGAATATATACAAAAAGACAGTGTTTCATATTCACACGCATTTATAGGAGGATGGAATATGTATGAAAAATAGTAAGCGGAAGGCATTTCAACAAAATTAGAAGAAATGAAAGCTAGGCACCATATGAACATGCAACCAATATCACTCTATCAGGTAAAAAGTGTCTCGTCGTAAGTGCCATTTCAAGAAATTAGAAGTAGTATAAGCTAGAAGACAATGCAAGATGCAACCTACATCATAGTCCCAAGTTAAATGTGTCTTATGGGTAAGTGATCATTGCAGGTATAAGTTGTAAGATACGCAGATGCAATTCAACATAATCAGAAGCAATACAAACTAGACATCATACGGAAAACGCAACCACGATAACGAGTTCCAAGTAAGAGCAAGCACTGTGATGGTGGAGTAGGGAGATGTGCTCATCGTGTACACGTATGTTCTAGAAACGGGAACACGTGTCATATTCACAGGCATTATGTGTAAAGTAAGCAGATGCAATTCAAGTTGGAAGCAATACAAGCTAGACATCATACGCAACATGCAACCACATATAATAGTGTCAAGTTAGAGCAAGCACCTGTGATAGTGGAGTAGGGGAGATGTGCTCATCATCTACACAGCTACATTGATATCCCCACCTGGTGTTGTCTTGCGAATCTTGTTGGGAGGATGGCGGGGTAGAATCAGAGAGACCCCTATTTGAGTTGCTCCGAAGGACCACCATCATCCACTGCTGGACTAATTTCTTTCAGCTGTAATGATTTTGCATTGTGAAGTCAAACCGATAAGAAAAAGGAACAAAATTCGCTCTTCAGAACTCATTCATGCATGATACCGTTTAACACTACTGGGATGAAAGGCAAACACATGATGCGAGGATGGAATATGTATGAAAAACAGGATGGTGTGACATATTCACACCTATGATGTGGTAACTAAGCAGAAGGCATTTCAACAAATTAGAAGCACTGCAAGCTAGACACCATACAAAAGATGCAACCAATATCACTCTGCCAAGTTCAAACTGTATGGCGTTTCAACAAATTAGAAGCAGTATATGCTAGAAATCATATGCAAGACACAACCAATATCACAGTGGCGACTTAAAGGTGCCTTATCATAAGTGACTGATGCGGGATATGCAAGAATAGTAGTCTGATGTAGAAACAGGAACACATGTCATATTCACAGGCATTATGTGTAAAGTAAGCAAATGCAATTCGACAAAGTTAGAAGCAATACAAGCTAGACATCATACGCAACATGGAACCACATATAATAGTGCCAAGTTAGAGCAAGCACCTGTGATGGTGGAGTAGGGGAGATGTGCTCATCATCTACACAGCTACGTTGACTGTCTAGCCTTGCGTTGTCTTGCGAATCTTGTTGGGAGGATGGCGGAGTAGAATCTGTAGAGAACCTTCATGTCAGTTGCTCGGAAGGACCACCATCATCCAATGCCTTTCCAATTTCCTTCAGCTTTATTGATTTTGCATTGTGAGGTCATACCGACAAGAAAAAGGAATATTATTCACTCTTCAGAACCCATTCATGCATGATACTGACGAACACTACTCTGATGAAAGGCAAAGTCATGATACGAGGATGGAATATGTACGAAAAAATGGACGGCATGACATATTCACACCTATGATGTGGTAACTAAGCAGAAGGCACTTCAAAAAAATTAGAAACACTGCAAGACACCATATGGAAGGTGCAAACAATATCACTCTGCCAAGTTAAAACTGTCTCGTCATAGGTGGCGTTCATCAAACAAGAAGCAATACATGCTAGAAATCATATTCAAGACGCAAACCAATACCACACTGCCAACTTAAAGGTGTCCCATCATAAGTGACTGATGCAGGATACACAAGAAGAGTAGTTTCATGTAAGAACATGGTGTGATAGACAGATATAGTATGTACCAAAAATAGGAAAGCGTGTCATATTCACATGTATCATGTGTAAGCTAAGCAGATGCAGTTTACACTAATTGGGAGCAATACGAGCTAGACACCATATGCAACATGCAACCAGATATCACACCGCCAAGTTAGAGCAAGCACCTTGGATGGTGGAGTAGGGAGCGGAGACTTGGACCATGTAATGCACTATCAAGACAAGGAGAATCGGCATGCAGATGCTCCATTTACGTTCTTCAGAGGACCACCATCATCGCCTTCCTTACTCTTTTCCTTCCTCTTTCTTGATTTTGCCTTGTCAAGTCAAACCCACAAGAAGAAGGAATAAAATTTGCTCTTCAGAACTTATTGATGCATGATACTGACGAACACTACTTTCATGTAAGGCAGCCGCATGATAGGAGGATGGAATATGTATGAAAAACAGGACGGCTTGACATATTGACATGTATGATATATAAAGTGTAAACTAAGCACAAGGTGCTTGAACTTGTTAGAATCGATGCAAGCTAGAAACCATATGAAAGATGAAACCAATATCACTCTGCCAAATTAAAAGGGTGCCCTAATAAATGTATTTGACCAAATTAGAAGCAATACATGGCAACAGGCTAGAAATAATATGCAATATGCAACGAATAAAGGTGACTCATCATAAGTAATTGATGTAGGATACAGAAGAGAGGTAGTTTCATGTAAGAACAAGTTTAACACATAGATGTAGTGTGTACCAAAAATAGGAAGGCATGTCATATTCACAGTTATAGTGTGTAAACTAAGCAGATGCAATTTACCCTAATTAGAAGCATTACAAGCTAGACACCGTATGCAACATGCAACCACACATCACACCGCGAAGTTGGAGCAAGCACCTCTGATGGTGGTGTAGGGGAAGTGCTGTCTTCAGGTAGAGAGCAACGTTCAATATCTTCATTTAGGCTTGCTGTTTCTTGAGAATCATGTGGAGAGGATGAAATTGCATTCTTTATAAGAGTATTGCGTCTCATATTAACCCACGCTACTTTGTGTCTCATCATAAGCGATAGACGCAGGATACACAAAACGATGGTTTGATGTAAGAACATGGTGTGATAGGCGGATGTAGTATGTACCAAAAACAGGAAGGCGTGTCATATTCACATGTATAATGTGTAAGCTAAGGAGATGCAATTTAACAAATTAGGAGCATTTATGAGGGATACACAAGAGAAGTAGTTTGATGTAAGAACATGGTTAATAGAAAGACGTAGTATGTACCAAAAACAGGAAGGCATGTCATATTCACAGGTATAATGTGTTAACTAAGCAGATGCAATTTACCCTAATTAGAAGCATTACAAGGTAGACACCATATGCAACATGCAACCACATATCACACTGCCAAGTAAGAGAATTTACCTGCGATGGTGGTGTGGGGGAATTGCGGTGATCAACTAGAGAGCTACGTTGACTATCTTCATTTAGCCTTGTTGTTTCTTGAGAATCATGTGGGGAGGATGACACTGCACTCTTTAAACGAGTAGGGCGTCTCACAGTAACCCACCCGGGTGGCTGTCTCATCATAAGTGATTAACGAGGGATACAAAAGAGCATTAGTTTGATGTATGAACATGGTTAATAGACATATGTAGTATGTATCAAAAACAGGAAGGCATGTCATTATCAAAGGTATAATTTGTAAAGTAAGCAGATGCAATTTAACCAAATTGGAAGCAATACATGTGTGACGCCCCCGATTCAATCGTACACTAATCATGCACGCAAACGTGTACGATCAAGATCAGGGACTCACGGAACGATATCACAACACAACTCTAAAAACATAAATAAGTCATACAAGCATCATAATACAATCCAGGGGCCTCGAGGGCTCGAATACAAGTGCTCGATCATAGATGAGTCAGCGGAAGCAACAATATCTGAGTACAGACATAAGTTAAGCAAGTTTGCCTTAAGAAGGCTAGCACAAACTGGGATACAGATCGAAAGAGGCGCAGGCCTCCTGCCTGGGATCCTCCTAACTACTCATGGTCGTCGTCAGCAGCCTGCATGAAGCAATAGGCACCTCAAGTGTAGTAGTCGTCATCGACGGTGGCGTCGCTCTGGGCTCCAAAGATCCAGTAGCGACAACCGAAAAGAAAGGAAAGGGGGAAAAGGGGGAGAAAGCAACCGTGAGTACTCATCCAAAGTACTGCAAAGAAGGAACTACACTACATATGCATGGTATATGTGTAAGTAGGCCATATCGGTGACCGAACTGCAGAATGCCGTAATAAGAGGGGATAGCTAGTCCTATCGAAGACTACGCTCGCAGCCTCCGTCTTGCAAAAGATGTAGAAGAGAGTAGATTGAAGTCCTCCAAGTAGCATCTCCAAGTAGCATCGCATAGCATAATCCTACCCGCAATCCTCTCCTCGTCAGCCTGTTAGAGAGCGATCACCGGGTTGTATCCGCACTTGGAAGGGTGTGTTTTATTAAGTATCCGGTTCTAGTTGTCATAAGGTCAAGGTACAACTCCGGTCGCCCTTTTACCGAGGGACACGACTATTCAATAGATAAACTTCCCTGCGGGGTGCACCACATAACCCAACACGCCGATCCCATTTGGCGGACACACTTTCCTCGGTCATGCCCGCCTCGGAAGATCAACATGTCGCAGCCCCACCTAGGCACAACAGAGAGGTCAAGACGCCGGTCTAACTCCTATGGCGCAGGAGTCTGGGGCCATCGCCCTTTGCACACCAAGACGTTGCGAACGCTGCCGGAAGCGTAACTAGCCCCTTAATACAAGTGCAAAGCTTACGCCCAATCCGCGCGCGCCACTCGGTCCGCCGACGCCAAGAAGGCTTCGGCTGATACCATGACGCCGGGATACCCATAACTACTCCCAAGTAGATGGTTAGTGCGTATAGACCAAATGGCCAGACTCAGATCAAATACCAAGATCTCGTTAAGCATGTTATTATGAAGCAACCGCGGACGCCGACCAGGGCCAGGCCCACCTCTCGCCTAGGTGGTCTCAACCTGCACTGTCGCTACGCCACAAAGATCCACACAGAGGGCCGTCGGGACAAAGGTCCTTTCAGCCCCCAATCCGTGAATCACTCGCGGGTACTCTTCGAGCGGACCCGACTTTAGTCACCATCTGTATAGTATGTATGTGTGTATAGTATATACCCGTGATCACCTCCCAAGTGATCACGGACCGATAGTATAGCAAGGCAGACTGACACGAATGTAGGGCCAATGATGATAAACTAGCATCCTATACTAAGCATTTAGGATTGCAGGTAAGGTATCAACAAATGTAGCAACAATGTTAGGCTATGCATCAGAATAGGATCAACGGAAAGCAGTAACATGCTACACTACTCTAATGCAAGAAGTATAGAGGAGAATAGGCGATATCTGGTGATCAAGGGGCTTGCACTCGGTTGCTCGCAAGAGAGAGGGTCGTCAACTCCATGATCAAACTCAAGGCAAGAAGCAGCGGTCTCGTAGTCTACCGGAGAGAAGAGGGGGGAGAAACAGTAAATACAATGCAAACATAAGCATAACAGGACAACAAGCAGAGCTAGACGTGTTCTAACGCGGTATGAGGTGATACCGGTGAAGGGGGGAAACATCCGGGAAAGTATCCCCGGTGTCCCGTGTTTTCGGACAGATCAACCGGAGGGGGAAAGTTGCAGGTTCACTATGCTAGGGACGCCTGGCGGATGAACGGGCTACGTATCTGGATTCGCCTCGTCGTTCTGAGCAACTTTCATGTAGAAAGTATTTTCATCTGAGCTACGGATTAAAAGATATGATTTTCTACAGATTTAATCATTTTCTGATTTTAATTATTTACTTAAATCGAACATTATCCAAAACAGTGTTTGCTGACGTCATCATGACGTCAGCATGACATCAGCAGTCAACAGAGGTGTTGACTGGTCAACTGACGTGTGGGTCCCGCATGTCATTGACTGTTAATTAGCCTAACAGATTAATTAACTAAACTAGGTGATTAGGTTAATCTAATCAGGATTAATTAAGTTAATTAATTCTTTAATTAATTAACTAATTAACAATTTAATTTTTTTTAGATCCCCTTTTTTATTTTCGTTCTAGGGCTGGAGGCCCCACTTGTCATAGGCCCACAGGGGGCACTGGCCCATTGGTCATTGGCCCATAGGCCAAAGTGGATCGGGCGCTACGGGCGCAACGGGCGCCGTGCGTCGGGCGTCCGCCCGAATGGAACTGGCGAGGGGGGCGCGGCGAGGCTCCGGCCAAGGGGGAGTGGAGGTGGCCGTAGTGGCACGGGCAGGACGCCTTCAGGGGGGTTTGGGCGCTGTGGACGGGCGGCGATGTATAGTGCAGCAGAGAGCAGCAGGCGAGTGCGGCTCGCGGGCATGGGGAGGAGGAAGACTGGCGCATGCGGCGTGGTGGAGTGCAACGCAGTACGCCGAGGTGTGCGCGCGTGGAACTGTCTGAGGGATGGAGCGAGCCACGGGCTTCTTGGCGCGAGCACCGGGCGGCTGTGGGCGCATGATGGAGGGGCGTGGGGGCGCGGGCGACATCGAGCGTGGGCGCCTGACGCACAGCAGCGAAAGGCGGGAGGGAGAGGAGGAACGTGCAAGGGAGGGGAAGCTCACATCGCGGAGCAGGGAACGGGGCAGTGGGCTCGGGGAAGGTCGGGGGGACGACGGGGACGACGTGCGTAGGGGGGCAGTCCGACGGGGGAGGGCGAAGCAGTCCGGCGGGGAGGGAGCTCCGGGCGACGCGGTCCTGACGGCGACGGGGCGCAGCGTCGGGGTCCTCCTCCTCTCGATCCCGATCCAATCGGGGGAGAGAGGGGAGGGTGAGATATTTTCGGGGGGGTGTGGGTGTTTGGGCTAGGGTTTCCTCCCTGGTGGGGGGTTATGGAGGGGAGGTAGCGGGCCGGCCGACTGGGCTTGGGGGTTGGCCCAGTTGGGCCACGGCCCAGGGGGGTTTCTGCTTTCTTTCTTTTTGATAGTCTTAGGTTTTAGTTTTTTTGTTTTGTTTTTCCTTTTTTTATTTTCTTTTATTATCTCTTTTCTGTTTAAATTCATCTAAATGTAATTAGGCATTTTATAAAAAGGGGTTTGCTGCACCATAATTAGCTTTGCAATATTTGACACGGTCCGAACATTTTTGTTTTAAAGTTTGAAAACTTTGTTTGTTTGCCAAAAATTCAAGTTTGAATTCGAATCATTTTGAACTAACACGAATTAGCGACAGTAACGGAGGTGACATGGCGTCATTAGCAGAGGTTACTGTAGCTTGATTATCCGGGCGTCACAACAAGCTAGACACCATATGCAACATGCAACCACATTTGACAGCGCGAAGTTAAAGCAAGCACCTGGGATGGTTGTGTGTGGCAATTGAGATCGTCAACTGCAGAGCTACTTTTATCGTCTCCAACCGCCGACATCGCACTCCATTAGAGCGTTGAAACGCTATCGCTTATCTTCAATTACACCGAGCGATTTCTATCTTTTCTTTTCTCGCATTCATCAACACCGCATCGTAGTCCAAATACCCATGCATAAAAAATAGTAGTGTGAGTATGGGTGAAGTGTGTGCACAATTAGTACAGTGTAAAGGTAGCAGATAGCAGGTCGGTGGGAAATAAATGACGGCAGACATATGATAGCTCTACAACATGCATGGCACATTCAATTACAACAGGATTCTACGAAAATAACAATGATTTGGAAGTAAATAGGCTACCCATTTTTTCGCACCGTCTCGATGTACAAAGAACGGGAGATCGCCTTCATCTACCTCCAGCAACAAGGTCGACGATCTTCCTCAAACGCCAAATGATCGCTCGGGGCGGTCTCTGTGGCGGCCACGAGCACCTATGGGGCACGGGGCCCCTTCTAGTCCGGCAAGGAGCGGAGGGCACGCGCAGAAAGCAGATCGAGGCCGAGCTGGGAGACGGGCGATTTTACCCAGCTGGGCTCTCCGAGAGATAAAACCCCATCGCTGCTTTTGTGCTTGTATTTGATCTTGCTCGAGAGCGCGAGCGTATGGTGGTGTTGTGGGTATCGAATGGACCAACCCCTTCTACGCATGCATGGGCCTCCTTTATAGTCTCAAGGGGCACCCACAGTGGCAGCGAGGAAGAGGGGTAAAAGGTAAAAATGCAGGTTGGTACAACAGTGACCAACAAGTGTCCCCTACCGCTGGGCATTTAATGCCCTCCGGCCGCCTAACAAAGGCAAAGAAACGACCGTTAGGTGAGCCACCGTTGCCACGATGGCGCTCTCTGTCACCTCCGCTTGCCACCTTGTTCGCGATGGCTGCGCGAACACCGCCACGCGCTCCTGGATGGCCCCGGGTGACACGTCATTGGGTGCGCTGGACTTTGGTGGTAGCCTTGCCGCGCGTATGCCTTGCCGCTGCCTTTCTTTGTTGGGCTGGCAAGCTTGCGGCCGCCGGCCTTGCCGGACGCTACGGGCGCCGCGGCAAGTCTTCCGGGAGCGCTTTGTTAGCCTTCCGGCAAGCCTCTTGCCGGGCCTTTGTCTTCTTAGTTGATACTTTGTTCTTGAATGGTAGTAGTAGGTATTGACGGAGGGTCTTGGCGGGCGCCTCGCAAGCCTTGCCGCTGGTGCTGCGATCGCTCGGCACAAGTTCGGGTACTAAGGGACCCCTACTTTAGTACACCGGCAGAGCCCCGGCTCGGGCCATACACGGTGCCGAAGCGTTGTTGGGCCAGCCCAAAACGGTGTTCGGGCACGCGCGCCTGGGTCCACACAAAATTGACTCGTGTCCACCGCGCCTCCCGCAACGGCACGCTACCGATTGCGGCGCCGGGAGAGAACGGGTCAATACTTAATTCCAGGAAATGCGAACGCTCAGATCCCCGCTTATAAGCAGAGGAACGGGCCGTTTCACTTCCGCCACTTGCAGTTCTTCCTTCGAAGTCCGCCGCTTCTCCTCCGCTCTCTGAATCGAGAGGAAAACAGCGCCCACCGCCTGTCGCCGCCGCTGCCGCTTTCCTCCCGCCGCCCCGCCATGGCTCAAGGCCGGAAGGCTACGGCGGCCGATGCTGCTAAGGCCGCGAATCGCCGAGGCGCTTAGAGCTCGAGGCGCCATAGAAGAAGCAGTGCTTCCCGAGCTCACTCCGAGGCGCTGCGGGCGGAGTTTTACCTCTTCTGTCGACGGAACGCTGGCGCACCCAAGCACGCCGGTGCCGGTTCCGCGGAGGCTTCCAAATCAAGAAGTGCCCCAAAGGGTACTACATCTTCCTGTGTTCTTCATTGCGGCTCGCCCACCTTTTTTTCCGATTTCTTTTGTGACATCATGAACACCTACGGTTTCATCTGCTGATTTCACCCCCAACGCCGCTCGACAATGGCGGTTTTCGCACCTCCTGGAGAACTTCGTTGGTATCCTCCCCAATGTGGCCCTTTTTCCGTCATTACTTCTCCCCTCGGGCCGAGAAAGGGGGGCCACTGGCTGGTGGAATTGCCTAGACTTCCCGGATGGGCATGAAGGAGGTGTACTTGTCGGGCGAACTCCGTAGCAAGTGGGACGAGTGGAGGGCGGAGTGGTGCTGGATCTGTGATGCCAACCCGCCTCGCTCACTAAGTGCAAGACCCGGTGGTGCGTGGCAACGACCGAGTGCCTCTGTCGCCGGATGACGCCAAGCTGCCGATCGCTACCACCTCGAATCCTCCGCCAGCATGCCGGACTTACAACAGGGCGGTTGGCGCGATTTCCTTCGTCAGACGCTCGCTCCAGAGGCGTAGGGGAGGCCCGCCGCGCAGTTCAATGCCCGCAGATTTCATGAGGCTGCGCCAGCCTCAATTTCAACTTCACGGTTATGGAGCTTGGCGCGATGCCGAGGGAGATGTTCAAGCATGACCCCAATCATCCGTAATGGTTCCAGCTGGCGCAGGGCGCCGCCCCTTGTGCAATATTCCCGCCGCGATCAGATTCGCGCGTAATGATGCCAGAGTGCGACTCGCATGGGATAAGTGCAACTGATAGAGCTCGCCGAGGTCGTGCAGCAATTTTTCGATGACTTGTCGGAGGTGGCAGTCAATTCCGACGAAGCTCCTCACCCGCGCCACCACCGCCGGCGAGTCGGGCGATATCGCTAGCGTGGCAGACGAGGCGATGCAGGCGCCGCAGCGGGCGAAGTTCGCTTTACGCTGGCGGAGGTGGATGTACCGCGCGGCAAGCCTTGCCGCCGGGAAGAACTTGCCGAGAAGGCGGCGGCAAAGGGAGTTCGGCCGGAACGGGCGAAGTCCGCCGAGGGCGCGAAAGCGCCAACCGCTTCGAGCAACTCGCCGCAGCGGAGCCCACAGCCGCAGCCCCACCTGCCCGAGAAGGCGCTTGCCGAGTCGGAGAGCTGGCGGAGGAGCAGGCCGCCCAGCAGCCGCGGGCGCCGGGGACACGTTCCACCGCGAAAGTACCGTAGCCGAGGGAGGGTCTCAGCCGTGCTGCAATCGAGGCGGGTCTTCGGCCGCCACGCCGATCTCGCCGCAGCCTCGGCAAGCGCGGAGGGAGACTACTCCCCGCCACGCCGCGCCGAGAGGGTACCAGAGTTCACCTCTCCGCTGAGCTCGGCGACGACGACGAGGAGGAGGAGGAGGAGGAGTAAGGCTTTCTCCATACTGCATTTGTGGTTCTTTTTCACCCTTGTTATTGTTTGTCTTGTATCTAACTGCTTTCTCCAAACCCCGTTTCGCCTCTCGACTTTGGCGGAGAGAGCAGCGAAGAGGGCTGTGGTCCCCTGTGGTTAACATCGAGGACGATCTCGCTGTGGTGGCGTAAGATACGCCCGAGACCACTTTGACGGACCCGTCCTTCTTCTTTTCTCGCAGAGCTCCCAAAGACAGCCCCCAGCGTAAGTGCCTTGATCCACTTCCTGTCGTGGGGCGCGCATGGTCGCTTCTTCTCCTGCCAATATCTTGATTATTAACTCTTTTGTATACAGGAGTAGAGCAGGCCCACCAGGAACAGTCGGAGGCCGACCCGGAGGTGTCGTCGGCTTCGACTACGCCACCGAGGGCCGATTCCCCGATATGGGAACCCTCTCCGACAAGGAAAGGATCTCCGGCAAGGGGTGGAACCAGCAAGCCCTCGGTGGTGGAGCCCACGATCACAGAGCCCAGCACAGGTGACCCTTCCTGCCGGGGCCTCTCCCTTTTCTTTCTTGTGGGTATTCGCTTTGACTTCTCCTTCCTCTCCCTGTCTTCAGATCCTCCCCTCGGGGACCCAATGGAAGCTGAGGCCACCGGCGAGGAGGGCGGGCGCGCAACACCGGGATGCCATCATTGATGCGTGAAGAGGCCGCGGCGGAGGCACCTGGCCGGTGAAGAGGCCGCCAAGGCGGCTGGCACGGGTCCGCGACCGACCGACGATCCGGAGGACGCAGGAGCGCCGAGGCCAGACTGATCGCCGACCCTCCATCGGCTGACGCAGCATTGGCTCCGAGGAGCCCCACCGGCGCTTTACTTGAAAGCCGGTGAGGGCGTATATTAAGCTCCCCGGCATCGAGCCCTGTGGCCCGCTTGAAGGAGAGGAGTTCGACGGGAATACTTGCCTCTGGGCTGTCGCTGGTCGACTGTGCCAAGCAGCAGAGCGGCGAAGTCCGAGGAGGAGCAATGCCCGGAAGCTGGTGTCACTTTACCGCTTCCGCAAGCGGCTTGAGTCCCGGAAGCGCTTTGTCGTGCAAAGCGGAGCTGATATAGAGAAACATGCGCAAGAGCTCAAGAGTCAAGAACTGTGAGGCCCTCCGTCCATTGCCGAGGAGAGGGCGAGCTCGACGAGGCGAAGAAGGCGTTCATCCCGGAGAAGGCCGGGCCGAGGAGCAGCAGAGGCTTGCCGCCGAGGAGCTGTCCAAGCGGATGGTGAGCTGATACAAAGGAAGGCGATTGGACAAATCATGACGAGGAGCTCGCCGACCGGGAACAATCACTTGGCGGGCGCCAAGGAGGCGGCGGATGCCGCCGCTGCCGCCGGGCCGCCAGAAAGAGTTAGAGGAGAAGGTGACGAGCTGGAGGCGGACGCGACAAGGAAGAATGAAGAACTTGCCGCACTCAAATAGCGATCGCGAGAAGGATGCACGCGCCACGGCAACCTCGCAAGTTCAGCTCTCCGAGAAGATCAAGGAGCTGAACGCCGCCAAGGATTCGAAAGCGCCGATCTAGAGCTGAAATTGTCCAGCTTGATGGAGACGCCGGACGCCGCCAATAAGCGAAGATATCCCGAGGAAAACCTCAAGGGTAACGAGGAGTCGCCGACGAGGGCCGCCGAGGCCTGTAATGCCCTCAAGACCACAAAGGAGCTCGACGGAGGGCCTCGCCAACATCGCCGCCATTGACGCAGGAATTGGCGGAGCTGAACTTGACGGGCTTCGGTACTCTACAGAGGAGAATCTCCACCAAAGGCCAAGCTCACGCTTTTCTTCAAGGATGTGGTGACGGCTCCCAGCAGCTCCGGAAAGGATCCCAAGCAGCTTGGTCACGAGTCGCAAGGCGATCCGCTGCCGGGTCTTGGAGAAGGTGTTGGTGAAGGTCCTGCTCGCAACCTGCATCGACCTCTCCCCTGCGCCGCCAAGAAGCTGCCGGAGGGCGCTGATCTCGAGGAGCTCAGGCCATCGCCGCACCCATCATGGACAAGGTGAACAAGGTTAGAGGGTCGATGGCGGGCGCGGGATTAGGCCGCCTTCTTCTCCTTTTTTTCTTGTCGCTGCCATTTTAGTTATGAGAACAATTTCCAAGGCCACAATAAGTCATTCTTGTAATATAACTTAATTCTGGATACCGCTTGCTATGTTATTCCCTTTACTCTGCTGCATCCCTTGTACGCTTACCCTATGCTTTGAGGGACCTTGCTTGCATGAGCACACTCTGTCGAAAGTGAACATCAAGACTCCGGGCGGTGCTGCTTCCGACAAGAGATCTCGTCGGGGCTAGTTGCACCCACTTGTGTTGTTGAGCGGGCTCAGAAACAACGCAAGGGCGCTTCATCATGCCAGTCGATTCCTCCGCATACGTGTTTTCCATACAAGGCACTTAACGCTCAAAGGACATAACATAAAAGCTTAGGACTAAAAGTGCTCTATATTCAAGCTTGGGCGACTTAGCTTTTCTGTCTTCCTCGTCCCGGCAAGGCTAGATTCTTTTGAACAGCGCCTGGTCCAAACCTTTATCTTCACCCCCCTTGGTTAACTTGTGGGCGGAGGGATCTTCTTTTTGAGAAGAAAGAAGAGAAAATAACGATATGAGACCTTAATATTCCTTATCGCTTACCGGGGGTAAGTGCTGCACAAATTGTCAGATATATATGCAAAAGAGAGAAAAAGCACTGAATTTGACAAGGCGTGCATGGCACATAAACTTTATTTACGCACGGGGGCTGCGCCCGGCTTTGTACAAAGTGTTACATGTGACAGCGGCAAGGCTCAGATAAAAGGTGGTTGCTTGAACGGGTCCGACAACCGCGCTTTATGGGTAAAACTTATGAAGATGTTCTATGTTCCAGAATTGCTCACCGAATGCCATCTTCGGTCTCAAGGCGGACGACAGCCGGGCCTAGTGACTCGCTTTCACCCGATAAGGGCCCTCCCACTTCAAGGCCAACTTGTTTGAATTTTGGCGGATTGAACGCGCCAAGAACAAGGTCGCCTTCCTCAAGCTTCCGGCGTTAACCTTGCGGGTTATGATAGCGGCGCAAAGCTTGCTGGTAGCGAGCAGCTCGCAGCAGCTCAAGACGATCCTCCTCGAGGAGCAAGCGCGTCATCTTGCCGCAGCCGCTTTTGCTCAAGCTCATCATAAGCGAGCAATCGTGCGATCCGTGATACGAGTCCCGTGGGGAACTGCCTCCGCTTCCATAGACAAGAGCAAAAGGTGTCCGCTAGTGGCTCGATTTGGTGTCGTCTCTGACGACATGAGAACCACCGCAATCGCCGATCCAATTCTTTCCGCACTTATGCAGCTCGTCGAAAGTTCTGTCTTGAGCTCAAGAACACTTCAGCTGTTTCGCCTTCTCCGCTTGACCGTTGCTCCTTGGGGGCAATAGAAGCAGATCTTGGTGCCAAGATCTTGGACGTACTGCATGAAGGTGTGGCTCGTAAACTGTGTGCCATTGTCGGTGATGATCCTGTTAGGGATCCCGAATCGGCAGACAATTGATCTAAAGAACTTGACTGCTGATTGTGCCGTCACCTTCCTCATCGTTCCACCTCAGGCCACTTTGTGAACTTGTTGATTGCAACGTACAAGTACTCAAAGCCCCCGATAGCTCGGGGGAAGGGGCCGAGGATGTCGAGCCCCCAGACCGAAAATGGCCAGGATAAAGGGATTGTTTGGAGAGCTTGAGCTGGTTGATGAATCTGTTTGGAATGGAACTGGCACGCTTCACACTTGGTTACTTGTGCAAGCTTGCATCCCGGAGGGCTGTCGGCAGAAGAAACCTTGCCGGAAAGCTTTACCTAAGAAGTGTTTTGCGCCAATGTGGTGACCACATATGCCTCCATGAACCTCCGCCAACAGTTTGCCGCCCATCTTCCCGGAAATGCACTTCAATTTCACTCATTGAATCTTCTCTCAGCATAGATGTCATCGATAAACCGGTACATACTTGATTGCCGGATACTCTCTCCGCTTCTTCTTGTTCTCGGAAGTTCCCTGCTTGAAGGAAGTGGACGATCTGTTGTGCCCATGCCGGAGCCCGAGGCTCGACGACAAGGACTAAAGGCGCCAATGCTGCTGCGGGAACATCCGCTTCACGGCAGGTTCCGGGATCCTGCCGAGCGTGATGCTCCCCGCAAGTGTGTCGGGACACAGCTTGTCGGGAGCGCCTGCTTCAACGAAACAGCCCCGGGCTTGCCGGAGTGGATCGCTTCAAGACTTTCTCTGTTGATCCCGGGACCTTCTTGGCGGCGGCTTCGGGAGCTCGCCGGAAGGTAGTCGCCAAGAATCCAACTTTCTTTTCTTGCTTTGTCCGCTTGATGGTGTCACGATGGCTGAGTCAACTTGAGCACAAAAATCCTCGGTTCCATTGTGTAACTTGAGGCGGCGACTTTGACAGCCATCCGCAATGCCATTCGAGCTCTTGGAACATGTTCCATCCGCAGCCATCAAAATGCTCTTCTAGCTTTCTCACTTCATCAATGTACGCCACCATCAACGGACTCGATAATCTTTGTTAACTTGGCGGACGACAAGTCGTGAGTCACCCCGACAATAAGCTTCCCCGATCCCAAGTTCTCGCCATGATCTCGAGTCCGCAAGCAAGCCCTCATACTGCAGATTGTTTGTTGCTTGCTCCTTGGGAAAGTGCATCCGGACCACGACTTGAGGTGCTCTCCGTGGTGCGATAAGTATTACGCCTCAAGACCGCGCCTTTGCAGCGAGAAGGCACCATCAAAGTACATGATCCATTCCTTGCCGCTTCCTTGACGGGATGCTCCTCTCCAAGCTTCTTCATCGGGTGTCGGCGCCCATTCTGCTATAAATTCGCCAATGCTCGGCTCTCAATTGTTGAAGTACTTTCAAACTTGAGGCCAAAGCTTGACAACTCCAAAGGCCCACTGACAATCCCGCCTGCTGCTTCGGATTCGCAATATCCTCTTCAATGGAAAGCGAGTGACCACTGTGATCTCATGTGCTTGAAAGTAATGGCGCAGCTTCCTCGAGGCCATGAGGAGGCCGAAGCAACTTCGCACACCGTAGTACCTTGACCTAGCCCCTCAGAAGGGAACCGACAAAGTAAACCGGGCGCCGCACCATCTTCTTCTGCTTTCTTCTTGTGGCTGCGCAGATCCATCCTTGCCGGAACCGAACTCCCGGATCGAGCTTGTCGGCCAAAGCTTGTCGGGAAGCCCCCGCTTGTCGCCGGACTTGCTTGCTGCTGTCGCCGGCTCATCATTCGCCTCCCTCTCCGCCATTAACGCAGCACTAACCACTTGATTGGTTGCCGCCAGATATAGCAAGAACTTCTCTTGTGGTTTAGGTGCGACAAGTGTTGGAGTGGAGGACAAATATTTCTTCAAGTCCTCGCAGCGCAGCCTCCGCTTCCGAGTCCATTTCATTGACCTGCCTTTTTCAAGATTTTGAAAATGGCAGTATGCTGCTCAGAGATTTGAAATGAACTCGCCGAGGGCAGGAACGCAGCCGCAAGCCTTCAGACGCCCTGACTCGCTTCGGTGCTTCGATTTGCTCGATGGCCTTGAATCTTGTCGGGATTGGCTTCAATCCCCTCTCAGGACACAAAGAACCGAGAAGCTTGCCGTAAGGAACTCCAACACGCACTTCTCGGATTCAACTTGAGGTTGATCTTGCGCAGATTTGTGAAGGTCTCGCCCAAGTCTTGGATCAAAGTCTCTTTGTCCTTGTTTTGACCACTATGTCATCCATGTAAGCTTCTACATTTCGCGTAATCGGGGCTCAAAAGCATGGCTGACTACTTTGCAATGTCGAACCAGCATTCTTCAACCCGAAAGGCATCCGTGACGAAGCAAGACGCGCTACATGGAGTAATGAATGCGGTTTTCCTCATCCTCTTCGCCATGAAGATCCGATGATATCCCGAGTAAGCATCAAGGAATGAGAGCAGATCACATCCCGCCGTGGAGTCAATAATCTGGTCGATGCGCCGCAGAGGAATGGATCCTGGGACAGGCTTTATTGACATCGCGAAGTCGATGCAAAGCCTCCACTTCCCGCTTGCTTTGCGCACGACCACCGGGTTGGCTAGCCACGCCGGATGGAGTACTCCTCGACCAGGCCCGCCGCTTCCAACTTTCTCGATCTCCTCGCTATGAATTCTTGACGCCTACCGCTTGCTTCCTCGACTCTTTGCTTGACGGGCCGCGCGTGAGGGCAGACGGCAAGGTGGTGCTCGACATTTCGGGAACACCGGGATGTCGATGGCTGCCATGCAAACACATCGACATTCACCAGCAGAAAGCAACGAGCGCCGCTTCCTATTTAGGATCAAGCGGCACCGATGGTGAAGGTACCACCGTGCCGCCCTCCTGGCGGCCACTTTCTTAGTCTCTCGTGAAGCTGCCTTTTGCCTTCTTGCACTTGCCGGTGGAGCTCGATGAAAGTCCTCGACGGCAAGCAGAAAGACCAAGAGGCGCGCTTGCCGGAGTGGGCATCGAGCTGCTCTTGCCGGACTTGGCTTTCTTCTTCCCCCGGAGCTTCGCGGCAAGTGGCTTGCACTCGCGCCATGCTGCCGCTTCGGTAGATCTTGTCGGTGCAAATAAGTGCATCCTTCTTGTCACCTTGGACAGAAATGACACTTATCGGACCCGGGCATCTTGAGCACATTGTATGCGTAGGAGAGGCTGCCATGAACTTGGCAAGCGCTGGTCGGCCGAGTATCCCATTGTAGGGTAATGGGATATCAGCAACATCGAATGTGACCCTTTCGTCACCCAAGTTCAGCCACGCCAAATGTCACTAGCAGCAGTGATCTTCCCCTTAGGCTTGCTCCTTCCCGGATTTATCCCTTGAAAGGTACGAAGCTTCTTGAGCTCATTGTCGGGATCTGTAGCTTCTTGAGCACCACGGAGGAAATCAGGTTCAGCCGGCCCCACCGTCCAACCAGCATCTTCGTGACCTTGAGGTTGCGGATTGTTGGTGATACCAACATCGGCAAGCACCCGACCGCAGTGA
Organism: Aegilops speltoides; assembly: GCA_021437245.1. Lineage (NCBI taxonomy): Eukaryota > Viridiplantae > Streptophyta > Magnoliopsida > Poales > Poaceae > Aegilops > Aegilops speltoides. The sequence continues at coordinate 334,596,349 of CM038144.1, forward strand.
TGCGATCGAGGTGGTCCTCAACATCAAGATGATGGGCGTCTTGACCATTTCAGAGGCTTCGCGACTTCGGACGGACGGCTCTGCTGCGCTCACTTCGCACCCACCGCTTGAGTTCACGGTGCGAGGCGTCAGCAGGCGCGCCGCCGTCGATGCACAACACCTCTGCGCGCCTTCTCAAACTCTTGGTCATCGGCCTCATCTTCCTCCATCTCATCATCCTCATCTTCATCTTACGTCCTTGTCGCGCCGCTGGAGGTTTATCTCCTGCCGCGGCTTGGCTTTGCCGCTGGTGCTCCTCCCGGGCGGGAAGCTTCTGCCGGATCCTCCGCCACCTCCTGGACTCTCTCCTTATCGCGGCGCTTCGTACTCAGCTTTCACAGTAGCTCGCCATCCGCTCCACTTTCTTGCAGGTTTGGAGGTCGTGGCCCTTGGTGCGGTGAATCTTGCAATATCGCTTGCCGGAGCCATCCTGCTTGTCGGCGGCTACCACAGCCTCGCCGGAGTCATCGGCTTTGGCCTTGTCGGAGCCACCTCCGTTGCCGGAATGCTTGACAGCTAGCACATCCTTGGCCTTTCTCTTCCTGTTGTTCCGCCGCCGGTTCTTCCTTGCCGGGACGGCATCCTCACTGTCAGATCCTTCTGCGTCCGCAATCTCTCCGGGGATTTTCCTCCCTTCCTTAGCCCGTGCACACTTGTCGGCCAGAGCATAGAGCTCGCTGACATCTCTGATCTTGCACATCGCCATCTCCTCCCTCATCCCGCGTTACGCATGTTCGGATAAACGCTACCGATAACCGCGGCAGGGTGGACGTCTCGATGTTGCGCTACACCGCTTAATCTCGTATGTGTACTTGGCGAGGGCTCTCCTCCTTCTCGGACAAGCAGATGCAGAATCGCTTCTCCTAGCCATGGGGTTTGTGGCGCCCGTGAAGGCACCGACAAACCCCGGTGACATAGGTCCGCCCATGAAGAGATGGAGCCGTCCGAGCAAGTGCATGAGCCAAGATCTCGACGTTGGGCTTGAGCACCGGGAAGTAGTTGGCGAGATCTTCTCGTCGCGCCCTCGGCAGCCTGCACCGCGATGGTGTAGATGCTGAGGAACTCCGACGGATGTATCTTGCCATCATACTTCTCGGGCACGTCTGGCTTGAAGTTCTTGGTTTTGGGCCACTGGACTTGCCGCAGCTCACGGGTGAACGCAGGGCAACCTGCCGCGTATGGCAAGTCGCCTGGTTCTCCGGGTGCGTGCACATCGACAGTGGGCCCAGCGCGCTGGTCAGATTGACGTCGCGCTTCTCTCCGGTGCTCGATGCGAGTGCAAGCGTATTCGTGTTGCCGTTCTTGGAGACCATGGCGTTGGTCACGGCGAGTTCGCGGGTCCGACGACGCGGTGGAGTCGGCGTCGGGGTTGGTCCGACGAGCTGGCAATCTTGGCCTTCGGGGCTGGGAGTGCACGGAGGTGGCACCCCCAGCGGTCTTGTCGGCGTCGACTTGCGCCTGGGCGCCTTGCCGGGGATTCGATGCGCTCGGCTGCCGGGGCTTGTCGCCGTTGGCGAAGCCGATGAGGCGGTATATGGTCATCCTCCAGTCGTCGATCTTGTGTGGCGCCGGAGGGTAATCTAGAAGCAGCTGGGCTCGGGCGCCGCTTCCTCTGTCTTGGGTGGCGGTGGCGACGAAGCGCGCGAGGAGCGGATGTGCTCGACTCCCAACCGGATTGGGAGGTGCCACACCCGCCCGGCGATCAGACCTCACTCGCGCCAAAGATGTCAAGGCGTGCATCTTGACCTCGAACGCCCCGCGACCCACCAGCTTGGCCTTGTTCCACGCGAGCACGGTGCTAGGAGCACCGGGCGTTGTCGACCTTGCACCTCCTGGGAAGGGTGTGGTGTATGCGCATGACGTCGCCAACGCTATGGGCCTTGTTTTTGGACCTGGTGACGACGTGAGTCCCACCGTCGGCGCCCGCTCCTTGCCGGCCGTCCACTCCACCGCCCGCTTGCTCCGGCGGTGGTGGCAGAATCGATGTAGACGGAGTAGCCACCTCCGAAGGCTTCTTCTTCGGTGGCATGTTGATGAAGACGTTGATGTAGCGCGCGCGGAGGCCGGATCAGATGCTCACGACCTCGACGCGTCCCCTACCTGGCGCGCCAAAGATGTCGGGGCGGTCTCTGTGCGGCCACGAGCACCTATGGGGCACGGGGGCCCCTTCTAGTCCGGCAAGGGAGCGGAGGGCGTGTGCAGAGCAGATCGAGGCCGAGCGCGCGGGGGAGACGGGCGATTTTTACCCAGCTTCGGGGCTCTCCGGAGAGATAAAACTCCTACTGCTTCTTTTGTGCTTGTATTTGATCTTGCTCGAGAGCGCGAGTGTATGGTGGTGTTGTGGGTATCGAATGGACCGAACCCCTTCTACGTGCGCATGGGCCTTCCTTTTATAGTCTGAAGGGGGCACCCACAGGTGGCAGCGTAGGAAGAGGGGGTAAAAAGGTAAAAACGCAGGTTGGTACAACAAGGACCAACAGGTGTCCCTACCTAACTCGACGACGGGGACAAGGGCATTTAATGCCCGTCCGGTGCGCCCCAACAAGGCAAAGAAACGACCGTTAGGTGAGCCACCGGTGCCACCATGGCGTCTCTGTCAAGCTCCGCTTGCCACCTTGTTCGCATGGCTCGCAAGAACACCTCGCCACGCGCCCCGCGATGGCCCAGGGTGACACGTCACTGGGTCGCTGGACTTTGGGTGGCAGCCTTGCCGCCGCAGTATGCCTTGTCGTGGCCTTTCTCTTGTTGGGCGGCAAGCTTGCCGTCGCTGGCCTTGCCGGACGCTGGGCGTCGCGGCAAGTCTTCCGGGAGCGCCTTAGCTAGCCTTCCCGGCAAGCTCCTCTTGCGGGGCCTTTGTCTTCTCGGGCCGATACTTTGTTCTTGAATGGCAGTAGTAGGTATTGACGGAGGGTCTTGGTGGGCGCCCGGCAAGCCTTGCCGCTGGGTGTGCGCGATCGCCCATGCACAAGTTCGGGGTACTAAGGGACCCCTACTTTAGTACACCGACAACGACCACCGCCCAAGATTCTCCACCGCGCGCCTCCTCGACCTCACTACACCGCTGCTTGGCACCGCCCGGCATCCATTCAAGCCCCGCCGACCTCCAGATCGGGCGCAAGCAGCTCCTGCGCCCCACACCCCTATGATAGACACCGATGCGCCGCTTACCCGGGGAATAGGCGGACTAGGTGCTCCGCACGCCTAAGCGGGTGCTACTTCTTTTAATTGCGGTTTGACTGACCCTAAATTGAAATCCATGCGGGCTACTGACCTCTAGCAAAGGTGAAATAGTAAATGGGAGGAAACCGTGTGCATTTAGTATCACGAAGAAGATGCAGTAAGAAGCGCTCAACTAGTTTGTTTCGTGGGATGAATACGGTGTGAGCGGAGACGTAAGATTTGCACGAATAAGGGAAGAGGAGTACCTCTTTTCGCCGGCAAGTCAGGTTGTCCTTCCTACTTCCGACAATCTTGTTGTTCGCGGAAACCGTGGTTGTGGAGGACAGTGCGAACTGGACGAACCCATGGCCAAGTTGTTGAGTGTGGTGCGGTGGCCGTCTGCTTGCCGGTGGCGGGAAGCAGATCCGAGGCGGAGAACGACGGCGTAAGGGAACAACTCCGTGCGGTGGACGGTTGCGGCATGTGGAGCCGCAATGAAGAGGCGCAGGACGCGTGGTCGAGTGGTTACATTACGGCGCACATCAGCGCCGGCGGCCATGGAGACAGCTCTGCCTCGGCTTCACCGCTAAGTCCTTGAGGGCGTTGCGGTTGCGGTTGCGTTGGGCGACGACGCCGGGTACCGCTCGGCGTGATGGAGGAGGGCGGCGGTGGATTGGCCGCTATGGAGTTGAGGACGGAGGAGGTTGGGGTTTCGTGGCTAGTGGAGAGGGCGTTTTCGCACCCATGGAGTATGAATGGGGAAACGGAGGGGCGGGGAACTAAGGGGAACAATGTTTCATTTGAGACGCTTGTTTGAAATTTGCGAATTACAAACTTTGGCCCCATCTAAAATTTCGGACATATTGCGGAGTTGGGGTAGGACAGTCATGTCGTGTCCCAAATGTGGGCGGATAGATTTCGGCGGCGATGGGTGTTTAGGCGCCCATGGCGTATGAATGCTTCTCGGGCGGTTGAGATCGGCGCCTTGGTGAAGTTACAAACCTACCCAGTTTAGACCTTTGGACATCGGGCCGATAGGCTACACGGGCCAGTCGACAAGAATTTCCTACCACCAAAACATTAGTCTCATAGCATGTTTTGGGTGACCACAGCCTATTTGGCGCTTCATTCAATATTTGGGAGCGTACATTAACGCTGCTTTCTCTTGAATTGAACTTTCAGATTTGTCAAACTTCACAAATCTTTACTCTTGAAAATCCTAAAGCTAAGATTATTTTGGAATGGAGGGGGTACATTTTAATATACATTGTACACGAGTATATATTAAAAAATATGCAACTTACCTCAGTTCATGCATGGTTCTAGGTATAATCTCCTTGGTTGCAAAAAAAGTTAGATATGCGTATGAATATATATACCATGTTCAAACTCACAACAAAGATTGATGCCCCCTTTTACATCTGATTTGCAAATGCCATTATCTCGGGTTCAATTAGATGAATGCACTTCCTATGAATTCGAATCTTCGAAACCCCCTTTATGCCGAATTCGACATGTATTTTATTTCGTAACTAGCAATTTGGAATGTATCCATGCAAGTGACAAATGTATAAAGTGCTTCACACTAACAACATGGAGTGCACTAATTAATGTTTATATATGAATTGCAAAAGCATCCATTGCCTATATTTCAAACCGCTCTCACTCTATGGATTGATAATATGAAATAAACACATGCACATGCTAGAATTCAATAGAGTATGGGTGTCTAATAGACCGATTTTTGTCCATACGCAATTTTGCAAAATTCATTATCTCATCCAAAAATAATAATGCCATTTATATTTTAATTTAATGCGTAGAACTTCCTTTTACACGTAGATATCTCTCTATCTAACGCATAAGTGCACACACTTTATATGCATCGGCATTTCTCTTTCACACATTCTCACAATCTCTTTCAGGGTGTCGGGGTGTCTCACGCACATGCCCTCTCTATTTCTCTATCTCTCTTTCTGACTACTATGTACCACTCTTTTCACTAAATCTCAGTTGGAAAACACTATTTCTCTCACATGCATATATACACATGCACGGTCTCTACTAGCCCTCTATACGCACATATATGTGCCTACGTGTCTCCCACACGCACATTATCTTTAGGCCTCTTGTAGGACCTTGAAGTATGTCTAGAGGGGGGTGATTAGACTACTTGACCAATAAAAACTTAACCTTTTCCCAATTTTAGAGTTTGGCAGATTTTAGCTACTTTAGGACAAGTCAAGCAATCATCACACAATTCAAGCAAGCATGCAAAGAGTATATAGGCAGCGGAAATTAAAGCATGCAACTTGCAAGAAAGTAAAGTGAAGGGTTTGGAGGATTCAAACGCAATTGGAGACACGGATGTTTTTGGCATGGTTCCGATAGGTGGTGCTATCGTACATCCACGTTGATGGAGACTTCAACCCACGAAGGGTAACGGCTACGCGAGTCCACGGAGGGCTCCACCCACGAAGGGTCCACGAAGAAGCAACCTTGTCTATCCCACCATGGCCGTCGCCCACGAAGGACTTGCCTCACTAGCGGTAGATCTTCACGAAGTAGGCGATCTCCTTGCCCTTACAAACTCCTTGGTTCAACTCCACAATCTTGTCGGAGGCTCCCAAGTGACACCTAGCCAATCTAGGAGACACCACTCTCCAAGAAGTAACAAATGGTGCGTTGATGATGAACTCCTTGCTCTTGTGCTTCAAATGATAGTCTCCCCAACACTCAACTCTCTCTCAATGGGTTTGGATCTGGTGGAAGGAAGATTTGAGTAGAAAGCAACTTGGGGAAGGCTAGAGATCAAGATTCATATGGTAGGAATAGAATATCTTGGCCTCAACACATGAGTAGGTGGTTCTCTCTCAGAAATGGTAAGTTGGAAGTGTAGGTTCGTTCTGATGACTCTCTCCACGAATGAAGAGGAGGTGGAGGGGTATATATAGCCTCCACACAAAATCTAACCGTTACACACAATTTACCAAACTCGATGGGACCGAATCGTTAAACTCGGTCGGACTGATTTAGTAAACCTAGTGACCGTTAGTGATTTTCGGTGGGACTGACATGCATCTCGGTGAGACCGATTCGGTTAGGGTTAGGACATAACGTAATCTCGGTAAGACCGACATACAAACTTCGTGAGACCGATTTGGTAATAAGCTTTCGCAGAGTTGGTCGTAAACTCGGTGGGACCGATTTGCTCTTTTCGGTGAGATCGAAATGTTACAAAAAGGAAACAGAGAGTTTACATTGCAATCTCGTTGGGACCGATCGCTCACTTCGGTTAGGCCGAAACGTTATGAAGGGAAACAGAGAGATTGCAACCCCATCTCAGTGAGACCAAGATCCCTATCGGTAAGACCGATTTTCTTAGGGTTTGTGGCAATGGCTATGACTTTTGGAATCGGTGGCGCCGGATAGGAAGTTTCGGTGTGACCGATTTTGGCTTTGGGTTTAGGTCATTTGTGGATGTGGGAAAGTAGTTGAGGGTTTTGGAGCATATCACTAAGCACATGAAGCAAGAGGCTCATTAAGCAACACCTCATCCCTCCTTGATAGTATTGGCTTTTCCTGTAGACTCAATGTGATCTTGGATCACTAAAATGTAAAATGAAGAGTCTTGAGCTTTTGAGCTTGAGCCAATCCTTTGTCCTTAGTATTTTGAGGGATCCACTTTCATCGTCCATGCCATGCCATTCATTGAGCTTTCCTGAAATAATAGTCTTGGAATAGCATTAGCTCAATGAGCTATATGTTGTTATTAATTACCAAAACCACCTAGGGATAGTTGCACTTTCACCTCTCTCGCACACATTGGCCCCCCGACACACCTCTCTAATAGTAGTTGGCAGATATGATTTCATCATATCATTCGGTAGGATATCCCTGGTTGTTAGGCTGGATGGTAATACGAGGCAAAGTTTTACCCTAGTTCGGATCAGACCCTTGCAGTAGAAGAAAGAGCCTACTCCTGGTACTGTATATTAGTGTTAGGGGTGTGTACAAACTACACGTGAATACCAGGCATTGTGCGCGTGTGTATACTATCGACGAACTAGCCCCCAAGCTTGTATAACATACTAAGGGCCTAGGGTTACAAATCATATATAGTCGGCTTATCACCAATGGGGATAGAGTCCTCCGTGACTCCGGTAGCTTCGTGTTGTACGCCGAGTCCTCCACATGGGTCTCCGTATAACACGTCTCGGTCCAACCTATATGTGGCGCAGGATGGAACCGACCCAAGAGTCTTCATGTTGACCCACCACAACTAGAAATGATGTGCCCACCACACCACACACGCAATCGGCCACTAAGTAAATAAGCATATACAATAGTACAACGGTATCTAGGTCACGATACGTCTCCATATTTTGTTGATGACACTGACGGACTTTGCATTTGATGCGTGCTCTGTATTTTGTTGATGACACTTACGGTCATTGTATTTGAAGCGAAAGCACGATATGGTCACTGGACTTCAGAATAAGCTCATCACGGTCACCGCATACATTTTGTCGTGCTAACCAACATGTGGTTGGATGGTAAGAGGAGAGTGGTTTCTCGAGCCCACCAAGGGTAAAGTCCCGGTGCTCGCATTTATCTTGTGTTAATTTCAGTATTTTCTGGCGATGTACGTTCAGTGGGAGGAGATGTTCCACTCGACTATGAGGCACCTATGGTGACTTCGTAATTAAAATCTCAAGATCATATATGCTGGCCCACTCTCTCGAAGGTGCGGCGGCGGACCGGCGGTGGGGAGTGGTTTCGGGGACGGCGGGCCGGCTGGCGGCGCAATGGGGCGGTTCGCCGGTGGTGGCCAGCGGCTCGAGGGGGGTGTAGTTTGATGATAAACGGGAGGCCCTTGATTTCGTTTCCAACGGCTGGAAAATCTAATGACCAGAGATGAAAAATTCAGCCGACTGACGTGTAGCCTCACCCCGCACGTACACATGCACGCACGCATGTAGGCATGCAACACTGACACGTACACATAATGTACACACGCATGCATGCTGGCGTGCAACACTGACACATACACATGCACTCACGAACACACGCACGTACGCACCCATGCATGCAACAATGAAACGCACCCTTGCACGTCCGCACCCATGCATGCAACACTGAAACGCACCCTTGCACGCACGCAACACTCGCACACCTGCATGCACACGACACACGACGCAAGACACACGCTTAACTACATGAAAAAGATGACGTCACACTCAATGAACAATCATCGGTTTATGAAATGCCCGCTTCTGACCGCCCTGGCCCACCAAAGGTTCCTTCGCTGCAGCGCTGCTCGTTGGGTCACTAACATGCAGGCCATGCACCCAAAGAGCCCACACGTCAGTGGAAGAACGGCGCAGAGTCCTAGGTCGGAGTCGAGGGCGCCACTCGCGGCACGCCCGGCTGAACACGCCTCTGTGCCGCATTCAAACGCTTCCATGAAACCTGCCCATGTGGAAGCCGAGAAACCCACTCTGGACACACGTCCGTTCATGACCGGGCCGGCGTTAAATGCAACACCGTCCGAGCTCCTCCCGTCCGCCGTCTATTTAATCTCCTATTTAAACGACGCCAAACGCCGGCCAAGAATCACACCCCTCCGCCGCTCCCCTATCTCTTCCACCATTTTGTCCACTCTTACAATGGCTTACGAAGAGTAGTTATTCCGCATCCAAGCCGGGCCGGTAGCTCGCGGATACGAGCTATGCAGCTCGACCCACCTCCCTTCCTCGCCTCGACGGAGCGAGCTTGCCGCCCCAAGCCGGTAGCGGTTCAACAACTCGCCGCTCCAGTTAGCTCGACGAGGAGCGGCGACGGGCGTTGCTGCCGTCCATGCCGCCGCCAGATCGATCTCCCGCTTCGTGGCCGAGACCCATGCCGGCGGCCGCGCCATGCAAGCAGCGATGTAGCTGGTGCGCGGAGAGCGACGAAGTCGATGGCCGCCTCGCGTCCGCCGCCATCATCGAGGAGAAGTAGAACAAGGGAGGCCGCCGCCGCTTGGGTCCCATGAAGGCCACCACGGAGGCGATGCCGGCGTACACAGCAGGTGTCTTGTCGGATCCTTTTGTTGTGAGGACCTTCGTCGACCCCGCATGGGCTCCACGGAAGAGGTAAATGTTAGGATGAACTCGAGCCGGTGCCGGCCATGGTGAAGTAGTGGCCGGTGATGAACTCGAACTGGTGTCGGTCACCATCATCTTCGGCACCAGCCAATGATATCAGTTGGGCAGTGGGGAAGCAAGCCGTCCTTTGCGCTGAAGCATATACCTCCGGGGCTCCCGGCAGTCCGGTGATCGTGCTGCCGGACATGAGAAACACAAATCGATCGGCGGGCTACCATATAGGCCATGTATTATATACATGTGCTGTCCAGAACTAGCACCGCATAGTTCATTTGAATGTAATGAAATCCGTCATGTTTGTGTGAAAATCCGGTATTTTATATGATTTCCGTTGTTGTTTATATGAAATGCTCCGGTGGTTGCGTGAATGAGTATCAGTTTGTCTACGTGTTTGCGTGAATTTTATCTGGTTGGTTGAGTTGCTGTCATAATGTTTGCAGCTACGATTGGATGGCATAATTTGCGGGTCGCCCGGTTGATCTGCAGGCGGCTCGGGCGGCGTTATGGGACAAAAAACACAGCTCGTGTGAGCTCGTATCCAACGTGCGCTCTGGAGGATGCATGACAGCATGAGCACCCGAGCCGTTCCTCGTTCATCGGTGGCAAAGGCACCGGTGGACAAAAGGGTCGCTAATATTTTGGTACCCTGGGCAAGATCGAAACAGCCCCTCCCAACAGATTAAAATCCCTCGTTCATCGTGGAATTTTGCCATGTGTTGTTTTCATGGACTAGCAAGATGCCCGTGCATTGCAGGGAACATCAAGATGCATTTTTTTTACAAACTCCCACATGCATGCAAGGGATAATTAATGTCCTCCTTTGCTAGTACCACGAGGCAAACACCATTAATATTGCATCAATTAGTGTTAGTGGCCTTGTATATCTGCAAATTGTAATTTTGATAGTGGCCCCTTGTATATAAAAATGGAGGGAGAAATATGAGAGATAAGGTGAGGAGGAGTGGGGCGTGGTGCCATGGTGGTGACTGGTGGTCGGACTGGGCGGAGGCATGGGGATGGACGGCGCATTATGTCTAGGTTTGTATCTCTCTCACACACACCCACATAGGTGGGGGACATGCACGAAGAGAAGAGGTGCACGCACGGCGCACGTACTCCCATCTCTTTCCCAACCACACCCGCGTGGGTACACGGTGGAGCTCATTTCTGTACGAAAAAGGCAGCCCACGTGGTAATTTGGCACGTGTACTGGTTGTCCACTTGGTGGAGGGATGATCGTCTACCACGGGTGAACAAACAAATTGCGACTTGACGCATTATGTTAAATTAAAAAAAGAGGCAAACCATGTGGGGACTACCTTAGAGGCAAGGCTCTATACACCGGAGTACTTTTCATGTGTCCCACAACTTGCGTAACAAGGAGAAACTTGCTTAGCACGCCGCCTCCCCCACCCACGGCGCGGTGGCTCGCAGGATGAGGTGAAGCTGAGTACTACTCAGACGCTTTACGCCTCGCTCCCTTGCCCACGCCATGGTGGCTCGCAAAGACGGGAGAAAATTTTACTACTCCTCCGCTTACTCCTCGTCCCTACTACGTACTTTGGTTAGTACTCCTCTATTTACTTATAAAAGGCCACTATAAAAATACATTTTTCATCTATACAAGGCCACAAATAGTAATCGAGACAAAAGTTACTACTCCTCCTTTCTAATTTATGGCTCAATTTCAAAATCTCTCCAACCAAGGTAGACAAAGTGAGTGGTCGAATTAATTTTGTAGTTTGCACAAGACGCCATTTTCTCAAGAAGTTATGTTTATCGAGGCATTAATTAGAACGAATGCATGAATGACCACTAAATTTCCATGAACTTGTACATGCGTTGGTAAGTTTCCTCTTGACATCGCTATGCCGGGTGATCTAACACACCTCGAAATCCAACATGTAATGGTACTACTACTAGTATAGTACTAGAATTGAGACTTATCAAACGGAAAAACGAATGTTTTTAGATGAGCCCTATAAACCCTAGTGGGTACGTACTCCGTAAAAACAGATTTTTCCAAAACTAAGTCGCCCTTTCATGAATTTCAGTAGTATACTCCTCGTCGACGCCCCTTTCATGAATTATGTACTTCCCGTCACCGACATGTGGGACATATAGCAACCGGTCGACGTGTCAAGCACCAAATAACAGCAAGGCATCAGCAGGGGCGCACCCCACTCGTACCGCCGAGTGTTAGTAATGAGCAAAGAGACGCCAAATCACAATGCCGCACCTTCCTGCATGGACGGCAACCATTATTTCACACTTCGTTCGACATCATCTCAAACCACATACTAGTATTGCTTCGCCTCAAGAGGGACACGCAGCACGCCTTTGGTACATCATGACACGTGGGACCGCATGACAGGCCATGCTCCCCCGCCGATCGCTGGGTAACATCACCTCATTTTTACTATACTTCTTCCGGATCGGTTTACTACATGGCATGCACGTCATTCTAGGTTGAGAATTTAACTGGCTATATATATATATGTGTGTGTGTGTGTGTGTGTGTGTGTGTGTGTGTGTGTGTGTGTGTGTGTGTGTGTGTGATATGAACAGTATGCTAGCCTTTTAAAAAATGTATACTTTTGTACAGTAGTACTCCACTATCGATGGATTGCGCCATGGAGCAAAAATTGAATTTTTTTAAAAAGGTGCTACATATAGAGAGCGCTCGTCGCCAAATTATGCATATAGTACTATTAAAAAAGCTAGTACGTGCTTAATTGGGGTGCTAAATTCTATTAAAGAAACACTAGTACTAGCATGTACATACCAAGAGTTAAAGTAACGAGAAGAAACATAACATAGTTCTGCTGGGGCTCAAAGACAACACACCCTCAAATTAAACTAAGCACACCGAAATTAAACTATGCAACTAATCCGTAGACACTGCATTAGAAGTTTAGAACCGCCATGAGCAACGACACTGCCACCTTACTCGGAGTCCTCGTCCACGTCCTCGACTTCGTCCTTGCCCCTCTTCCTCTTGGCCGATACTTCTTTGCTTGAACCGCCAACTTGGCTGTTGCTCTTCATCCAACCCTTGTAGATATTGAAACAAAGGTAGCCATCCATTGCAACATAGTGGATGTGGTCTATATCTAGCACATTCCGCTACCATGCATGACGATGAAACGTGTAATGAGGTTTCTCCAGTTTGCGGTACGAAGGATGAACCATGGCTCCTGCCAGGGTCAGCATTGAGGGCTGACGAGAGGGCACCAGCCGGTTCTTCTGGAGGTCGAAGGGGTTGCCTACAACGAGGCCTATCCGACGCAGGACTTCTTTGTCATTCTTAAAGTCTACAGTAACGAATTTGACTGTTTTGTCCTTGAGGAAGTTCTTAAAATACTGGCACTCAACGTCGGCATGGCATATGTGGTAGACCAAGCAAACATTATGTATGCAAACCTGGATCACGGCGGGCTTCTTCCTCTCTTCGTCCTTTAGATCCTTCTCTTGTCCCACGACTGTGGTGTACTCAACATCTAGCCCAGCGACCCACTCATCATGTGAGTTTTCGAACATGCGTCTGAAGCGAGAAAGGCATCCTTTCACCATCGCGGAAGTATGGGTGTAGATGACGTCGAACTTATCGCCGGTGATGGTTCTAACCTTGTACTCACCACCGATCGGGGAGATTTGGGATGCCATGAATTTGGGAGGAGGGTTAGGATTAGTGGAACTGTTGTAATGTGAATGGACGGGACGACTAGGAGCGAACCGCTGTAGTATTAAAGGACGTGCGGGAAAGAGTAGGAGCGAACTGCCAGCATGTGAACGGCAGGGTAGTGGCTTTCCATTCTCCCATGATACGGGCTTCCGAGAGCCCTTGGATCTGAGATTGAACGGTTGCATGGCGTGATTCTAGACTTATGGGTGAATATCCTATCCTGGAGGGTTATTCTTAAAATTTTCAGCAACTTAGCATGCGACCATTTGATCTCAGATCCAAGAGCTGCCAACAGCCTCAGATCATGGTCGCTACTTACCACGACTGTCGCGTCGCTCGTGGTCACGCCTTGGAGATTTAACACGGTGCGTTAGGCTATCCGATGTTGGCATGTCATACATAGTCATCACTTAGTCACTCATACTACAACAAGGTTGGCTATAAGTGTATTTTTTTACTCCTCTCTATCTCTTTTTTTCAGATTCTCCGTTCCATAATATAAGAACATTTTTGATACTAGCTAGTGTAGTGTCAAAAACATTCTTATATAATGGGACACAGGGAGTACTAGTATTTATTGCATTTGCCAAGGAGTGACCTCTTCCAATGAAATGGTGTTGCTAAGTTTGCTTCATTTAATTAGCTATAGACTCAAAATTGTCTTTTCACCTAGGTACACGCGCTTAGCACCATTTCTTCCTTGGGTCACCAAACCAGTCTCTCTCTTCTTGATTAACTTGCCACATCAGACTTTATGCCTATGTGGCAAGCTTAAGCACCTGTAGGAGCAAGTAAGTACAATAGTGCGCTTTGTCGCTTTACATGGCATTTTTGCATATGTGGAGGAAAGAGAGGCAAGGAAAAAGTGGAGAAGTGGGCTCTCATGCAAGAGCCAGCCTCTACTACTACATGGTGGAGCATTGGGAGAGGCACCTGTATGGAGGTGGTCAGGAATCGGGAGACTCACGCCGGTCGTAGCGCCGCAGTTAAAATGACAATGGCAAGTCAAATCACGGGGCCCCACCTGTCCAGCAGTAACTCGCTATCAAATCACAAAGCCCTCCGTTTGCAGTAGCCTACTCCCTCGTCTTCTCGCATCTTTGTCGAACCGACTAGGCGGAACTGCCCCGCCTACCGCGCAGGAAAAGCCCCGCCCTCGACTTTTAAATACAACTACTCCCTCCGTCGGATGCTTTTGGTTGAAGGTATCATATGAATGGATTGGGACCATTCAATTTTTTTGGGATTGAACCATTCAATTCATGTGTTTTGCTGGATATTTTTTTCGAGAGTACGCATAGGCGTACCTTAGCTTTATAGAAGGCGTGTTTGGCTGAATATAAGAGATGAGCTAATTATTTAAGACGGGACCACCAGTCATGCTCACATAGTCATGCATGCAAAGGGTGGCCATTTGATTCGACCGATTTGGTTGGGTGGAATGGTTCAACATCTTCAAAGCATATTCTCTTTTTTTGACTCGAACCATTCATGTGCTTTATAACCAAACATGTCTATTTTCTGAATGATCCCAATCCATTCATGACCACCCTTGCAACCAAATGCACGTCATCTTACGAAAACCACATAATCCCACAATACTAAGGCGCGGTGCATTAACTTCTACCTCGTTTCTTGTTTCTTCACATATCAACCAATAAGAATCCAATGATATACTTTTTGTGACATAGTAACTCATATTTAGTTAGTCAAATGGATGACCTAGAACTACGTGCAGGCCCTATAAACCGAGACGCCTACAAATAAAAAACCAAGACGGAGAGGGTAGTTCAAAGACGTATCTTTTAGATCAATATAGTCGGGATTCACCAAGGAGCAAAACCAAGTGGTAGGCTGCTCCCCGTCGTGTTGGCGTAGCAACTCAAGCGTGGTCGATCACGACACGAAATAGCAACACACTTATCAGACCCCTTTGGCGGACATGTGGCTCATCCACCGCCTTGTTCCATGTAGACGATAATGTGTTGCCTAGTCTCTTCCATCGATCGGTCTTTTGGTTGCATTGGCTAGAGCAAGCACTTCACATTCCACGTGATGCACCAAATTACGCTCGAGCAGCGGTTGAATTGGAGGCACCCGGTCAGAAGCGCGCAAGAGAGTAGAAAATGAGCGATGAGGGGTCAAATCACAAAGCCCCACCTTTCCCGCATTAAGTGGACGGACGAAGCAACCATCATTTCACTCTAGCGCAAGAGCATAAAGATAAGAGAAAACAATGATGCGTCGGGCAGCTACCTAGGGCACCCTAGGTAGGGGTCTCCACTACATATCCTTTTTTTTGGAAAGCGCCTCCACTACAAATCGGCTTCTCCCTCGTCCTCTTGAAGAAAACCGATGTTGAGTGCGGCGGTAGGGTTTGTTGGAGTACTACGGCGTGCGGGGCCACGTCATAGTAAACGGGTTCGAGTCGACGCCTTAAATATGTGTGGGCCACTTGGTTTTACGGGAACGAGGCAACATTTTGGGTTCGGGGACCAGTGGAGATATAGCACGTACAAAAAATTATGGACGTAGGTTCGACCGAAAGGCAATGATGCATGGGCCCTGTATTTTGATATACCCGAGGCTGCGTGAAATTTGCTACTCTACTCAGAACTAGTAAGGTACACATGTATTGAATGCATGAGATTTCGAAACCAAATTATGAATAAATACACACTATAGCATGTAAAGCTTTGAGTCATATATGCATGATGTAGATGTTCGTTTAGTTCTTATAGTTCATCTCATTCTAAATCAATTAGTTTTATAAAAATGTTAAGATTCATGGGGTTGTGCATTGTAAATCATAAAGTAAAAAACAAATAATGGCAATTCATTTAGAAAAATAATCAATTATGATACAGAAGATTCTAGAACAAAGGAGAAGTGCTTGTGTTTTGAGGTTTGTGCATTATGCTTAAGTTCAACCATGGAGTCTTCTAAATTGTACATGTGGCAGATCTGGTGGAATGTTGATGATATCCAACGGCCAGTAGTGCTCGGATTTGCCCATCTCTGCACTGTCGGGTTAGCTTCATCCAGCGACCATCTTTCAAAGTTATTGGCACACTATATAGTTCTTGTGCCATAGTTGCATGTTTTGGAAAAAGCTACTAGTGGGTTGTACTATCTATTTAGGAATAGAAGATGCATACATGGAAGTTGTAGGGAAAGAGATGACATGGAGCATCTCAATTCCTATGAGTAGGGATTGGAAAAGAGATGTCATTTGGTTCACATCATAGGAACTTTTCTATTGAATCTAGAGATGACATGTATCTCAATTCCTATGAGGGGGGATTAGTAAAGAGATGTAATTTGGTTCATATCATAGGAACTTTTCTATTGAATATACGCTAATGTTTATTTTCCTTTGAAATTAAGGGAGTATAGGAATCCATTCATATGAACCAAGTGGCTCTAAAGCTATAAAAATGATATCATGTTTATTTCCTTTGAAATGTAGAGTATATGAATCTATTCCTATGAACCAATTGGCTCTAAAGGAAAAAAATCCTATAAAAATCATATCATATAGAGTTCCTATGATATTCCTCAACACTAAAGGATGGTTGAAATTGCTCCGGGTGATACGATGGTCTTTCTTTGTAGACTCCTCACCCATCTTTATAGTTACCTATCGAAGATGAATGAAATGATATATACAGGGTATTCTACATGTGCAATTTGGTACACGAAAACTCGGCAAAAGTTTGCGAGGTTCTAATTTTCAATAAAGCTATATGCACTGCATTTTGGAACGGAGGGAGCATACGGCAGTTGCTAACACTCACGTGGAAGATTTGTGTGTAGGAGGAGTGGCTGATTTGTTAAATGACATGGCAAAACTGACACTGTCAAATGCCGATCTAATGGTTCTTACGGCGTTCGTCAGGAAAAGGCTTGTGGCGAACATTTGTCGGATAATGATTTACGGACACATGCATTGCATTGATACGTGCCCCCCCCCCTCTCACACACACACGCACCCGCATGAGTCACGACTCTCCCGAGTCCTCTCGCAGACTCGCACGTCGCACCCATCCTCTATCTGCAGGTAGACGTCACGCACATATGTGCTCTTCACACCCTACCCTCTGAACTTCTAAAAAACAAAAGACGGCCGCACATTTTATTTTAGCTCACACGTCACACACTTATACTATTACTCTTGCGGCGAACGTTCTTCGGGCATAGTATATATTGTACTCTCACGAAGAGAAGCGGTGCACACACGCACTAGTTCTCTCACACCCACTCGCGGGTACACGTAGGAGCGCATTTTTTTGAAGCCGGTACAACAAAATCACTCCACTATATATAAAAGCAGGAGCCTTAGTGCTTGCTTTACTAGGGTTCCTCTCATTCACTCTCTCATGCTCTCGAGATCTAAGCAAGACATAGGTGGCCACACTCTCTCTCAGCTCACGGCTGGTCACAAATCCGGCCGGACAACCTCGACCGGGGCAGGGGGTGTAGATGCATCGTTCACGCTGTCGTCGGCAGCGAGGGAGGAGACCAATGGCTGCCCGCATGTCCCGGTCGGCGGCCGTGCCATTCTCTCCGAGAGAGCGCCGGCTCGGGAGGGCCTCCGACCCCTTCTTCCTCCCTGCGGTATTGTGGCCAAGATGCGGCCTCCCGACACTGTCTTCGCCATATGCCGACGACCCTCGGGTATATATTCCTTCGAAACCTGCCTTGCTCTACTGCCCCAGCTCTTCCCCCTTCGTGTGGATCCTTTTCTACTTCCGTCCGCTGTTACAAAGCCACCTAGACTTCTACTATTATTAGAAGTAAAGCTAGTTCATACAAAGGAACTCAAAGCGTTGGTTCAAACAGGAAGAAAGTGGAAAGCTGTAGCATGAATCTAGGACTTGGTTCTAAGAGGAAACGGGGAAAGTAGTAATATGTCTCACTGCTTAAATAATCAGATTTCAGATTTGCGCAAACAGGGATGTCTGCTCCATATCGCTTCGGATGTCTCTCTCAGATCGTTTCTATCCGCGCAATCAAAAGCACACACCTCGGTTTTAGTACAACTGCAAGAAAATGAGATGGCTATCCTCGTTGTCGCCGCCTAACCTCTCGCCTTCAAGGTATCCCTACATTGGTAGTAACTAAGGTAGAATGACCAACGAATCTAAAAGAAGCTGATTCAGACGCTTTTACTTCCCGATTGTAGTGCAGGACGAGCGAAAACAACTGCATCCTAGTCCGGAATGCACTTTCTACCAGTTCATCCATGGGCCGAGGACTAGCTGGCACGGCTGCACGGTGGTTTTTTGGACAGGTGCGCAGACAAGAGGCATTGTTGTCTACTTATTTCTGCAAATAGCGGTGCTTAAATTTAGTGGAATACACAAGCATTTCAGCTGGTCAGTACACTGCATGGTTCAGTTCAGCATTCCAGCTGAGACCATAATTATAATTGGTTATTCTGGAATGAGAGAACCTAACCCTAGATGGTGGCAATAAGAAAAAACCAGAGTGAACTCCAGGAAATTTAAGCCTACCGGGAGGCCCTTTGCTCAGAGAAGACTTGCTTGCTTTTTCCTGATTTGTAAACCTTCTCACAACTTTGTCTTTTGCTGTGAACTAGTATATGTTTGTTATGTTGTATGAATCATTGAGATGTATAAAATTGCTTAACTTATGCTTTTCAAGATTTTTATGAAGACGAGTTTAATGGTGAGTGTTCCACATGAGCGCTGGACTAGCGTGTGAACGTTTGGTATTTATTACATTGTGGCCTCAATTAACTGCACGAACCACTGTAACAAGATACATAGTAGTTGCTTATATGTCAGACAGCAGATTGTTGATTGTTAGCTGGTCGATAGCCTAGTGTTGAAGCGAGCTGAGCCAATGTGCCGTGTTCTGCACAACTGCTTACAAGTGGGGTAGCACCAACAGTGTTTACAAGTACTTGTGTATACGTCGGCGCACGGTTCTCGAACGAGTGCTCTATTTCATCAAAACACACACTACTCGTATGATAGACCATGACAACTTATGTCTTACCATGCCATATTCATGAAAAAACTAGTGAGGATGCATTTGTTTCGGCAACAATTACGATGGTTCTCATATGATTCACGGGCACACAAAAGTAGCAGCGGTTCCCATAGACGGATTCAAACAGAGCACTAGCCCCAGAGGGGTCGATAACAGGCAAGGTTCGGATAATTATACACAATCCAAACTACTATTAAACACTAGCTGGGGCAACTATTTCATGCCTCAATCTAATTTGGGCTGTACACAAGACGGACCTTGCCATGAACATCATCGAGGACGTCCCGCAGTAGCTCAATCTTGTGAACCTTCATGAAGACAACCCTGTGGCCTTGCCACTGATAAACTTGTTTGTGGAGGCATGCCACGTCATCTTCCTGCGTAAGCTTGACAAGAACAGTATGCCTCACAAATGAAGGAGTAGCTTTGAACTCTTGTGCTTCAGTACACCCTGGACAACACGCCTGACAACAGTGAGGCTGGAATACAACTCTTCATTGGTATAACCGCAAATGGCTTCAAGGATCCAACAGCCTAAGAACTCTGTTTTCCCAGTGCGTATATTCAGGTCGTCCGCCTCATAGCGAGTGACATGCACAACCACACAATCCTTGTCTGCATCAGGGCTCTAATTGAAACAGAAACAAATTCTGAATTACTTTTCAGTATAAGAACCACAAGTTATTTAAACCACTATGTATAGCATGGAATCGAAGCTAATAAAATTTTGCATTATTAATCACCACATACTTCCTTTTCTAAAAAAATCACCACATAGATTAAAAACCACAATCGAGATCGGAAAAGAAGGAAATCACCTTGGGCAGCTCAGTGGGGGGGGGACACATCCTCGAAGGGGGAAAACTGCTCCTGCAGTGCCACGGGGTCAGAACCTCAAACAGTATGCTCACCATCTCAAGAGTGGTCGTGAGCGATCTGGGGTCGGCTCGGTGGTTGCCTCCATCTTCTTGGAGCTCTCTGTCTCATGGGGATCAGCCTCTCGCGTCTGCTCCAATATCGGCAGATCTTTGCCTGGTTCTTCTTGGTCCATCATGAAACTGACGAATACTAGGAGACCACTAAAAGGAAAACACAATCGCAATGACAATGAAACAAAAAGAGAGTGAGGATCGTTATCGCTTTGTAAAAGTTCTTTTTTTCTCTCGAACGAAAATATACCAACATCACGGATCCGCTTACCTTCCCTTCGTTGGGAGAGAAGAACAGTGGCAGATGCGAGTGTTGCCTTTCTTGAAGACGGTGTGGGAGAAGGGGATTCAGCGAGGAGTGAAATGATGGTTGCTTCGTCCATCAAACTTAGACTGCGGGGAGGTGGGGTTTTGTGATACGACGACTCATTACTGCCACGCTACGACCGGGGTGACTCTCCGCCTGCATGTTGCCTCCTAATTTGGTGGATGGCATTTGGGCCCGCGCGCTACATGGCCCGCATATCGGTGAACAAAAGTATAACGGCATTCAGTAGAGGGAGACGTTTCAATGACCTAGGAGGAGCCAGAAGCGGTAGAGTGTCTCCGCTGCATTAGTAGTAATTGTTTTTCCGGTAGTCAGAGAGTGTCTCCACTGTACTAGTAGTAATTGTTTCTCTGGGCCCAAGACAAAATAGCCAATCCACACTAGTAAATAGTAAAATCAATTCAAAAGGCGCTACCCACACCTAGCACACCGCCCCCTCCCCCTGCCCCACAAAAGAAAACCTGGGTGCTCTTCTTCCTCCTCGCTCCCACCCACCTCACATCAGCTCGCTCCACTCGTACCCCCAAATTTCTCACCTCACTCCTACAGAAAACCCCAGCTCTCCTTCTTCCTCCTCCTACAGAAAACCCCAGCTCCCTTCTTCTTCGCCAGACTACAACTAGGCTCATCATTCGTTACTCTGCTCAAACCGTGGCCTGACGAGACGCCTCGAGGAAAATGGAGTCGGCTGACCCCAGCGCCAAGAAGATGAGGCTCCGCCACCGTGACGCCTGCCAGATCCCAGACCCGGCAAGCTGGGAGAAGCGGGCGACCCGCCCCACCGGATCCCAGAACTCAGAATCTCGGTGGATCAGATCAGCGATCTCCTGACGCCGTCCTTAGGGAGATCATCTCGCTTCTCCCCACCAAGGATTGTTGCCGCACCCAAGTCCTCTCAATTCAGTGGCGCCTCTATGGTGCGCCGTGCCTTTAATCTCGATCGTCGCCGCCTATCTCTCTTCAATGATTTTGAAATCCCCAGAGCCATCATCTCCTCCCACCAGGCTCCGCTCAAAGCCTCTGCATCCCATCATGCTACTCGAGCAAGCATACCATGCCCTCGCATGGTGGACGCCTAGCTGAAATCCCCGAATTCACGTAACTACAGCTGCTTGAGTTCTACTATTCCCCGAAATCACATACCACATACTGAACGCCATGAACTTGTGCCTCAAAGACCGATGTCCATCTCATGTTTTCCTCCTCTCTCCACACCGCCACCTTTGCGTTGTGCTACCTTCCGCATAACTGTACTAAACCTTCGACTCCCATTTCTCAAGAAACTTTCACTTGTGCGGTTCAGATATCGGAGGCCTCATTGCACAAAGATCATCCACTCCAGCCAGTTTGCCTGCTACCGGAGTGCTTGGTGCTTGTTTTCATAGTTAGAATCGGTTGTCTCCAAATAAAGTCGCCTAACCTTGTAAGAATTGGAATTTCTTTTGACGGAAGGCTACTCATCATCCAAGATGCCCTTCACTTCAAAGGTTGATCCTTGATTCTAGTTATTCACCGCTGTAAATAACCGCCCTCTCTGCGCTTAAACTGAGACCTTGGGTGTAATACATGATCTCTGTGCTCATTTCAACATGGTGTTTGGCTCCATAGTTCTTCGTGTACTTTATATTATCATCTACACTTGTAACCATATGCTGCATTTTAAATTTCAAGATAATTTATATATCATCTTGGAGTACACATTTTGTACTAATATTATGTTCTATGCTCAATGAAGAGTTTCTCCATGGATGGCCTATCAATGGTGCCGGATTCTGTCAAGATCTTATATATCCAAATGAATAGTTTTGATCTGAACAAGATTATTGGCTTGCTGCAATGCTTTCCATGTCTGGAGAAGTTGTATATAAAGGTGATAATTTCACGCACATTGGAAGCCCGCATATAGTGTACTAGAATTAACCATTCAGTTGTTGCTCTTACGGCACTCTTCTTTGAGACCTTAACTGTTTTCAATTTTCATGTCTATTTAGGCAACAGGACGGGGTAAGAAAGTTATAACCAATCGGTGGATTCGTAAGCATCGGGATTTTCTCACTTCTCATGAGATTCGATTGAAGACAATAACGCTAGAACGATATGTAGCCAATCGTGCAAACACAAGATTTGTCACATTCTTCCCGCTGAATGCGAGGTTACTATTGTCCATCGTGCTTAAGTTTATCAGCAAAGATGATTTTGATGGATCGGTATGTCAAGAGCAAAAAAGGAGTTTCGTGGGCAAAAGAGCTTCAACATGTCGGGCTTCTATTTACAACATATTGTGGTCATAATCCAGCTTAATTTTACGATCCAAGATGTTCATTCTATGGACCTCGACCGATCCATTTGATCGTGATCGCTGAAAACAAAGGCTAGAGTTAGATGTTGTTGCCCTTTTCAACTGGGTTTTTGTAAACCCGATGAACAATCAACCTCGTGCTTTTGTATAGTTTGTTAGCTGGAGTTAGATGTTCCTGCCTTTTCAACTCAGCCAGGATCGCATATTTTCTTCAAACAAGGAAAATGGCTTGCCATTCCTTTAATTTAGATTGAAGTATTGTAACAAATCACAACCAAGGGAAATAACATCACCACGCCGGCTGCTTGAGCTCACTCAGACATGAAGCCAAGTGACTAGCCCCCACCACCCCCACCACCAACCCTCATACTCCCTTTACTTCCGCGACCGACCGCCCATCTTCACGGCCTCGTTCGCTCGTCCCGAGGCCTCGCCATCGCCCTCCGCCTTTGCGACCTTGGTTCGCTGGCCGTCTGCGGTGCACCGCCTCTCTTGCGTTGTCAACGCCACAACAACCGAGAGGAACAAGGAGATGATCAGACGTGGAGAGGATGATGAGGGACCCACCAACGCCATGGCAAGACGCAAGCAAGTGCCTCTATAGTTCAAGCCCAAAAATATGGTTCCTCCTAATGGTTGGACATATGGGGCTCACGCCATCGTCAACGTAGTCAATAAACGAGAGAATTACACTACGAGCAGCTGACACCAGGGACCCAGCAAGTCACGCAGTTTTTTTTTTTTGAGGAACAAGCAGTTTTTTTGAGACAATGAGGAACAAGCAGTTGTTATTTATACTAGTTTTAGCGACGGATCAGCAGAATAACGGGCTATGCGGGGTCAGGTCTGCCTAGCCAAGGTTTTATTTATGTTTACCACATCATGAGCCCAGTTGTGTTTTTTCCTTGCTGAAAATGGCTAGTCCAGTTCTATTTTTTTAAAAGAAATGCCCAAACAAGGCCTACTTGCTTTATCGGCCCTGCTGGGCTGCAAATGTTTCAAGATGAGGAGAGTTTCATTCGGTTTGCCCAGAAATGGCCTGTACGTTTTTAAAATACATCAAACCGGGAACTAGTTTCATTTTTTTTCATTACAAGATCTTAAATTCCACTGATTTTTATGCATGGACAATTATTTTGATTTTATATTTATATAAATTATTTTTCAAAATAGTTTGAATGTGAATCGATATTTCTCGATTAAAAACAGTTGACCGAACCGAAATATGCAAAATTTTGTATACTTTTTAACCGTGGCCACAATATGGAGTGTAATGCTAACAAAAAGAAGATGGGCTCCAAAAAAAATCTTAAGAATTAGCAAATGGGCTGTACATTATTAGAAATAATGGCAGAAGGGTTGTATGCTAAATTCCACACATTTGAGGCTGACTTGTGCGCCTACTACAGGTTGACGCGTAAGCTTTCATAAAAAAAGGTTGACGCACATGCAACGCCCTGTCAACTTAGTCAACACACGAGAGCAGTGACTGTTGGATATCCATCCAACGGCTGTCGTGCTTCTTCAATCTCTGCTTCATGCTCCAAACACTCAAACAAGCGCCGCGGACTGCTCGCTCCCTCCTCCATGTCGGCTATGCCGCCAAGAGCCTCACGGCCCCACCAGATTCCCATCGCTGGCCTAGCCATCACTCTACTCACCCACACATGTTGTTATTCTCCGGCGACGGCAGACGAACCAAGAACCTCAGACTCTCCGCGCGGGAAACAACCGCCGAGTATTCCTCGCTCGTGTCGCTCCATTCCTTGGCCTCGCAGCTGCTCACCGCCTCGGTGCTCTCGGCACACCTGGTCAACGTGGTCAATGAACGACATCCATCGGAAGTGGACTGTACGTGGAGAGGCTGACAGTTGGGTCCACGGCCGCACGCAAGGAAATGCCTCCTTATTACTCGCAAAATAATGATTCCTCCACCTGACAGCTAGGACCCACAGGAAGGGCCTCTGTATTTCGCAAAAAAAATGTTCCCCCCGCTGACAGGTCGGACCCACCAGCTATATCTTCGCACGCAAGGAAGTGCCTCCTTATTACACCCAAAAAAATGATTGCCCCCCTGCTAGCTGGGACCCACCATAATGTTGGGCTGACTTGTGGGCCTACTAAGTTGACAGGGTCGGAGGGCTTTGTCCACTTAGTTAATACTCCAGTGACCGTATGATGTCCATCCAACGGCCATACGGCTTCTTCAACCTCTCGGTCTTCTTGCTCCAAATTACCAAAGCAGCGCCGGTCGTGCACTCGCTTCCCGCCTCCGTGGCGGCCAGGCTACCGCCCGCTTCCTCGCCTCCCGTGGACCGGCCCGTGTCGTCCCTTTCCTAGGCTCGCCGCCGTCCACCGCAGTTGGTGTTTCTCGGCAAGGCGTGGCTAATGTGGTCAACGACCGACTTCCATCGGACGAGCATCAGACGTGGAGAGGTCGATACCGGGTCCACGACAGCTTGCAAGGAAGTGCCTCCTTATTACGCTGAAAATAATTATTCCTCCACCGACAATGGGACCCACCGGACGGGCCACCAGATTTTGCAAAATAAATCGCTTCCCGACATTGGGACCCACCGGACGGGCACCATATTTCGCTAAAAAACTTTCCCCTCATGTCACTCGACCCACCGCCCTTATTACGCAAAAAATGAATACTCCTCGGCTAGCTGGGACCCACCTTGGTGGAGGCTGTCCTATATCCTACTAAGTCGACGGGCCAAGGGCTTTGTCAACTTAGTCAATATGAACGATTCTAGCTCTAGTGACCGACGATGTCCATCCAACGGCCGTAGTGCTTCTTCAACCTCTGGTCTTCTTGCTCCAAATTACCAAAGCAAATACGGTCGTGTCAAGATGCTCCCGCCTCCCGTGGTCGGTCAGGCACCGCGAGGCCTCACCGCCTCTACTATTCCCACCACTGCCAGTTCTCGCGGGCGACGGCAACCTCACACCGTAGCCGAACAAGTGAACCTCATACTCCTCTCCGCACGGGCTTCCACCGCCAAGATTTTCTCGGCTCCACGTCGTCCCCTTCCTAGGACTCGTCGTCGTCCACCGCCGTGGTGTTCTCCGTGCGGCGTGGTCAACGTGGTCAAGAAACGACTTCAATCGGAAGTGTATCAGACGCGGAGAGGCCGATACCGGGTCCATGGCCACAACCCGCTTTTTTGTGATTTGCCGCTTAAGTCTCTTTGTCGTGCCTGTTGGGCTGCAAATCTTTCAAGACGAGGAGAGCTTTTCATCTGGGCGAGAAAATGGCCCATCAAGAATGAGAAATGGGTTGTACATTTTAAAACACATCAAACCGCAATTAGTTTCAAATATATTTTTTTCATTTCAAGATTTTAAATTACATTAATTTTTCTCGCATGGAGAATTTGTTGGATTTTATATTGATATACATTTATTTTTAAATCAGTTTGAATGTGAGTCAAATTTCGGATTAAAAACAGTTCGAACCGCACCAAATATGCAAAATTTCAGATAATTTTTTAACCGTGGCTACATTATGGGTTGTAATGCTAACAAAAAGAATATGGGCTCCAAAAAACCTTAAGAATTAGCAAATGGGTTGTAAATTATTAGAAATAATGGCGATGGGTTGTATGTCGCTTTCGATGATTTGAGGCTTTCCTAAAAAGGTTGACGACAAGCAAAGGACGGTTGGATGTCCATCCAACGGCCGTCGTGCTTCTTCAATCTCTGCTTCTTCCCGCTCCAAATTGGCCAAACAAGCTCCAGCTGGACTGCTCGCTTCCTCCTCCTCAAGGCCGGTTGGCCAGCCACAGCCCTCACCGCCCCCACCAGCATTCCCATCATCGCCTAGCCATCCTCTACTCACCCACACCTACAAGGATTCTCCGGCGACGCAAACGAACCAAGAAACCGTCGCTCAACAGATTCCTCCGCGGGAAACAATCGCCGAGTCTTCCTCGCCTCCGTGTCGCTCCTTTCCTAGGCCTCGCCGTCATCCACCGCCTCGGTGCTTTCGGCACGGCTCGGTCAACGTGGTCAACGATCGACATGCATCCGGCGGATCAGACGTGGAGAGGCCGATACTGGGTTCACGGCCGCACGCAAGGAAATGCCTCCTTATTGCGCCAAGCAAAAATAATGATTCGCCCACCGACATTAGGGACCCACCGAAGGGCCTCAGATTTCGCGAAAAAATGTTGCCGCCGTGATGTACGGACCCACCAGCTATATCTTCGCACGCAAGGAAGTGCCTCCTTATTACGCACAAAAAAAATGAATACTCCCCTTGTTAGCTGGGACCCAGTATAGTGGCAGGCTGACTTGTGGTCCTGCTAAGTTGACGGGGACGGAGGGCTTTGTCAACTTAGTCGATATGCAATTCTAGCTCCAATGACCGTACGATGTCCATCCAACGGCCGTAGTGCTTCTTCAACCTCTGGTCTTCTTGCTCCACCGCCCAAACCAGCGCCGGTCGTGCTCGTGTTCCGCCTCCCGTGGCGGTTATGCGATGCGCGGCGGAGGCCTCATCGCCTCTACTACTTCCCACCGGGTTCATGAACCCAACCAGTGAAGTTTCCCACCTCTCCATTCAGGACTCCACCGTCCCGCCTTCCCCATCTCCGGTCGTTCGATGCAGCGCGCTGCACAGAGTGGTCAACATGGTCAACAACCAAGAGTCATCGGAAGATGACTGTACATGAGAGGCTGACAGTGGGGACGCACCATGCCCATGGACGATGCATGCAACGGAACGCGCGAGGTCAACGCGTCAAGGAACGACTTCCATCTAAGTATATCAGACGGGAGAGTCTCACCGCTCCATGGCCGCAGCAAGTAAGTGCCTCCTTATTACACGAAAAATAATGATTCCTCCAATCGACAAAGTTAGGACCCACCGACGGACCACCGATTTCGTGAAAAAAGTTTTCCCATCGCTGGGACCCACCGACGGGCCACCGATTTCGCTAAAAACGCCCCCCATTGTCGGCTCGGACCCACCGGAGGTGCCTCCTTATTACGCACAAAATGAATACTTCGCTAGCCGGGAACCACATTGGTGGAGGTCGACTTTTGGGCCTACTAAGTTGACGGGACGAAGGGCTTTGTCAACTTAGTCAATATGAACGATTCTAGCTCCAAAGGACCGTGACGATGTCCATCCAACGGCCGAGTGCTTCTTCAACCCCGGTCTTCTTGCTCCAAATTACCAAACCAGCTCCGGTTGTGCCTCATGCTCCTGCCTCCCATGGCCGGTTGTCTTTGCCGCGGAGGACTCACCGCCTCTACTATTCTCACCACTGCCAGTTCGCGGCGACGGCAACCTCGCATCAAGCAGCCAACTCAGAACCCTCATACTCCTCTCCGCTGGGCTTCGCCATCGCTGTCTTCCCGGCCCGCTTGTCCCCTTCTTAGGCCTCGCCGTTGTCCACCGCCGTGGTGCTCTCCAGCGTGGTCAACGTGATCAAGGAACGACTTCCATCGGAAGAGTATCAGACGTGGAGAGACCGATACCGGGTCCACGCCACGCCCAGTTTTTTGTGATTTGCCAAGTAAGTCGCTTTGTCAGGCCTGTTTGGCTGCAAATCTTTCAAGACGAGGAGAGCTTTCATTCGACTGGCCAATAAAATGGCCCATTAGTAATGAGAAATGGGTTGTACATTTTTAAAACACATCAAAGCGGCAATTAATTTCAAATATCTTTTTTTTCATTTCGAGATTTTAAATTATATTAATTTTATGCGTGGAGAATTTGTTGGATTTCATATTGATATACATTTAGTTTTAAAATCAGTTTGAATGTGAGTCGAAATTTCAGGATTAAAAACAGTTCGGACCGCACCGAAATATGCAAAATTTCGTATAATTTTTTAACCGTGGCCACAATATGGGCTGTAATGCTAACAAAAAGAATATGGGCTCCAAACAAAACCTTAAGAATTAGCAAATGTGCTATAAATTATTAGAAATAATGGCAAATGGGTTGTATGTTGTTTTCCACAGATTTGAGGCTTTCCTTAAAAAAGGTTGACGCACAAGCAGTGACTGTTGGATGGCCATCCACCGGCCGTCGTGCTTCTTCAATCTCTACCCTTCCTGCTCTAGCCGCTCAAACAAGCGCCGACGGGACTGCCTGCTCCCTCCTCCCATGGGCCGGGTCTGCCGCCAAGCAGCCTCACCGCCCCCGTATTCCCATCACTGGCCTAGCCATCCCTCTACTCACCGACACCTCATCGTTATTCTCCGCAAGAACGGCAGACGAACCAAGAAACCTCGCTCATTGTACTCCTCCGCGTGGGAAACAATCGCGAAGTCTTCCACCGCCTCGTGTCGCTCCTTCCTAGGCCTCGCCGCCCACCGCCTCGGTGCTCTTGGCGCTGCTTGGTCAACGTGGTCAACGCATCGACATGCATCCGGCGGATCAGACGTGGAGAGGCCGACACTGGCCCACAACTGCACGCAAGGAAATGCCTCCTTATTACGCCGCAAAATAATGATTCCTCCACCGACATCGGGACCCACCGAAAGGGCCTCAGATTTTGCAAAAAACGCTATCGCCATCGACAAATGGACCCACCAGCTATATCTTCGCACACAAGGAAGTGCCTCCTTATTACGCACAAAAAATGAATACTCCCCGTTAGCTTGGACCCAAGATAGTGGCAGGCTGACTTGTGGGCCTACTAAGTTGACGGGACGGAGGGCTTTGTCAACTTAGTCAATATGCACGATTCTAGCTCCAAAGGACCGTCGATGTCCATCCAACGATCAGTAGTGCTTCTTCAACCTCTGGTTTTCTTGCTCCAAATTACCAAACCAGCGCGGTTGTGCCTCGTGCTCCTCGCCTCCGTGGCCGGGCTGCGATGCGGCGGAGGACTCACCGCCCCTACTACTCCAATCGCCGCCACCCATCCTCTACTCACCCACACCCCCGTTATTCTCAAGGGCGACGGCAGCCTCACACCACAGCGAATCAGTGAACCCTTGTACTCCTCTACGCGTGGGCATCCACTGTCGCGTCTTCCCCGGCTCCGCGTCGTCCCCTTCCTAGGCCTCGCCCTCGTCCATCGCCCCGGTGCTCTCGGCGCGGTGTGGTCAACGTGGTCATGGAACGGCTTACATCGGACGTGGATTGTACGTGGAGAGGCTGACAGCTGGGTCCACGGCCGCAACAAGGAAGTGCCTCCTTATTACGCGCAAAATAATTATTCCGCCACCTGACAATGGGAACCCACCGGAGGGGCCACCATATTACGGGAAAAAATGTTTCCCCCCTGACTGCCGGGACCCTCCAGGTACACCTTCGCATGCAAGGAAGTGCGTCCGGGCAAAAAAAAATGATTCGCCCCCCTGACTGCTGGGACCCACCAGCTACATCTTCGCACGCCTACACGTACGTACAGCGGTGAGGGTGCAAGAAATAAAATACAGCCACGTACGTACATACGGGAAGGGTCTCGAACGCCTACTCGCGCATACGTACATGGCTGGGTGGGAACGGAGAAACAGCGAGGTCATCGTGTTCATGGGGAGCCAATCGGCAGGGTCGGAACGGAATGTGTGGTCGTGTTCCTCGGGAGGGCTTGGACGGAACAGGCGATGGAAATGAGGCCTGGCATACCGCACAACGGTGGAAATGGCCTTGTGTTCGACCGGCCACGTCCTACATGGGGTCCTGTTGATCGGGAGGGGCCTAACGTACCGCAAAACGGAGGAAACGGACCTCCTACGGTCGAAACGGGGTCCTGCTGATCGGGAGGGTGTGGCGTCCGCGCAAAACGGATTTAAACGGACTTGTGTTGGAGCGCCACGGTCAAAACGGGGTCTTGCTGATCGGGAGGGTGTGGCGTCGCAAAACGGATTTAAACGGACTTGTGTTGGAGCGCCACGATCAAAACGGGGTCCTCTTCATCGGGAGGGTGTGGCGATCGCAAAATGCATTTAAACGGACTTGTGTTGGAGCGCCACTGCCGAAACGGGGGGGTGTGGCGTCGCAAAACGGACTCCACGGGATATTGTTCATCTCCACCGCCGACCTCCTCCACCTCCACGGCTACCGTCGACCTCCTCCACCGCACGGGCTCTGCTCATCCTGCCTCCACCGCTTACTCCACCGCTCATCGCTCATCCAGCCCTCCACACCACGGGGTCCTGTTCAACCACCCCTCCACGGCCACCCCTCCACTGTCTACTGTTCATCCAGCCCTCCACACCACAGGTCCCTGTTCATACAGAGGCAACGCCACCGCTCACTGTTCATCCAACCCCCCTGCAACGCTCACTGTTCATCCCAGAGGTAGCATCGATCGGCTTCAGTTTGCAGTAGTAGCAAAGGAACCGCTCCATCGGGTTCAGTTAACAGCCATCGATCGATTGCTCTGGTTCAGTAACACGTAGCCTACAGTGCAATCGCTCGGGTTCAGTTAGAGCCCAACGCCTCGCTCGGCTTTAGTTAGAGCCAACGCCTCGCACACACGCGCGTACGTACGAGAGAAACGTGCATCGCTCCACCCCCGACCTCCCACCGTAATCGGCAACTCCCGAAATTTTCCTCCCCCTCGCTTCTACCACGGTTTTTTCCGCCATGGACGGCCCAAAGAATGTCATGCAGCTGCGTCTCCGGCCCACCCAGGACGAAAAGCCCATTTTTTGTCATAGAAGTAGGAGCCCACCACATCTATGATGATACCGGGTATTGTCACAATTATCGTCATAGAAGTGTCATATGTATGACAGAAAAAAAATTCGTTCGGCCCAAAATGTCACGGATATGTCTTTTTTTTGTAGTGGAGCCAGAATTAAGCGAGAATTGTGGCGAGTGTTCCATGCAATCAACTTCCATTATCACATGCGAGAACCCTCGAAGAGAACCAAATGTGTTGAAGATTGCTTTATCACAGATTAAAATGAAATAAGAGTGAAGACGCTCCACCATCCGGTTCCTAGTAGTACATACCTCTATAGTAGTAGTACTAGTAGTAAATTTTGCACTTGGTTGTTCGCCTCTTCAGGAAATCGAACAATAATGGTACTAGTACAGTGTATGCTTCTGGTAATCTGACACCGAATTAACTGTTGCACGCCCACTTCCTGAGCGAGGGAGAGCTTGCATTAGTCAAAAGTTTCTCGTTGTCTTGCGAGCCATCGTGCGCAAGCTTCTCTCGTTCTGCAAGCTTCTCCTCGTTTGACAAGTGGACGGGACACAACAAAGTAATGCTAGTGACTCCTTTCCGGTTAATATGGCCTAATTTGAAACGAGCTAAATACATTGTTTGTCACTGTATATTTGTAAAAAATACGGTCAATGGACTTCATAATATGCTCATTGCGCTCAATATATACATTTTCCCGGTGTTTATACGGTCACTAGCTCACCCTGTCTGAGTATGTGTGTGCATGCATGTAGGTTGAGCACTTGAGCGTGACCGTGTGTGTTCTGCCGTGTGCTCGGACAGACATGCATTAGGACATCGCGCGCGTTTTTGCGTCCATGTGAACGTGTGTCTGTTGCAGGCATGCACGAGGTTGTAGTCCCTCAGACTACCTGGTACTAACATAGGTGGTAACATCACACATCTCTAGGCAAAACAGATGATGCATCGAGTAATTAATGAGGAAAGAGAGGCATGTGGTAACATAGCTAGTTACTGTGACATTACACATAACAAGACAAGATGAGTCTACAACCTAATAAATGAAGTATTGCATGACACCACACATATGTTACTCCCCACTATAGAGGTAGTAACATAGACTAGTAACGTATGCATGTTACTAGTCTAAATTACTACCCATTGTGACTACTCTCACATTCACATGTTCATAAGTCAATGCTTTGTCAAAACATTGCATGCAAGGTTTAATCATTTGTTGTTCACGCATGCATTCCCCATATTAATATGTTGGTAAAGACAATTTCCTGAGGAAAATGAGCCCATGAATTGAGTATAAAGGGGACCAATAAGCCAGGACGGAGGGAATACTAGTAGTGAACCGGAAGGAGGGAGTAGGTACTAGTAGTACTACGTAACAATGTGCAGTAACAAAATTCCACTATGCGCATCATGTCTACGTGTCATGCAAGAAAATAGAGATAAATACAAGTGAGACTCGTGAACGGCCATACACGTAGGGGGAGTACGCGTAGGGGCCACTCAGGAGCAGTCAAATCACATAGTAAGTTAGTCGGAAGAAGCAACCATCATTCACTCTTCAATGACAAGTACGCAATATAAAATGGTTGATGTGGAGAGAAAAAGAAAATCGCTCCACTATATATACATACACTAGAAGGAGCCTAAGCTACAAGCCTGCTTGCTTGGGTTGCTCTAGTCACAAGCATATAACGACGATGGCCACACCGCTGGTCACAGATCCGGCCTGATCCCGTCGCTGGGGGGAAGGGGATGATGTTCTGCATAGACGCGATCGACAGCTGCGAGGAAGAAAACCCATTGTCGGTGCGTCCCGATCGGGGGTCCCCGTGGTATGGGCTAATGTCGCCTCCCAACCGCCCTTCTAGCTATAGCCTAACGTCCCAGGTACAACTTCCTTTTCGAGCCGGCTTGCTCCACTGCCGCAGCTCCCCACGTAGCTCCATCTCCATGTGGATCTTTCTCTACTTCTACCGGCTTCTATTTGTGATGAGTTTATGTCTCATGAACTAGTGCCATTACTATTATTCTAATAACACTTATTCAATATATTTGCCAACAGGGATGCTCAGCTCGATTTTAGTGGAACTGCACAAAAGCATCATATGATCCGAGGGTGCCGGCTGTCTTTCCTTCGACAGGTTCTACCTATCCAGGAAATGAAATCTTGTTTAGGGTTCAGGGTTTACGTCGTATGGACACCATATGTAGTTTTTTTATACACACTCTCACAACTTTTGTCTTTAGTTGTGAAGTAAATATTGGCTATGATCTGTGAATCATTGAGATGCATCAGCATGCGTGTTAGTTTTCATTTGTATTTGATGGAATGTTGCAACAGGGCAACCTTGGAGTAGGAATGAAAATGGAGTCGAAAGTTTTCGTTTTTCTGGAGAAAAAATGGAAATGGAAAGAAACCAACGTTTCGTTTCGTTGGATCACGCCATCGAGAAAAAGCAACATTTAAATCACGCATGTCGCGTTCGTGTCTCACCCTCCAACACTGCCCCACCCCACATGGTCGCTCGGCATGCCACTCACTGCAAACCGAGTATACGATAACTTTTCCGCCTACTTCTTGATGGATTGCGCCATGGAGTGCAGCACTACTGGAAGAGATTGACAAGGTGGGGGGACAGCTAGTTGTAGCACGGACTGCCAAGAACTTTTTACATGCATGTTGTAGTCGGCTATTGCAACCTTTGAACGTGGAGCAGTCGCGTGCACCGGGAAGCGGCACGGGTGAAGCTCTCTCGGCCGGCGCGCCACTTCAATGCTGGAGCTAGTGAGAGGTCGTGTCCGCTCTGACCGGGCATGAATGCGGCATTGAGCGTTTCGGGCGGGAAGCACGCGCGGGTGATGAAGAGGGTTCGGGTTGGTCAGGAGCGGGTGTGGCAGCGGTCCGGACGCCCGCAAACAAGAGATGTGGTACGTGAATATTGCTGCGTATATAATTAACAACGTAAATAATGTGCCAGTTGGACAAATATGATTGGATATGGAGATGGAATTTTACGTAAACACGGATATGCATGTTTGTGTCTATGTGTGTGTGTGCGACGACTCTTGCGACTACTCGTACACACCATCGATGTCTCGTTCTCTCTACACACACAAAAACTTAGTACCGCCTCCTTTTGTTCCTAGGATAGGAATATCATAGGAGTGGGAAAAAAATATGAAGTGAGATAAATGGACTACGACGTACAAGAAGAAATGTACTCGCACTCACTCTGCCTCCGAGATACCCGCGAGTACACGACGGCACACATTGTACACGAATAGGCCGCTCACGTACATAATAATTTGACCCTTTAATACGTTCACTTAATAATGGAGGGTCGGGTATCACACGTGAGCGATACAAACTGTGACCTGGAAGCGGGGCCTGTTTTTGATCGAGTTTTCTTTCTTGGTGCGTTAAAAAAATTGTCTGTCACTTTTCATTTCTTTTTTCCGGGAACGCGCGTATTCTATTTAAACCACTGCTATGGAGAGATTTTTTAACTCCATTGTATATATAGCCTCTTGTTTGATAGGGTTTCTCGTGTCTCGCTCTCTCACCCTCTCCATATCTAAACAAGATGACAGTGTCCGCTCTATCCCTCTCCTCACCGGTGGTCACAGATCCGGTTGAATCCTGTCCGCTGCGGGAGGTGAGGAGGTGCAGCGTTGAGATTGTTGCCATCAGCGATGGAGGAAGTCGATGCGCACCTTCCTCTCTGGGCTGGTGCTGGCATGGATGAAGGTCCTCCGCACCCTTGTTCGCTACCGTCGTGCGGGCAGATCCCGCCCGCCCACCTAAGCGACATCTCGCCCTCCTGAGGTATAACTTCTTTTGGATTTCATGCTTCATTGTACTGGTCCAGCTCCCCAGGTCGTTGCATGCAGGCTTTCTTCTATGACACTACTCCCCAACTCCCCATGTACAGTAGCTAGGGTTCGTAGGCTGGTCAAACATCACCTATTTTTTACTATTATAGAGGAAAGGCCACTCAAAAAGTTGTCCTGGTTTATGCCTCAGTGGAGGTATACATGTTGTTTCGATAAAAAGTACACGGTGGTTGTGCGGTCATTGTCCATATGCTCCTATTGCTGCTACTAATCTAATACTATCACTGGTTAAATGAAGCAATGCCCATGGTAAAGTGACGTCCCTCTTAAGTACTTTTCATTAATGCTTTTGTCCTGCTTTTTTTCTCGGGTATCCTGGTTTAGTTCCCATCAAGATAATCATGATGCTTCTGTTTGTTGGTGTACTTTTCATTAATTCTTATTGACAACTGAGATGTCGCTATTAATCTTGTACCACTGCCAAAACAAAGTAACAACACTATATGCCTTTTTTATATTTTTGCAAACAACGATGTGTATCTCCATACCCGGGCACGTCTTCCTCAATTTTAGTGGAACTGGACAAAATTGGATGGCCATTGTTGTTCCACCTCACTGTCCTCTGCCACATGGTTCTTCCTTCCTCGAGCTTGATTACCGAGAAGAAATAGACCACAGTGAGGATTTGTCAAACTTCATTGGTGCCTCACCCAAACTTGATGCCAAATGGATGATGCATCACCACAGTGACCTATCGATGCTCATGGTTGCTTCTCATGGTTGCATCGGCTGGTGAAACTGATCAATTTCCAATGAAAAACAAGCTATTGTCCATCAATGAACTTTGCTTGTTACCCACAAAGATGATATCCTTCATCAGTTCACCTGGAGATGCAGTCGTCTTTCACGTTGGTGCAATTTTATCACACAATTGGCTATGAACCAAATGTTTCCTCGAAGAAGCATCGACGTTTGTACTAAGAGCATAAGTTTTGTATTGATTTCTAAGCCTTCTCACAACTTTGTTTTCGGCTCCCTGTAATTTTATTTGTCCAGCTATTAACTAAATATGTGGTCAGACTTTGATTAAAAAATGGTGTGGACTAAAAACACTGGATGGACGTAGTAGCCCTCCATTTATATTTCTCTGCATATTAGATTTGACTGAAGTCGAACTTTGTAAAGTTTGACCAAGTTTAGGCCGAACACAACAAACCATAATTATTGAGAGAGGGCAAACTGTACATACTCTCAAACCTTTCCGATAATTGAAATTAAAATTCTTTATTTGTACACACTCTCACACCTTTCCGATAATTTGGCGCATGTGTGGTTGTTCACTTAACGGAGGGTAGTGTACCGCACGTGAAGGACAGGAGGTGCGACCAAGACGTGTGGATCGTTAGTTGATCGTAAGTAGTTTTTTCACTGGTACGTTAAATAAAGAGTTTTGTTTCGTACTTACACAATTTTAAAATGATTTTTATGGAGAGAAAAAGAAACCCACTCCACTATATATTAGTAGTATACACGAGTACTATATAAGTACTATATAAGCTAGAGCCTCAGCGCTTGTTCGCTAGGGTTTGCACTCTCCACACTCTTGCCGCACTACATATATATATACACGCTGGAGGCTCAGTGTTCCTTTGCTAGGGTTTGCTATATTCACAGTCTCTCACCCTCTTCACCAGATCTAAACAACACTATGTTGGCCTCTGTCTTTCTCTCCCCCCTCACAACTAGTGAAAGAGCCGTTCGAATCTCGTCACACTGGGAAGAGGAGGAGGTGCACCGTTCACTCCGTCGCCTTCGGCGAGGGAGGCAATTGACTGCCGGCTGCGCTGTTCTCTTTCACCCAACGCCTGTGTGGGAGGGCCAACGACCCCTTCTTCCTCGCTGTTGTATGTAGTGTGGGCAGATCCGGCCTCCCGCCGCACGCCTAGCCACATCCCGACGACCCTGAGGTATAACTTTCTTTGAAACCGTCATTGTTCTAGCTGCATGCAGATCTTTTTCGATTCTGTAGTCGAATCAACATGTTGTTTCAAAGAGGAAATAAGGGTGGGGTGGGGTGGGTGGGGTAGAGCACGAATCTAGGACATGGTTCAATGTGGAAATGAGGGAGGGAAAGTAGTATATACCGGATATCTAGCCACTTTGTTGGTTGAAAAGGGGAAAAGGGGGTAACCCAATACACACATCTGTACGGAACTGATCTCTTTGTTGAAAAAGGAAAGAAACGGGGGGGGGGGGGTCGGGTAGTTTGTGCAAGACTAGAGTTGTTGCCCTCACATAGGAAAAAGGTTCAAAGAGAACAAATATGGGACCAATGCAGATATGCTGCTTGGCAACATACTCTGCATCATCCATTTATACGTGTGGACGCACATGGTGCTCGCATGTCCCATGTCCCATACAACTATTTTGATGTTGTTAATCTAAGAATGTCGCTGGAAAATTGAAGCAATGCCACTGTTAAAAGTAAATTACATTTTTAATGAATGTTGTTTTAAGAGAATGTCTCTGTTAATATGAATCAATGCAACCATTTTAGAAATGCTACTGTCCTACTTTGTTTTCCATCAAGATAAGTTAGATGCATATTTTTGTCGCCATATGTTTCATCCTCCTTTATTGGCCAGTAATTGTTTCCTTTTTTGCCTCTATTAAAATAGGGATCTCTATTCAACTTGTTGCTATAGCAAACTTAAATGTCACACCGACAACTTTGCTTGATTTCAGTGGAACTGCACCAAACGAGATTGCATTTCCTTTTCGTGTTGGTAGATTCGTATTTTATCTTGTCCGCCTCATGAAATGTCAGTACATGCCTTCATACACATGATTGTGCAGTGTGCTTTGAGATGTTGTGCTACTTGTATTAGTACTGTTTTAAATAAATGTTGAATTGAAGCTATTGTATTGCTGTCTTTTCCCATTAAGTAGTGAACAAAAGTGGGACCAACCCATACATGATGCTTGTTGCTTTGTTACAACAAACTCTGCATCACCCCCTTTATAAGTAGATGGAAGAACATGGTGCTATTGCGCCCACTCTCCCCTAGAACTGTTTATGCTTTTTATTAATCTAATGTCGCTGGTAAAATTAAGCAATGCCGCTCTCAGAACTAACTACTGAATCTTAGTTCAAAACTGCAACACTTGTTAGGGATCGGCGGGAGTACCATTTCTGTTAGGGATCGACCAAAGTACATGTTTAAGAAATGACTGTTGAGATAATGTCTCTGTTATTATATATCAGTTACAGTGTTTCACAAATAGTACTATCCTGCTTTGTAGTTCTTTCTACATGTTTAACCAAGGTATTGTTAAGGTAATGTCTCTGTTAATATGAAGCACTCGCATTGTTTTAGGAAAGGTACTTTTCTGCTTTGTCGTTCTTTATACATGTTGAAACAAGGCATTGTTAAGATAATGTCTCAGTTAATATGAATGAATCACACTGCTTGAGAATTGCTACTCTCCTGCTTTGTTTCCCATTAAGATAAGGTAGATCAGTAGATGTTTTTCTTCTAGGAGTATAAGTCAGCAACAATTATTTCTCAGTAATTGTTTCCCTTTATACATATTGTTGCATACAGGGATATCAAAACTTCTGGTCGGTTTTATTTTGACTTTGATTTTAGTTGAACTGCACAAAAGGAGCCAATGTGTTTAAGGCAAACTGTTGCATTAGTGGGTCAAGTTGGTCTTACCACTTTGCATAAAGAGGCAATCACTGTTTGTGCTACATTCAGAAGGAATGATCAAGAAGCCTTAGAGTATTCTAGATGCGGTGACATGACTAGTCTGCTCACCAAGGAAAACTCATGTCAACAGCACGTGGGGTGCAAAATTCACTCCACAAGGAAAGGTATGACCAAGTCAGTCTCCGGCGCAGCTGTAACAAACGAGGTCAGTATTGGCCTTCATCCACATGATCATGCTTTGTTATGTTGTGCTGATTATATTTTTGTATTGTTTTGAATAAATGTTTAATTCAAGCTATTGTATTGCTATCTTTTCCTATTAAGATAATGAAGATGATTATAGTTGTAAGTGTATGTTTAATCAACCAGTACCACTATTATATTCATCACGCTTTTTCTGTATTTATGTAGACAGGGATGCTCAGCTTGATTTTAGTGGAGTTGCACAAAATGATCAGATGGTTCGTGTCCTCCATAATACTTCATCATGCACAATGCATCGAATGGTTCTCTAATCATTCGTCGTCACCTTGAGCCACCGGAATATCTACTTGAATGGAGTTGCCAACATGTTTAATGCTTTGCAACATATAAATACAAAATCCACCATGCTACTCAAGACATTGTTTGATTTCAGTGGAACTGCACAAAAAGATATACTGGTTAATCCAGCTCCATGTGTCATTTCAATGTGCAAACTGATGACAAACCATGACCGTCTGAATGGAGCTACCAACATCTTCAAGGCAGAAGAATTCCCACAAGTTCAAGGGAAAGAACTCTGTCGAGCAGAATACTACCTTTAAGAAGGGTAAGAAGAGAGACAAAAAGAGAGATGGCTGCTTTACTTGTGGTTTAGAGGAACACTGGGCAAACAAGTGCCCAAACAAGTACAAGAAGCCAATATAGGACTCCAAGTCTGCCAATGTCACTCTAAGCAACAATGATGGGGCATCTGGGTATGGTAATCGGTTTACCATACTTTTAGTTTGTCAGTCCATTGATTGGTGGGTTGACACTCGGGCCAATATTCATGTGTGTGCTGATGTGTCTTTGTTCTCTTGCTGCATATACATACGAAATCCATAGGGATGCTCAGCTTGATTTTAGTGGAACTGCACAAAATGTTTAGATGGATCGTGTCCTCCATAATACTTCATCATGCACAATACATCGAATGGTTCTCTAATTATTCGTCGTCAGCTTGAGCCACCGGACTATCCGATGACAAACCCAGCCCGTTCCACAATCATAGGCATTACATATTTTGAATGGGAAAAGCTTGTTAAAGTTTAATCATTGATGTTAGCAAGAAGACATCAATTTAATATATTGGAATTGGAAAACCTTGTCAAATTTTGCTCATTGATGTTAGCCAGAAGACATGCATTTCATATTTTTGAGTGGGACGCCCTTTGCTGTGAGCAGCATCCATCATTTTTTCCTATTCCTGTCTTCAGTTCAGAAGGAAATATTTACTCAGCTAAGATGCATAGTCACATGAATGTTGACTTATGTAAGGTATTTCAAGAGTTTGTTCTGAATGTTGTCTATGTAATGCCGGGCCTTGTGAGTTTGATTGCAAAGTTGAGCTTGGAATGTTGTGGCAAGTAGCATCATGAGTTGTTCACCGTGCCTCCTAAGAATAATGCTTCATATTGTTTTGCATGTTTATCTAGTGCCTGTGATTTGCATGTTAAGAAGATCATCCTCTTCTGTTGTTTCTGTGCTTAAGAAGTTCATTGTCTTATGTTTCATTCATAGCCTATATGACAACTCGGGTAGGTTAGAGGTGAAACCATATGATCTTCCTACCAACTCATCATCTTAGGCCATGATTGGATCGTCGTTTTCCAACCAAAACTGCTTGTAAAACTGAACCTTGTAAATAAAAGTAGATGGTCTTGGGTGAAGCGCTTGGTTGGTCGATTTCCACTAGTAAAATATGCACTGGTCTCTCAAATTACACGCGTAACTCGCCGGTTTTTGTTACAGACCTCGGGCCCTCAGTTTCATTTCGCCTGTATTTTACGTGTTGTTTCCGATGACGAGTAAATTACACTTGTATCTTAATACAGGTGTGAAACAATCCAGAGCCCCCAAGTGTGGCCTTACCGTTTCATGCCGTCTCAGTCTCTCGAAGGTGCTCATTGGTGTTCGATGATCTTGGCTTCCTGAATGAGCAGCGGGCGCTGTATCATACCATCCGTAGGGCCCGCGAGGCCCTCTCAGTCGTCCTTCAACTTGTTGTGTTGGCCGTGGCGCCGAGCAATGTCAACATGGTCAACGAACATGAGGAATCAGGAGATGACTTTACTTGGAGAGGATGACAGTAGGAACCCACTAGGGCCATAGCCGTACGCAAGCAAGTTCCTCCTTATTATATACAATTATATATTTTTTGCTTCCTCTTGTTTTCCTGACATCATGGTCGCACACCATCGTCAACCTATATAGTCAATAAACGAGAGAATTGCACAAGGAGCGGCCGACAGTTGGGACCCAGCAGCTCGAGCAGTATTTGTTTTTTAGGTGTAAGCGGAGTTTTTCTTGAGCAATCTTTTTGTTGTTGTTCAGAGGAGCAGGGTATCAACTGGGCGGACTGTGGCCCGTCTAGCCCAAGCTATTATTTTATGTCAATCAAATATCCAACCAACATATTATCTTTTCAAGGTGAAAATGGCTAGCCTAGCTATACTTTTTTTGTGGAATACCCAACCCAGGTCAACTTGTTATTCTCCGCCCCGCTGGGCTGTAAATCTTTCCTATGAGGGATACATTATGCTAACAAGAAAATGGGCTTTAAGAAACAATAAATGGGATGTAATTATAAAAACTGGGCTGTAAATATACAAAAACGCACCAAACAGGTAATTAGTTTCAAAAATATTGTTTCTTGAATTTGGAAATTTTAATTTCATTACTTATTGCGCGCGCAATATTTCTTTAGATGTTTACCTCATACAAATTCATTTTGAAATTATATTTAATCTGACTCGAAATTTCGGGATAAAAATATTCCAGATCCCATCAAAATGTGGGATTTTTGCTTGAATTCTATTTTGAGAGGTTGTTTGAAATTATTAATCGTTGTACTGGCTATAAAATGGGCTGTAATTTTAACAGACTGTAAATGGATTGTAGTAGATTCCATTAGAATTCAAAAATGGGCTTTACATCATTACAAATCGCAAATGGGCTATATGTTCTCTGCCACATATGTGATGCTCACTTGTGGGCCTACTATTTTTTTTGAGAATTATAGTCAGTGACGTGTATGGAAGGCTTGTGGGCCTACTAAGGTGTACGGAAGGCTTTGTAAACATATAGTCAAGACACGATTCTAGCAGCAGTGGTCGTTGGATGTCCATCCAACGGCTGTAGTGCTTCTTCAATCTCGGATATTCTTGCTTCAGCCGTCCAAACCACCACCGGTGGTACCGCCTCCCATGGCCGGTTGTGCTGTCACGCAGGCTTCACCGGCCCACTCTACTCCCAAACGCCGTCCAGGCCATTCCTCTACTCACCAACACCTCATGTTCTTCTCCGGTGATGGCAGCCTCACACCACAGCCGAACCAGTGAACCCTCGTACTCCCCTCCACGTGGGCGTCCACTGTTGTGTCTTCGCCGGCTCCGGGTCGTTCCCTTCATAATACTCGCCATCGTTCACTGCGTTGGTTCTCTCAGCGCGGCGTGGTCAACTTTGTTAACAAACGACGGCCCATCGGATGAGGCATGTACGTGGATTGGCTGATAGTAGGGACCCACATGGCCCATGGCCGCACGCAGCAAGTGCTCCCGTATTATGCGAAAACAAATAATTTCTCCCCCTGACAGGTTTGAACCACCAGCTACATCTTCGCACGCAAGGAAGTGCTTCCTTTATTATGTGAAAATAAAAAGGTTCCTCTCCCTGACAGCTGGGACCCACTAGCTTCATTATGATCCTTTTCGTGAAAATATAGATTGTACAGAAGATGCTAAATTGTTATTTTTATTCTAGCTCGAAAAAGAAGAAATAAAAAACCAGAAAACATCGCACGCAAGGAAGTGCCACCTTATTACGCAAAAAAAGTTGATTCCCCCTACTAGCTGGGACCCACCAGATTTGAAGGTTGACTTGTGGGCCTACTAAGTTAACGCGTACGTAGGGCTTTGTCAACTTAGTCAATAAACGATTCTAGTTGCACTGACCGTTGGATGTTAATCCAACGGCCAACTGCGTCTTCAACCTCTGGTCTTGTTGCTCCAGCCGCCAAAACTTGCACCCGCGTACCGCCTGCTCCAGCCTCCTATGGACGGCTGTGCTGTCGCACAGGCCTCACCGCCCGACCATACTACTACTGGCCAAGCCTTCCCTCTACTCATCCACACCCCCTGCAATTCTCCGGAGACGGCATCCTCACACCGCAGCTAAAGCAGTCAGCCCTCGTACTCTCCTCCGTGTGGGCATCCACTGCTGCGTATTCCCCGGCTCCGGGTTGTTCCCTTCCTAGGTCGCGTGTCACGCCCAAGATGCGACCCTATCCTAAAGGAACTCGAAGGTCCCACAAAGGATAGAAGCGCATCTTGAAGACGCTTTTGCAAGGTGGATATCATTACATCAACATTACATAATAGATGGGGATACATACAAGAGGCATACAATGCCACACAAATACAACATCATCTTACATAAGAGCAACATCCGACTACGGATGAACACAAGCAGAAACTCAAACGACATCCACCACCTAGCCCAGTCAGCCGACACGAACCTATCCCCTGATCAAAGAAGAAGCAGAAGAAGAACTCCAAAACAAGTAGTCATCGCTCTCAGTCATGATCATCACATAACCTGCACCTGCAACTGTTGTTGTAGTAATCTGTGAGCCACGAGGACTCGGCAATCCCATTACCATGCGTATCAAGACTAGCAAAGCTTAATGGGAAAGGAAGGGGTAAAGTGGTGAGGTTGCAGCAGCGACTAAGCATGATATGGTGGCTAACATACGCAAATGAGAGCGAGAAGTGGAGCAGAGGAACGGTCGTCAACTAGTAATGATCAAGAAGTGATCCTGAGCTCCTACTTACGCCAATCATAACACAGAAACCTTGTTCACCTCCCGGACTCTGCCGAGAAGAGACCATCACGGCTACACACGCGGTTGATGCGTTTTAATTTGGATCTGGTGTCAAGTTATCTACAACCGGACATTAACAAATTCCCATCTGCCATATAACCACGGGCACGGCTCTCGAAAGTTTATACCCTGCAGGGGTGTCCCAACTTATCCCATGATAATCTCTCGGGATCAACGAAGGAAATTCCTTCTCCCAGGAAGACCCGATCAGTCTCGGAATCCCGGTTTACAAGACTTTTCGACAATGGTAAAACAAGACCAGCAAAGCCGCCCGATGTGCCGACAAATCCCTATAGGAGCTGCACATATCTCGTTCTCAAGGCAACACCAGATGAGACTAGCCACGAGTAAAACCAACCCTCAAGTTGCCCCGAGGTGGCCCCGCAGGCAGCTCAGTTCGGACCAACACTCGAAGGAGCACTGGCCCGGGGGGGCTAAAATAAAGATGACCCTTGGGCTCCGAAAACCCAAGGGAAAAAGGGCTAGGTGAGGCAAATGGTAGAACCAAGGTTGGGCCTTGCTGGAGGAGTTTTATTCAAAGCGAACTGTCAAGGGGGTCCCATAAATCACCCAACCGCGTAAGGAACGCAAAATCCGGGAACATAACACCGGTATGACGGAAACTAGGGCGGCAAGAGTGGAACAAAACACCAGGCATAAGGCCGAGTCTTCCACCCTTTACCAAGTATATAGATGCATTAATTAAATAAGAGATATTGTGATATCCCAACATAATCCTGTCCACCATGGTGCAATCTTCAACTTCACCTGCAACTAACAACGCTATAAGAGGGGCTGGGCAAAGCGGTAACATAGCCAAACAACGGTTTACTAGGAAGGGTGAAAAAGT
Source organism: Aegilops speltoides (assembly GCA_021437245.1). NCBI lineage: Eukaryota > Viridiplantae > Streptophyta > Magnoliopsida > Poales > Poaceae > Aegilops > Aegilops speltoides. The sequence continues at coordinate 334,641,107 of CM038144.1, forward strand.
TTAAAGGCTGACATGGCAATTTGGGAGGCTTGAAGAGCAAAAGATAGATAGCACAGCATAGCGATAGAACAAAGCAACTAGCAAAGCAATGATAGTAATGAGATCCAAGGTGATGGTCATCTTGCCTAAAATCCCGCTAGGAAGAAGAACGAGTCCATGAAGAAGACAAACGGATGAAGACGAACCAAGTGTAGACGAACGAATCCTCACGATCGCAACGAAACGGGAACTATCGAGAAGAAGCACACAACATGGTAAACACACCACACATGAAAAGGCATGATGCTCAACCAAGTATGATGCATGACAAGGCTACAAGAAGCTACTCATGGCAAGAGAGGATGCATACAAGAACAACACATCAAGGCAAGTTTAAATGAGGCCGGAAACAACATATAACAAATCCGGTAAGTCCCCATATGCAAATTTAGAAATTGGTCCAGAACTGAATAAACCTTATGCTCAAGTTGTTAAACAGCAAGTTAATATGCACCAAGATGATCTACATGAAATTCTAGTCAAGTTACATATAAAGTTCATTTAGTTCGGAGCAACGGCCTAGAAGATATGAGCAAAACAAGTTGAACATGGCATTGATGCTAAAAGCATTCAAACATCAAGCAAACACCTCAAAACAAGGATGCAACATGATAATATGAAACTACATGCAAATCTAAGCAAGTTTCATATAGATCACACTCAAAACGGAGCAACGGTTCAACACATACACTCTATACAAGTTTAAAGGCCAAGCTGTCCAAAACAGCAACTAGGCATATTGCAAGCACCAAAACAACATGCTAAAGTACCAAAATATGAAAACAAAAGGCATGGACATGATGTACAGGTAATGCATGACAAAACATGAACACTGAGCTAACTCCAGAAATCACTAGATCATGCTCAAAAGGACATGGCAAGATTGCAAATAATAACAGTTTCAGACTTATCAGAAAATAACATCAGGTTGCAATGTTTAGAGCTATCAAACAACATGTTACAGAAACTTATCATGGAAACCAAAGGCATGGCATGAATATACTAATTGCATAGAACAAAAGTCCCTTACTTACCATGAGCCAAAAAGGCACAGAAAATATGATGGCACCCATATAAACATAGCAAGTGATATGACAGATTCATACATGGCAGGAACATTAATAAGTAGGCATGTTGGTGAGCTTGTACCACTAACCTCAGAGAAATACTTGGCATTTCAAGGTGACCAACAGTAAGAAGACACATTTATGAAGCTAAGCATGGCAATAGCAAGTTCATAGGGTGCACGGATCACTAGCAAAACACATGGCAAAACTGAACTTAAAGTTAACAGACTGACAGCAACATTATTTAGGAGTTTTGAGGGCAAGATAACAACAAGCTACAGAAGGCTATAAATGCAACCAAGGGCATGGATGGATAGAGCATGACATGTGTAACAAATCATCCTTAGTAAACATCTCCAGATTATGCATAGAATGACTTGTAGAAGCGGGTTTACATAGCATCATGATATAGCAGATTCTGACTAGCAAAACAGTAACAACAAGTACCCTACTTCACGAGCTCGATGCACTCACTACAAGACTCACAAAAATACATGGATGGCACCCCTGTAAATATGGCATGTCATAGTTAAAAACACATGTAGAGCTCATGCTCATAAGATGCACACATCAAATGCAACAAAAATGACAAATCGCCAAGTTATAACAGTTTCAGCAGGTTAACATCAATTAGCACCCTTGCAATGATGATTAGGGCATCAAGATGAACTCAAATGAACATGGCACAATGGAATGAAATGAAGAGCATCTCACAGCGAACATTTTGATATAATACACGCACGAAACGGAGTAGTATGCACGGAGTTATGACATGTCAAAGTATGCACCAGAATGTGAAATTTCCAGGACTTGGTGGAAATTTTGCGGAGGGGAAAGTCAACCTGGATCTGGATCTGAATCGGGCTCGCCGGAGTTTCGCCGGAGAAGAGGAGGACGAAGCCGGAGAGGGAGAGGACGGCAGCCGGAGGTCGGGGACAGAGGGGCCGGCGACGGGGCGGCGGCGGCCGAGGGCGACGCTTGGCGAAAGCGCCGCGGGCGGACCAGACGGGAGCTCCGGCGAGGCGGACTGACGCGGCAGCCTTCAGCGACAGGTCGGAGGAGGCGGGCGGCGGCTCAGACGGTGCCGGCGGGCGAGGCCGGGCGGCGGGTTGCTGGGCGGGGTCGCCGGTGGAGGCGGCGACGGATCCGGGCTGGCGGCATGGACAGACGGGCCTACGCGGGCCCGCTACGGGCTCTGCAGGCCCCGGCGGCGGGGAAGCCCGGGAGGCGACGTGGCGCATTGTGGTTGGCTGAGGGAGGCGGTGGCGGATGTGTCCGGCGCGACACGGACGCATCTGGCGCGCGGAGGAAGAAGAAGGCTAGGGTTAGTGTTGATTTGATCCGAAATTTCGGGGGAGGGTGTGTTTAAATAGGTAGAGGGAGCTAGGAGACTCCAAATGGAGTGCGGTTTTCACCCACACGATCGTGATCGAACGACGAGAGCATGGAAGGGGTTTGGATGGGTTATTGGGCCACTTTGGAGGGGTGTTGGGCTGCACACAAAAGAGACTTTTGCGGTTACCCGGTTAACCGTTGGAGCATCAAACGACCTCCAAATGGAACGAAACTTGACAGGCGGTCTACCGGTGGTGTACCAAGGCCGCTTGGCAAATCGCGGTCCACTCCAAGAATGTTTAACACCGCTCACAATAGGAGACAAAAAGGGGAACGCCGGAGGACATAGGAGTGCCGGATTGCAAAACGGACAACGGGGAAATGCTCGGATGCCTGAGACGGACACGTATGCAAAATGAGATGCACATGATGACATGATAAAATGCAACATGCAATCAAATGACATGGCAACGACGGCTAATAACTGGCGGACACCTGGCGCAACGGATCTGGGGCGTTACATCGCACCATCATCCACCACCTTGGTGCTCTCGCGTGGTGTGGCGTCGTCAGCGCGGTCAATGAACGACATCCATTAGAACAGGATTGTAAGTGAAGAGGCTGACAACTGGGTCAATGGTCGCACGCAAGGAAGTGCCTCCTTATTATGCGCAAAATAATGATTCCTCCACCTGACACCTCAGACCTACCGGAAGGGCCTCTGTATTTCGCCAAAAAATGTCCCCCCTGATAGCTGGGACCCACCGGCTTTATCTTCGCACGGAAGGAACTGCCTTCTTACCCCCTGACAGCTGGGACTCACCAGGTTGAAGCGAAGGTAGCGTTATCTGTCCGGCCGCAAACATGTACGTACATAGCGGTCGATCGGTGTCTCTGCAGCGACGTATTGTGGTCGAGTAAGGAGCGGCACATGCTGAAGTAGAGGCACGGATGTAGCATGTCACGCGGTCCCGTCTATATCGTGTACACGTACGTACGGCCATGCTGCAAGGTAGTAAATACAGCTACGTATGTACATACAGGCAGGGTCTCTAATGCGTACAATGACTAATCATGTTCCTCGGAAGCCAACCGACTGGGTCGGAACAGAGAAACTGCGTCGTGTTCATGGGGAGGCAACGGAATGCGGCATGTTCATCGGGAGGCAACAAAATATGTCGTGTTCATCGGGAGCCAACCGGATTGGACGGAACAGCCGAAACGAGGTCTGGCGTACCGCAGAACGGAAGAAACGCGCCTTCTATTCGACCACGTACGGTCGAAACAGGGTCCTGCTCATCGGGAAGTGTCTGGCGTACCACAAAACGGAGGAAATGGACTTGTGTTTGACCGCGTACGGTCGAAACGGGGTCCTGTTGATCGGGAGGGGTGTGGCGTACCACAAAACAGAGGAAACGGGCTTATGTTGGAGCGCCTACGGTCGAAACAGGGTCTTGTTCATCGAGAGGGGTGTGGCGTACCGCAAAACGGGACTCTATGGGCTACTATTCATCCACCGTCGACTTCCTTCAGCCTCCACCTGCTATTGTTCATCCACCATCGACTTCCTCCAGCCTCCGCCAGCCACTGTTCATCCACGTGGTCCTATTCATCTAGCCTCCACCTGCTACTGTTCATCCATCCCTCCATGGGGTCCTGCTCATCCAGCCTCCACTGGCTCCTGTTCAACCAGCCCTCCACGGGGTCCCTCCACCGGCAACTGTTCATCCACCCCCACCTCCTCGATCGAGGTCCTGTTCATCCAGCGGCAACGGCCTCTACTACCATGAGATCTTGTTCATCCAACCCCCACCGGGAACTGTTCATCAAGAGGCAGCTTCGATTGGCTTTAGTTAGCAGTAGTAGTGAAGGAATCACTCGGGTTCAGTTAACAGCAAGGGATCGATCGGGGTTCAGTAACATAGCTAGTGCAATCGCTCGGGTTCAGTTAGAGTACAATGCCTCGCTCGGGTTCAGTTAGAGGGCAACGCCTCGCACACACGCGCATATGTGTACGAGAGAAATGTGCAAGCCTCCGTACATCGCTCGGCCCCGACCACCCATCGTAACCGGGAACTCCATGATATTTTCCACGCCCTCGCTTCTACCACAATTTTTTCCGTCATGGACGGGCGAAAGAATGTCATTCAGGTGCGTCTCCGGACCTCCCAGGACTAAAAGCCCATTTTATGTCATGATTTTTTGTCATAGAAGTAGGACCCACCACATCTATGATGATAAAGGGTTTTGTCACAATTATCATCATAGAAGTGTCATATGCATGACAGGAAAAAAATTCGTTCGGCCCAAAATGTCACGGATGTGTCTTTTTTTGTTGTGCTTGGTCATGCAGGTATGAGAAATTTGCAGACTGTCGTGAAGAAAAATCATCTCCGTGGCATTCCTGATGTAAAATTTGACAAGGATCGTCTCTGTACTGTGTGTGAGGCCTATAAATTGGCCAAGAAGCATCATTCATCAAAGACTGTCATGACCACGACAAGACCTCGGGAAATTCTTCATATGCATTTATTCGGCCTCAAAACTATACAAGTTTCGGAGGCAGTCATTATGGTCTGGTTATTGTTGATCATTTCTCTCATTACACTTGGGGGTATTTCTTCTCGAAGACAAAACCTGCACCCAAGACATCTTCAAAATATTCGCCAAGAAGGCCTGGAATGAATATGATGTGCGAACTAAGCATGTCAGAAGTGACAATGGTACTGAGTTCAAAATATACCCATATCGAGGATTTTCTCGACGAGAATGGTATAACTCATGAGTTCTCTGCCGCATACACTCCCCAACGGAATGGAGTTGTTGAGTGAAAGAATAGAACTCTCATCGAGATGGCGAGAACAATGCTCGGTGAGTATAAAACTCATATTCGCTTCTGGGTTGACTTTATTAACACTGCTTGTCATGTTATCAATCATGTTTATCTTCACCAATTCCTTAAGAAAACTTCATATGAGCTTATCACTACAAGAAACCAAATATTTCTTATTGGCATGTTTTTGGTGCACCTTGTTATATTCGTGACATGAATCATAATTCCAAGTTTGCACTCAAGGCACACGAAGGTTTTCTTCTTGGTTATGGCTCAAACTCGCATACTTATCATGTCCATACCTCTCACCACGGGAAAGTTATAGAAACGGTAAATGTGCGGTTCGATTAATCTAACGACTCCCAAAAGGAGCACCTGCCTAATGTGATAGATGAACCATTGATTTTGGGTGCTATTCGGAAAATGGATATTGGGAGAGTCAAGCCAGTTGAAGGAAATGTACCTGACTCTTCCGATGATGATGCCGTCATGACCCGAAGCAGAACACGCCAAGCCACTATGGAAGAAAATGCCACTCCAAACACAAATGGCAACCAGAATGCAAATGCCAATCAAAATGGCGATCCAAATGGAAATGACGACTCAAATGCTCATCCCGATGCTGATGCTGAGGAAAATGAAAATGATCATCAAGATGAAAATATTCATCCATGAGCGGCTAATCGAGTTAACCCTACATTAATTCTCGAAGATCTTGAGAATCTAGGTTATGGACCCACAGCTTGTTCTCGCATTCGATTGGCTAACTACTGTGGCAGTTTCTCCTTTGTCTCTTTAACAGAACCTACCAAGTATGAGGACGCCATGAATGATCCCTATTGGATGAATGCTAGGCAATAAGAGTTGGTGCAATTCGAATTGAATGATGTATGGGAATTGGTTGACAAACCGAATCCTAAGAAGCACAATATCATCAGCACTAAATGGATATTCAAGAATAAGCAAGATGAAAATGGCATTGTTGTGAGAAACAAAGCACGTCTTGTTGCTCAAGGGTATACATAGGTAGACGATATTGATTTCAGTGAAACTTATGCTCTTGTTGCTCGCCTTGAAGCAATTCTTATTCTTCTCGCTTATGCAAACTACAATGATATCTTGGTTTATCAAATGGATGTGAAAGGTGCTTTCCTCAATGGTAAAATTGATGAGGAAGTATATGTTAGGAAGCCACCTGGCTTTGAAAACCCTCAGTTTCCTAACAAATTTTCAGGTCGAAAAAGGCTCTATATGAGTTGAAGCAAGCCCCTCGAGCTTGGTATGACACCTTGAAGAGGTTTTTGCTCAACAAAGGGTTCAAGCCAGGATCCACTGATTCCACTCTTTTCACACATGGTATTCATGGTGATCTATTCATGTGTCAAATCTATGTGGATGATATTATTTCTGGCTGTACTAACAATGCTTGCAACATGGTGTTTGGGCGAATGATGTGCGAGAAATATCAAATGTCTATGATGGGTGAACTTAAGTTCTTTCTCGGACTGCAAATTCGTCAACGGGACAATGGAATTTTCATATCTCAGGAGAAATATCTGAGAGACTATATGAAGAAGTTCAAACATTGCAAACTCAAGGGCTACAAAACTCCAATGCCCACGAATGGTAAGTTGGACGCAGATGTGTACGGTAAGGATTACGATCAAAAAGCTTGTCGTTTGATGATTGGTTCTTTACTCTACCTATGTCATCTAGACCTGATATTATGTTGAGTGTTTGTATGTGTGCCCGTTATCAAGCCGCACCAAAAGAATCGCATCACCAAGCGGTCAAGCGTATTCTAAGATATTTGGCTCACACCCCACCTTTGGTTTATGGTATCCTAAGGGAGCACAGTTTGATCTCATTGGATATTCAGACTCGGATTATGCAGGTGACCTGGTTGACAGGAAATCTGCTTCGGGGGCATGCCATTTCCTTGGTAGATCTTTGGTATGTTGGTCGTTGAGGAAGAAGAATTGTGTTTCTCTCTCTACGGCTGAGGCCGAATATATTGTTGCTGGCGCATGTTGCACTCAGTTATTATGGATGAAGCAGACTCTTAAGGATTATGGCATCAAGGCCAAGAAGATTCCTCTATATTGTGACAATGAGTGCGCGATCAAAATTGCACACAATCCAGTGCAACATTCTCGCACCAAGCATATTGCCATCAGACATCATTTCATTCGCGATCATGTTGCTCGAGCAAATATTGTTATTGATCATGTCAGTACTGAAGATAATATTGCTGACATCTTCACCAAGCCTCTCGATGAGAAAAGATTTTGTGCGTTATGGTGTGAGCTAAATATCCTAGATTCTGCAAACGTGCAGTAAGCTGGACTTGACACCCATACAATCACTTCCACATCTTAGAAGGAATGGGTGCATAAGAATCGAAGAGTTCGAAAATTTTGACAAAGTGAAATTTTCCTTCTGAGAGTGAATACATTAACGAAAAACTAGACTAACCTGGTGGCACGATAATTGTCCGACGCTCGGGGTCATACAATTGTTATACTGTGGGTCACGCCACCACAATTTTTCTTCATTGAGTTTCCTTTCGATTGAAGTATTTTGTGTTAGTCCAAATGTATTCCATTCATAGCTTTTCATTCGGGTGTTTGTGTTTCACTGAGTGAAATACCTAGGACCATGTTTTCCCTCTATTCTATCTCTTCTAGTTTATGTTGTTCCGTTATGAATGCTCAATTTCATATGGTAACGAAACTTTATCTGGTGTCCTTGACCACGTTAAAGGTTCATTCCTAACTTAATTCATTTTGGTGAAAGCCGTCCAAAATTTGGGGTTTCCTGCCCAAGTCAGGACCACGATCTTTAATGACGGTTGCCACATGATATTCAGCATATGTCGTTCTTCCTGGACAGTTGAATCGCAGAAGTCCTTCGACGGTAGCCGTCCGATCAGATTCACCCGATGTGGTTATTCTCCTCACATATATATAGGGTAACGCTATTCTAAGCGTGAGTATAGAATAGCTTATTTTACACCCCCTAGTAACGCTATATACAAAATCTAGTAAAACGGTGTACCAAATATAGTAATCCAAAAAATATTTTTTTTATCATCCAAGTTTGTAATTTACTTCATTTTTACGAAAATTACTATATTTTACATACTGTGTTACTATATTTTGTATGTAACGTTATTGGGGTGTAGAATAAGCTATTCTACACTCACGCTTAGTTTAGCGTTACTATATATATATAGGGTGGGTCTATTACGATAACACCCTTAAGAGCCTTATTCTACTAACAACAGGCTTATTCTGCTAACACTTGAGCACCACTAAAAGCACCAAACCGACAACCCTACCCACCCCAAACGAACCGCAGCTACAAAATAAAAAATCCCCCTGGCCGCTAGCACGACCACCCATCTCTTTCACACATTCTTCCCCCGACCTAGTAGCTTCTTCCGCTGGGGGCCGAGGGTCGCGCCGCCGGCCGCGTGCCCAGCTCCTGCCTCTGGTCTCCTTTCCCGGCGCCGCTCCCATCCAGTCTACTCCCCGTGGCGCCGCCCGCTTCCTCCCCTCTTTCCTTCTTCCCCGGAGCATGGAGGTCACCCCAGCCCACTCTGACCTCGCCTTCCTCGACCCCCCTAGCTTCTCCCACCGGGGGCCAAGGGCCTCGCCGCCGGCCGCATGCCCGATGCCATCCGGCCTCCTACCCCTGCGCCTTCCCTCCCAGCCTCCCATCTTTCCTTCTTCCCCGGACACGTGCCTCCCCTCCGGCTGCCGCACCACCTGCCTTTCTACCCCGCCACTAGCTCGGGCTCGCGCAGGCCCACCGCCTCTCACCTCCAACCGCACCTCCTTGCCGGCCGTCGCGCCCTCCCAGTGCCCCTGCCTCCTTCTCCCTGTGGCGTGCCGCCCTCCACCCTACAAGCTGCCACCCATCCCACCCCTCCTGGTACTACCTCCTAACGCTGGTGAGCACAAGTCTAGTGTCTTCCCTCCCCTAACCTCCCTCACCCACCGTTTCCTAGATCTGCCTCTGCCATGGCTGGATCTACCTTCGACGCTTTTGGTGGACCGCTGATCATCGACGAAGACGTCGGCGGCACGGATCATTGGCGGCTTGGGTGGGCTTGCAAGACAGGGATCCCGCGCGACGGGGTCGTCTTGTGCAACATCCATCCAGCAGGAGCCAGCAGTTCCATGGTGGTCACGCTGCTCCAGGGGGCGTCTTCTCCGACCCCGGCTGAGATCAACAGCCACCGCGCTGTTGTTCACCTACCTGGCCTCTCTCCGGCTCTCCACCGTCAACGGGTGGGCGACAAAAAAATTGCAGGCGCATAGGCTGCATTTGACGGTCATCGATGGTCACATGTGGGACAAACCCAACCGTGCAGTACGCCGGAGCAGGTTATGCAGTACTTTTTGAATTTTTCTGTAGTTTATTTGTTGTAGATGCGCGGTTCCCTTCTTTAGCCACCTCTTTCTTGCCGTTCACTTGTCAGGATAGAGAAGGACGGTGGTGTGAACTACTTCGATGGGAGCAGCAGGAGAGTCGCGGTGGCGCTTCTGCCTATGGATGTCGTAGTCGTGCGGTTCGGCTGTGCCCCATTGCGGCTTGGTAGTTTCCCTTTCTTGCCAATAGGTGCTTCGATGCAGTTGGCTTGATCGAAGATGAGGTTCACCTGGTGTGTGTATGCTAGTCAGGGTGTCTTGTTGTGTACATGTAGCTCACGGCTGATGTTGGTTCAGCTCATTGGCAAGCGGTTCTATATCGCGGGCGTGCATCTCACCATCGTCAGGCTCACAGTTCATTTGGTGCTGGCAGGGTCAAGGCAACTGGACCCAGGACATACGGATTTATTTCTCATTTTGTTTTGAGTGGGTTTTATGTAAATTTATAGGGTTGTGTTTGGTAAGTTTTAAGAAGTACTATTCGATAACAAACTTGGTGGTTCACTCCAGAGTTCTCCTTTGCTGCTCTGGAAAAAAGAACTTTGGTTTCAGGGTACACATGGTGGCGGAGAACTTTGATTTGTAGCTCACTTCGGTTTCCCCTAGCAGCTCACTTTGGTTTTACTTGCCTACGGCGCAGTGCAGTTCGTTGCAGCTCACTCCAAATGTTAAAATTTCAGGGTATCACATGGTGGTGGATAAAAAAACAAAAACAAGCAAAAAAACAGTGTCGTTCACTTCCCTTGTCCTAGCGGTCCACTCGCCTCGTCCTCGAACTGCGGAAGAATTTCTAAAATTAAAAAGAAAACAAAATATATGTGTGGTTCACTTTGCAGTGCGTTTGGTCTCCGGATGTGGTCCACTTTTCAGAGTGATGTTGTTCACTTGCCCCCAATATTAAAATGCAAAAAAATTAGCGAAACAACAAGATGATAATGCGGTTCACTTTGATATATGTCGCGGCACACTTGCCCTTGTCTTTGCGGTCCACTCTCGTTCATAAAAGAAAGTTGAAAAAAAAGACAACAAAAACAAAAACTAGTATGGGAAAATTTACGTCCCACAAAAAAATCATGCAGTGCACTTGTCCGTCTAATGAAATGCGGTTTTTAGTCCGAAAGCAGTGCAGGTTTCTGTCTGATGCAATACACACTACGATTTTAGGTCGCGAAAAAACAGTGTCAGCATTTCGTTAAAATCAAATTTGCTCTTAAATCGTAAGGAATCAAAGAGGGTATTCTACATGAAAAAGTTGCGTCTTGTCAATATCTATCCAATGGCGTATAATTTGAATCATTTTGACATGCAGTTTGTAAAAATTTCACCCAGCGGTTTCTATGTATGTATGTATGTATGTATGTATGTATGTATGTATGTATACACGCTAGAGGCTCAGCGTTCCTTTGCTAGGGTTTGCTGTATTCACAGTCTCTCACCCTCCTCACCAGATCTAAATAGGATTGCATTGGCCTCTGTCTCTCTCCCCCCTCACAGCTAGTGAAGGAGCCATCCAGATCCCGTCGCACCGGGAAGGGGACGAGGGGCAGCGTTCACTTTGTCGCCTTCGGCGAGGGAGGCAATCCACTGCCGGTTGCGCGGTTCTCTTTCACCCAGCACCTGTGCGGAAGGGCCACTGACCCCTTCTTCCTCACTTCCATACGTAGTGTGGGCAGATTCGGCCTCCCGCAGCATGCCTAGCCACATCCTGACGACCCTAAGGTATAACTTTCTTTGAAACCGTCATTGCTCTAGCTGCATGCGGATCTTTTTCGATTCTGTAGTCGAATCTAGGTATTGGTTCAAAGAGGAAAGAATGGTGGGGTGTGGTGGAGCATGAATCTAGGACATGGTTCAATGAGGAAAGAAAGGGAGGGAAAGTAGTATAGACTAGCTATCCAGCCGCTTTGTTGGTCATACGGGGGGAAAAGGGGGTAACCCAGTACACACATGTGTAAGGAACCGATCTCTTTGTTGAAAAAGGAACGAAACAGGGGGGGGTCAGGTAGTTTGTCCAGGACTAGATTTGCTGCCCTCACATAGGAAAAAGGTTCAAAGAGAACAAATATGGGACCAATGCAGATATGCTGCTTGGCAACATACTCTGCATCACCCATTTATACGTGTGGAGGCACATGGTGCTAGCATGTCCCATGTTCCATACAACTATTTTGCTGTTTTAAATCTAAGAATGCCGCTGAAAAATTGAAGCAATGCCACTGTTAAAAGTAAATTACATTTTTAACCAATGTTATTTTAAGAGAATATCTCTATTAATATGAATCAATGCAACCGTTTTAGAGATGTTATTGTCCTATACTTTGTTTTCCATCAAGATAAGGTAGATGCTTCTTTTTGTGGCTGCATGTTTCATCCTCCTTTATTGGCCAGTAATTATTTCCTTTTTTGCCTCTGTTAAAACATGGATATCTATTCAACTTTTTGCTATTGTGACATTTTGCTTCGCTACGCTTAACACTTTTGTTTTAAGAGTGTTTTGTGCAGTTCAACTTGAATGTCACACCAGCGACTTTGCTTAATTTTGGGAACTGCACAAAAGGAGATCGGATTTCCATATATGTGTTAAGATTTGTTTCAAGTCCTCCTTGCGAGTTGTTTTGAATCTTGGTTGATAAAGGTCAGTATCGACTTTCATCCACATGATGGTGCGGTGTACTTTGAGATGTTTTGCTACTTGTATTGGTATTTGGATAAATGTTGAATTGAAGCTATTGAACTGCTGTCTTTTACCATTAAGTGAGCAGAAATTGTTCCAACCTAGACATGATGCTTGTTTCTTTGTTACAACAAAACTCTGCATCACCCCCTTTATAAGTAGATGGAAGAACATGGTGTTGTTGCGCCCACTCTCCCCTGAAACTATTTATGCTTTTTATTAATCTAATACCATTAGTAAAATTAAGCAATGCCACTCTTAGAATTAACTACTGAATCTTAGTTCAAAACTGCAACACTTGTTAGGGATCGCTGGGAGTACCATTTCTGTTAGGGATCAGCTGAAGTACATGTTTAAAAAAAGTATTGTTGTGATAATGTCTCTGTTATTATATATCAGTTACACTGTTTTACAAATGGTACTATCATGCTTTGTAGTTCTTTCTACATGTTTAACCAAGGTATTGTCAAGATAATGTCTCTGTTAATATGAATCAGTCGCATTGTTTTAGGAATGGTACTTTTCTTCTTTGTCGTTCTTTGTACATGTTGAAACTAGGCATTGTTAAGATAATGTCTTAGTTAATATGAATGAATCACACTGACTGGGAATTGCTACTCTCCTACTTTGTTTCCTATTAAGATAAGGTAGATCAGTAGATGTTTTTCTTCTGGGAGTATAAGTCATCAACCGTTATTTCTCAGTAATTGTTTCCCTTATACCTATTGTTGCATACAGGGATATCAAAACTTCTGCTCGGTTTTATTTCGACTTCGATTTTAGTTGATTTGCACAAAAGAGCCAATGTGTTTAAGGCAAACTATTGCATTACTTGGTCCAGTTGGTCTTACCACTTTGCAGAAAGAAACAGTCACTATTTGCGTTGCATTACAGAAGGAATGATCGAGAAGCTTTAGAGTATTGTAGATGCTGGTGACATGACTAGTCTGCAGACCAAGGAAAACTCAAGTCAACAACATGTGGGGTGCAAAATTCACTCCACAAGGAAAGATATGACCAAGTCAGTCATCGACGCAGCTATAACAAACGAGGTCAGTATCGGCCTTCATCCACATGATCGTGCTTTGTTATGTTGCGCTGATTATATTGTTGTATTGTTTTGAATCAATGTTTAATTCAAGCTATTGTATTGCTATCTTTTCCTCCTAAGATAATGAAGATGATTATAGTTGTAAGCGTATGTTTAATCAACTAGTACCACTATTATATTCATCACGCTTTTTCTATGCAGGTAGGGATGCTCAGCTTGATTTTAGTGAAACTGCACAAAATGTTCAGATGGTTCGTGTCCTCCATGATACTTCATCATGCACGATACATCTAATGGTTCTCTAATCATTCATCGTCACCTTGAGTCACCGGACTATCTACTTGAATGGAGCTGCCAACATGTTTAACGCTTTGCAACATATAAATATGAAATCCGCCATGTTACTCAAAACATTGTTTGATTTATGTGGAACTACACAAAAAGATACGTTGGTTAATCCGGCTCCATGTACCATTACAATGTGCAAATTGATGACAAACCATGCCCCTTTGAATGGAGCAACCAATGTCATCAAGACAGAAGAATTCCCACAAGTTCAAGGGAAAGAACTTTGTCCAGCAGAATACTACATTTAAGACGGATTAGAAGAAAGACAAAAAGAGAGATTCCTGCTTTGCTTGTGGTTCAGCAGAACACTAGGCAAACAAGTGCCCAAACAAGTACAAGAAGCCAAGACAGGACTCCAAGTCTTTCAATGTCACTCTAAGCAACAATGATGGGGCATCTGGGTATGGTAATATGTTTACCGTACTTTCAGTTTGTCAGTCCACCGATTGGTGGGTTGACACTGGGGCCAATATTCATGTGTGTGCTGATGTGTCTTTGTTTTCTTGCAGCATATAAATACGAAATCCATAGGGATGCTCAGCTTGATTTTAGTGGAATTGCACAAAATGTTCAGATGGTTCGTGTCCTCCATAATACTAAATCAAATGGTTCTCTAATCATTCATTGTCACCTTGAGCCACCGGACTATCAGATGACAAATTGATGACAAACCATGCCCGTTCCACAATCATAGGCATTACATATTTTGAAGGGGGAAAGCTTGTGAAAGTTTAATCATTCATGTTAGCAATAATACATTAGTTTAATATATTGGAATTGGAAAACCTTGACAAATTTTGCTCATTGACGTTAGCCAGAAGACATGCATTTGATAATTTTGAGTGGGACGCCCTTTGCTGTGAGCAGCGTCGATCGTTTTTCCCTATTCCTGTGTTCAGTTTAGAAGTAAATATTTACTCTGCTGACATGTATAGTCACATGAATGTTGACTTATGTAAGGTATTTTAAGAGTTTGTTCTGAATGTTGTCTATGTAATGCCAGGCCTTGTGAGTTTGCTTGCAAAGTTGAGCTTGGAATGGTGTGGCATGCGGCATCACGAGCTATTCACCGTGCCTCCTGAGAATAATGCTTCATGTTTTGCATGTTGATCTAATGCTAGTGATTTGCATGTTAAGAAGATCATCCTCTTCTGTTGTTTCTATGCTTAAGATGTTCATCGTCTTATGTTTCATTCATAGCCTATATGACAACTCGGGTAGGTTAGAGGTGAAACCATATGATCTTTAGACCAACTCATCATCTGAGGCCGTGATTGGATCGTTGTTTTCCAACCAAAACCGCTTGTAAAACTGACACTTGTAAATAAAAGCAGATGGTCTTGGGTGAAGCGCTTGGTTGGTCGATTTTGACTAGTAAAATATACACGAATCCCTCAAATTACATGTGTAACTGGCCGGTTTTCGTTACAGACCTCGGGCCGTCGGTTTCATTATGCCTGTATTTTACGCGTTGTTTCCGGTGACGAGTAAATTACACTTGTATCTTAATACAGGTGTGAAACAATCTAGAGCTCCCAAGCGCGGCCATACCGTTTCATGTCGGCTCAGTCTCTCGAAGGTGCTCATAGGCGTCCAATGATCCTGGCTTCCTGAATGAGCAGTGGGCGCTGTATCAGACCATCTATAGGGCTCGCGAGGCCCTCTCCGTCGTCCTTTGAGTTGTTGCACTCGCCGTGGCACCGAGCATGATCAACATGGTCAAGGAACATTAGGAATCAGGAGATGGCTTTACTTGGAGAGGATGACAGTAGGGACCCACCAGGGCCATAGCCGTACGTACGCAGGTTCCACCTCATTATAAACAACTATATTTTTTTCCTTCCTCCTGGTTTCCTAACATCACGGTCCCACACTATTGTCAACCTATATAGTCAATAAATGAGAGAATTGCACAAGGAGCGGCCGACAGCTGGGACCCAGTAGCTCTAGCAGTATTTGTGTTTTTGAGGTGTGAGCAGAGTTTTCTTGAGCGATGTTTTTCTTATTGTTGAGAGAAGCAGGGTATCAACTGGGTGGGTTGTGACTCGTCTGGCCCAGGCTATTATTTTATGTCAACCAAATTTCCAGCCCAGATATTAATATCTAAATGTGAAAATGGCTAGCCCAGCTATTCTTTTTTGCGGAATACCCAACCCAGGTCAACTTGTTATTCTACGGGCCGCATTAGACTTGCCAAGAAAATGGGCTTTAAGAAATAATAAATGGGATGTAATTAAAAAAATTGGATGTAATAAATATAAAAAATGCACCGAATAGGTACATTTTTATTCTTCTCAAAAAAGGTAAATTTTTTAATTTCATTACTTGTTGAGCGCACAAAATTTCGTTGGATTTTTACCTAATAAAAAATTATTTTGAAATTATATTTAACCTGACTCTAAATTTCGGGTTAAAAAATATTTTGGATCCCATCAAAATTTTAGAAATTTTGTTGATTTTTTTGAGCGGTCGGCTGAAATTATTAACAAAGTCTTGGCTAGAAAATGGGCTGTACTTTTAACAAACAGTAAACGGGCTGAGTAAATTCCATTAGAATTAAAAAAATGGGTTGTACATTATAACAAATCACAAATGGGCTATATGTTCTCTACCATAGATGTGATGGTCACTTGGGCCTACTAAGTTGACGTGTACGCAAGGCCTTGTCAACTTATAGTCAACACAGGATTCTATTAGCAGTGGCCGTTGGATGTCCATCTAACAGTTGTGGTGCTTCCTCAATCTCGGATATTCATGCTTCAGGTTCCCAAACCACCGCCGGCGGTACCGCTCGCTACCGCCTTCCGTGGTCAGTTGTCCTGTCACGCAGGCCTCACTGGCCCACCCTACTCCCATCGCCGTCCAACCCATTCCTCTACTCAGCAACAACTCCTGTTATTCTCTAGCGACGACAGCCTCACACCGCAGCCGAACCAGTGAACCCTCGTACTCCCTTTCGCATGGACATCCACTGTTGTGTCTTCGCTGGCCCCGGTTCATTCCCTTCCTAGGCCTCACCATTGTCCACCGCATTGGTTCTCTCGGTGCGGTGTGGTCAACTTTGTCAACAAATGATAAACATCGGAAGAGGCATGAACATGGTGTGGCTGACAGTAGGGACCCACGTGGCCCATGGCCGCATACGAGCAAGTCCCTCCTTATTATGCGAAAACAAATGATTTCTCCCCCTGACAAGTTTGAGCCACCAGCTACATATTCGCACGCAGGCAAGTGTTTCCTTTATTACATGGAAAAAGTTACCTCTCCCTGACAGCTGGGACCCACAAGCTTTATTATGATCAATTTTGCAAAAATATAGATTGTACCAAAGATACTAAATTGTTTTCTTTTTATTCTAACTCGAAAAGAAGAAATTAAAAAACCCAGAAAACATCTTCGCACGCAAGGAAGTGCCACCTTATTACGAGCAAAAAAATGATTCCCTGTGCTAGCTGGGTCTCACGAGATTTGGAGGCTGACTTGTGGGTGAAAGCACAAGTGCTCCCTAGGTGGTTTTGGTAATTAATGTCAACATATCTCTTGTTGGACTAACACTTTTATCTAGTATGTTTCAGATAAATTCAACAATGGAGTGGCATGGACCAAAGGATGTGGGAACTCCTTCAAGATGCTAAGGACAAAGGATTGGCTCAAGCTTCAAGCTCAAGACTCTTCATTTTATATTTTAGTGATCCAAGATCACATTGAGTCTATAGGAAAAGCCAATACTATCAAGAAGGGATGAGGTGTTGCTTAATGAGTTTCTTGCTCCACAGTGCTTAGTGATATGCTTCAAAACCCTCAACCACTTTCCCACTTCCACACATATGACCTAAACCTAAAGTCAAACTCGGCCCCACCGATTCTTTCTATCTGGCGCCACCGAGTTCAGATGTCATAGCCACTGCCACAAACCCTAGGTAAATCAGTCTCACCGATAGGGATCTTGGTCTCACCGAGATGGGATTGTAATCTCTCTGTGTATGTCCATTACCAAAATCGGTCTCATCGAGTTTGAGCAATCAGTACTACCGAGATTACAATGCAAACTCTCTGGTTAACTTATTACCAAAATCGGTCCCACCGAGTTTGAGTAATCGGTCCCACCGAGTTTGCCTGACCAACTTTCTGGTTAGATAATTACCAAAATTGGTCTCACCGATTTTGTGTAATCGGTCTCACCGAGATTACGTTATGCCCTAACCCTAACCATGTCGGTCCTACCAAGTTGCATGTCGGTCCCACCGAAATCACTAACGGTCACTAGGTTTACTAAAATCGGCCTGACCGAGTTTGTTGATTCAGTCCCACCGAGTTTGGTAAATTGTGTGTAACGGTTAGATTTTGTGTGGAGGCTATATATACCCCTCCACCTCCTCTTCATTTGTGGAGAGAGCCATCAGAATAAGCCTACACTTCCAGCATCCTATTTCTTAGAGAGAACTACCTACTCATGTGTTGAGGCCAAGATATTCCATTCCTACCATATGAATCTTGATATCTAGCCTTCCCCAAGTTGCTTTCCACTCAAATCTTCTTTCCACCAGATCCAAATCCTATGAGAGAGAGTGGAGTGTTGGGGAGACTATCATTTGAAGCACAAGAGCAAGGAGTTCATCACCAACACACCATTTGTTACTTCTTGGAGAGTGGTGTCTCCTAGATTGGCTAGGTGTCACTTGGGAGCCTCCGACAAGATTGTGGAGTTGAACCAAGGAGTTTGTAAGGGCAAGGAGATCGCCTACTTCGTGAAGATCTACCGCTAGTGAGGCAAGTCCTTCGTGGGCGACGGCCATGGTGGGAAAGACAAGGTTGCTTCTTCATGGACTCTTCGTGGGTGGAGCCCTCCGTGGACTCGCGCAACCATTACCCTTCGTGGGTTGAAGTCTCCATCAACGTGGATGTACTATAGCACCACCTATCGGAACCACGACAAAAACATCCATGTCTCCAATTGCGTTTGAATCCTCCAAAACCCTTCCCTTTACATTCTTGCAAGTTGCATGCTTTACTTTCCGCTGCTCATATACTCTTTGCATGCTTGCTTGTTATGTATTGTGAATGTTAAACTTGTGCCTAAACTCCACTTAAACTTAAAGAAGTTAAAAACTGCAACTTTGATACTTAGTGTCTAATCCCCCCCCCCTCTAGACACCTCTTATCAAGGTCCTACAAGTAGTATCAGAGCATTGGTCTCCATTGCCTTGGTTTAATCACCGTTGGAGGAAGATGGATGAGTCTACTTTGGGGAGTCTTAGACATAGAGTGCCTATCCTTGATAAAGAGTATTTTCATGAGTGGAAAAATGAGATGCTTGTAATTTTCAATCAATATCATTTGAGCAAGTACATTGCTAGCCCTTGTGCACCTCATGTTGATCCTATGCATCCTACTCTTGATGAGTCAATTGACATGATTAGGAATGTTAGAACTATCACTAGAGGCTTGCCTATAAACTTAATTATAAACTTGCCTACTCTTGAGTGTGCCTACACTATATGGAAATTTCTTGAGAAACGCTTTCCAAATTATTCCTTGAAAAATCTAGATGAAATTGTCCATAAGTCTATTGCCTTGAGTAAGATGAATACTAGTGATCCTATGTTTGGTGATCGTCTATTTGAACTTACAAACCTTATGCCTGCCAAAGGAAATGTTGAGTAAGATGGATATTATTTCTGAAGCCATAAGAATTCATAAGCAAGATCATTGTCAAACTCAATCTAACGAATTACCTTCTCTAGGACTTGATCCACCACATGACGATGTTGAACATGGATACTATAATGAGGATGATGATAGTGACTTCGATCTTGACGATTCAAGGAGACACTTTGGTCTTATGGCAAATCTTCGGGGATATATGTCAGGAGGAAAGGAATGGGTTCTTGACAGTCGATGTACCGATCACATGACCGGAGATAAAGACATGTTTCGTGAGCTTGCTGAAAATGATAGGTCTTGAAAGTATGTCACTTTCGGTGACAACTCAAAGGGTAAGGTGGTTGGCCTCGGTAAGGTGGCCATCTCACAGATAGCTCCATTCAGAATGTTATGCTTGTTGAATCTCTTGGTTACAACTTACTTTCGGTATCTAGACTTGCTAATTTCGGTTTCAATGTCCTATTTACTGAAGTAGATTGCCAAGTGTTTCGTCGAGTCAATCATAAAATGGTCTTTACCGGTATATGTAGAGGTGATCTTTACATTGTTGATTTCTCTAAAAAGGCTCAACCTAAACTTGCTTCATTGCTAAATCCTCAAAAGGTTGGTTATGGCATAGATGACTATGTCACGTTGGCATGAGAAACGTTGACAAGCTTATTAAAGGGAATCATATCCTTGGTGTTAACGATGTCATATTTGATAAGGATAGACTTTGCAGTGCTTGTCAAGCAGGTAAACAGGTTGGAGGAAGGCATCCCATGAAAAATATCATGACCACAAGGAGGCCACTTGAGCTACTTCACATGGATCTTTTTGGTCCCAACGCTTACAAGAGCCTCGGTGGAAATTCTTTTGGTCTAGTTATAGTTGATGATTTTTCAAGATTTACGTGGGTGTTCTTTGTCGATGATAAATCGCAGGTCCAAAAGATCTTCAAAAACTTCGCCAGGAAGGCTCAAAATCAGTTTGAAATGAAGATCAAGAAGGTTCGCAGCGACAACGGAACGGAGTTCAAGAACGCAAACGTGGACACCTTTCTTGATGAAGAAGGGATTTCACACAAGTTCTCGGCTACGTACACACCACAACAAAATGGAGTTGTTGAGAGGAAGAACCGGACGCTCATCGAAATGGCGAGAACGATGCTTGATGAGTACAAGACAAAGAAGCACTTTTAGGCGAAGCGGTTGAGACAGCTTGTCATGCAACAAATCGCTTGTATCTTCACAAGCTACTCGGCAAGACGGCATCTGAGCTCCTCACCGTAACAAACCCCAAGTTGGATACTTTCGAGTATTCGGCTCAAAGTGCTACATTCTTGATAAGCATCGTCGTTCTAAATTTGCTCCTAAGTCTCATGAAGGTTTCCTACTAGGTTATGGCTCAAACTCTCACACTTACCGTGTCTACAACATTTTCACCTGAAAGGTTGAAGAGACGGTAGATGTGAAGTTTGATGAATCTAATGGCTCACAAGTAGAGCAATTGCCAATTGATGTAGGAGACAAAGATCCCTCGGAAGCAATCCAAGACTTGTCTATTGGCAAGATTCGTCCAACGGAGGTGAAGGAGAGTACCTCGTCTATCCAAGTGGAAGCTTCTACCTCACGACAAGGTGAACCAAGAGTTGATACGAAAGCATCCACAAGTGGGACACACCAAGATGAAGAAAACGAGGAAGTGCATCAAGATGAACGTCAACAACCTCCTTCTCCACCACGACAAGAGAACGACAACGCGAACAATGAAGAAGGCCAAGAAGAAGAACAAGATGAAGAAGAAGTTCAACCAAGAACCAAGCAAAAGCTTTCACGAGTTCGAGCAAGAATTGCTAAAGACCATCCCGTTGAGCAAATCTACAATGATATTCAAACCGGGAGAATCACTCGCTCTAAAACTCGTTTAGCTAACTTTTGTGAAAACTATTCTTTCATCTCTAGCATTGAACCTATGAAGGTTGAAGAAGCATTGGAAGATCCGGATTGGATAAATGCTATGCATGAAGAGCTACACAACTTTGAGAGAAACCAAGTTTGGACATTGGTTGAGAAGCCCGACAACAACCACAACATCATCGGTACCAAATGGGTGTTTCGCAACAAGCAAGATGAAGATGGACAAGTAGTTCGCAACAAAGCACGTCTCGTCGCCCAAGGCTACACACAAGTCGAAGGTATGGACTATGGTGAGACTTACGCTCCGGTTGCTAGACTTGAGTCCATTCGCATCTTACTTGCCTATGCTAATCACCATGATATCACCTTGTACCAAATGGACATTAAAAGTGCTTTTCTAAATGGTGAAATAGAGGAGGAAGTTTATGTTAAGAAACCTCCCGGCTTTGTCAACCCTAAGAAACCAAATCATGTTTACAAACTTCACAAAGCCCTTTATGGTCTTAAACAAGCTCCTAGAGCGTGGTATAAATGCTTGACCAAGTTCCTTATTGAAAAAGGCTTTGAAATTGGAAAAATAGATTCTAAAAGGGTTAATGGAGAACTATTTGTGTGCCAAATTTATGTTGATGATATCATATTTGGATCAACTAACCCTCATTTTAGTGAAAAGTTTGGGAAGCTAATGTCGGAGAAGTTTGAAATGTCTATGATGAGTGAACTCAAATTCTTTCTTGGTTTGCAAATCAAGCAAACTAAGGAATGTACCTTTGTCTCTCAAACGAAGTACACCAAGGACCTATTCAAGAAGTTCAATATGCAAGAATGCAAAGGTATGACTACACCCATGCCTACTTGTGGACATCTTGACTTGACCAAAGATGGTGAACCGGTTGATCAAAAGGTTTATCGCTTTATGATTGGTTCATAGTTATATCTATGTGCTTCACGTCCCGATATCATGCTAAGTGTGTGCATGTGTGTACGATATCAAGCTGCTCCTAAAGAAAGTCATCTTAAGGCCGTGAAAAGGATAGTGAGATACATAATTCATACACCAAATTTTGGCATTTGGTATCCTAAGAGGGCCTCTTTCGATCTTGTTGGCTACTCCGACTCGGACTATGCCGGAGACAAGGTTGATAGAAAGTCCACTTCGGGTACTTGTCAATTTCTTGGTATATCTCTTGTGTCTTGGTCCTCCAAGAAACAAAACTCGGTATCCTTATCCACCGCCGAAGCGGAGTACATTGCCGCTGGTTCATGTTGTGCTCAATTACTTTGGATGACCCAAACTCTTAAAGATTATGGGATATATGTGAAACATGTTCCATTGCTTTGTGACAATGAAAGTGCTATCAAAATTGGTCATAATCCCGTACAACATTCTCGAACTAAGCATATTGAAGTTCGTCATCATTTCATTCGAGATCATGTTGCTAAGGGTGACATTAATCTTAAGCATGTTCGCACCGAAAAGCAATTAGCGGATATATTCACTAAACCTCTTGATGAGAAAGTGTTTTGCAGGTTGAGAGGAGAATTGAACATCATAGATGCTTCAAACTTGGAGTAGAAACTCCATTGGATACATGCTAGACATGAGCTTATGACTAATCCTTGATTTTTTCTCTTATGATGAAAATCTTATGTCTTGGATATATTTGCATCTAGCATGTTATATAACCCATGTAGGTACTTGGTTGAATCAAATTCCATGAGATTGTAATCTACTCACATCTTGAGCAATCTCTACATCACCAAGTCTCTACACTATGGTGGTTGAAGACAAGGAAGCACGGAACCATTCAAACATATCCTTTGACAAATTCTATGTTGAGCTTCATGATTGTCATTTTTGGATACACAAGTGCTTTTCCTTGCAAGAACTAACCCATGTAGGTAGATGGACTCGAATTCCAAGTGGTGCTCCCAACTCTTGATAAGCTACATCAACCTTGAGCAACCCACACAAGTTCAACTGCATGGTCAACACCACCAACCAAGGTATGTTATTCCATCTTAGAGAAGCTTTACTCTGAGTCATGAGCTAAAGCAACTCGACAAGATGTGAATACATCAAGATGCTTAAACGAAAAATGGTAACGCCATTTTGAGCTTAAACGATGAGTATGACCTATGATCAAGTGATCTCACTTGACTCCTAAGTCAATATACTCTAACATAGGTGACTTTGTCGCCGACCATCTCTAGATGAAGTTCTCTTGTGTTCTTTTCTGTGCTTTTGCAGTTGTCTCATGCATATTTGTTTCCCCTTTCAAAAAAACTTCATCTAGATTTCTTTCTATTTGCTCTGCATTTTCTGCATCCAATTCATTGCATATCATTAAGTAAATTCCTTGCAAATCTTTGTGAGATCCTACTAGTCTAGTGAGCTGAGGTGACAAGTGTTTTCTCTATGATGAACTCGGTTTCACCGATTTGTTGTTTTCGGTACAACCGAAGCATACCACTCGGTGCCACCGATTTAACAACAGGCAAAACAGTTTGCCACTTATTATGTGTTTCTTCTGATCCAGCTCCACTCAGTGAATCTTGTCCTGTACAAGCATCACATTTATTTGTGACTCAAGGATCAAACCCTTCTTGGAAATTGATGTCAAAGGGGGAGAGAGAGATCACATCAAAGCTTATCACTTGAAAAAGGGAGAGAGTATTACTTTCACGGGGGGAGAAAGAGATCTGCAGGGGGAGAGAATACTCAAGTAGAAAGTATTTCTCAAGGATCCTAGATGCTTTGTGTTCAAGAGGAGAGATGCCACATGTCTTCTTGAGGGGAAGGACATGTTCATATGTGCTTATTTGCATTAGCTCTGTTTATTTATATCTTTTAGCTCTGGTTTTCTGTTCCCTATCTTCTCCCAGTATCCCATGCTAGATTTAGGGGGAGCAAGACATCTAAGGGAAAGAAATCATTTAAATTCATTGCATATCTTTATCTTTGGGGACATGTCTAATCCAATGTGGTACTTAGTACTCACTCTCTACATGTCATCCCAGTCTTGGTATTCTTGTGGTTTCTTCTGTTTGCTCTGGCTAGTAGATGTACATGTGTTATCTAACCTTGTTTACGCAGGTTCATTCCATCCTAAGCCAACTCAAGACTACAAGCTAAGTATATGCATCACAATCATGTGTATGAGGAATTCTTGCTGATGTACATACTGTTTGCAAGAAGGACTCATGAGCATGAAGGTATTTTCTTCAATATTCTTTGCTCTGATGCATATGGCCAAGATACATGTAACACATTGCCTACTCTGTCATGGTTATGCTCTCACATGCTCCGATTCCATATTCACATGATTGCATACATGTAGGGGGAGCCTATGCTTGTTACATGTCTTTCCAAAGCTTTACTTGCTATTCTTTATATCTTCATCTAAAGCTTTGATGTATGTTGTCATCAATTACCAAAAGGGGGAGATTGAAAGCACAAGTGCTCCCTAGGTGGTTTTGGTAATTAATGTCAACATATCTCTTGTTGGACTAACACTTTTATTTAGTATGTTTCAGATAAGTTCAACAATGGAGTGGCATGGACCAAAGGATGTGGGAACTCCTTGAAGATGCTAAGGACAAAGGATTGGCTCAAGCTTCAAGCTCAAGACTCTTCATTTTATATTTTAGTGATCCAAGATCACATTGAGTCTATAGGAAAAGCCAATACTATCAAGAAGGGATGAGGTGTTGCTTAATGAGTTTCTTGCTCCACAGTGCTTAGTGATATGCTTCAAAACCCTCAACCACTTTCCCACTTACACACATATGACCTAAACCTAAAGTCAAACTCGGCCCCACCGATTGTTTATATCCGGTGCCACCGAGTTCTGATGTCATAGCCACTGCCACAAACCCTAGGCAAATCGGTCTCACTGATAGGGATCTCGGTCTCACCGAGATGGGATTGTAATCTCTCTGTGTATGTCCATTACCAAAATCGGTCTCACCGAGTTTGAGCAATCGGTACTACCGAGATTACAATGCAAACTCTCTGGTTAACTTATTACCAAAATTGGTCCCACCGAGTTTGAGTAATCGGTCCCACCGAGTTTGCCTGACCAACTCTCTAGTTAGCTAATTACCAACATCGGTCTCACCGAGTTTGTGTAATCGGTCTCACCGAGATTATGTTATGCCCTAACCCTAACCATATCGGTCCTACCGAGTTGCATGTCGGTCCCACCGAAATCACTAACGGTCACTAGGTTTACTAAATCGGTCCGACCGAGTTTGTTGGTTCGGTCCCACCGAGTTTGGTAAATTGTGTGTAACGGTTAGATTTTGTGTGGAGGCTATATATACCCCCCCACCTCCTCTTCATTCATGGAGAGAGCCATCAGAACAAGCCTACACTTCCAGCATCCTATTTCTGAGAGAGAACTACCTACTCATGTGTTGAGGCCAAGATATTCCATTCCTACCATATGAATCTTGATCTCTAGCCTTCCCCAAGTTGCTTTCCACTCAAATCTTCTTTCCACCAGATTCAAATCCTATGAGAGAGAGTTGAGTGTTGGGGAGACTATCATTTGAAGCACAAGAGCAAGGAGTTCATCACCAACACACCATTTGTTACTTCTTGGAGAGTGGTGTCTCTTAGATTGGCTAGGTGTCACTTGGGAGCCTCCGACAAGATTGTGGAGTTGAACCAAGGAGTTTGTAAGGGCAAGGAGATCGCCTACTTCGTGAAGATCTACCACTAGTGAGGCAAGTCCTTCGTGGGCAACGGCCATGGTGGGATAGACAAGGTTGCTTCTTCGTGGACCCTTCGTGGGTGGAGCCCTCCGTGGACTCGCGCAACCGTTACCCTTCGTGGGTTGAAGTCTCCATCAACGTGGATGTACGATAGCACCACCTATCGGAACCACGACAAAAACATCCGTGTCTCCAATTGCGTATGAATCCTCCAAAACCCTTCCCTTTACATTCTTGCAAGTTGCATGCTTTACTTTCTGCTGCTCATATACTCTTTGCATGCTTGCTTGTTATGTATTGTGAATGTTAAACTTGTGCCTAAACTCCACTTAAACTTAAAGAAGTTAAAAACTGCAACTTTGATGCTTAGTGTCTAATCCCCCCCCCTCTAGACACCTCTTCTCAAGGTCCTATAGTGGGCCAAATAAGTTGACGCGTACGTGCTTTGTGAACTTAGTCAAAACGATTCTAGCTGCACTGACAGTTGGATGTTAAATCAACGGTCGTGATGCGTCTTCAACTTCTGGTTTTCTTGCGCCAGCCGCCCAAACCAGGCCCGTCGTACCGCCTGCTCCAGCCTCCCGTGGCCGGTTGTGCTGCCATGCGGGCCTCATGGACCGACCATACTACGACTGGCCAGACCTTCCCTCTACACACCCACACCCCCTATTATTCTCCGGCGACGACAGCCTCACACTGCAGCCAAAGCAGTAAACACTTGTACTCCCCTCCGTGCGGGAAACGACTATCATGTCTTCCCTGGCTCCTGGTCATTCCCTTCCTAGGCCTCTCCATCGTCCCCGCCTTGGTGCTCTCGACGCGGCGTGCTCAACGTGGTCAAGGAATGACTTCCATCGGAAGAGGACTGTACGTGGAGAGGCTGACAGCTGGGTCCACGGCTGTAGCAAGGAAGTGCCTCCTTATTACGCGCAAAATAATG
The DNA here is from genome assembly GCA_021437245.1 of Aegilops speltoides. Taxonomy (NCBI): domain Eukaryota; kingdom Viridiplantae; phylum Streptophyta; class Magnoliopsida; order Poales; family Poaceae; genus Aegilops; species Aegilops speltoides. Next base: position 334,668,111 of record CM038144.1, read on the forward strand.
ATTTGTCCACCTGACAGCAGGGGCCCACTGGAAGGGCCTCTGTATTTCGCGAGAAAAACATTCCCGCTGCTGATAGCTTGGACCCACCAGCTATATCTCTTTGCACGCAAGTGCCTCCTTATTACGCACAAAAAAATGAAGACCACCGCTGCTAGGTGGGACCCACCATATTTTGAGGCCGACTTGTGGGCCTACTAAGTTGACGCGGATGTAGGGCTTTGTCAACTTAGTCAATATAAATGATTCTAGCTACAGTGACCGTACGATGGCAATCCAATGGCTGTCGTGTTTCTTCAACCTCTGGTCTTCTTGCTCCAGCCGCACAAACCATCGCGGGCCGTGCCGCCTGCTCCTACCTCTCATGGCCGACTGCTCCTGCCTCCCGTGGCCGCCTGCTCCTACCTCCCACGCCCGCCTGCTCCTGCGTCTTCCCCTGCTCTGCATCGTCCCCTTCTTAGGCCTCACCGTCGTCCGCCGCCTTGGTGCTCTCAGTGCGGCATGGTCAATGTGGTCAAGGAACGACTTCCATTGGAAGAGTACTCTACGTGGAGAGGCCGACAGCTGGGTCCACGACCGCAGCAAGGAAGTGCCTCCTTATTATGCGCAAAAATAATGATTCCTCCACCTGACAGCAGGGACCCACTGAACGGGCCACCGTATTTCGTGAAGAAAAAAAGTTTCCCCCCTGAGAGCTGGGACCCAAAAGCTACATCTTCGCACGCAAGGACGTGCATCCATACTATAAAAAAAGATTCCTACCTGACAGCTAGGACCCACTAGTTATATCTTTGCATGCAAGGAACAGCTAGGACCCACCCGGTTAAAGCGTACGTAGCGTTGTCTGTCTGATCGTGAACATGTATGTACATACTGGTCGATCGGTCTCTCTGCAGCGATGAACTATGGCCGAGTAAGGAGCAACACGTGTCGTAGTAGAGCCGCGGACATAGCATGTCACATGCAGTCCCGTCTATAACATGTACACATACGTACAACCACGCTGCAAGAAAGTAAATACGGCTACGTATGTACATACAGACGTGGTCTCGAAGGCGTACAGCGATGTCGTCTTGTTCATCGGCAGCCAACCGGCTGGGTCAGAACGGAGGAAACAACATCGTATTCATCGGGAGGCAACCGACTGGGTCAGAATATGTCGTGTTCATCGGGAGCTAATTGGCTTAGACGGAACAGCCGAAACGAGATCTGGCGTACCGCAGAACGGAGGAAACGGTCCTTCTGTTCGACCGCGTACGGTCGATACGGGGTCTTGTTCCTCGGGGAGGGTCTGGCATACCGCAAAACGGAGGAAATGGACTTCTGTTCGAGTGCCTATGGTCGAAACGGGGTCCTGTTAATCAGGAGAGGTGTGGTGTACCGCAAAATAGAGGAAACGGACTTGTGTTGGAGCACCTACGGTCGAAACGGAGTCTTGTTCATCCACTGTCTATTGCCTCGCTCCAACCTCCACGGGCTACTGTTCATCCACCTTCGACCTCCTCCAGCCTCCACGGGCTACTGTTCATCCATGGCTATTGTTCATCCAGCCTCCACCGGCTGCTATTCATAGAGCCTCCACGGGGTCCTGTTCATCCACCCCCAACCGGCTGGGGTGTGGCAGCCTCCTCGAGGTCATGTTCATCCAGTGGCAATGGCCTACTACCACGGGGTCATGTTCATCCAACCCCCACCGGGAACTGTTCATCCACAGCCAACCAACCGGCTCGACTCACCATGTCTTGACTCGTCCTACGTACCACACACACAGTAGCAACGGTCACTGTTCATCGAGAGGCAACGCAACACTGGCTGGCTACGTCGCGCATGGGGGCTTGATCGGCTTCAGTAAGTAGCAGCAGTGATCAATTGCTTGGGTTCAGTTAGCAGCAGCAGCGAAGGAATCGCTCGGGTTTAGCCAGCAGCGAATGAATTGCTCGGGTTTAGTTAACATCCAAGGGATCGATAGCTCGGGTTCAGAAATGTGCGATCGCTCGGGTTCAGTTAGCCAACGCCTCGAACATATGCACATACACAATAGAAACGCGGAAACCTCCATGCATCTCTATGCCCCGACCACCCACCGTAACCGGGAACTCCCCAATATTTTCCTCGCCCTCGCTTCTACCACGGTTTTTTCCGTCATGGACAGCCAAAGAATATCATGCAGCTACGTCTCCGGCCCGCCCAAGACGAAAAGCCCATTTCCTGCCATGACTTTTTATCATAGAAGTAGGATCCCACCACATCTATGATGATACTGGGTTTTGTCATAATTATCATCATAGAAGTGTCATAAGCATGACAGGAAAAAATTCGTTCGGCCCAAAATGTCACGGATGTGTCTTTTTTTTTGTGGTGTTCCTCTCTGTAAACCGTGTCGGATTATGATGTATATCACAAACGTTTGTGTTTTACCAACCTTGTGCATCGTAACGACCTGTTGGGCATAATTTCACCATAATTTAATTGTTGCTATTCCAAATTGTACCGAATTTGAATTTGAATGTATGCTATAGCTTTATTTATATCCGTCAGGTTCAAACAACCAATGCATTATTTGATTCATAGGTACATATGTTCAAGAATTACATAAGTACCAAATAAAGAATGATGAACCACAGTTGTATACTTTTACTATAAAAGACGGTAAAGAAAGAGGCGAAATACATTACGGTTGCTGAACAAGGTGAAGCGGAATACCCATATTGTGCCCTCCTCCATGCAGAAGGCACGCACGACTCTACTCAAACCCCTTGTGATGGCCGACCACCCATCCTTCACGGTCTTCATGAAAGCATCTAGATAATCATTGTGTTGTGGTAGAGATACTTTAACCTTTGCAAGCCCACCAATCATGTAGTTTGAGAGGTAATCTTGGGTAAACTGCTTTGGGAACCACTACAAAGGAAAAAGATTCAGACATTGTCATCTAACACAACTCATTATGGGTAGTAAAAAGAAGGTTGCAGAGTTCTTACTTACCATCCTGCAGTTCGCTGTTGTCTTGGATAGTGTAAACAAATAGTTTAATTGCCATCTTTTGACCCATTTTACTAACAATCTTTATTAGCTTCCTCACTTGATGCTGGTTCATCGATATCTCATTGCCCCATACGGAGAAAGGGTCAAAGCGTGGATCTTTACCAATGACATATGTACCTAAAAGCACCGAGTTAATATTAGAAGCTAAACAACAATTTCACAATGATGTAGTACAACACTCTTTAATAATATCTTATAACATCCAATATACTCAGATATTAGATGAATTAACATATTATATTATGGGCTAGAAGGAGTTATTGCATTTTTACAAATTATCGGCTGATTAACTGTTGCTGTATCCATGGGTTAGAGTTAGTTTGAGCTAGTTTGGTAGCCCTAAAGTATATCCAAACATGAGGGCTAGTTTGAGCGAGTTGCATCTAACCCACCCAAAAAAACTATCCTACCCAAGAGGTGCTAATTCGAGATAATTCTCCTAGTGCATTTATTGTCAATCTAACTCTGTCATCCAAACTCCTCTTTGGATGGAGTTAGTTCAGGGTTAGTCATGAGCTAGAAACTAAGTCTAACCTCTATCTAAGTTGAGTATCCAAACGGGGTTGTGTTGTTGTTGTTGTTGCTGCTGCTGCTCTTCTACGTATATCTAGACATCATCAGAACATTAAGGTAACACTCTTCCTTGTTGCTATGTAGCCTAGGATTGCATATTTAGACATTAAGTACAGTGCAGGTTGCTATGTAGCCTCAGATATATTACATATGGCCCTAGTTAACCTAAGGATAAATGGGTTATAGATATATTCAGTTAAAAGTCCGATTCACCAATTAGTCCCTTATCAGCCCCCGGACAATATGGTACCAGCTACCGATATCTTGAAAAGTGAGTATATATAAGCCATGGGATGAAACTAACCTCGATGGAAAACAACAGTCGTTCCCAAAATTGTCCTATGTAAGTACATCGAGAGGCATGTTGAGCACAACAGGCTAAACATCAACCAAATATATCCATGAAGGACAAAATAATCTCCAAAAGATAGCTTCAGTGTGCAGGTTTAAGCACGCTAGTAAAGCAAAACAAGTGGAAAGGTGTGTTAACTGCAACAGGCCTAACATTTAACAACAAGCAAACATAGTCATCCAAACTGGTATTGTGTCGGTCTAAGTACACTGTTTATTGTTAAATAAAAATGGAAAAGTGTGTTAACTACAAGATGCAGCAACCAAATGTAGTCATTCATAGTGGTATTATTGAAACTGATATTGATGAAATTGAACTGCATTGTTCATGCTTGCAGATATAGAACATCACGTTGTGAATAACTGGAATAAACAAGGCATACTACTAACAACCAAAGATAGCATTTGAAACTGGACATATGCTAACTACAAACAACCGAACAATCAAAAAACTATATATGAGGCATATGCTAGCTATAACAGGCTTAAAGCAAGCAAATATATGCATTCCTATCAGTATGTTTAAAACTGGATTGATGAAATGTACTGCACAGTAAATAGTTTCACATATAGGGCATCACATTGTGAACAACTGAAATAAACAAGGCATACTACAAACAACCAAATATAGCAATTAAGACTGGACATATTCTCACTACACTACAAAAGGGACTCGGCAAAGCAAATCATGGGTTCCCCCTGTGAAGAGGCACGGCGAAACAAATCATGGGTTTCCTCACTTGTCGCTGATTGGCTCGTTCCCGTGGGAAGAGTACGGACCCTGGACGCGGTTCATGTTGTCGCAGATTGGCTCCTTCCCCTTGGAAGAGCACAACTGTAGGGTTCCCACCCTAATGTCGCGAACGGGCTCTTTCCCCTTGAAAGAGCAGATGGGCTCTTTCCCCTGGAAGAGCCGGAGAGGGTGCCCTCCTCATGGTCGCCATCAATGAGGTCTGACTTGGAAGCTGTGGATCCCAAGCCAGCATCGCAGAACATGTCCTTCAGAAATGACAAAAGGGGCTTGATGGCGATGTAGGATGGCAAATTCTTGATAGCGAGCCAGAGGAGATCAGCAGCGGGGCCATGGATGAGATCGATGGCGGTTGAACCCAAGGGGTTAGGGTGGGCCACTTAACCTATGACATAGCTCGCGTCAGGCCATCGCTTTCGATGACCTCGATGTCGTAGTCGGCGTCTGCGACATATATGCATACTCTAGCCCACTGATTTAGTGCTTGCAGCCAGTAATGGTCATCAGCTTCCTCGGTGGCCACCTCGGCAACCTCGGGCGATGAGACTGTGATACACCTCTTTTGGGCCAGTCGCTCCTCGAGCTCCACGGGAAGCATAACCGGGCTTAGGCTGCGATGCTCTAGAGTGGGGGATGTGGATCTGTGGGAAAGGGGGCGTTTGGCAGGCGTCATCTAAGAAACTCAGGGCGGCCTGGGTATGGAGATCGGTGGGTAAGCTGCATGGGAAAACCAACAGATGTTGACAATGGAGGCCTTGCGACGGAGACGGCGGCAGTGGTGGCAACCTTTCTAGGGTTTCAAGCGAGGGAGTGTGTGTGTGTGTGTGCGCACGCGGGCTCCCCCGAGGAGGTTTTGGGTGTGTGTGTGTGTGTGTGTGTGTATGTGGACAGGCAGCGTGGGGTGTGTTTCAGGAAATGACGCGGCTACCGAAAATTTTACTACGCGGAAGTCAAACGTGGGAGTGAAATGACGGGGCTATTGAAAATTTGGATGATGGTGCATCACACATGGTCCGGAAATAACAACCGTGTGTTATGAAACCGAAAAACCCTCGAGGCGGGCACATATTTTCGAGGGATGCGGGCGGGAGCAGGAACAAGAAACATCACACATGATCTAAACATAAAAATCGTGTGTTATCAAACAGAAAAAACCTGCAGGTGGGTAGATATTTTTCAGAGGGGAAGCCACGTGGAGCTCAATGTACTGTGCAGATGTGCGTGAAATGGGCACCGGCGTGGCACACGGTTAGTGTGAGTGAACTATATCTGTTGCGTCATCCGACTTGTCTAATGTTCATAAATTTGGCGAAAATGACGCGGGAGAGGGTCAGAACACGAACACACTTGCATGTGGACCAAATATATGTATGAAAAGGGTGGTTTGATGTTCAAATACCAAATGCAACTTCAATGTGGCACCTATCTCGCAAAGCGCACGGTATTGCTTCCCCCCCCCCCCCCCGCTCGTGTCGGCAGGAGGGGAATCCTAAGCTATGAATGCATGCCCCCCCCCCACGGAGGTTCACCTAGCAAAGTGCAAAGTAGCAGCCCCCCCCCCCACACACACAGTTTCAGTCAGCGGGCCGGAGAGGGCATCTCACCAAGATGGGTCGTCAAACAGACCAAGAATAATCCACCTTGGTCGTACAACCTCTCTCTTGTTGGTCAAAGTGATGGTTGTCCATGCGACCTGGAAGATGGGCTAGCTCGCCAATAATCACGCAAGTAGCTAGTCCCCAAAGACAACTACTGCCTGCGTGTGGCACAAACATATGTATGGAGAGGTGTGTTTGAATACACAACGGAACAACTTTGATGTGGTACCGTGCTTTCAAACCAAAAATCCCCACACTGTTGGTACCTCGTAGCTCGTAGCGACTCCTGGCGACAGCGTTCCTCCCCCAGCACAAGGTCCATCTCCCGTGCGGCATCCTAACGTGCCTCATCAAATGCCAGAACCCGCGGGGAATGATGCATGACCTCGTGAGGGAGGACCGCCTCGGCTCCATAGACGAGAAAGAATGGGGTCTCGCCTGTAGGCTTGGTCGCAGTGGTGCCGATGGACCACGACGCGGACAGAAGCTCGTCGAGCTAGCCTCTGCCGCAGGCCTCGAGCTTTTTCTTGAAGCTTCTTGACTTGAGTCCCCTCAAGACCTCCGCGTTGGCACGCTCGGCCTGGCCATTGCTCCGCGGGTGCGCCATCGAAGCGTAGCATATCTGCGTTCCAAGGTTAGCACAATATGTTTTAAAGAGGTTTCTCATGAACTGGGAGCCGTTGTCGGTGATGATGCGATTGGGCACCCCGAAGCGGCTTACGAGGCCCTTGATGAACTTGACTGCGGAGTCAGCCGTGATGGTGTGGATAGCTTCCACCTCCGCCCACTTGGTGAACTTGTCAATGTCGACATAGAGGTAGCGGTAGCCCTCGGGCGCTCGAGGAAATGGGCCTAAGATGTCCAACCCCCAAATCTCGAATGGCCACGAGAGCGGGATGGTCTGGAGGCCCTAAGCGGGCTGACGGATCTGCTTAGCATGGAATTGACAGGCCTCACAAGATCTTACCAATTCAGTGGCGTCGTTGAGCGCTGTGGGCCAATAGAACCACTGTGGAACGCCTTGCCCGCGAGGGTGTGTCATTAAGAGTGATGCCCACAATCCCCACCGTGAATGTCGGCCAGCAGCTCGCACCCCTGCTCCTTGGAGATGCACCACAGGGAGACGTCATTCGGGCGCCTTCGGTAGAGCTCACCGTCTTGGATGCAGTATGCGGTAGCCTGGCGGGTTACCCGCTCTGCATCCTCTTCCTTCTCCGGCAGGGTGCCCTGAAGCAGGTACGCCTTGAATACCTCAGTCCAGCACCCCTCCTGAGGCTCGAGCGTGAGGAGCAGGCGGGTCCCTGAGGCCGGGGTGCCCGTGGTGGGTGTCATGGGCAGCTCCTCCCAAGGCAGCGCTAGCTCGGCAACAAGGGGAACTACTAATGGCCTGAAGAGCCGCTCCTCGAAGACGCTAGCCTCCTACGGGAGGCGCCGGGACGCCCTCTTGGGGATGTCGTCTGCCTCCTTGTTCGTGTCGCGTGGCACGTGCTATAGTCCCAAATTTAAGAATTGCTTCTCAATTTTGCGTACCTCCTCGAGGTATGCCTCCATGTAAGCCTCCTTGGGGTAGGAGACCTTCTCGTGCTAGAAGCATAGCTACACGGCATAGTAGAGCTTGTCTTGGGTGGGCGAGATGAGCACAGCTCCAGCCCCCGCGCCCTGTCACGCGAAGGCGCCATCGAAGTACATGACCCAACCATCAGGCGCTTCGTCTCCTAGGGCGAGAGAGCGGTCATCGCCTAATTCTTGGCCGGGCGCATTAGTCCACTCAGCCACAAAGTCAGCGAGGGTTGCGCCCTTGATGACTCGGGTGGTGCTGAATTATAGCTAGAATGCCTGCAACTCAATGTCCCATTCGGCAACCCTTCTCGCGGCATTGGGGCTTCGGAGCACCCTCTCCAAGGGGTAGGCCGAGACGACCTTGATAGGGTGGCCTTGGAAGTAGTGGCGCAGCTTCCTAGAAGCAACGAGGAGTGCGAGGAGAAGCTTCTGCGGCATGGGGTAGTGATACGTCTGTCGGTGTCAAAACCGGCGGATCTCGGGTAGGGGGTCCCGAACTGTGCGTCTAGGAGACAAGGGACACAATGTTTTTACCCAGGTTCGGGCCCTCTCGATGGAGGTAAAACCCTACTCTTGCTTGATTGATATTGATGATATGGGTAGTACAAGAGTGGATCTACCACGAGATCAAGGAGGCTAAACCCTAGAAGCTAGCCTATGGTATGATTGTTGTTGTGATTTTTGTCGTATGGACTAAAACCCTCCGGTTTATATAGACACCGGAGAGGGCTAGGGTTACACAGAGTCGGTTACAATGGTAGGAGATCTACATATCCGTATTGCCAAGCTTGCCTTCCACACCAAGGAAAGTCCCATCCGGACACGGGACGAAGTCTTCAATCTTGTATCTTCATAGTCTTGGAGTCCGGCCAATGATGATAGTTCGGCTATCCGGACACCCCTAGTCCAGACTCCTCAAGAGCCCTGAACCAGGCTTCAATGACGACGAGTCCGGCGCGCATATTGTCTTCGGCATTGCAAGGCGGGTTCCTCCTCCGAATAATTCATAGAAGATTGTGAACACCAGGATAGTGTCCGGCTCTGCAAAATAAATTCCACGTACCACCTTAGAGAGAATAATATTCACACAAGTTCAATCTGCTGACGTATTTTGTGGCGTGACGTCACACCACTACCAAGCCTTTACTTGAATCGTTTTTATTATACCACCTCAGCGCGTTTGGCGAAGCGGTTTCCTTGGCACGTCTTGTCGAAGCAGAGATCGTGTTCCCCTTATTCCGGGATTCCCATCAATACGGACGTGGGTAAACCAACCGCGCCCATTGCCACGCCCCCTCCATTGAAGGCGAGTTCCAAACGGTCACGGGGACGGCTCTTGGTATTCTCCCTCTTTATAATGAGACCAAGGCTCGTTTCTTTTCTTCAACCTCAATCGAACCTACCCCTCGCCCCAAGTTCCAGCACTCAGGGCTCCAGATTCGAGCGCTTCAGACATTCGACAATGTCCGGATCCGACCTACACGGCCGGTGGATGCCCTCCTCCATCACGGAGGAGGACGTGGTAAAACTGAGAGAAGCCAGGTACCTAACCTACGAGATTTCGCATAGGTTGCCTGCCCAAGGGCAAGTTATTCCTACTCCCGAGCCAGGCGAGAGCGTCGTGTTCGTGTCTCACCTCCGTCAGGGTTTAGGCTTCCCGATGGATCCTTTTGTGAGAGGGCTCATGTTTTACTATGGGCTGGACTTCCATGACTTGGCTCCGGAGTCCATCCTCCATATCTCATCATTCATTGTCGTGTGCGAAGCCTTCCTCCGCACCACCCCTCACTTCGGTTTCTGGCTCAAAACCTTCAACGTGGAGCCGAAGATAATTGAGGGGCGTCAGATAGAGTGCGGCGGGGCGATTATAAGCAAGAGGGCCGATGCTCCATGGCCCGAGGGCTCTTTTCAGGAGGAGCTCGGTTTGTGGCAACAGGAGTGGTTCTATATTACCGCTCCCAGGGGCAGCAGGCAGAGGCCGCCGCCCGTCTTTCGCTCTGGCCCTCCACAACGGCTGACGTCATGGGTCAACAAAGGGCTTGACTGGGGGCCGTCTAAGGACGTACCACTATTGCAGGGCCGGATTCGAGACCTCCAAGAGAGGGAGATCAATCTAGTCATGGTGATGCAGGTTATGCTGATTCGGCGTCTTCTGCCCTGCAAACATCGCCCCCTCCGCCTGTGGGAATTCAATCCGGAGGGACCACGAGCTCTCCAACACTTCATGGGTACGACAACCGTGGAGATGTACAAATTGTTCTTCGGATCACAAGAGGTGTGTCCGGAATTGACCGAGGACGCCGGCTTAAGCTGCAATCGCCCGGATACTCAAGTAAGTAGCCCTGTGTCCGGACATACCATTTGTTTGCATATCTTGGATTTGCCATTTAACCAATCGTCCTATGAACAGGAGTGGATAGCGCAAGCAAAACTGATACGGTGTCCGGCCCCCCTCCTAGAGACCACGCCGGATCCCGTGTTGGTCAAGATGCTAGAGGTTGCGCCTTCAGAAGAGGGCAGAGGGGAAAATAGAGGAACTACCGCCTCTACTAAGGAGGCTTTCAAGAAAGGGGGGTCGAGAATCCCTTCTTCCAGGGGGAGAAGAGGACCGCTTCCGAAGATCCGGAGGCTAAGGCCTCAAAGCGGGGGAAGAAATCTTCACCAGAGGGTCCTGCGCCAGGGGAAACCCCGGCCGCACTATCTCCCCTAAGGAATCAGCCCTCCAGCGAGCCGTAAGTAGAAAAAAGGGGAGTTTTTTAATAAGGGACATCCCTATTTTTGCTTCTGAGGATAACTGAAGTTTTTACCTTGTAGTTCGGATCTCCGTCCTTCTCAGCTGAGCTCGTCTTCGGGGGACCTTCGTCCGGAGATGATGGAGAGCGAGACGCCTCCATCTGCCGCACCGTCAGGCGGGGCGGACAACCCTGAGGTGTCGTCGCGGAGGGTATCCCCGAGTCCGGCAGGGCCGGAGAGTTCGGCACCAACTGGTGTACGGCTGGGGGAGCTGAAGGATCTGCTCGAGAGGGCGTCTATCTCAGAAGATCGCCGTACATTAATGAGTATGATGATTGAAAGAATTTCATCCGCTGAGGGCGGGTTGCATGATGCCGTCAGAAGTTTACTAGCGGGGTTTGAGGTATGTAAAAATGACATGCCTTTTGACAGTTTTGCACATAAAGTGCGCCCTGTATAGATAGTAGCCCCTGAGACTCGGTATGTTGTCGAAAGCGACAGCATGCCGAGGATCCTGATCTTAGTTATTAATTCTTGCCTTTCCTATGCAGGTGGCGGATCGTCCGGTGGCCAGCCGGACTGATAGAGTTGCCGAGCTAAAGCGGCAACTCGACATTGCGGATGCGGACATCGCTACCGTCGATAAACGACTTGACGAGTCACAAGGTAGGTTGTTTCTCCGTGGTCACCTAGTAAGGGAGCTGATGCCCTCCTTACAACATGTATGCTTAATGCGATGGTGCCGCTGCTGTGGAGGACCTTGGCGAGCTTGCTCGAGCCAAGGAGCAGGCGGAAGGAGTGATGCGGCTGCCTCGAAGGCGATTTAAGAGCTAAAAGCGAAAAGGCTGCTCACTTTGCCGGCGAGGAGGAGATGGCGGAATGGCCGTGAAGTGAAGGATGTTACCGCCGCTATGAGGTTCTTGAAAAAGGATGCGGCGGAGCAAGAAGACTGAAGAAGGCCACCGCCGAAACCAAGGATGCCCGTTCTGCAATGAGGGCTATAAAGGAGGAGCTGCGTCAGGCCGGAGACATTGCGGCTGGAAAGCCTTTTCTGCTGTGCAGGAAGTTCACATATCAGAAGTATGCTCAGCTTGGCCACCGTGGGGTGCGAGAGGATCCTTATCTAGATTTGGTGGCGAGTCAAAGGGCGGATGCGGTTGTGCACTTCCGAAGCCAAAAGGATCACGAGATGGAAGAGCTTTTTTGGTCTCAATTCCACAGTCTGGAGCGTTCACTTCCGTTGACCGATCGGTTGGCTGAGTGGGCTGAGCTGAATAGATTGTCCGGATTTGCCATGACGGATGTAGTGGCTCATCTATGGCCGGATAGCCGAAGAGTTATTTTGGCTTGTTACAGCAATTCCTTGGGGCGGTGTCGCATACCAAGGCGATGAAGCGGTCGGCATGCATAGAGGGTGCACGGATGGCTCTCGCCCGTGTTAAGACATACTGGGCGGAGATGGATGCCACCGACGTTGCATCCCGGGGTTCGGACGAGAGCCGGTTACCCGCCGAGCACTATTTTGGGGAAGTCCTGCAGGGCGCTCATTTAATAGAGTCGCAGTGCTCGAAAAATGTTATGTTCAAATGACATGTATGATTTGTAAAACGATATTCATAATATAAGTGCTTTTTATACTTGTGTGTTCAAGTATTGAAATATCTCCTGTGCGGTCTTTAATGTATACATGTATATAACCTGAAAGATGGTAGTCTTCGGCTTCAGCCCCCACGCACAGGGTGCGGGGGTGTTTGCAAAGGGGTCGCATTTTCACACTTAATCCAACGTCTTGGTCCTGTGAAGGAGGTGGTAGCACAGCAAACTAGGCAACCGGACTATAATGCTTTATCACTTTCACTTAGCCATAGGAGTTTGAAGGTGGGGCTATGATATAGCCCCTGGGGGCACCGCGCTCTCCGAATTCGGGGCGTGTATGTGCCTGACCGGGAAACGGTCCTTCGTCAAAGCGTAGGAATTCTAGACATTCCGGTAGTCGATCGAGTGGTTGACCGCCTCGCTATATCATGATACCAATTTTCGGCTTTCTCTACTGAGGTGCTCGCCTGGCCGAACCGGGGCACAATCACAGTAGTTCTCCTGGTGCCGCATTAGCCGATGATACGGAACGTAAGGCAGCAAAACACAGGAGCCGGGCAAACCCAACATTTGACCAAAGACATGATTCGGAGCTGATGCATATAAGGCCTAACTCGAGACACCGAACACTCCCTGAGGTATTCAGTCTTTATGATAATGGGCAGAACAATGCCCTAAGCCCCTAGTGTCCAGGTTCGGGCGAGAACTTCTGGCGCGGCCGATGCCAAAACACCAGCCTCCTCCTTGGTTATGGTAAGAAACCGGGGGATGTGTATCAACAAGAGACAGTAAGAAAGGTTTATGCAGGGTTTTAATCTGAAAAGAATCCTTGCAACGGGTCCCTGCTGCACGTCTACGCCTGTGTCTCCGTTGTGCTGTATCCTGGACGGGTGTAGCACGTTGTTCATCTGTAAAAGAGAAGAACTTAGTTTGGAAAGGTATCGTGCAAAAAATGTATTTAAAACGGAGTGTGAATAAATGAATAAAGTTGAGCTTTTATTGGCTCTCATTGTTCACGCGCATAGCCCCTTGTGAAGGGGTATGCGGCTAGGAAGCCCCTAGTTTATCTATGCCGGACTCGCCTAGCCGTGTCCGGGGTCTTGAGCGACCTTTTAAGGAGATGATGCCGCGTGGACCGGGCATTTTAAGTGTAAGAGACGCGTAATGCGGTATTGCGTTAAAGCGGACGAAAGCTTCGCGTCCCAATAGTGCCTGGTGGCTACTTTTAAATGGGGCGATATGGAAGATTAGCTTTTCGCGACGGAAGTTGTCGGATGAACCGAACACAACTTCTAGTAGTAAGGAGCCCGTGTAATTGGTGTAAGGGCCTGGCGTCACTCCTTTGAAGGAGGTGCTGCTATGGCGAATTTTGGTAGGGTCTATCCCCATCCTGCGGATCGTGTCCGGATATAGCAGGTTTAAATCGCTATCGCCATCCATTAGGACTTGTGTAAATTGTAGTCCGTCAATTATAGGATCCAATATCAAAGCAGTCCATCCTGCGTTTCAAATACTTCCGGAGTAATCCAGATGGTCGAAAGTAATTGGTTTTGACATCCAATCTCGGGATTCCGCTGGGGTGGACCGTGCGGCATGTGCTTTGGTAGACGCCTCCGTATTTTTCCTTGTTATCACTTGAAGTGAATTCACTGTTTTTACTTCTTGTGGGAAGTTCTTTTGTTTTCCGGCGCTCTACTTGTGGGGTTCGTCATCGTCCTCGCTTGGCGTGTCGATCCCCTTATGTTCGGCGTTGAGTCGGCCGGACTGCTTGAAGACCCAACAATCTCGGTGGGTGTGGTTTGCAGGCTTCTCGGGGGTACTGTGGATTTGACATATCCTATCCAAAATTTTGTTTAGGTTGGATAGCTCGTCGCTGTTGTCCTTAAGAGGCAATGTTTTGTTGTTCGGCCGAGAGCTTTTGAATCCGGCGTTAACCGCCGTGTTCTTCGGGCCATTTTCTTTATTCCGGCGCTGATCTTTTCTGCGTCGTGATTTCCCATTTCCATCTCTGACCTCGGATGTACTTGGGTCGCTGGTGCTGCATCTTGCCAGCCAGCTATCTTCTCCAGCATAAGCGGGTCATGAGGCTTCGTTAAGCGGCCATTGTTCTTGGTTTTTCTGGCGAGGTGTCTGGCGAGCCATTCGTCTCGGACGTTATGTTTAAAAGTTGCTAAGGCTTGGCGTCGGACGATCAACTATTTGGTTCTTTTGGTGAGAACCTGTTCGAGAATTATGCGTCTTGACTCTCCGGGCTGTTGAGTTATGTGACCTAAATCGTCTGCATCCGGAGGGCGGACAAAAGTCCCCTGAAAATTTGCTCTAAACGCATCTTCGAGCTCTTCCCAACTTCCAATGGTATTTTCTGGGAGGCTTTTGAGACAATGCCGAGCTGGCCCTTTGAGCTTGAGGGGTAGGTATTTTATGGCATGGAGATCGTCTCCTCTAGCCATATGTATATGTAGGATGTAATCCTCAATCCAGACTCCGGGGTCTGTTGTTCTGTCGTATGCCTCTATGTTTACAGGCTTAAAACCCGCTGGAAATTCGTGATCCAGTACCTCATCGGTGAAACATAGTGGGTGTGCGGCGCCCCTGTATTTAGGTGTGTCGTTATCTTCGAACACTCGTCGTGTTGTGTTGCTTCCTGGAGCCCTCTTTTTTGGCCCATAAATGGACCTGACAGGGCCATCCTTTCTGCGAGGATCTTTATGTGTATCATGTGCCGGCTTGTGTGCGGCGCCGCTTGCCGCTCTTAGCTTTGTCATCCGGTCGTCTATCCGGCCAGCAGATCTTCTTTTTTGATTGTGGTGGCTCTGGCCTCCTCGTCAAATTCGGAAACAGCTTAAACCGGGTAGCTCTTTGCTTGGTGACCATTGCCATATTTGTCTGTGGTCTTGAGTACTTTGCTCCATCTCATTCTGAGTACGTCTTCCGCTGTTTTGAGCTTCCGCTACCTTCTTCAAACTTCTTGCGATGGCGGCGAGCCTTTTGTGAAGGTTCTTATGCTCGGTGATGTGTCCGGCGTGAGATCGTCTGGACTGTTGTTTTTGCCGGGATGGGTTGCTTGTCCAATTCATCTGTTCGGATGGTTGCTTGGTTGCATGTTAAATGCCCTTTGGTTCGCCCTGCTCTCTGGCTGGAGTCGTTATGGGTCTTTGTTGTTATCGGCGAGACTTTGGGCGGCGCTTGCGTCGCCGTTTTGGTTGTTTTTCGGGGGAATTATCCTTCGCCGCGTCCCGTTGTTCCTCGTTATCGCTTCCTTTTGGTGTATCCACCATGTATATGTCATGAGTTGAGGTGGCTTTCCAGTGCCCAGTAGGCGCTGGTTCTTGGTCGTCTCCGGCATCGTCGTCCAAACCGTTGATGTCTTCGGAGTCGAAGTCTAGCATGCCGGTTAAATCGTCGACAGTGGCTATAAAGTGGGTGGTGGGTGGGCTTTGAATTTCTTCATCGTCCGCATCCCAACCATCCTGACCGCAGTTCGGCCAGGGTTCTCCTGATAACGAGAGATACTTTAGCGAACTCAGGACGTCACCAAAAGTTGAGTGTGGAAAGATGTCCGCGGCGGTGAACTCCATGATCGGCGTGTCGGATTCGATTGGAGGCGCGGAGGTTCGGAGTCCGGAGAGTCCGGCACCTCGAGTCCTGGCGTCACCAGGACAAGGTCGATGTCGGCTCCATCACCGTAGGGTAGCAGCCCCGAGGCGGTGTCTAGCCACCCATCCTCGACCTGCAATCGGCTCGAATCATAGATCGGAGCGGACTCGTGTCGACCTCGAGGCCTTGTCCGTGCGAGCTAAATCATGCCCATCGTGACAAGGCTGGCGGCGCTCATTGCGGCTCAAATCCATCAAAGATCAAGTCTCCGTGGATGTCGGCCGTGAAGTTCGGACTTCAAATCGACCGATGGCGGGCGTAGCTTTCAATCTGCTCCAGATGGCCAAGCAAATTGGCCCGCAGTGCAAAGCCGCCGAATACGAAGATCTGTCCTGGGAGACAAGTCTCACCCTGGACTACGTCGTTGTTGATGATCGAAGGAGCCATCAAGCCTATCGGTGAAGACACAGAGGAACTCTCAATGAAAGCACCAATGTCGGTGTCAAAACCGGCGGATCTCGGGTAGGGGGTCCCGAACTGTGCGCCTAGGCGGATGGTAACAGGAGACAAGTGACACGATGTTTTTACCCAGGTTCGGGCCCTCTCGATGGAGGTAAAACCCTACTCCTGCTTGATTGATATTGATGGTATGGGTAGTACAAGAGTGGATCTACCACGAGATCAAGGAGGCTAAACCCTAGAAGCTAGCCTATGGTATGATTGTTGTTGTGATTGTTGTCATACGGACTAAAACCCTCCAGTTTATATAGACACCGGAGAGGGCTAGGGTTACACAGAGTCGGTTACAATGGTAGGAGATCTACATACCCATATTGCCAAGCTTGCCTTCCACGCCAAGGAAAGTCCCATCCGGACACGGGACGAAGTCTTCAATCTTGTATCTTCATAGTCTTGGAGTCCGGCCGATGATGATAGTTCGGCTATCCGGACACCCCCTAGTCCAGGACTCCCACAACGTCCATTTTGCATCATGCTTTTATATCGATATTTATTGCATTATAGGCTGTTATTACATGTTATGTCACAATACTTATGGCTATTCTCTCTTATTTTACAAGGTTTAACATGAAGAGGGAGAATGTCGGCAACTAGGATTCTGGGCTGGAAAAGGAGCAAATATTGGAGACCTATTCTGCACAGCTCCAAAAGTCCTGAAACTCCACAAAAGTCTTTTTTGGAATTAACGATAATTATTGAGCGAAAGAAGTACTAGAGGGGCCCACACCCTGGCCACGAGGGTGGGGGGCGCGCCCACCCTTACAGGGCGCACCCCCTGCCTTGTGGGCCCCCTGGTGGCCCTCTGGTGCCCATCTTCTGCTATATGAAGTCTTTTACCCTGAAAAAAATCATAAGCAAGCTTACGGGACGAAACTCCGCCGCCACGAGGTGGAACCTTGGCGGAACCAATCTAGGGCTCCGGCGGAGCCGTTCTGCCGGGGAAACTTAGTAATATCTTGATCGTTTTTCTTAGTTCAATCCTTTTAGTAATATCTTGATCTAGTAGAATAAAGTTTTGGTATGAATTAGTTTTGAGTTTTGCTTTGTGATCCCTCTATGTAATGGAGTCCGTGAGCTATATATAATAAAGATTAGTGTTGAGTCAAGGGCTTTGCTATCTTGCTATGATCTTATGTGCACAAAAGAGTAAAAAGAAATAAAAGAGTTCATATTGATCTTACAGATAGTAACAACTTCACACGTAGAGAGTATGAGGCTTAAAAGTTGTTGGGAGTTGGCAAACATAGTTTTGGTCATCGTTGCAATTAATAGGAAGTAATAAAGAAAGAGAGGTTCTCACATATAAATATACTATCTTGGACATCTTTTATGATTGTGAGCACTCATTAAAGTATGACATGCTAAAGAGTTGATGTTGGACAAGGAAAGACAACGTAATGGGTTATGTTTTCTCACATTTCGGTTAAAGTATATAGTCATGGATCATTCAAACATGTTGAGCTTGCCTTTCCCCCTCATGCTAGCCAAATTCCTTGCACCAAGTAGAGATACTACTTGTGCTTCCAAATATCCTTAAACCTAGTTTTTGCCATGAGAGTCCACCATACCTACCTATGGATTGAGTAAGATCCTTCAAGTAAGTTGTCATGTTGCAAGCAATAAAAATTGCTCTCTATATATGTATGACTTACTAGTGCGCAGAAAATAAGCTTTATATGATCGTGTGATATGAAAGTAATAAAAGCGACGGACTGCATAATAAAGGTTCATATCACAAGTGGCAATATAAAGTGACGTTCTTTTGCATTAAGATTTTGTGCATCCACCCAAAAAGCACATGACAACCTCTGCTTCCCTCTGCGAAGGGCCTATCTTTTTACTTTATGTCTTTTACATTATGCAAGAGTCAAGGTGATCATCACCTTTCCCTTTTTATTTTATCCTTTGGCAAGCACCTCGTGTTGGAAAGCTCCTGATATATATATATATATATATATATATATATATATATATCCAATTGGATGTAAGTTAGCATAAACTATTACTGTTGACACTACCCTTGAGGTAAAACGTTGGGAGGCAACACTATAAGCCCCTATCTTTCTTTGTGTCCGACGAAAACTCCAGAACCATAAGTATTTCGTGAGTGTTAGCAATTGTAGAAGACTAAATGATAGTTGAGTATATGGACCTGCTGAAAAGCTCTATTCTTGACTCTTTCCAATGTTATGATAAATTGCAATTGCTTCAATGACTGAGATTATAGTTTGTTAGTTCCCAATGAAGTTTCTGAACGATACTTGACATTGTGAATAGATTGTTACTTGAGCATAAGAAATCATATGACAAAATATATTTATGTTGCTGTTATAAGAATGATCATGATGCCCTCATGTCCGTATTTTATTTTTATCGACAACTCTATCTCTAAACATGTGGACATATTTTTCGATATCAGCTTCTGCTTGAGGACAAGCGAGGTCTAAGCTTGGGGGAGTTGATACGTCCATTTTGCATCATGCTTTTATATCGATATTTATTGCATTATGGGCTGTTATTACATGTTATGTCACAATACTTATGGCTATTCTCTATTATTTTACAAGGTTTAACATGAAGAGGGAGAATGCTGGCAGCTGGGATTCTGGGATGGAAAAGGAGCAAATATTGGAGACCTATTCTGCACAGCTCCATAAGTCCTGAAACTCCACGAAAGTCTTTTTTGGAATTAATGATAATTGTTGAGCAAAAGAAGTACCAGAGGGGCCCCACACCCTGGCCACGAGGGTGGGGGCGCGCCCACCCTTACAGGGCGCGCCTCTGCCTCGTGGGGCCCCTGGTGGCCCTCCGGTGCCCATCTTCTGCTATATGAAGTCTTTTACCCTGAAAAAAATCATAAGCAAGCTTACGGGAGAAACTCCGCCGCCACTAGGCGAAACCTTGGCGGAACCAATCTAGGGCTCCAGCAGAGCCGTGCTGCCAGGGAAACTTCCCTCCGGGAGGGGGAAATCATCACCATAGTCATCACCATGATCCTCTCATCGGGAGGGGTTCAATCTCCATCAACATCTTCACCAGCACCATCTCCTCTCAAACCCCAGTTCATCTCTTGTATCCAATCTTTGTACCCAAACCTCAGATTGGTACCTGTGGGTTGCTAGTAGTGTTGATTACTCCTGGTAGTTGATGCTAGTTGGTTTATTTGGTGGAAGATCATATGTTCAGATCGTTAATGCATATTAATACCTCTCTAATTATGAACATGAATATGCTTTGTGAGTAGTTACGTTTGTTCCTGAGGACATGGGTGAAGTCTTGCTATTAGTAGTCATGTGAATTTGGTATTCGTTCAATATTTTGATGTGATGTATGTTGTCTTTCCTCTAGTGGTGTTATGTGAACGTCGACTACATGACACTTCACCATTATTTGGGCCTAGAGGAAGGCTGGGAAGTAATAAGTAGATGATGGGTTGCTAGAGTGACAGAAGCTTAAACCCTAGTTTATAAGTTGCTTCATAAGGGGCTGATTTGGATCCATATGTTTCATGCTATGGTTAGGTTTACCTTAATACTTCTTTTGTAGTTGCGGATGCTTGCGATAGGGGTTAATCATAAGTGGGATGCTTGTCCAAGAAAGGGCAGTACCCAAGCACCGGTCCACCCACATATCAAATTATCAAAGTAACGAACGCGAATCATATGAGCGTGATGAAAACTAGCTTGATGATAATTCTCATGTGTCCTTGGGAGCGCTTTTCTCATTATAAGAACTTGTCCAGGCTTATCCTTTGCTACAAAAAGGATTGGGCCACCTTGTTGCACCTTATTTACTTTCATTGCTTGTAACCTGTTACAAATTATCTTATCACAAAATTATCTGTTACCTACAATTTCAGTGCTTGCAGAGAATACCTTACTGAAAACCGCTTATCCTTTCCTTCTGCTCCTCGTTGGGTTCGACACTCTTACTTATCGAAAGGACTACGATAGATCCCCTATACTTGTGGGTCATCAGGTAGCATGCCCGCGCGTCATGCAGCATGGTGCTGACAAAGTAGACGGGGTGCTTGACTTGGGAGGAGATGTCCGCCGAGTCTTGCTACTCTTGGGATGATGGAGCCTCAGGAAGCCCGTCCTCAGGGGGGCCAATATAGCTTTAGGGGCCGCGACCTCAGGGGGGGCCATCTCTAGATGGTTCAGCAGCGGCCTTAGGCGCGCTGTCCTGAGGTCGTGGCGTCTTGAATGGGTGTGTGGTTCCGTGCCGTGCACCCTTGGTTGCATGATCCTCATGGACTACCACTAGCGCCGCGCTGGCTGAGTGAAGTGTGGCATCCAGGTAAAGCACCAGGGGCTCGAGAGGACGAGGCACCACCATCACCGGTAGGCTGGTGAGGTACTTCTTGAGGTCTTGAAAAGCTGCGTCGGCTTCTGGAGTCCATTTGAACGGGCTCTTCCTCTTCATCAGCTTGAAGAAAGGGAGGGCGCGCTCGCCTAGCTTGGAGATGAAGCGCCCAAGTGAGGTAACGCAGCCTGCCAGCTTCGGCATTTCCTTGAGAGTTTGAGGCTGGCTCATCCTTTCTATTGCATTGACCTTCTCCGAGTTGGCCTCAATTCCTCTATGCGACACCAGGAACCCCAATGGCTTGCCAGACGGGACATCGAATATGCACTTCTCAGGATTAAGCCGCAGCTTCACCTCGCACAGGTTGGTGAATTTCTACTCAAGATATCCACCAAGGTTCTTGCCTTCCGGGACTTGACCACTATGTCATCGACATAAGCCTCTGTGTTTCTTCCAACCTACTTGCCCAAACCGATGTGCATCAACCGCTGGAAGGTTTCTCTAGCATTGTGCAACCCAACCGGCATGCAGGTTTAGTAATACACCCCACACGGGGTCAGGAAGGTCGTCTTCTCTACATCTTCTACCACTATCTTGATTTGATGATAGCTTGAGAAGGCGTCCAGGAAGCATAGTAGATCACACTCGACAGTGGAGTCAACGATCTGGTCAATGCGAGGAAGAGAGAATGGATCCTGAGGGCAAGCTTTGTTCAGGCTCGTGAAGTCAACGCACATGCCCTCTTTCCCGCCCTTCTTGGGGATGATGACTGGGTTTGCCAAGCACTCTGGGTGCTGCACTTCCCGGGTAACGCTGGCCTCCTGTAGCTTGTGGGTCTCCTGGACGATGAACGACTATTTCTCCGGGGCTTGCTGTTGCGCCTTCTGTTTCACGGGGCTCGCGTGGAGGCACAAATGAGGTGGTGTTCGATCACCCCCCGAGGGATGCCTACCAGGTCTGTTGCTTGTCAGGCAAATACATCCTTGTTCGCACGGAGGAAGCTGACCAGCACCTCCTCTTGGGTTCGGGGGAGGCCTGCGCCTATGCTGAAGGTAGCTCCTGACTCCGCGCCCTTGTCAACTGGTACTTGCTTCATTTTGGCCCGGTCTTGAGACAACAACGGCTTCTTCTTCGCCGGTGCAGCCCCCGGGCCCTCCGGAGCACTCTCCGCACTTGGCCATGTAGCCGCCATAGCCTTGAAGGTGAGCCTGAGGGCTGTTAGTGCATCCCCGGTGTCTCCCGCCATGGTGAGGATGCCGCTGCTTCCCGGCATATTCATGACATTGTAGCCAGGGTGAGTCCCCACCATGAACTTGGTGAGGGCAGGGTAACTGAGGATGGCATTGTACGGGAGCCCAATGCGCACGACATCAAAGTCGATGAGCTCGGTGCGGTAGTTGTCGCACGTTCCGAAGGTGACAGGGAGGCGAATCTGCCCCACGGGGCAGGTGGAGCCGCTGACCACTCCGGAGAATGGCTTGGTGGGAAGGAGTTGGTCGTGAGGCACGTGAAGCAGGCCGAACACCTCCACCGAGAGGACGTTGAGGCCGGTGCTGCCATCGATGAGAGTCCTGGTAACTGCTACGTTGCAGATGGTGGGGGTGCAGAGCATGGGTAGTGCGCTGGCACTAGTCGTGGTCTTGGGGTGATATCTGGAGTCGAAGGTGAGGTCTGCCTGGGGCGCCGCCCAGCCCGGAGGGGCCCCTCGCAGGGACGAAGGAGCCCCCATCTGACGAAAGAACTGCTTAGTGTGGTGGTTTGAAGCTGGCACCTGCGACTCGCCGAGGATGGCCGCAACGGCGTGGTGTGTTGGAACCGCAAAGCGTATGTTGAATAACTTGCGCAGCTCCTTCCATGAAGCCACCGAGGACTCTAGTAAGTTGAGAAGCCAGGTGCAAGGTATGCCCGCGAGTGCCATAGGGATCCAATTTGCCATGGCCTTGTCGTCTCCGCCCGCCGCCCAGATGGCTTCCTCGTACGCCTCCAGAAACCCTGCAGGGTCCGTCGTGTCGTCGTAGCACGGCGGCAGCTCTGGCCTGAACTTCAGAGGCCACCTCACTTGTCGCAAGGCAGGGGGAAAGGCCCGGAAACCCATGACGCCTCTGAACGCGCCCGGTGGACCAGCGGAAGGAGCGATTCCCGCCATGGAGATCGAGCAGCGAGAGCGGAGCGTGGTTGATGAAGATGCCGACCTTTGACACGCCCCCTACCTTGCGCGCCAAATGTCAGATTCTGGGCTCCGCGGACCCAAGAAAGGTTCGAACTCAGGGGCGTGTGCGAAGAACTCAACCTCTCAAGCCGATCGATCTGCTGCTCTCACGACCTAGCTCGATGAACAAGAAGGAGAAAGACACAGCAGTTTACCCAGGTTCAGGCCACCTTGCGGTGTAATACCCTACTCCTGCTTTTGGTGGATTAGCCTCGCGAGGGGCTGAGGATGAACTAGTACAAGTGGAAGAATAGCCTCGGGAGGCTTGTTCTTGTGATGATCTCTTGGGGATTCGATGAGCTAATCACCCACCGCCTTCTACGATGGTGGCTAGGCTATATTTATAGTGGCCTTGGTCCTCTTCCTCCAAAACTTTGGCGGGAAGGGATCCCACAATGGCCAAATTTGAAAGGGGATAAGAAGTACATATGATCCTGACAAAAGGTGGTCTTTGCCTGCAAAGCTTCTTATCGAAACGTCGTGGTGGGCTCGTTGATGACATCCACCCTGCCATTCTGGCGGTCCTGGTCTTGTTGCATGCAAATGGCAACCTTTGGCTGATTCCTTGGGACTCCACACCTACGCTCGCCTCCTTTGCACCAAAGAGGAAACCTGCTGCTCTGCGCCCGCTGGCGCACGCCTGGCCTTAGTCGTCATGGCTGATGTCATTTCAGCCTCGTGAGGCCGGGTCTTGCATAGAAATCTCCGCCCTATCCCGAAGGCCACCTGAGGAGGCCACTCCCTCAAGAGGTCTTGATGTCACCCCCCTCGTGAGGCTTGGCCCCTCGTGAGGGTCTTGTCTTGTCGTGGTTGTAGATGGGCCATACCAGGCCATCGATGGAGCCACGTTGTGGGCCGCAGGTAGGCAGGTCTGGGTACCCTGGTTCCCAGAACGCTGACAGTGTTATGCCTTTCTTTTTATATAAAAGACTTGATTTGAATAAACTCATGCCTACTAAAATATCTTTGAAAATGGCTGACAAATCAACTACCATACCTATTGGTATTTGTGAGTATGTGCCCGTTGTTGTTGCTAATGTTACTATTTTGACTGACTTTGTTATACTTGACATGCCCAAGGACGACAACATGTCGATCATCCTCGGTAGACCCTTCTTGAATACTACAGGGACTGTTATTGATTGCAATAAAAGCAAGGTCACTTTCCATATCAATGGTAATGAGCATATGGTGCACTTCCCGAAGAAACAATTCCAAGTGAATGGTATCAATGTTTTTGAAAAATCTCCGACAATCACTATTGGAAGTTTTCAGCTACCTCTACTTACTGTTGAAAAGAAATATGAAATGCTTATTGTTGGGGACATTCATATCCCCATTGAGGTAACTTAGTGATTTACAAAAGTTCTTCAGTTTCATGCTAATCGAAAGTGGTTGTTAATAAGACTTGATCAACCTTACTAATGAATCATTTTTTATAGGTATGAAGTTGATGAATTTAGTGAGCACTACCTTATGTCCCTACCTTTTTCTGTTTTTATTAGTTAAATAAAATAAAATGCCATGTTTTGTCTGTTTTCTGAATTTCCCTTGCAATAAAAAAATTGACCCAAAAATAAAAGTTCTCAGAATGCTCTGAAAATTTAATAGGATTTTTTCTGAATATTTAAGAATTTTTGGTGCAAATAACATAATTTGATCTGCAACCCACACTACTAGGAAAAGGCTTGTTAGTGGCGCACCTATTTTTGCCATTAATGGCGCACTATAGGTGCGCCACTATCACCACGCCACAAGTAACAAGTACTAATGGCGCACCTCTGGTGCGCCATTAGTATACCAGATAATAGTGGCGCACCTGGTAGTGCGCCATTACTACCTTTTTAGGTGCGCCACTCATAACTTTTATTATTATTTTTTGTCGATTTTTTTTTTGAATTTGGAAGCGGGAAAATAGTAATGGCGCACATTCTAACCCCCACGGTGCGCCATTACTATTTTGAATTTTGAATCTGGATTTGGATCGCGATTTTGTTGCCCTTTTTTTGCTTGTTTTTTTTGCACGATATTTTTTCAAATTTTGTTCTTGTTTTTGGATCTTGTACGTTCTTTTGCCGAAGAGGATTTCGCCGGAGAGGAGGGCCGAGGAGAGACCATGAGGAGGAGAGGAGGGAGGACGAGGAGGTCACCGGAGAGGAGCTCGCCTACATCGTCAGAGAGGAGGAGGAGGAGGTCACCTGAGAGGAGCTCACCTACATCACCGGAGAGGAGGAGGAGGTCGCTGGAGAGGAGTTCACCAGAGAGGAGGGAGGAGAAACCGTGCGGGGAGGGGAGGAGAGGAGGGAGGAGGAGCTCACCGAAGAGGAGGGAGGAGGAGATCACCGGAGAGGAGGGAGGAGTAGCTCACCGGAGAGGAGGGAGGAGGAGAAACCGTGAGGGGAGGGGAGGAGAGGAGGGAGGAGGAGGTCACCGGAGAGGAGGGAGGAGGAGGTCACCGGAGAGGAGGAGGAGGAGGAGGAGGAGGAGGAGGTCGCCGGAGAGGAGGAGGGGAGTATGGTGGAGGAAAGGAGGGGAGATGGAGTGGAGGAGAGGAGAAGATGGAGTGGAGGAGAGGTGGAGTGGAGGAGAAAAATGAAGATGTAAGGAGGAGAGGACCCCGCCCAGCCATATATATGGCATAGTAATGGCGCACCATGGGCAGGTGCGCCATTACTAACTTTTTTTATTTGTTTTGAATTTTGAAGGCGGGAAGATAGTAATGGCGCACCTTGGGTGAGAGGAACAGGGAGAGGAGTTTACATGGCACTTACCTTTTTCAATCTTAAACCTATAGGCACTTGCCAATTTTTAGTTCAAATAATGTAATCCCTGAATCCATGTTCGTGTTCTGTAAGGTTTGTACTTGTTTGAAGCATATTTCATGAAAAAAAGATAAACCTTGTTGAGGACTCGTGCATGTATATTGCCATGCAGAGGTGGAATGCCTCTATATTTAAAACAAACGAGTTTCCCCGGTAGGCTATCCTGCCGGTACCCTCTATTTGGTTGTCGGGAAGATATGCTTGCTGGGCACAAATCGTAATGAGGGACCAGCCCCCCGCCAACCGTTCTTCGTCAAAGGCCATTGCGACCATCTTGACCAAAGCAACATTCGAGTCGAAAGATGGGAGCACCTAAGTTTCAAAAAAGTGACGAGGCTTTCCTATGTGCAAGTATATACTTACAGAACATGTATGGATAAGAGATAGAACTTATCTGTTTGGCCTGCCGGAGGTCGCAGTGCTGGCTTGTTTTCTCACCTCTTCTTAGGGACAGAATCCACGGTAGGATCCTGAAGATTATGCAGATGAAAATGATGCCAGATGCAAATTAATCTATATGAGGATGCAATGCTCACGATATGCTTATGCATGCATGCAGCTTGTCGCCCCACCCCAGCGCTTTGTTTATTTCTCTGTTGCTGAGGGTCTGCGCCTGGCTTCGTACAAGGGGTTACATGCAACTGAGGCAAGGCCTGTACAAAAGAGTGGCTGTCGGGCCGCCTTACAGGTAGAACTTATGGAGATGCTCAATATTCCATGAGCTTTGCAATTTAATGCCATCTCCGGTCTCCAGACGGACTGTGCCAAGTCTGGTGACTCGTACTACCCAGTAAGGGCCTTCCCACTTTGGCGACAACTTGTTTGCACCCTTGGCGGACTAAACGCGCATAAGGACAAGGTCGCCTTCCTCGAAATACTGGGCATCAACCCTGTGGCTATGATTGCGACACAGGGCTTGCTGATAGCATGCAGCATGTGTAGCAGCCTGGAGACGGTTCTCCTCGAGTAGCACAATGTCGTCACGCCGGTGCTGATCTTGTGCTACTTCATCGTAGGCAAGCACTCGAGGGGATCCGTAAATGAGTTTTTTGGGGATAACCGCTTCTCCCCCATAGACTAGGGAGAAGGGAGTCTGCCCGGTAGCTCGATTTGGTGTCGTTCTGAGGGACCAAAGAACCACCGGCAGCTCATCAATGCATCGCCTACCGCACTTCTGCGGCTTATCAAATGTTCTTGTCTTGAGTCCGCATATGACTTCAGCATTCTGATACGTCTCCAACCTATCTATAATTTATGAATTGTTCATGGTATTATATTATCCATCATAGATGTTTTATATGCATTTATATGCTATTTTATATGATTTTTGGGACTAACCTATTAACCTAGAGCCCAGTGCCAGTTTCTGTTTTTTCCTTGTTTTTGAGTTTTATAGAAAAGGAATACCAAATGGAGTCCAATTGACGTGCCATTTTTTGATGATTTTTTATGGACCAAAAGAAGCCCCTCGAGTAAAAGAGTTGGGCCAGAAGAGTCCCGGGCTGTCCACGAGGGTGGGGGGCACGCCCACACTCCTAGGCGTGGGTCCCTATATCGTGGACGATTTGGAGACCCCCCTGACGTGAGACCAACACCAAAAATTCCTATAAATACAGAAACCTCCAGAAAATAACCTAGATCGGAAGTTCCGCCGCCACAAGCCTCTGTAGCCAGGAGAAATCAATCTAGGCCCTCTCTGGCACCCTGTCGGAGGGGGCCATCATCACCGAAGACCATGGGGAAGGATCTCAGAGGGTCCATCATCGCCATGAAGGCCAAGGACTAGAGGGGGAACCTCTCCCCATCCAGGGGGAGGCCATGGAGGAGGAAGCACAAGGGGGAGAACCTCTCCTCCTCTCTCTTGGTGGCGCCGGAGTGCCATCTGGAGGGGAATCATCGTGGCAGTGATCGTATTCATCAACATCACCATCATCATCACCACCCTCATCTCTTTTACGCGGTCCACTCTCCTGCACCCCGGTGTAATCCCTACTTGAACATGGTGCTTTATGCCACATATTTTGATCCAATGATGTGTTGCCATCCTATGATGTTTTGAGTAGATATCTTTTTGTCTTTGGGTTGATTGCTGATCTAGATTCGTACGAGTTGTATGTTTTATTTTGGTGTTGTCCTATTATGCCCTCCGTGTCGCGCAAGCGTGAGGGATTCCCGTTTTAGGGTGTTGCAATACGTTCATGATTCGCTTATAGTGGGTTGCTTGAGTGATAGAAGCATAAACCCGAGTAAGGGGGTTGTGGCGTATGGGATAATGGGGACTTGATTCTTTAATGATATGGTTGGGT
The DNA here is from genome assembly GCA_021437245.1 of Aegilops speltoides. Lineage (NCBI taxonomy): Eukaryota > Viridiplantae > Streptophyta > Magnoliopsida > Poales > Poaceae > Aegilops > Aegilops speltoides. Next base: position 334,696,073 of record CM038144.1, read on the forward strand.
TTTACCTTAATGATCTTTAGTAGTTGCGGATGCTTGCTAGAGTTCCAATCATAAGTGCATATGATCCAAGAAGAGAAAGTATGTTAGCTTATGCCCCTCCCTCATATGAAATTGCAATGACGACTACCGGTCTTGTTAACAATTGCCTAGGATAATTCCGCACACCGATCCATCATTATTCCACACTCGCTATTTATAATATTTAGTAATAGATTTTAACTTTATGATAACAGCACCTAATTTTATATTTTAGCTCTCCGATATCATGCAAAGTTATCCTCTTCATACCCACAATGTAGTTTTATTTCTCGTATCTTGTTGGAAGCAAACGTTCGGTGTACATAGAGTCATACCAGTGGCAGATAGGACTTGAGAGAATATTGATCTTACCTTTAGCTCCTTGTGGGTTCGACACTCCATACTTATCACTTCCATCTTTTGAAATTGCTACGATGATTCCCTGGACTTGGGGATTATCAAGCTCTTTTCTGGCGCCGTTGCCGGGGAGCAATAGCGTGGGGTTGGTATTCTCGTGTGTGCTTGTTTGCTTTCTCCACTAAGTAGATTTTGTTTTTCCTTTTTGTTTCTATTTAGTTGTGGGTGAAACATACAAAAAAATTAAAGAATGAAAATACAAAAAAAATTACTTGCCTCTCATGCCTAAAAAAGTTTTTCAAAAAGAGAAGTGATTGCAAAGTTATGCATTGAAGAAGTGAGGGTCAACCTTGAGCACTTGTGTTCATGCTCACGGAAACAATGTAGAATTTTTCATGGAAGTTTCTCCGTAAATAATTATCCCCTTGTATATATCCATTGTATTATAAAAATAATGTGCCAAGCTTTGGTTTTAGGATGATTAGATTGCTTGTTTACTATGTGCAGAACAAAACAGAAACTTTGGCTGTAGCGCATGATTTTAGATTTTTTTACTGGAAGGTCAAATGGGTCTGAAACTTTTTGCAAATTACTTATGTACAAATTGTTCAAATTTTCATATTTATTTCATAATTTTTGGAGTTACAGAAGTTTACTAAACTTCTAGATTACTACAGAATGTCCTATTTTTGACAGATTCTGTTTTTCGCGTGTTGTTTGCTTATTTTGATGAATCTATGGCTAGTATCGGGGAGTATGAACCATAGAGAAGTTGGAATGCAGTAGGTTTAACACCAATATAAATAAAGAATGAGTTCATTACAGTACCTTAAAGTGGTAGTTTGCTTTATTACACTAACGGATCTCACAAAGTTTTTGTTAAAGTTTTGTTGGATGAAGTGTTCGACGATCGAGGAGCTATCAATATGAGAAGAATAAAGAGAGGCAAGAGTTCAAGCTTGGGGATGCCCAAGGCACCCCAAGTAAATATTTCAAAGGATACTCAAGCATCTAAGCTTGGGGATGCCCCTGTTGGCATCCCATCTTTCTTCTTCAACAAATATCGGTATACCTCAGTTTTTGTTTTGTTCACATGATTTGTGTCCTTTGTGTTTTTTTTCATTTAAGAACCATGCTAGTATGAGTTAGCCCTTCATTTATTTATATAATACTTCATGTGCTTCAGTTATATCTTTTAAGTATGGTTGTATAGAATGCTTAATGTGCTTCACTTACATATTTTGAGCTTGGATATTGGTTAGTCTATATTAATTGAAGAATGCTCCATGAACTTCACTTATATATTTTGTAGTATGAATAATACTATCATCTAAAGTGGGTTTGGAAGAGTGTCAACTTTAGGAATTAGTGATCCCACTATTCCGAATAAGAAGAATTTTGCTTATGTGGAGAGTAGAAAATTTGTATGCTTGTAGATCATGAAAAGAATGCTTTATGTGATGGTTATATGGTTGAATTCATTCATGATGCCTCTGAAAATTATTATGAGGGAGGAGTAAATGCTTGTAAGATTTGCAATAATATCAAGTGTCCTCTCTATGTGCTTAAAGTTTTGAAGTTATACTTGTTTTGCCTTCCTATGCTAGTTGATTCTTGTTCCTATAAATTATGTGCTCACAAAATCCCTAGGCATAGGAAGTGGGTTAGATTTAAATGTGCTAGTCATATTATTCATGATGCTCTCTCTATTTTCAATTCTTTTCTTTTATGTGAGCATCATTGAAATCATCATGCCTAGCTAAAAGGCATTAAAGAAAAGCGCTTGTTGGGAGACAAACCAATATATACCCTTGATGTCTTCGTGTGTTTACATGATTAATCTACTGTAGTAATCATGTTTTATAGATTTTTCAATAAATTGCCAAGTAAGACCTTTGGGAAGACTTGGGTGAAAGTTAATGTGATCTTGCTGTAAAAAACAGAAACTTTGCGCTCACGGGATTAGCTGCCACTTTTTACAGAAGAGTGATTTTGAGTTGATTCTTTTTGAAGAAGATTAATAGACAAATTCCTCACGTCCACCAATTTATGTCATAATTTCTAGAGTAGCGTAAGTATGGTTGTTGTTCAGATCATTACAGACTTTTCTGTTTCTGATAGATTCTGTTTTCATTGCATAGTTTGCTTGTTTTCTAGTTTCTGTGGCTTATATTTCTCCATATAAATTGTAGAAATGATATGGTATAGTAGGCATTGTGTGAGAAAAACTATGAACCTTGTCTTTGACAGTACCAAAGTGAATGGTTTACTCTTTATCATACTAACCTATCTCACAAAGTTCCGTTAAGTTTTGTGTGATTGAAGTTTTCAAGCTTTGGGTGAGATATTGATATGAGGAGAATAAGGAGCGGAAAGACCCTAAGCTTGGGGATGCCCAAGGCACCCCAAGGTAATATACAAGGAGGACTCAAGCGCCTAAGCTTGGGGATGCCCCGGAAGGCATCCCCTCTTTCGTCTTCAAAACTATCGTTATACTTTACTCGGAGCTATATTTTTATTCGTCACATGATATGTGTGTTGCTTGGAGCGTATTTTCAATTTTACTTGCTGTTTGAATAAAATCATTGGATCTGAAATCTTGAATGAAAAAGAATCCTCCCATGGCTAGTTAATTATTTGACTACTCAGTGTTCTTCACCTATATATCTTTTGGAGTAGTTTCTCATTTGCTCACGTGCTTCATGTATATCCTATGAGTAAATGGTTGAATGAGAATATCATCAATCTGAATTTATATATGTTTCATATTCTTATACCACAGAATAAGTATAGGTAGTAAACTTATTGGAAGTTAGCAAACGCAGAATTGGTCATTTGAACAATTCATGAAAGAATATTGAAGGAAGAGAGATTTCACATATAAATATACTATCTTGGACATATTTTGTAATTGTGAGCATTCATTAAAATATGACATGCTAAAAGGTTGATGTTGGACAAGGAAGACAGCTTAATGGGATATGTTTTCCTATATCCGAAAGGTTATATTGTCTTGGATCATCCAACATGTTGAGCTTGCCTTTCCCTCTAATGCTAGCCAAATTCTTTGCACCAAGTAGAAATACTACTTGTGCTTCCAAACATCCCTTAAACTAGTTTTGCCATGAGAGTCCACCATACCTACCTATGGATTGAGTAAGATCCTTCAAGTAAGTTGTCATCGATGCATGCAATAAAAATTGATCTCTAAATATGTATGATCTATTAGTGCAAAGAAATTAAGCTTTATACGAACTTGTGATAAGGAAGAAATAAAAGCGACAGACTGCATAATAAAGGTCTCTATCACAAGAGGCAATATAAAGTGATGTTCTTTTGCATTAAGATTTTGTGCATCCAACCTTAAAATCGCATGACAACCTCTGCTTCCCTCTACGAAGGGCCTATCTTTTAATTTTATCTTCTACCCTTATACAAGAGTCATGGTGATCATCACCTTTCCTTTTTACACTTTTTCCTTTGGCAAGCACTTTGTGTTGGAGCGATTCTGATATATATATATATATATATCCACTTGGATATAGGTTTTCATAAAGTATTATTGTTGACATTACCCTTGAGGTAAAAGGTTGGGAGGCAAAACTATAAACCCCTATCTTTCTCTGTGTCCGATTAAAACTTTGAACCCATAAATATCTCATGAGTGTTAGCAATTGTGAAATACTATATGATAGTTGAGTATGTGGGATTTGCTAAATCAAAGCTCTTAGATAGACCCTTCCTGAAAATAAGATGAATTGCAATTGTTTGATGACTAAGAGCATTGTTTGTTAGTTTTCAAGAAAGTTTATGATCTATACTTTAACATGTGAATAGCTTGTTACTTGATCATGAAAAGTTTTATGAGATGAGCTACTGTTATGACATATAATGATGCTAGAAAGGTGATTGAAATTATCATTGATCAAACTTGTGCACCTGCTAGCATTCACACTTCATAAATTATTTCTTTTATCATTTACCTACTCGAGGACGAGCAGGAATTATGCTTGGGGATGCTAATACGTCTCCAACGTATCTATAATTTATGAAGTATTCATGCTATTATATTATCCATCGTAGATGTTTTATATGCATTTATATGCTATTTTATACGATTTTTGGGACTAGCCTATTAACCTAAAGCCCAGTGCCAGTTTCTGTTCTTTCCTTGTTTTTGAGTTTTACAGAAAAGGAATACCAATCGGAGTCCAATTGACGTGCCAATTTTTGATGATTTTTGGACCAAAAGAAGCCCTGGAGTAAAAGAGTTGGGCGAAAGAGTCCGGGCTGTCCACGAGGGTGGGGGCGCGCCCACCCAGGCGTGGGCCCCTATCTCATGGACGATTCGGAGACCCCCCCCCCTGATGTGAGACCGGCGCCAAAAATTCCTATAAATACAGAAACCTCCAGAAAATAACCTAGATCGGAAGTTCCGCCACCGCAAGCCTCTGTAGCCACAAGAAATCAATCTAGGCCCTCTCTGGCACCCTGCCGGAAGGGGCCATTATCACCGGAGGCCATGGGGAAGGATCTCGGAGGGGCCATCATTGTCATGAAGGCCAAGGACCAGAGGGGGGACCTCTCCCCATCCAAGGGGAGGCCATGGAGGAGGAAGCACAAGGGGGAGAACCTCTCCTCCTCTCTCTCGGTGGTGTCGGAGTGCCATAGGGAGGGGAATCATCGCCGCGGTGATCGTATTCATCAACATCACCATCATCATCACCACCCTCATCTCTTTTACGCGGTCCACTCTCCCACACCCCACTGTAATCCCTACTTGAACATGGTGCTTTATGCCACATATTTTGATCCAATGATGTGTTGCCATCCTATGATGTTTTGAGTAGATATCTTTTTGTCTTTGGGTTGATTGATGATCTAGATTGGTACGAGTTGTATGTTTTATTTTGGTGTTGTCCTATTGTGCCCTTCGTATCGTGCAAGCGTGAGGGATTTCCGCTGTACGGTGTTGCAATACGTTCATGATTCGCTTATAGTGGGTTGCTTGAGTGACAGAAGTATAAACCCGAGTAAGGGGGCTGTGGCGTATGGGATAAAGGGGACTTGATGCTTTAATGCTATGGTTGGGTTTTATCTTAATGATCTTTAGTAGTTGCGGACGCACGCTAGAGTTCCAATCATAAGTGCATATGATCCAAGAAGAGAAAGTATGTTAGCTTATGCCTCTCCCTCATATGAAATTGCAAGGACGACTACCGGTCTTGTTAACAATTGCCTAGGATAATTCGGCACACGGATCCATCATTATTCCACACTCGCTATTTGTAATATTTAGTAATATATTCTAACTTTATGATAACAACACTACTTTTATATTTTAACTTCATACCCACAACGTAGTTTTATTTCTCATATCTAGTTGGAAGCAAACGTTCGGTGTACGTAGATTGGTATCAGTGGCAGATAGGACCTGAGAGAATATTGATCTTACCTTTAGCTCATTGTGGGTTCGACACTCCATACTTATCACTTCCATCTTTGGAAATTGTTGCAATGATTCCCTGCACTTGGGGATTATCATGTTCGCCCTCTCAGCTTGTACATTGCTTCTGGGATGTGCAACAGAGGCAAATGAGATCTTGCTTCCGAGGGCATTAACATATTGCATGAAGGCACGGCTCGTGAATTGGGAGCCGTTGTCAGTGATGATCCGGGAAGGAACCCTAAAGCGGCACACCAAATCTTTCAAGAACTTGATAGCTGACTGAGTAGTCACCTTTCTCATGGCAGCTACTTCCGACCACTTTGTAAACTTGTTGATTGCAACGAACAAGAATTCAAAGCCCCCGACAACTTGGGGGGAAAGGGCCGAGGATATCAAACCCCCATACCATAAACGGCCATGACAAAGGGATTGTCTGAAGAACTTGTGCAGGCAGATGGATGTTCTTGGAATGCAACTGGCAGGCTTCACACTTGGTGACTAGCTCGACCGCATCTTGGAGGGATGTGGGCCAATAGAATGCTTGTCGGAATGCTTTCCCAACTAATGCCCTTGATCCAATGTGGGAGCCACACATGCCTTTGTGTATCTCTACCAGCAGTTCCTTTCCTTCTTCCTGGCAGATGCACTTCAATTTCACACCATTGGGCCTCCTTCTGTACAGAGTGTCATCAACAAACTGGTACATACTTGCCCTCCAGGCTACTCTTTCAGCTTCATCTTGCTCATTGGGAAGTTCTCTGGCTTAGAGGAAGTGGACTATGTGCCTTGCCCAAGTTGGAGCATAGGGCTCGGCAACAAGGACTAACGGCACCTCCCCTCTTGCGGGGGTGAGTTCCTCGACCACGGAGACTAGTGGCCCAGCGGGAGGATGCAGCCCGGCAAGTGATGGGGAGTGGTTCCCGGCAGGGTCCCTACCGGGAGCCCCGAGGGACTCTACCGGAAGAGGCTTACCAGAGTCCAACTTTCTCGTTTTTCAGGCCATTGTTGCCAGTGATACGGAGGGTTGAGTAAGGTGGAGAACAAAAGTGTCAGATTCCAGGCTCCGCAGACCCAAGAAAGGTTCGAACTCAGGGGTGTGTGCGAAGAACTCAACCTCTCAAGCCGATCGATCCGCTGCTCTCACGAACTAGCTCGATGAACAAGAAGGAGAAGGACACGTCAGTTTACCCAGGTTCGGGCCACCTTGCGGTGTAAAACCCTACTCCTGCTTTGTGGTGGATTAGCCTCGCGGGGGTCTGAGGATGAACTAGTACAAGTCGAACAACAGTCACAGGAGGCTTGTTCTTGTGATGAGCTCTTGGGGATTCGATGAGCTGATCACCCGATGCTTCCTACGGTGGTGGCTAGGCTATATTTATAGCGGCCTTGGTCCTCTTCCTCCAAAACTTAGGCGGGAAGGGATCCCACAATGGCCAAATTTGAAAGGGGACAAGAAGTACATCTGATCCTGACGAAAGGTGGTCTTCTCCTGCAAAGCTTCTGATAGTGATGTCGTGGAGGGCTCGGTGATGACATCCATCCTGCCGTTCTGGCGGTCTTGGCCTCATTGCACGCAAATGGCAACCTTTGGCTGATTCCTTGGGACTCCACACCTGCGCTTGCCTCCTTTGCACCAAAGAGGAAACATGCCACTCTGCGCTTTCTAGTGCGCGACTGGCCTTGGTCGTCATGGTTGATGTCATTTTAGCCTCGTGAGGCTGGGTCTTGCATAGAAATCTCCGCTCCATCAGGACGCCGCCTGAAGAGGCCGCTCCCTCAGGAGGTCGTTATATCACCCGCCTCGCAAGGCTTGGCCCCTCGCAAGGGTCTTGTCTTGTCGTGGTCGAAGATGGGCCATACCATGCTGTCGATGGAGCCACACCGTGGGCCGCAGGCAGGTAGGTCTGGGTAGCCCGGTTCCTAGAAGGCCGACAGAAGCCCCCAGGCCCAAGGTGCGCTCGCACTTGGCTTCGAGGCGAAGCAAAAGGGCAAGTGCGGAATGCTGCGGGCCCCAATTGCCTGCGGACCGAGCCGACGCATGGCGCTTGATGGGACGTGGGCGTCTTCGCTTCCCCACGCTGCCTCCGCAACTAACGCGGCCTGACAAAAAGCCAACTCCCGTAGCCGAGCTTTCATTGCCTTCCCTTAATCTTGCTCCAGATCTCATCCATCTCCTGCTGAGGGCGCCTCCAGATCCACCAATTCCTCGTTCCCAAGCAACTCGCCAATGACGTGGAAGAAAGTGAAGCTTGCTGGCGCGGCCGCGCCCTCTGCTCTTACCGTCGTAGCGGCCCTCAGCCCGTCATCCATCACCGAAGTCGAGCATCTCGACACCGTGCTCCCGCTGACAGCGGGCAATGAAAACGACGGGGGAGCGACCGAGCTTCGGGTCGGCTCTGTCGAGCAGGGAGCCTTGGTGGGTATGTTTTTCCCTTTCTTCCTCCACAACCTCTTTGCGGGGCTCTTCTTGCCTTTCTCTAAGTTTTTCTTCACCATCCTCAACCACTACCAGATCCACGCGCTTCATCTCCAACCCAACTCCGTCCTCCTCCTATCAATCTTTGCCTTCTACTATGAGGCCTACGCGGGGGTGAGGCAATCCGTCGCGTTGTTCCGCCATTTCTTCTCCCTCCGGACGCATGGCTCAAACCATCGCTCTGAATGTGTCTCCTTCGTCGCGCTCCATGATAATAATGCACTCATGAAGGCCGGCAAGAAGGTGGACGACTTCCGGCGTAGGTGGATCTACCTGGACGCCCGGAGCCAGCATGCTCGACTGGAGCTGCCGACTGGGCCGCCGGAGAAGCTGGCTTAGTGGTCCCACGAGAAGCTCACCGACCCCCAAGTGGCGCCAGTCTTGAAGAATATGTAGGCATACATGGGATCCGTGGCGCTGACAGGGGCCATGATTGTCCGCGATTTCCTGACGCAGCGCCTGGCCCCCCTCCAAGCTCACTCGCACCCCATGTGGGACCTCAAGGGTGCAGAAGATGACCTCCGGCTGCACCAAGGGAACCTGACGACCGAGGAGCTGGGCAAGGCCGTGCATGTCTTGCTTGGGAAGGATCCAGCCTGCCTTCCGGTGGCCCACCTTCCGTTGTATCGCCCCGACGATGGGGCGGCGCTGGCCGCCTCCATGCCAATCTTCAACGAGCGGGGGATCATGCCTTCGGGCCTCCCGACTCCCCAGTGGTGGTGTCGTCTGGCGGGGTCTCCGTCGAGGGTGAGGAGGAGGAGGAGGAGGCGACCAACGAAGGGATGGGGGAGACTTCTCCTCTGCGGCAGAGCGAGCTCCTCTGGGGTCTTCTCATCAATTACGACGCCGAGGAAGGCTTGGTTAGGGGGTCCTCGCGTCCCGCTGGGGTCGTCACGAGGTCCAGGGGGGCCCGCTGCGGAGGCTGATCCGCGAGGCCCTGAAGGAGGGTACGGCGCCAGCACAGCCTCAAGGCAGCGTCCTCACCTCATCGCATGCTGCCGCCGCCCCAGAGTCTCCCGTTGCGCACCCGACCGGGCCTCCGTCTGCGGCAAGGCCCTTGCTGCAGAAGCTTGGGGACGGCACCGTCCTGGGCAAGAAAAGAGCATACGCCGCCGAAGACGAGTAAGCATATTACTTCACCCTTACCTTCTGTCGCGACACCATGCTCATGATGTCGTTCTCCTAACGACCAGGCTGCCCCCTGAGGTGAAGAAGAAGAAGGTGAACACCAAGCCATAGCAGACTCCGAGGGTGTCGTCTCCTAATGCGCCCATGGAGGGCGCGAAGCCCCCGGAGCCCTCAACTAACGTCACGATGGCGCCAGTCCGGGTGCCAGCGCCACCTCCTCCCTAGGCTCTCGCGTTGACAGGTCAGGGCTCCTCCGCCAGGCCCGATGCTTTGGAGGAAGCCTATGCCATGCTGGACTGACTCCAGGATGATTTTCAGGCTGCTGACGGGCATGCGGTGACGAGGCGCCTGGTGCTGATCTCGGGGTGGCTCCGAGATGACTCATCCGTCAGGACGACTTGGAGCCGGGCCGAGGCTGCCATTGCGGATACCAAGGAGCAGGCCATGGAAGCCACGGCAGCTCACGACCCTGCGCTGGCCGATGCCACGTCCGCCAGAAGCCGCTGCCACGAGGTGGAGGCCGACCTGAAGAAGCTTCGCGAGGAGCAGACCTCCCAGGCACGCGGGCTCCAGACACGGGAGGAGGAGCTCAGGGCCCGAGAGTCCGCGCTTGCCGACCATGATGCCGAGTTGGAGCAAGCAGCCCGAGAGTAGGGCACGGAGCGGAGCCGGCTGGAGAAGTTGAAGGAGGAGGTAGATGCGGCCCAGGCGTCCCACACCAAGCATGTCTCGAAGGAGCCGGCCAAGCTGGAGGCCAGGGAAAAGATCCTTACCGTGGCCGAGAAGGCCGGGCGCGACGCCTTCACTTCCTTCGAGCGGAAGTGCCGCGAGGCACTCCGCTCCCTTTACGGGGAAGGGTATGATGAGCCGCTGGCGACCCCGGATGGTGGCCTTCCTGGTCTTCTCACCAAGCTTGTCGAGGTGCTAGGGAACATCTCCGCTGCGGTGGGCTCCAAGGTGGAAGGGGAGTGATGCGCGCTCTTCACTATGGCCGCAACGCATGTCTACAGCCATCTTTGTCTCCTGTACGCCAGCCTGGACTTGGGCACGCTGCTGGAATCGGTGGTGCCCAAGTCCCGGGTCGCTGCTGCTGAAGTCGTGAAGGAGAAGGTGGAAGCCCTAGTGGTGAAGTTCCACTGTATCGACCCTGAGGCCTTGGCGAAGGCGACAGCGGCACCGTCGAGGACGCGCTCCCCTAGGCGGATGGTGGCAGCAAGCGAGGCTGAGGGCGGTGCTTCCCATCTTTGTCCTGCAACATTTATCGTGCCTCATGAAGGCGTAAGAACTTCTGCTTTGAATAATTTGCTAGGATTTTGTGATTTTCCTTTCCATGCTCGATTTCCTTCCGTTTGCCTTTAGTCTTCTGCGTCGGCAGGGCCCGGCCCTGTGCATACCTCAGCCGTTGTTGGTTCGTTCGGATCGCTAGGGCGAGACCAAGGGGTGAGGGGCTACGTGACCAGTCAGGCCCTTGAGTCACGATGCTCAGGGGTCCCCCTTAACGTACGAACGGCCTCGTGAAGGAGTGCGAGCAGCGTCTGGGTTAATCCACAGTCCTGGTACCTTTCCTCGCCAACTTTTGTCTGGGAGGGTCGTGAGAGGACCAGGTGTCGAAGACCTGGTAGGGTGGCGTGCGCCCGGCGTGACCTGAATGCAACCCCCGTGCCCAACCCCTTCGCGCAGCTCTCGCAGGGAAAGTTGGCACGGTGGGGCCAGAGGACGAGCCATGGGGCTCTCCTGAGGTTAGTTCAGCTGCTAGGGTGCCCTCAGTTGTTTATCATCAGCGCGGAGCATGACACTTCCACTCTTGCATGGGCATACCCGCTCCTCGACCGTGTCGTCCGCCAGCGCGGAGCATGGGGCTTCCACTGGTGCGTGGGAGGGAGCTCCCTCTGAGGGGAGGCTCCGGGGCGTGTACGGCCCCGTCCTGGCACATGGCTTGCACGGTAGGACTAGAGGAGGTGTATATGGGCACCCATGAGCCAGCGCGAGACTCACGAGGCCCTACCTCAAGGCGGGTTGCGCCTAAATTTTTGGTAAGGATGCTCGTTGGAATCCTGCGAGATGGTTAGGTCACCTGAGTCGAGTGAATCTCCGGAGGATATTGCATGAGAAGGCCAAACACCAATGACCCAAGGAGGTGACGTGAATGGGGCCGGCCCACTAGACAGAGCTTAGCCGCTGGATTTGTTGACGCTGCAGGGACGGACCCGAGCACAGACGCCGTGCGCAGACTTCTCATGCATCGATCCCCAAGAAAGTCAGCCGGCGCGCGGCTCCCGTGGTGGCGAGGCACCGTGCCGCGCGCCCTAACTTATACACTCCCAATTAGCTCATGCGAGAACAAGGCACCAAGGGCCACGGGAGGTGACGTACATGGGGCTGGCCCGCGAGACAGAGCTCGACCACTTGGGTTTAACGACACTGCAGGGATGGACCCAAGCATAGACGCCATGTCAATCCTTAATCATGAGGCAGTCGTGGGCGGGTTCGTAAGGGCACACGACGTTCATGATGGCAAAGCACCGGATAGGCATGTGATAATATAAAGCAGCTCAAAAAGGGCGAAATTAGTTCTGATAGATGCGCAAAACGATACATGCTGCGGGGCGGACCCATACAGCTTGTGAATAATGCATCCCAAGGGGCGCCCTCAACTGAATGAACTAAAATGTCACCTGGCACCATTGGGGTAGAAGTGTTGAATTAGCTAGAGATGCGCATCGCAGAAGTTGCTCCACATGAGCCAGCAGGCTCCTGAGCCTCGGGGGGCTCTGGAGGCTCTGGCTCCTCCTCTGATAGGACTGCCTCGCGCCTGGCTTCACAAGACTCTAGGGCGCCACACATGCATCGCTGGAGTGAGGCAGCCGCGCCCGGCAGGCCGAATGGCATGCAGACGTAGCTATGGGGGTGGCCTCCACACCGGTCGACGCTGGACGGCCAGAAGAGCTCCTGAGAAGTAGCTTTGTTGAGGCACGGGATGTTGACGCAGACAGGCAGCTCGCCGACCGCTTCCTGGGCAGCAGCTGCATTGAGTGACGCAGGCCGTCGCTCGCCTCGCATGGCCTGCGCCTACCGAAGATCTTTGATTGCCCTGATGATGAACTCCTGCGTGCTTGGTGCCTCGCGCCCTGTACCTTGCTCCTGGAAGCGCGCGATGAAGCATGCTTCAACATGGTGCCCGAACGCCTCCCTCGTGATGTTGGCCAGGTCAGAGGCCTTCTAGAGAAGAGCCCCTGAGCCCAACGGGGGGGCGCCAAGCGTGCCTTCTTATGCGAGAGGGAAAGGCGCCCCAGCAGAGGGTGCGGGGCCTGAGGCGCGATCATCAGGCACACCAGCCTCCTGAGTGCCCTTGAGGAGGAGCTGCTTCTTCTTCTTGGGGGCAACCTCAGGGGGAAGGATGGTGCCCTCGCCATCCGAGTTCTCGACCATTGTGGCCTGGTAGGCACGCTCGAGGGAGCACACCGCGTCCTTCTCATCGCAGGCGCCCGTGATGATGCCACCGCTTCCTAGCATCTTGAGGACGTTCTAGCCATGGTGCCCGAGGATGACGTGTTGGGTACCCGAGGATGACGTTGTACAACAGGCGAATGTGAGCGGCGTCAAAGTCAATGAGCTCAGTGTGGTATTTGTTGCACTTGCCGAAGGTGACAAGGAGAGGAATCTGCCCGATGGGGTGCGTGGAGCCGTCGGTCACTCCTGAGAATGGCTTGGTGGGCTAAAGCAGGTCACATGGCACCTGGAGCCTGTCAAATGTCTCGACGGAGAGGACATTGATCCCAGCACCTCCATCAACGAGTGTCTTGGTGACGAGAACGTTGCTGGTGGTAGATCAGCAGAGCATGGGGAGCGCGCCTGAAGTGGCCGCACACTTGAGCTGGTCCGAAGAGTCGAAAGTGATGGTGTACTTCGACCACCTGAGTGGACGCGACGCCTTGAGCTTGGGGAGGGCCACGTTCATCTCACGAGCGAACTGCTTGAAGATGCGATGGGAGGCAGGGGCCTAAGCACCTCCCGGGATCAAGCGATAGCATGAGGCTCTTGGAAGCCCCCAGCCCCATCGTCCTGGCAGTGGTCGCGTTCCTTCTTGGTGGTGGTGGCAACTGAGGGAGGCTAGCATTGCCCTGAGGACGGTCCTCGTGAGGCTGATCCCGCCATGGACCATCGCGAGGCTGGTCCTGTTAGCTGTCCTTACAAGGCTGGTCACGCCAACCCTGACGGGGGCCACGATCGTCCCAGCAGCCTTCGCCGCGACCTCCTCCACGGCCGTAGCCACGATCGTTGCGCTCAGGGCGATGGCCGAGGTGCCCGTCCTGGATAGCCCTGAGCTCTTGGCAGTCGTTGGTGTTGTGGTTGTGCACGTTGTGGAAGACGCAGAACGGGCGGTTGCCTTTGGAGGACTCAGGGTGATCATAGCCGCGCTTCATGCCAGGCTCGGCTGCGAGCACCACCGGGCCCTTGCGCTACACGTCCTTCGCCTTAGCTTCTTGTCTTCAGGATCAGCTTCTGGGAGCTCAAGGAGTGAGATACGGCCTTCTTCTACCCTCGCGCAACTGGTCGCCATATTGAACATCTCCAGTGTTGAGCATTAGTCCTCGTGTATGGCGAGCTCCTCCTTCATCTTGACGTCCCGGACGCCATCAGTGAACACTGAGATGATGGCCTCATCCGACACATTGGGGATCTTGAGGCGAACATTGGTGAAGCGCTGGATGTATTTGTGCAAGGTCTCTCCTAGTTGTTGCTTGATGCGTCATAGGTCGCCAGTTGCAGGAGCGCGGTCGCGGGTGCCTTGGAAGTTGGCGATGAAGCACTCTCGCAACTCGTCCTAGGAGGAGATCGACCCCATTGGGAGGTTCAGGAGCCACGAGCGCGCGCCATCCTTGAGAGGCATGGGGAACCAGTTTGCCATGACCTTCTAATCACCACTTCCCGCCTCGATGCTTAGCTCATAGAGCTGAAGGAACTCGGCTAGGTCGGGGTGCCATCTTAGCGCGGAGGCAGATCCGGCTTGCACTTGCCGGGCCAGACGACACGGCGAAGCTCTGGAGTGAACGCTCGGCACCCCGTCGTGGCCACGGGGGCTCGCCTCGGAGGGGGGGGCCAGGTCTTGACGCCCGTGCGCAACCACCTCAGGCTGCACGCGGTCTTGACGAGGGGGCGCGGGAGGAGCTGGGAGCGCACGCGCCTCTCCTTGAGGCTGCTGCACGACCCGGTAGCTTTCTTCATCATGCATAGGCGCCCTGCACGGCTGGTCACGCTGGGGGGCCTCGCGCCTTGGCTCGGGGACGACATCTTGCCGGAGAGGAGGAGGAGGCGTGCCATGAGCTACGTCACCTGCCTGGGGCTGCGGGGGAGGCAGCGAATGGGACAGCGCAGGAGCCTCTCCAGAATCACTGACGAGCTCGGCGATGTAGTCAGCACAGAAGCTCACGTGCCATGAGCAGCGCCGACTGCGTGGTCGCCTACCCGCGACGGGCGTGGGAGGACGAGGCAGTGGACGGGGTCAGCGACGGAGTGGTGGTGCGGCCGTCACGTCGCACGAAGGGCAACAGTGATGAATCCTGCTGCTTGTGGGCTGCAGGGCCGGTGGCAGCGTTGGCCACGGGCGACGGGGGGTGATACGTCTCCAACGTATCTATAATTTTTAATTGTTACATGCTATTATATTACCCCTTTTGGATGTTTATGGGCTTTATTTTACACATTTATATCATTTTTGGGACTAACCTACTAACCAAGGCCCACCCATATTGCTTTTTTTTTGCCTATTTTAGTATTTGAAGAAAAGGAATATCAAACGAGTCCAAACGAAATGAAACCTTCAGAGCGTGATTTTTGGAGCGAACGTGATCCGGAGGACTTGGAGTGCAAGTCAAGAAGCAGCGAGGCCTCCACGAGATAGGAGGGCGCCCCTATAGGGTGCGCCCCTGTCTCGTGGGCCCTCAAGGCGTCACCGACGTACTTCTTCCTCCTATATAAGCCTCGTGCTCGAAAACATCCAGGGAGCCAACGAAACACAATTTCCACCACCGTAACCTTCTGTATCCACGAGATCTCATCTTGGAGCCTTCGCCGGCACTCTGTCGGAGGGGGAATCGACCACGGAGGGCTTCTACATCAACATCCTTGCCCCTCCGATGAGTTGTGAGTAGTTTACCACAGACCTACGGGTCCATAGTTATTAGCTAGATGGCTTCTTCTCTCTTTTTGGATCTCAATACAATGTTCTCCCCCTCTCTTATGGAGATCTATTCGATGTAAACTATTTTTGCGGTGTGTTTGTCGAGATCCGATGAATTGTGGATTTATGATCAAGTTTATCTATGAATAATATTTGAATCTTATCTGAATTCTTTTATGTATGATTGAGTTATCTTTGCAAGTCTCTTCGAATTATCAGTTTGGTTTGGCCTACTAGATTGATCTTTCTTGCCATGGGAGAAGTGCTTAGCTTTGGGTTCAATCTTGCGGTGTCCTTTCCCAAAGGATGTTAGGGTAGCAAGGCACATATTGTATTGTTGCCATCGAGGATAAAAATATGGGGTTTATATCATATTGCTTGAGTTTATCCTCTACATCATGTCATCTTGCTTAATGCGTTACTCTGTTCTTATGAACTTAATACTCTAGATGCAAAGGAGTCGGTCGATGTGTGGAGTAATAGTAGTAGATGCAGGGCAGAGTCGGTCTACTTGTCACGGACGTGATGCCTATATACATGATCATGCCTAGATAATCTCATAATTATTCTCTTTTCTATTAATTGCTCGACAGTAATTTGTTCACCCACCGTAATACTTATGCTATCTTGAGAGAAGCCACTAGTGAAACCTATGGCCCCCGGGTCTATCTCTTATCATATTTGCTTCCAATCTACTTTTATTTGCATCTTTACTTTTTGCATCTATAAAATACCAAAAATATATTTATCTTATCATATTATCTCTATTAGATCTCACTTTCGCAAGTGGCCGTGAAGGGATTAACAACCCCTTTATTGCGTTGGTTGCGAGTTCTTTGTTTGTTTGTGTAGGTGCGTGGGACTTTTGAGGAGCCTCCTACTGGATTGATACCTTGGTTCTCAAAAACTGAGGGAAATACTTACGCTACTATTGCTGCATCACCCTTTCCTCTTCAAGGAAAACCAACGCAAGCTCAAGACGTAGCAAGAATGATTTCTGGCGCCGTTGCCGGGGAGGTCTTCGCTCAAGTCAAGATATACCAAGTACCCATCACAAACCCATCTCCCTCGCATTTACATTATTTGCCATTTGCCTCTCGTTTTCCTCTCCCCCACTTCACCCTTGCCGTTTTATTCGCCCTCTCTTTCCCAATCCCCTCCTCTCTTTTCGTTTGCCTTTTTCTGCTTGCTTGTGTGCCTGTTTGTCCTTATGGCTTTGCCTAAGGGTTCTGACCACCTTCTCAAAAGGTTGGAAGAGATTGAATCAAATATTAGAAGCTTTATGAATTTGCAATTTGAGCATAATAATTTCTTTAGAAAAGAGCTTAAGGAACAAAAAGATTTTTTGGGGTTTATGAACAAAGAGCTTGATGGTATGAATAAAGAATTTTATGGTGTTAACGCTCAAATTACCCGGCTTGAAAATGCTATAGCCAAAATTTCTGATAAGCAAGCCACCTTAGTCAATAAGATGGCCGCCAAACCAGAAAAGTTAGATGAAAATAATGATGAGGATCTTAAAGTTATTGATGCGTCTCCTATTAGATCTATGTTTTGCAATATGAATCTTGATAATTATGGGACTGATGATGAGTCAACTTTACCTAGAAGGCGTCCCAAGAATTCGGAGTTTTTAGATCTTGATGCTAAATTTGGTAAAAGTGGGATTGGAGAGGTTACAACTTTAAATAGCATCAAACCCACTATCTCGGATTTCAAGGAATTTGATTATGATAATTGTTCTTTAGAAGGTTGTATTTCCTTGTTGCAATCCGTTGTTAATTCTCCTCATGCTTATAGTCAAAATAAAGCTTTTACCAAACATATTGTTGATGCCTTGATGCAATCTTATGATGAAAAAATTAATTTGGAAGTTTGTATACCTAGAAAACTTAATGATGAGTGGGAACCTACTGTAAAGATTAGAATTAAAGATCATGAGTGTTTTGCTTTGTGTGATTTGGGTGCTAGTGTTTCCATGATTCCGAAAACTTTATGTGATATTCTAGGTTTCCATGATCTTGATGATTGCTCTTTAAATTTGCACCTTGCGGATTACACCATTAAAAAGCCAATGGTAAGTATCAATGATGTTCTCATTGTTGCAAATAGAAATTTGGTGCCCGTAGATTTGATCGTTCTTGATATAGATTGCAATCTTTCTTGCCCTATTATTCTTGGTAGACTTTTCCTTAGAACGATTGGTGCGATTATTGATATGAAAGAAGGGAATATTAGATTCCAATTTCCATTAAAGAAAGGCATGGAGCACTTTCCAAGAAAGAAAGTCAAATTACCTTATGAATCTATCATGCGGGCTACTTATAAATTTAGTGCCAAAGATGGCACTCGTTAGATCTATCTTTGCTTTTATGCCTAGCTAGGGGCGTTAAACAATAGCGCTAGTTGGGAGGCAACCCAATTTTCTTTATGGTTTTTGTTTTTGTTCCTGTTTAGTAATAAATCTTGCATCTACCTTCTGTTTAGATGTGTTTTTATCTTTTAATTAGTGTTTGTGCCAAGTAGAACCTATAGGATAACCTATGATGATAGTTGATTTGATGCTGAAAAACAGAAACTTTGCCGTACGAATTTAGTTTTGTTAAATCACAGAAATGCGATTTTGCGTTGATTATTTTTACTGCTGATCAATAAACAAATTTTCCAGGACTTCCTATTTTTGTAGGATTTTTAGAGTTCCGGAAATTTGCGTTAGTTACAGATTGCTACAGACTGTTCTGTTTTTGACAGATTCCGTTTTTCGTGTGTTGTTTGCTTATTTCGATGCATCTATGGCTAGTAAATTAGTTTATAAACCATAGAGAAGTTGGATTACAGTAGGTTTAACACCAAAATATATAAATAATGAGTTCATTACAGTACCTTATGTGGTGGTTTTATTTTCTTTCACTAACGGAGCTTATAAGATTTCCTGTTGAGTTTTGTGTTATGAAGTTTTCAAGTTTTGGGTAGAGCTTTTATGGACTATGCAATAAGGAATGGCAAGAGCCTAAGCTTGGGGATGCCCAAGGCACCCCAAGATATTCAAGTATAGCCAAAATCCTAAGCTTGGGGATGCCCCGGGAAGGCATCCCCTCTTTCGTCTTCGTTCATTGGTAACTTTACTTGGAGCTATATTTTAATTCGCCTCATGATATGTGTTTTGCTTGGAGCGTCGTGTATTATATTAGTCTTTGCTTTTTAGTTTACCACATTCATCCTTGCTGTACACACCTTTTGGGAGAAGCCTACTTGATTAGAATTTGCTAGAATACTCTATGTGCTTCACTTATATCTTTTGAGCTTGATAATTTTTTGCTCTAGTGCTTCACTTATATCTTTTAGAGCACGGTGGTGACTTATTTTTGTAGAAATTGCTAGTCTCTCATGCTTCACTTACATTATTTTGAGTGTCTTTTAGAATAGCATGGTATTTTCTTTGGTTATAAAATTTGTCCTAGAATGGTAGGCATCCAAGTTGGGTATAATAAAAACTATCATAGGAAGTGAATTGGATGCTATGATCAATTTGATACTTGAGTAATTGTTTTGAGATATGGAGGTAGTGATATTAAAGTTATGCTAGTTGGGTGATTATGAATTTAAAGAACGCTTGTGTTGAAGTTAGCAAGTCCCGTAGCATGCACGTATGGTTAAAGTTGTGTAACAAATTTGAAACATGAAGTGTACCTGGCTTGTGCATCCTTATGAGTGGCGGTCGGGGACGAGCGATGGTCTTTTCCTACCAATCTATCCCCCTAGGAGCATGTGTGTAGTGCTTGATTTTTGATGACTTCTAAATTTTTGCAATAAGTATATGAGTTCTTTTGACTAATGTTGAGTCCATGGATTATACGCACTTTTACCTTTCCGCCATTGCTAGCCTCTTCGGTACCATGCATTGCCCTTTCTCACCTCGAGAGTTGGTGCAAACTTCGCCGGTGCATCCAAACCCCGTGACACGATACGCTCTATCACACATAAACCTCCCTATATCTTCCTCAAAATAGCCACCATACCTACCTATTATGGCATTTCCATAGCCATTCCGAGATATATTGCCATGCAACTTTCCACCGTTCCGTTTATCATCATGACATACTTTACTTTTGTCATATTGCCATTGCATGATCATGTAGTTGACATAGTAATTGTGGCAAAGCCACCATGCATTATTTTTCATACATGTCACTCTTGATTCATTGCACCATCCCGGTACACCGCCAGAGGCATTCATATAGAGTCATATCTTGTTCTAGTTTTGAGTTGTAATTCATATGTTGTAATCAATAGAAGTGTGATGATCATCATTATTAGAGCATTGCCCAAAGAAAAAAAGAAAAAAAAAGAAAGTCCAAAAAGATAAAAATAAAGGCCCAAAAAAGGAAAAGAAAAAGAAAAAGAAAAAAAATAAAATAAAAAGGGCAATGTTACTATCTCTTTTTCCACACTTGTGCTTCAAAGTAGCACCTTGTTCTTCATGTAGTGAGTCTCATATATTGTGCTTCAAAGTAGCACCATGTTTTTCATATAGTGAGTCTCATAAATTGTCTTTTTCATACTAGTGGGATTTTTTCATTATAGAACTTGGCTTGTATATTCCTACGATGGGCTTCTTCAAATGCCCTAGGTCTTCTTGAACAAGCAAGTTGGATGCACACCCACTAGTTTTCTTTTGTTGAGCATTCATTTATAGCTCTAGTGCATCTGTTGCATGGCAATCCCTACTCCTCATGTTGACATCAATTGATGGGGATCTCCATAGCCCGTTGATTACCCTCGTCAATGTGAGACTTTCTCATTTTTTTGTCTTCTCCACACAATCCCCATCATCATATTCTATTCCACCCTTAGTGATATATCCATGGCTCACACTCATGTATTGCGTGAACATTGAAAAAGTTTGAGATTATTTAAGTATGAAACAATTTCTTGGCTTGTCATCGGGGGTATAGAAGTTGGGAACATCTTTGTGTGACGAAAATGAAGCATAGCATTTTGTAGGGATGAACTTTCTTTTGCCATGTTATTTTGAGAAGA
This sequence comes from Aegilops speltoides, assembly GCA_021437245.1. Lineage (NCBI taxonomy): Eukaryota > Viridiplantae > Streptophyta > Magnoliopsida > Poales > Poaceae > Aegilops > Aegilops speltoides. The sequence goes on from CM038144.1 coordinate 334,716,722, forward strand.
CATGATTACTTTGATTAGTATGCTTGAAGTGTTACTATTTCTTTTATCAATATGAACTTTTATTTTGAATCATTTGGATCTGAACATTCATGCCACAATAAAGAAAATTACAATAAGAATTATGCTAGGTAGCATTCCACATCAAAAATTTCTTTTTTTATCATTTACCTACTCGAGGACGAGCAGGAATTAAGCTTGGGGATGCTTGATACGTCTCCAACGTATCTATAATTTTTTATTGTTCCATGCTATTATATTACCCCTTTTGGATGTTTATGGGCTTTATTTTACACATTTATATCATTTTTGGTACTAACCTACTAACCGAAGGCCCAGCCCATATTGATGTTTTTTTTGCCTATTTCAGTATTTCAAAGAAAAGGAATATCAAACGGAGTCCAAACGGAATGAAACCTTCGGGAGCGTGATTTTTGGAACGAACGTGATCCAGAGGACTTGAAGTGCAAGTCAAGAAGTAGTTGAGGCCTCCCTGAGATAGGAGGGCCCCCCTATAGGGCGCGTCCCCTATCTCGTGGGCCCCTCGGGCGTCCACCGACGTACTTTTTCCTCCTATATAAGCCTACGCACCCCGAAAACATCCAGGGAGCCAACGGAACACAATTTCCACCGCCGTAGCCTTCTGTATCCGCTAGATCTCATCTTGGTGCCTTCGCTGGCACTCTGCCGGAGGGGGAATCGACCACGGAGGGCTTCTACATCAACATCCTTGCCCCTCCGATGAGTTGTGAGTAGTTTACCACAGACCTACGGGTCCATGGTTATTAGCTAGATGGCTTCTTCTCTCTTTTTGGATCTCAATACAATGTTCTCCCCCTCTCTTATGGGGATCTATTCGATGTAAACTATTTTTGCGGTGTGTTTGTCGAGATCCGATGAATTGTGGGTTTATGATCAAGTTTATCTATGAATAGTATTTGAATCTTCTCTAAATTCTTTTATGTATGATTGAGTTATCTTTGCAAGTCTCTTCGAATTATCAGTTTGGTTTGGCCTACTAGATTGATCTTTCTTGCCATGGGAGAAGTGCTTAGCTTTGGGTTCAATCTTGCGGTGTCCTTTCCTAGTGACAGCAGGGGCAGCAAGGCACATATTGTATTGTTGCCATCGAGGATAAAAAGATGGGGTTTATATCATATTGCTTGAGTTTATCCCTCTACATCATGGCATCTTGCTTAATGCGTTACTCTGTTCTTATGAACTTAATACTCTAGATGCAGGCAGGAGTCGGTCGATGTGTCGAGTAATAGTAGTAGATGCAGGCAGGAGACGGTCTACTTTTCACGGACGTGATGCCTATATACATGATCATGCCTAGATAATCTCATAATTATTCGCTTTTCTATCAATTGCTCGATAGTAATTTGTTCACCCACCGTAATACTTATGCTATCTTGAGAGAAGCCACTAGTGAAACCTATGGCCCCCGAGTCTATCTCTTATCATATTTGCTTCCAATCTACTTTTATTTGCATCTTTACTTTTTGCATCTATAAAATACCCAAAATATATTTATCTTATCATATTATCTCTATCAGATCTTACTTTCGCAAGTGGCCGTGAAGGGATTGACAACCTCTTTATTGCGTTGGTTATGAGTTCTTTGTTTGTTTGTGTAGGTGCGTGGGAATTTTGAGGAGCCTCCTACTGGATTGATACCTTGGTTCTCAAAAACTGAGGGAAATACTTACGCTACTATTGCTGCATCACCCTTTCCTCTTCAAGGAAAACCAACGCAAGCTCCAGACGTAGCAGGGGACGGCGAGGAGCGCCATTGCCCGCGGGCGCCGTCAGGGCGACGCGCGCGGCGAGGGATGCCCGGCGCTTGGCGTGAACTCGACGAGCGTATGCCATGAGAACAGCGGAGCGGTGGCGAAACAACTAGTGGAAGAGAGGCTTCGACACGCCCCCTACCTGGTGCGCCAAATGTCGGATTCCAGGCTCCACAGACCAAAGAAAGGTTCGAACTCAGGGGCATGTGTGAAGAACTCAACCTCTCAAGCCAATCGATCCACTGCTCTCACGAACTAGCTCGATGAACAAGAAGGAGAAGGACACGTCAGTTTACCCAAGTCGGGCCACCTTGCGGTGTAAAACTCCACTCCTGCTTTGTGGTGGATTAGCCTCACGGGGGGCTGAGGATGAACTAGTACAAGTGGAAGAACAACAACAGGAGGCTTGTTCTTGTGATGAGCTCTTGGGGATTCAATGAGCTGATCACCCGATGCTTCCTACGGTGGTGGTTAGGCTATATTTATAGCGGCCTTGGTCCTCTTCCTCCAAAACTTAGGCGGGAAGGGATCCCACAACGGCCAAATTTGAAAGGGGACAAGAAGTACATCTGATCCCGACGAAAGGTGGTCTTCACCTGCAAAGCTTCTGATCATGACGTCGTGCTGGGCTGGCAATGACATCCATCCTGCTATTCTGGCAGTCCTGGTCTCGTTGCATGCAAATGGCAACCTTTAGCTGATTCCTTGGGACTCCACACCTGCGCTTGCCTCCTTTGCACCAAAGAGGAAACATGTCGCTCTATGCCCGCTGGCGCGCGCCTGGCCTTGGTCGTCATGGCTGATGTCATTTCAGCCTCGTGAGGCCGGGTCTTGCATAGAAATCTCCGCTCCGGCAGAAGGCCACCTGAAGAGGCCGGTCCCTTAGGAGGCCTTGCGAGGCTTGGCCCCTCGTGAGGGTCTTGTCTTATCGTGGTCAAAGATGGTCCGTACCATGCTGTCGATGGAGCCACACCGTGGGCCGCATGTAGGCAGGTCTGGGTACCTCGGTTCCCAGAATGCCGACAAAAAGTTCCTGGTTCCACAGGAAGCTTTTGCGCAGCACACTTTGACAGATGATCAGCGTATGCTATTTTCTGCATGGGGTACATGCTTTGTTTGCAATCTATCAAAGCGTTCCTCCAATCTTCTCGTTTCCTCAATGTATTCCTCCATCAATGGAATTTGGTAATACTTATTGACTTGTCTCACCAAAATTGTGAATCTCCTCGAATGATCAGCTTCTTAAGTCCCAATTCAACAGCAATCCTAAGCCCGGCAAGGACCCCTTCACACTCTGTTGTATTGTTGGTTGCTTCCTCTCGGGGAAAATGCATCTGGACGACGTACTTCATGTGCTCGCCAGTGGGAGCAACGAGAAGCATGCCAGCCCCTGCACCTTGCAGGGAGAAAGCACCATCAGAATACATAATCCATTCTTGGGGCGCTTCCTTGCCGGGAATAATTGTTTCCATCACCTCTTCGTCAGGAGTTGGCATCCATTCTGCAACTCTGCCAATTCCCTACTCTGGATTGTTGAGGTGCTCTCAAACTTCAGGCCAAAACTGGATAACTCTGAAGCCCACTCCACTATTCTGCTGGTAGCCTCAGGGTTCCGGAGTATCCTTTGCAATGGGAAGCGGGTGACAACTGTAATCTCATGGGCTTGGAAGTAGTGGCACGGTTTCCTTGAGGCCATGATGAAGCCAAAAATCAAATTTTGCATGCCAGAGTACCTCGATCTAGCCCCTTGTAGCAAGGAGCTGAGAAAGTACACTGGGCGCTGCACCATTTTCTTCCTTGTCGCGTCCTTGGTCTTGACCACAATTTCATCCATATAAGCCTCAATATTTCTGTGCAACTGTGGTTCAAAGCCAATCTGGACTGCCCTTGCAAAAGTAGACCCGACACTTTTAAACCCAAAGGCATGCGCACAAAGCAGTACGTACCGCATGGGATGATGAAGGAGGTCTTCTCTTCGTCTTCCTTGGACATGAAGATCTGATGATATCCAGAGTATGCGTCCAGAAAAGAAAGCAAATCAGAACCCAAAGTGGAATCCACAATCTGGTCGATGCGCGGCAAGGGAAGTGGATCCTTTGGGCAAGCGTTGTTGAGGTCCTGTGAAGTCAATGCAAAGCCCCCACTTCCCATTAGCCTTGCACACAACCACTGGGTTTGCCAACCACGTTGGATGCAGTACTCCTCTGACCAAACCAGCTGCCTCAAGCTTCTTAATCTCCTCGGCAATGAGCTGCTGCCGCTCCAAGGCCTGCTTCCGCACCTTCTGCTTGACGGGTCAGGCATGTTGGCAGACAGCAAGGTGGTGCTCGATTACCTCCCTGGGAACACCGGAGATATCAGATGGTTGCCAGGCAAACACATCGATATTCGCCCGTAGGGAGGCAACGAGTGCACTTTCCTATTTGTCATCAAGGGTGGCACTGATCGTAAAGGTACCATCAACGCTAGCCAACCCTGCCGGGACCTTTTTGACATGGGGTGCAGTAGCATTGGCCCTCTTGCTGTTGGAACACACCGGCACGTCATCAACGGGTGCCGTGCACTCGGTAGGGGCACGCTTCCTGGATTCCTTGCCGGAGTCCCTACAATCCTTCATCTTTCCCTTAGTTTCCTTGGCGGCCACCGCTACTTCGGCGGCCTCGGCCGCAACAGCGTCCCGATACATCTTGTTCACGCATATCTTCACATCTTTCTTATCTGGTGGGATGGAAATGACGCCCATTGGGCCAGGCATCTTCAGGGTGTTGTAGGCATAGTGGGATGCCGCCATGAACTTGGCCAGGGCAGGGTGCCCAAGTATTCCATTGTACGGCAGGGGGAGGTCGACCACATCAAACACAATCTTCTCGGTCTGGTAGTTCAACTCACCCCCAAACGTTACTAGCAACGTGATCTTTCCCTTAGGACGGCTCCTACCGAGATTAACTCCTTGAAACGTGCCAGTAGCCTTAAGCTCCTCCTTTGCTATCTAGAGCTTGCGGAGAACACGTGGGGAGATCAAATTCAGCCCAGCCCCGCCATCAACCAGCATCTTTGTGACTTTGAGGTTGCAGATCGTTAGGGAGACCAACAACGGTAGACACCTTACCGCAGTGGTGCGGTCAGGGTGATCCTCCTCATCAAAGATGATGGGCATGCATGACCATTTGAGTGGTTTCCGTGAAGTTGCCACTGTCTCCACGACATTAACCTCTCATGCCCAATGTTTAAGTTGGCGGTGAGAGGAGTGCAAACATGCACCCCCGTCAATGCACATGGCGTCGGTGGCCTTCTAGAATTCCTGCTCACTAGCTTCCTCTTCATCCCCTTCATCACTCCTAGCATCACAACCCTCTTTCTCTCTGCCCCTGGCGGGTTTCCCTTGGTTCCGAGGAGCCTTGCCGGGGCGATTTGCTTCACTACCCCGACCCTTACCATCAGTGTCGTTCTGACCTCTTTCTTTATCTCTCTTCTCATACTCAGCCCTCTGCTTCTTGACAAGCTGCTCAACCTGGTGACACTCCTGGAGGTCGTGGCCTTTGGTCTGATGGATCTTCCAGTACTGCTCATCACTCTTCCCAGCTTTCTCGGCAGCCGCGGCCTCCCGGCAGTCAGCGCACGCGGCAACTTCCTTGTCGGGGGCTTCAGCTTTTGCCTTCTTGCCGGTAGTAGGTGTGCCCAATCCCTCGACAGTCATCACTGCTTTATCCTCGCGCTTCCTGTTGCGCTTCTTATTCTTCTTCTTATGGCTAGTGGTCTCGTCGTCATCTTCTGAGTCAATGTCGACATAATCCTCCTCTCCGGGAATCTTCCTCCCTTCCTCCACCTGAGCACACTTGTCCACCAAAGTGTACAGCTCCTTCATAGTCTTGCGCAGCTTGACGTTCATCTTGGAACGTATCCTTCGATTGCGCACATTAGATTGAAAGGCGGCTATCACAGCTGCCGGATGGATGTCTGGGATATTCCTGTGAACTCTGTTGAACCTTTGCAAGTACTTCCGCATAGTTTCTCCTTCTTTTTGCTGGAGGAGCTGCAGATCGCTCGGCCGCCCTGGTTCTTGATGGCCTCGCATGAAGACGCCAATGAACTCATGGCACAGGTCAGTCCAGGACGAGACGGAGTTCTCTGGCAAGTGCATCAACCAAGACCTCACATTAGACTTTAAGTGCCAATGGGAAATAATTGGCGAATACCTTCTCATCTCTTCCTTCGGCAGCCTAAACATCGATGGTGTAGATGCTCAAGAACTCTGCCGGGTTCAATCTTCCATCATACTTCTCAGGTATCTCTAGCTTGAACGTGCGAGCGGATGGCCAACGGACTTGCCATAGCTCGCAGGTGAAGGCAGGGCACCCAACCATGAACATGCGAGCGTGGGCTCGTCGACGTTGGGACCGTCACACCCGTTGGGTTGGCGGTGGTCGTCGCGGCGTCGCATGATGACTGCGCGCGCAGCTTCCCTCTGCTTGTCCTCTAGGGCTCGTCGTGGTTCTTGCCGTGCTCGAGGATCATAGGAAGCCATGGAGATGTCGTCGGCCTCTTGGATGCATGGCTCCTGCACAAGCCGCGGAGGTGGGGACTGAACTATGGGAGTAGCCCCTTCCGTGCGGCCAGCGGTACGAGCCGTTGTTGCCGCCTGGGGAGGCCGAGGGGGCCAGCTCGCTGTGAGCCCCGGCCTCGGTGAAGCCAATCAGACCCTGAATGGTATCCATTCATCCATCTGATCGGCCGCCAGAGGGAACCTCAACAACAACTGGGCCCACGCGATGGCCTCAGAGGCGGTGCTTGGCATGGGTGAAGATGAGGAAGACCGCTGCGTCGCTCGGCTCTTGATGGCGCCGGTGGCGACCGCATCGCGTCCTCGCTGCTGTGAGCCAGCCGCTTGGATAGCGCGGTCACGCAGCAAAGGTGCTTGAGGGCCGATGGCCCCGTTGGGCACAATAGCTGGGCTGGCTTGTTACGAGGCGGTGCACGCCAGCGATCGTACCATGGCGGGCGGTGGAGGTTGCGATTAAGCGAGCAGCGCCACCATCTGCGGCTATGTCGCCGGCGGGGAGAGAGGTGCGAGTAAATGCTCCCCACCCATACCTTGAGGGGCATGGCCATCAGGATCTTGTTGATGTTGTCCTTCCCCGGCGCTTCTTGCTTCTGCTTCGGCCGCGGGGATGGTGGTGACAACACCTCCTGCATTGGCCATGCCTCCCGCGATGCCCGCATCTTCACGCGCCCCTCATTTCTCGTGACGTTAGCACTCGCGGGCAGCGGAGCCTTTCAGGTGGACGGGTGAGCTTCAGCACCGGGTTTCTTCTTGGGCGCCATAGTTGATGGAGTCGTCGATGATGAAGACGGCGATGAAGATGCTGCGCTGCTCACACTTTCGGGTTCGCGCAAGTGATCACCCCTACCTGGCGCGCCAAAGATGTCGTGGGGGAACCACGGCCACCTATGGGGCTGCGAGCCCCTTTCTAGTTTGGCAGGGGATGTCACGTTGCACAAATAGCGGAGGAGCGTGAGGCAGCACGATAGAGATCACACGGGCAGTTTTTACCCAGGTTCGGGCCGTCGCGAGGTGTAAAACCCTACTCCTGCTTTGGTGGATTGATGGTGGATGGTGGTGGAAAACACATCGCTCTTTGCCTACCAGGGTTGCCTTGGGACGAGAACGGCTACGCGCGTATGAGTGTACAAGGATCCGAATCCTTTCTATGGTTACCATGGGCCTCCTTTTATAGATCAAGGGGTCACCATAGTGGAAAATCAGTCATTACGCACTGATTAGATAGTGAACAGTGCTATCATACCTAACTCTGCAGGTTGACAGAGCGCATTAAATGGGCTGCTCAATGTCATATCACAGCTTGCCCGGCAGGCCATGCTGGGCTGATTCGCCAGCTTGGCGCCTGCTCGCTCGACACGTCGCAGGACGGGTGTTGCTTGTAGGTATTTTCTGTAGAAGGTGGCTGCCATGTGGCATATAGCAGCCACCTAGTCACCTTGGAGCTTGACACCGCACTGATCGACGACGTACGTCGTGATGAGGTGGTGCGGTGGAGTGGTTGGTCTTATTTGGTCGGCGGGCCTACCGGAGACGATTTGGGGAGGCTTCTTAGGGGATAACCTTGCCTCCGCCAGCTCGCTGCCATGAGGAAGGTTTTTCCCTTAGTAGTGTCTTGCCCCTCTGGCTATTCTTGGTCTTCTTGATCTATGTTTGGGTCCTCCAAGGGGATCGATTCATCTTGCTTGAGTTGATCATAGTGTTGCACAGTCTGGGTAACGGACCCAGGGTCTGTTGCACCGACACGTATTGTCCTAGGTTATGACAGTTATATGATGAATATCATCCAACAAATCGTTGATCCAATGCCTACAATTTTCCTACATATTGATCTTGCTAAGTTACTATTGCTGCTGATACCATCGTTACTGCTACAAAACTATTGATATCACTGTTACAGTTACTGTTGCTGCTACCACTGCTATCAAAGCTATCATATTACTGTGCTACTGATTACTTCGCTACAGATAATTAATCTCCAGGTGTGGTTGAATTGACAACTCAGCTACTAATATTTGCATATATTCTTTGGCTCCCTTTGTGTTGAATTTAAAAATTTGAGTTGAATACTCTACCCTCGAAAACGGTTGCGATCCCCTATATTCGTGGGTTATAATCCCCTTGACCGATGTCGTGCTTTCAGATGCGCGTATGGTATTTGGACTCTATGACCTGCTCAGATGGTTCTTAGTCGCCATAGTTGTTCGGAACAGGAGTCCCCAATTCCGATGGTTTAAGTCATGTACTGTGGGGTGTGGTCAGTCTTCCCATCAACCGGTCTGTTTGGTTCCCCTGACCATATACATGGCAGATACAAACTCAATCACGTGTAGGCCAATTATGAGAGATATGCTTCAATTAGGCTAGTAGTGGGCAGTAACTTAGACTAGTAACATATGCATGTTACTAGTCTATGTTACTACTATCATAGTGGGTAGTAACATAAATGTAGTGTCATGCAAGCCTTCATTTATTATGTTGTAGACTCATTTTGCATTATGTTACTACAAACACCTTTTTTCTCATTAACTTCATGCCACATCAGCATATATGTCTTGAGGTGCGTTATGTTACTACTCCTTACTCCTATAAGGCTAGTCATAGTGGGGAGTAACTTAGACTAGTAACATACATATGTTACTAGTCCATGTTACCACCTTCATAGTGGGAAGTGTCATAGGTGTAGTAACATGCATATCTTCATTTATTGCTTTGTAGACTCATTTTGTATTGGAAACCGCTATGTGATGGTAACATATTATGTTACTCTATTTGTCTCTCTCCTCTTTAATTACATGACATGTCATCTTTTTTGCTTATATGGCATCTATGTTACTACTTATGTTACTCCCACTATGACTAGCCTTATGGCTAGCCTTATATGTTGCGTCGTAGGCGAAGAAAGCAAACACAACCTGTGGGGACTGGGGGAAAATGGGAAACGGAGATGGATCGACCTTATGTGGGGACTGGGGACAGCTGGTGGACGGGTGGATGTGCTCGTCTTTGTCGAGCTCGTCGGGTACCGGAGAAGGGTCAGACGGGCGTGGCAAGGTCCCGGTCCGCAGGTACAGGAAAGTAGAGCTCAAAACCATGCGGGCCTGCTCCATCCAGCCAGCCCGGGTGAAGTCGAGCGCGACTTGGGAGCCGGGGCCGCCGCGGTCATCGGAGATGATGCAAACGGAGGCGGCCGAGTGGGGGACGACAGGGTGCTGGAGCGGGAGCAGGTGCGACTTGGTGGTGGGCTTAGGTAGGCCACGGTGGAGCGAGAGCTGGAACACGACAAGGTCGTCGCGCTCGTCGCGAGTAGATTCGGCGGAGTTTCCGCCGCTGGCTCGTGCATCCACTTGGTTAGGGGCGCCACGATGCTGGACATCGTCGCACGGGGCAACTCATGCGCCGCCTTGTCCTTCTGCTGCTGCGGCATGGCAGAGGACGCCAAAAAAGCAACGACGGCACTGTGCCCGTGGACCTTGTCCTCTGCCATTAACGCGCAGACGGAGGTGCCTTGGCGACAGAGTCGAGGGCCATCGCCGCCGGGCCTGTGCTGGCGTGGGCGTCGTTGGGGATGGCGCGATGGAGCTGCATCAGACGGTGGCCATGGGAGAGAGCTAACGTGTGGTGGAACTGCATCACGACGGCGACCATTAGATCTAGCTGTGCCAATGGGATCTGGAGAGAGAGGGGTGCAGTAGAAGAGAGATGAAGGATAAGGACGAGACTCGAGTTTCATTTCAGTCGCGCAAACCCCGAACGAGATGGGAAGATGATGTGGACCTACACTAGGGTCAAGATTCGTGTTATCTAATCAAACGCAAACACATCGTTCGGCATGAAATGTCAGATAGAACCCCAAAACAAAAAGGGTTAACGTGTCATAATGGGTGGCTAAAAGAACGTGTGGGAGGTGCTCTGATTAATTCTAAACGGATGGAGCCATCCGCTCGCTCTGGCGACTGCCCTGGCGCCCCGCCCCCGCCGGTGGCGACCGCCGCCTCCGCCGCTGCGACACCTCGGCCCTCGCGGCTCCGTCCCCGCCCGGCGCCCATTGCTTGGCCGTCAACCCGCCCTGCGTCGCCCCGCTTCCAGCTCAGCTGGCGGACCTCGGCCAGCGAGATCCCTCCCTCCCAGGGGCCCTCCTCTCCTCCCGCTGCAGCCCCCCGCAACCCAGCCTGGCCGGTGGCTCAGCCCCCCAAGCGCGGGGTTCTGCCATTGGCTCGCGGCCGCTGCGGTTGCCGGCGCCGCCCTCGAGCTAGCCTCGGGCTGGTGGGAGCCAAGGCACGGTCTTGCGGAGCAGGGCTGCTCGTCGCCGGCGGTTGAGGGCTCGAGGAGTGGCCGGCTGCTCCGATAGGGGTGCCGCTCGCTCCTCTTGGTGCCGCCCGGCGGCAGGGACTCGTCCGGTGGCACCTCCGACGCCGCCCGCGGCTCGCAGTGGCCCCGCTCCCTCGCCTCCGGTCCCGCGGTCGTCGCCATTCCGGCCATTCATCGCTGCTTTTGGCTCCTCGTTGCTTCGTTTCCGGTCGCCTCGCCCTGGACTCTGCCCCGTCCCTGCCCGCACCGTTGCCTCGCCGTCGGCGGCGGTGGCGCCCTGTGCCTCGGGGGAAACCCTACGAGGTTCGGGGCCGCCCCGCCTGCTGGGCCAGGCCACCACCACACCTGGCGTATTGGGCCCCGGCCCGGCCCATCTGCTGCGCCTCCTTGCTGGGCCGCCTTCGCCTCGGTTGGGCCGGCCCGCGGGACCTGGGCCGCTTATGTGCCCTAGGCCCAAGATACCGGTCGCTTCGATATGGCTACCCCATGGCCTCCCGTTGCCCCCTATTCCCTCCTTCCCCCCCCCCCCCTCCGCCTCCCTCACCCCGGGCTCCTCCGACCCCCTGGTCGTCGTGCCCCCCTCCCCTCCCCTTCGGCCGGCCGCCGTTGCTGCGCTCCCCCCGCTTCCTCCTCCCTCGCCACGGCAGTCGATGCCTCGGGAGTGGGAGGATGGCGTCTTCGGCTTCAAGCGGCGTCTTGGCAGACAGCGTGAACCCTCCGTCCGTCACCGGACTCGCTCAGCTTGGCAGCTCCGTCATGGCTGCGTGAAATCCAGGAGGGCCCCCATGATGACCGACGCTCCCCTGCCCGCCGTGACGCTCGGGGCCGCTCCCGCTCCCCTCGTCCGGCCACATCAGGGGACTGGCGTGCCCGGCGCCGCTCCCCTTCTCCAGCCCCTCGCCACGGCCGCTCCCCCACCCCACCCTGGTCCTTTCGCCCCGCCTCCCCGCGTGCCCAAGCCCCGCCGTCAGCTCCTGCCGCGCGGAGGTACGTGCCGCCCCACACGGCTGTCGCGACCCCAGCCGCGACCCGCGGGCGTCCCGGTCCTGCCAAAAAGAAGATGCGCCATGGCGCGGGACATGGCGCCTAGCCCGTGCCCCCAGCTCCGGGCTCCTCTGCCACTCCGGGGCCCCTCTCAAGCCTTTCCTGCCCCCTTGCTTCAACTGCGGGGTGGCGGGCCACTCGCAAGTCGACTGCGTCAACCCTCAGTGCCGCTATCTCTGCAAAGACCTTCGTCACCCCGCCCTCCTGTGCCCGGATCGACCGATTGCGTCGGAGCTCATGATGTACGGCCACAGCATCGAGGGGTTGGTCTTCTTTCACCTCGAGGTCCCCGATGTGCCGCCTCCCACTCCCACCCTCTAGGCGGCCGTCACGGCGGTCGACAGGGCGGCCTCCCCGGAGATGATTGAGGCTGAGCTCAACCACCTCTACCAGCGCCAGTGGGACTGGGTGGTCACTCCCACCACTGGCGACATCTTCACCGTCATCTTCCTTGACTCCATCAGCTATGGTTACGCCACTTGCAGTGGTCGGATCATGCTCGCCCTCAACCAGCTCATCGTCGACATCACCGAGTTGATCCTCGATGCCTAGGCTGTGGCCGTCCTGGATACCGCCCGGATTCTGGTGGCCGGCCTTCCCGATATTGCCCGGTCCAAGCTCGTCATCCGCCAGATGTCCCGGATCTTGGGCAAGGTGTTGGTGGTCAACGAGCTCTTCCTCCGCAAGGAGGAGGAGGTCCGGGTCAAGGTCAAGTGCCTCGACTCCTCCAAGCTCCATGCAACCATCCGTGTGTTCTTCAACGACCAGGGCTTTGACCTCATGATCACTCCCGAGCCCCGCAACCACGTCGGCCACCCCCGCTCCTTCGATGTTGGTCCTTCCGGTGGCAACCCGGGGACGGACCGGGACTACCACGGTCGCCACCGCCGCCTCTCCCACTGCTCGAAGGAGGAGGGGGATCGGAGCACTCGCACGCCCGCTCTCCATCCCCCTCCCCTCCTCCCCCTGCCGTCGGGGGGAAGGGCCGCCAGGCCACGCGCGGCTTGCTCCTCGATGACCCGTCTGCCTCGGTGGCTACGTCGTCGGAGGCGAGCGACATCTCCAATGTCGGCCTGGTCGTCTGCCCGGCCTCCTCCCCGCGCTCTCCTGCCCTGCCCGCCTCTGCCTCGCTGGCCCTGGAGGCTGGACCGCCTCCGGCTAAGGTGCCAGATCCCAGCCTGCTCCTGGCGACGCCGGTGGCGGACCCCAAGGATGCCGTGCCGCTCGAGGCCACTTCCTCTACTCCGGCCCCCTCCCTGCGGTTGTGTTGCCTCCTCCGGACATGTCCCCGCCACCACTGATGCTCCCCCTGGTGGTCCCGGCCACGTTCAGCGCCTCTCTGCCCGCCTGGTTTGCTCGTCTTGACTCGGCTCAAACTCATTGCTCTCGGCTGCTGCAGGGCGCTCTTGAGCCCGCCCATGGCCAGTTTCGCTGCGGATAGGGAGGCCCGGGTGACCACCCTCATGGCCGCCCAGCCTCCCCTTCCACGGTCCGCGGCCTACTCCCATCATGGCCGGTCGACCTCCTCCCCGGTGATCACGTCCAGTTGGAGCGCTAGGCTTGACACCGGGCACCCCGAGGGCAGTCCGGCTCTGCACATCCCCGAGTGGGCGGAGCTCCGCGCTGCTGCTCGGTACCTGGAGCCAGGTATGCCTGCTGTTCCTCCTTCGGCTTCGTCTTGTTCTTTCTTTGCTCTCGAGTCGATTCCCCTCGACAACCTCGCGAAGGTTGCCTCAGACTCCGCCATCATCTTTAGGGGGGAAGCTGGCCCCCCCTTAGTCCAGATCGAGGCCATTAGGGCTCGGGAGATTCTTGACGGGAGACTTGCGGAGGCTCTTGCGGCTCTCCTTTGCCTCCGTCCCCCATGGTGAGGAGGACCCCTCCCAAAGCCGTCGAGGCGGACCGGTGGCCTCTTCCCGCTTGCTGGGGCAGAAATCCGCGGACACACACGCTCCCGCACCGCGGCCCTCCGCGCTCAAAGCGCCTCTCGTGTCCTGGGGTCAAGCAGCCCCCCAATGGCGCCTTAATGCGTGCCCTTTTCTGGAACATCCGCGGTTTTGGCCATGATGGCCGTCGCTGCCAACTCGTGGAATAGTGGAATACGTGCGCGATGAACACATTGACATTGTCGCCATCCAAGAAACCATGCATCCTGAATTCTCGCTTCCTGAGCTTGACCGTCTGAGCTCCCACCTCTTTGCGTGGCATTGGCTCCCTTCTAGTGGGAGCGCCAGCCACTCGGGGGGCATTCTTTTAGGCATTTAAGGATGCCACCTTTGAGGTGGGTAGCATGGACTGGGGGAAATTCTTTGTGAGCATGGAGCTTTTTGATCGGGCGCTCAACTTCAAGTGGGAGGTTATCATCGTCCACGGGCCGGCAAACCATAGCCGGTCTGCCGCCTTCCTCGAGGAGCTCCATCGGAAGATCTCTGCGGCCTCCCTTTCGGTGGTGGTTGGAGGCGATTTTAACCTCCTCTGCGTTGCGGAGGACAAGAGCAATGATAATGTCAACTTTGCACGGATGCAAATGTTCAATGGCTTCATTGCGGATCTTGTTCTCAGCGAGATTGATAGGATTGGTGCCAGGTTCACCTGGACCAATCGGCAGGCCTCCCCGACCCAGTCTGTCCTCGACAAGGTCCTAGTTTCCCCTGATTGGCACCTCAGTTGTCCCCTAGCTTCCCTTCGCGCCATCACCCAGATTGGCACTGACCATGTCCCACTTCTTCTGTCCTCTGCCGATGAGCGGCCGCCGATTACCCCATGATTCTGGTTTGAGACCTTCTGGCTGTCCCAAACCGGGTTTGTGGAGGCAGTTGGCACCCGCTGGGTGGAGGCCCGCGCTCACCCTCACCCCCGCCCCCTTCGGCCATTGATTCATGGCACTTCTATGCCAAGCGTGGCCGGCAGTTCATGAAAGGGGTGGGGCGCTAACTTGGGTCGAGACCTCCGCGATCGCAAGAAGGCCCTGTTGACCGCCATTTAGGCGCTAGACCTGCGTGCGGATGCGGTTGGGCTCTCTCCCGATGAGTGGCTCTCTTGCTATGACTTAGAAGATCAACTCTCCGTCATCTACACCGATGAAGAGGCCTATTGGCACCTCCGTGGTGCCCAGAAATGGGTTTTGAAGGGCGATGCGAACACGGCATACTTTCAGGCTATCGCGAATGGCCGCTGTAAACGCTACACCATCCCCCTCTTGTGGGATGGTGCGACCCTCCTCCAAGACCCCCGCGACATCTGGACCCACGTTGATGGGTTCTATAGATCTTTGTTCTTTGCCGCTCCTAGGAGCGGCCTCTCCCTGGCCCCGGATTGATGGACCGGCCCCCAGCTGGTCTCTGATGTCGAGAACGTGGCCTTTACGACCCCCTTCTCCGAGAGCGAGGTCTAGGCTGCCATTAGGGGCATAAATCCTACCTCGGCTTCGGGCCATGATCAAACCGGAGGTCATGTCCATCTTCAAAGAGTTCTACGTTGGATCTATCGACCTCAAACGCCTCAACTTTGGGATCATCTCTCTCATTCCCAAGGTGCCTGGTGCTTCCGACATCCGCCAGTTTCGCCCGATCACGGTCATTAACGTGATATTCTGGATTCTTGCAAAAGGGTACGCCAATAGGGTGACCCTTATTGTCACGCCCAATATGCGACCCTATCCAAAAGGAACTCGAAGGTCCCACCAAGGATAGACCCGCATATTGAAAACACTTTTGCAAGGTGGATATCATTACATCAACATTACATAATAGGTAGGGATACATACATAAGGCAAACAATGCCACATGAATACAACATCATCTTACATAAGAGCACCATCCGACTACGGATGAAACACAAACAGAAACTCAAGCGACATCCACCACCTTAGCCCAGCTGCCGACACGGAACCTATCCCACGATCAAGAAGAAGCGAATAAGAACTCCAAATCAAGCAAACATCGCGCTCGCGTCACGATCATCGCATAACTTGTACTCAAGCATTGTTGTTGTAGTAATCATGAAACCACGAGGACTCAAAGAATCCCATTACCGTGGGTATCAAGACTAGCAAAGCTTGATGGGAAGGAAGGGGTAAAGTGGTGAGGTTGCAGCAGCGGCTAAGCAAGTATGGTGGCTAACCAACGCAAATAAGAGCGAGAAGAGAGCAAGCGGAACGGTCGTGACACAGAAACCGTGTTCACTTCCCGGACTCCGCCGAGAAGAGACCATCACGGCTACACACATGGTTGATGCATTTTGATTCGGATCTGGTGTCAAGTTATCTACAACCGGACATTAACAAATTCCCATCTGCCACATAAGCTGCGGGCACGGCTCTCGAAAGTTTAAACCTGCGGGGTGTCCCAACAAGCCCATGATAAGCTCTCGCGATCAACGAAGGATATTCCTTCCCCGGAAGACCCGATCGATCTCGGAATCCGGTTTACAAGACATTTCGACAATGGTAAAACAAGACCAGCAAAAGCCGCTTGATCGCCGACAATCCCGATAGGAGCTGCACATATCTCGTTCTCGAGGCAACACCGGATAAGTCAAGCTACGAGTAAAACCAGACCTCGAGTTGCCACGAGGTGGCCCCTTGTTGCTGCTCGGTTCGGACCAACACTTAGACAAGCACCGGCGGGGGCTAAAATAAAGATGACCCTTGGGTTGGCCGACCCAAGGGAAGGGTATAGGTGGTGGTGAGGCAAATGGTAAAACCAAGGTTGGGCCTTCTTTGGACAAGTTTTATTCAAAGCAAACTGTCGGGGTCCATAAATCACCCGACCGCGTAAGGAACGCATAAAATCCGGGAACATAACACCAAGATGGCGGGAACTAGGGCGGCAAGAGTGGAACAAAACACTGGGCATAAGGCCGAGCCTTCCACCCTTTACCAAATATATAGATGCATTAATTAAATAAGAGATATTGTGATATCCCAACATAACCACATCCACCATGGAGCAATCTTCAACTTCACCGCAACTAGCAACGCTATAAGAGGGGCTGAGCAAAGCGGTAACATAGCCAAACAACGGCTTGCTAGGAAGGGTGTCAAAAGGTTAGAGGTTCATGGCAATTTGGGAAGGCTTGAAGAACAAGTTATAGGAAGCGCATCAAAGCGATAGAACGAAGCAACTAGCATAGCAATGATAGAAGTGAGATCCAGGGTAGCGGTCATCTTGCCTGAAATCCCGCAAGGAAGAAGAACGAGTCCATGAAGAAGATGAAGCCACGTAGACGAACCAAGCGACACACAACATGGTAAACACACCACACATAGGAAAGACAATATGCACAACAAGCATGATGCATGACAAGGCTACATGAAGCTACTCATGGCAAGAGATGATGCAAACAAGAACAACACATCAAGGCAAGTTTAAATGAGGCCAAAAACAACATATAACAATTCCGGTAAGTCCTCATATGCAAATTTCGAAGTTGGTCCAGATCTGAATAAACATTATGTTCAAGTTTTTAAACAGCAAGTTAAGATGCACCAAGATGATCTACACGAATTCTAGTCAAGTTACATATAAAGTTCATTAGATTCGGAGCTAGGGCCTAGAAGATATGAGCAAAACAAGTTAAGCATGGCATCGATGCAAAATGCATACAAACATCAAGCAAACACCTCAAAACAAGGATGCAACATGATAATATGAAGCTACATGCAAAATCAAGCAAGTTTCATATAGAGCACACTCAAAACGGAGCAACGGTGTAACACATACACTCTATACAAGTTATAGCAACAATCTGTCCGTAACAGCAACTAGGAATCTTACAAGCATCAAAACAACAAGCTACAACACCAACATAAGAACAAAAGGCATGAGCATGAAGTACAGGTAAAGCATGACAAGACATGAACACTGAGCTATCTCCAGAAACAACTAGAACATGCTCAAAAAGACATGGAAAGATTGCAAATAATAACAGTTTTAGGCTTAGCAGAAATAACATCAGGCTGCAATGTTTAGAGCCATCAAACAACATGTTACAGGAACTTATCATGGCAAAAAAAGGCATGGCATGAATCTACTAAAAGCATAGATCAAAAGTCCCTTACTGACCATGAGCCAAAAAGGCACAGAAAATATGATGGCACCCATGTAAACATGGCAAATAATATGACAGATTCATACATGGCAGGAACAACAATAAGTAGGCATGTTCGTGAGCTTGAACCACTCACCACAGAGCAATACATGGCATGGCAAGGCAACCAACAGTAAGAAGGCATGTTTATGAAGCTAAGCATGGCAAGAACAAGTTCATATGGTGCATGGATCACTAGAAAAACACATGGCCAAAACTGAACTTCATGTCAACAGGTTGACAGCAACATTATTTAGCAACTTGGGAGCAAGATTACAACAAGCTACAGTAGTCTATAAATGCAACCAGGGGCATGAATGGATAGAGCATAACATGTATAACAACACATCCTTAGTGAACATCTCCAAAATAATGCACGAAATGACTTGTAGCAGCAGGTTAACATCACCTAGCACTTCCAACAACATTTAGGGCATCAAGATGAGCTCAAATGAAAATGATGCAATGGAATGAAATGAATTACTCATCAAGACGAACAATTTGACATATTACACGCACGAAACGGAGCAGTATACAGAGAGTTATGATGCGTTGAACATGGCATGATTATGCAAAATATTTCGGGGACTTAGGAATTTCGGGGTCAACCTCTAGCTTGCACGGATATCGAGGCGGCGGCGGATCTGGCCGGAGTTCGCCGGAGACGAAGGAGACGGTGGCCGGAGTCGAGGGAGAAGTCGGGGAGGCCGGGAGAGGACAGATCCGGGGTGGCCCTGGCCGGATCCGGCATCGGAGATGGCCGGCGGCGAGCTACCGGCGGAGGACGGACGGCGAGATGGCGAGCTCGGGCGAGGCGCCCGGGCGGCGGCGTGGTCGCCATGTGGCCAAGGCTGGCTGGGGCTTGTGAGCCCTTGACGGGTTCATGATGGGCTCCATGGGCCAGCCGCGAAGGGCGGCGGCGATGCCACGTGGCGGCCGCGGATTACGAGGCGGCGGGCGGACATTGTCGGCGGACGGACGTGTCCGTGGCCGAAGAGGAGCGGGGCTAGGGTTAGGGGGATTAAACCGCGAATTCGGGGGAGGGGGACTAATTTATAGGTAGAGGGAGCTAGGAGAGTCCAAATGAGGAGCGGTTTTTGGCCACGCGATCGTGATCGAACGGCGGAGGTCATGGAGGGGAGTTTGCTGGATTTTGGGCCACTTTGGAAGGGGTGTTGGGCTGCAAACAAAAGAGGCTTTCGCGGTTACCCGGTTAACCGTTGGAGTATCAAACGACCTCCAAATGGCACGAAACTTGACAGGCGGTCTACCGGTGGTGTACCAAGGCCGCTTGGCAAGACTCGGTCCATTCCAAGAACGTTTAACACCCGCTCACAACAAGAGATAAAAGGGGGACGCCGGAGGGCATAGGAGTGCCGGATTGCAAAACGGACAACGGGGAAAAGCTCGGATGCATGAGACGAACATGTATGCAAAATGAAATGCACATGATGACACGATATGAAATGCATATGATGACATGGCAAAGTGCAACACGCAAGCAAATGACATGGCAAAAACGGCAAATAACTGGCGGACACCTGGCGCAATGAATCCGGGGCGTTACACTTCTTGTGGACCGTGTTACCCACCCCAACTAGTCCGCCTTCATCCAAGGTCGGTATATTCTGTATGGGGTGCTTGTTCTTCATGAAGTCCTCCATGAGGTCCGCGCCAAACACCTCAAGGCGGTCTTCCTGAAGATTGATTTCCATAAAGCCTATGACACTGTTAGCTGGTCCTTCCTTCAGGAAGTTTTGTCCGAAAGGGTTTCGACGACCGCTGGATCACAGAGTCATGCAGATGGTCTCCTGCGGTCGCATGACCGTTAACATCAACGGAGAGATCGGTCCTTTCTTCCCCACCCTTTGTGGGGTTCGACAAGGCGACCCCTTTTCCCCGTTCTTGTTCAATATGGTAGTGGACGCTCTTGCTGCCATCCTAGATAAGGCGAAGGCTGCTGGCCATATTCGTGGGATCACCCCCACCTTGCCGGAGGTTCCGGGATCTCCCTCCTCCAGTATGCCGACGACACCATCATCTTGGTCGAAGGCTCGGAGACGGACATCTCCAACCTCAAGTTCCTCCTCCTCTGCTTCCAACAAATGTCTGGCCTGAAGATTAACTTCGACAAGAGTGATGTCATGGTGATGGGCTACTCTCCCACAGAGTGTCTGGCCATTGCCAACCGGCTTAATTGCCGCCTGGGCTCCTTTCCCACGACCTACTTGGGTACGCCCATTAGTGACTCCCGGCTCACCGTCGCGGACTTGCGCTCGTCCATGGCCAAGCTTCAAACGCGCATCGAACCGTGGCAGGGAAGGTGGTTATCGAAGGCAGCCCGGGCAATCCTCATCAACTCTTCCTCTCTCCAGCCTCCTCTTGTTTCTCATGAGTTTCTACAGCCTCCACGAGACTCTGCACCATGAGATTGCCAAAGTCCAGTCTCGCTTCTACTGGGCTGGCGACAACGATAAGCAGAAGTACAATATGGTCAATTGGCCGGACATTTGCAAGCCCAGGGATCAAGGAGGCCTTGGCATCATGTGCTCTAAGCACATGAATATCGCCCTCCTATCCCGTTGGCTTTGGCGCATCTCTCAAGGTCACGGTGGACTCTGGCTCGACATTATCCTAACAAATACACGCAGACGGCCCTCGCCTTTTGCGAGAGATCCGCCGGCTCCCGATTACGCGATCGATCGTCCGGTCCTTCCGGTTCTCCGCATTGGGACTTCTATCTCGATCGGCTCCGGAGCATCGACTTTGTTCTGGTTTGATCGTTGGGCCGAAGACGCCCCTTCACGGCGCGCTTTCCCGGCCTCTTCTCCATCTCCGTCGATCCTGTGATCTCTGTCGAGAGGGCCCTTATTGACTTAGGGCGCTTCGCCTTCCGGAGGCCATTTGGGTCCCCGGAGTCCGCCGCTTGGCGTGAGTTACTGGACTGTGTGGCCCTCCACGAACCGATGGTGGACGGTGGTCCTGACCAGGTGCGTTGGCGCTTGGAGCCTTCTGGCCAGTTCTCCACCAAGTCTCTCTATCTGGCCATCGCCCCTTCCTCCGCCCCTCTCCCCCTTACGACGGTGTGGTCCATTCGCCTACATCTGAAGATCTGGATCTTCATGTGGCAATGGATTCGTGGTCGGGCCCCGTCCGGGGTCGAGGTTTGCAAGCGAAATGGCCCGGGCTCTGGCCTCTGCCCGCTCTGCGGTGTCCCTGCGGACTCGAATCACATATTCTTCTCCTGTGTGTCCGCTCAATTCATTTGGAGCTGCTTTCGCGAAGCTGTCGGTGGAAATTGGTGCCACACCAACTTTCCAGACTTATTTGTCGAACTCCAGAACTCCCCCTTAACGTCTCTCCACATTAGGTGGCTTGAGATCGGGGTCATTGCTTGGACCCTCTGGACGATCCGCAATAAGCTTGTGATCTAGCGCACTCCTCTTCGACAAGCTACTGACGCTATCTTCAAACTCTCTGGTTTCTTGCAGCTTTCGCGGCCGCTTAGCCGTCCTCAGGACCGTGACGCCATCTCCGCCTTCATCGCCGACCTTCGCTCGATGGCCGTCCGTCTGTCGCCGCCACCCCTGCCGCCCCTGCCGGAATCGGACTAGGCGCATGTTCCGCTCTCCGGCAGTTTTTTTTTTTGCCTGGGCTTGTTGAGCTGTGCCCTCAGCAGAACCTTTGTACTTATTTGTAAGACTTGGGTGTGTGTGGACTAGTCCTTGTATGTATGCTCCCTGGCAGTTTGCTTTATTTATAAAACGGGGCGAAAGTCTTTTTGGTAAAAGGACGTGTGGTCCGATCTACTTCAGCCCATACGTGTCGTACTTATCAAGTTTTTTTTTTCACAATTTGCGTGCCCCACGCCGTCGGGGCCAAGCCGGCCAGGTTTGGCTCCAACTTCTCCTGAGGCCGCATTTCATTTCAAAAGAAAGAAAACAACTCTCCTCAGGCCGAAATTTCAAATCCGCTCTTCTCTGCCCCAACCATTGCAGTGGCCGACTCGCCGTCCATCCGCTCATGGAGAAGATCTCCGTCGCCGTCCGCTTCCGCCCGCCCAAGCCTTCGGTCGACGCCGACGCCGATTCGTCATCCTTCTCGGGCGGCGGCGCTGTCGGGAACCGCGAGTGGCGCATCGACGACTCCGGAATCTCCCTCCTCCACCGCGCTGTCCCCGTCCCCGGCACCTCCTTCGTCTTCGGTACCAGGATCCTTCCTCTATCTCACTCTCCTCCCACCTTCTGTCCCTCCATTTCTAACTCGCGCGCGCTCTTCTTTTTTGCTGGTCGGTTCTTTGCCCACACGAAGACCACGTGTTCAACGAGTCTGTGACCAACGCGCGGATCTACGGCCTGCTCGTCCGCTCCCTCATCCGTGCTGCCGTAGATGGCTTCAACGGCACTGCCTTCGCCTATGGCCAGACCAGCAGTGGCAAGACGTTTACCATGAACGGCTCCGGTGCCGACCCTGGGATCATCCCGCTCGCTGTTCGCGACATCTTTGACACGGCGGCCGAGGTAATTGCTTACTCGACGAGATCAATTTCATTTTTGAGCTCCAGTTGTCTGAATTCCCACCTTACTATGTATGTTGACATCATAAAAAACACTCAAACAACAAGACCGGTTGGGCTACAAGTACATGAGGTGGAGTAGGCTTTAGTAGAAAAAATTCACAAAGGTGACCGTACCTTATCAGGTGTTCTGACTTCCGAGGCAAGCCACTTGGGCACAAGATTTTCATTTGGTCGAGTCCTTACAGCGTGTTTGGTTGGGAGTAATTACAGCGCGTTTGGTTCGGGGGAATTAGAGATGGGGAATGGGAGTTGAGGGGTGAGGAGATTAAAAGTCCACTGTTTGATTAGAGGGAATGGGAGTTTAAGTGGGAAGGGGAATGGGAGTTGAGGAAGCCAATTCCCACCTATTTCTTCCCAGGGAGTCAAGGAATGAGAATTAAAGGGGTACGAGATGTCAAATCTATTGTTTGGTTAGGGAGATTGGGAATTTATAAAGGAATAGGCATGAGACATGAGACTCCAACTCCCATGGTTTTATTAGCAGGGGAAGCCGGGAGGGGGTGGGAGTTAGGAGGGAATTGTTTTAGTGAGTCAATCTTAACCCTTCATCATAACTTATGTTTTTCGAGAAAACGCAAAATAGCTTGCGTTTCATTGCATTGAGGGGGGTGGGGTGGGGGGTATGGTTACAAGCCTCCTAGGAGGCGGTTAGAACTTTGGACGGTAGTCAATGGACATCCCAAGTTTGCAGGATGATAGCTCTAAGTCCTAACGCGCCAGCGGCGGCCCAAAGGGCGGCCTCCTCCTTGATCTTCGCGAGCAGTTCAGCAACCGAAGGGCGGCCTTGGTTGAAAACGCAGTCATTGCAGGGGACGAGCAGGACCGCGGATGCGAGGCCTTTGTGCATGGGCTTGGGGGCGAGCCTTGTGGATTGCCACTAATTGTTGAGCGATGGCTCGTGAGCGGGTGGGGGGCATGGGACCCTAAGCCAACTCAGCGCAGATGTGCAAGCCAGTGGAAGAACCTGACACGCGGGGGCGCCCAACACTTCCAGGTGAGCTTCCATGCGTCGCACGAGATAGAGCCATGGAATGTGGCAAGGTAGGCTGATCTGGCGGAGTAGATGCCGTTCGCGCCCCACTTCCAGGTTAGGCGGTCCGGCTCGGCGGAGAGAGTAGTGTGCTCGATCCTATGCCATAGCTGCAGGTACTGCCCGATTTCATGGATTCCCACGGAGCCCTGGATGTCTTGCGCCCACCGATTGGCGAGGAGGCCGTCCGCCATGGTTCGGAGCTTATGGCGGCATTTGGGGATGCACGTGTACAGACAGGGCGCGATCTCGCGGACGGAGCGCCCATCGATCCACCGATCCTCCCAAAAAAGGGCCCGCGTTCCATTCCCAACCGAGATGGTGGTAGAGGCGAAGAAGAACGCACGCTCCTCGTTGCTGAACTGCATGTCCAGACCAGCCCAGGCCCTGCCTTGGTCCGTGCGGCTGAACCATAGCCACCGTGTGCGGAGCGCAAGGCCTGTGCGCGCTAGATCGCGTATGTTGAGACCGCCAAGAGAGATCGGCCTGGAGACGCGCTGCCAGTTGACGTGGCAATTGCCACCGTTAGCCTCTGCGCGCCCAGCCCAGAGGAAGCCTCTCTGAATCTTCTCAAGTGCCTTCAGGGTCTTCTTTGGGGGGGAGGGCAGCACGAGCAGTTGATGGATAGGGATTGCCGTCAGGACTGCCTTGACAAACGCGAGGCGGCCAGCCTTGTTCATGAGATGCGCCTTCCAGCAGGGAAGCATGCCGGCGGCCTTGTCAACGACGGGCTGAAGCTGGGCACTAGTGGGCCGCCGCAACGTGAGCGGGATGCCTAGGTAGGTGATCAACATCTCTACAACGGGGCAACCCAGCAGGTCGAGGGCCGGCGCGGCGCCCACCGCGTCGCCTCGAATCAAGGTGGTGGAGCTCTTCAAAAAGTTGACGTGAAGGCCTGAGGCGTGCCCAAAGAGCTGCAGGACGCTCCTGGCAGCGGATATGTCGCTCGGCGTGGTGTGGCAGAACATGACCACATCATCCGCGTACAGCGAGACGGAAGGGATCGAACGCCAGGAGTGTAGCTGCTGCATGATGCCCAGCTCGGTGGCGTGACGGAGCAGATGGCCTAGCGTGTCCACTGCGAGAACGAAGAGCTGGGGTGACATGGGGTCACCTTGCCGTAGTCCTTGACGGTGCCAAATGGGCGGGCCTGACTCGCCGTTCATGATCACCTTGGTGCTGGTCGACGAGAGCAAGATCGCTAGCCAACCCAGGAATCTGGCACCAAAACCATATTGGCGCAGGACATTGAAGAGGAATGGCCAGCCGATCGAGTCAAATGCGCGAGTCAGGTCTAACTTTAGCAGTACACGCGGCGCGCCTAGTTGATGCGGTAAGCGCGCGGACTGCCTTACAAGGACAAAGTTGTCGCGCAGGCTTCGTCCCGGAATGAACGCACTCTGGCTGGTGCTGACAAGGGTGTTTAGCTTGCGCGCGAGGCGGAGCAAGAGGACCTTGGCAAAGATCTTGGCGACAAGGTGAATGAGGCTTATGGGCCTGTAGTCGCTGAGGCCCCTGGCATCCACGCGCTTCGGGAGCAGCGTGAGGAGCGCCTGGTCGAGGCAGTTGAATCCGCGCCCTCTCAACTCGTATAGTTGCCGGAAGACGGCAATGAAATCCTGACGAACAATGGGCCGGCATGATAGAGGTAAAGGTTCCCGTCTTTCGATGAGAAGGTGATTATCTTTTTTGCAGGAGTAGACTTTGATGATCCGACTATGAACGTGCGAGACATCGCGCCTTGGCAATCGCTAAACCAACTTCCGAGGGTTATTGACCACGCCGGAGCACGATCAACCTGACCACGAGGGTCTATTTCCTGCGAGCAAACAAAGAACAAGCAAGAAACCAAGATTGCAATCTGGATATTGCGAATATAAGAGGAAAGCTTTATTGATGAAAGTGGGGTTCTATGACGTCTTGGTCTGGTCGTTGAACACAAACGAAGTACGCGAAGTTGCAGCTATGGTGAACTTTAATCTAAACAAAACCCAAGCAAAAAGCTACTAGATTGATCTACTTATATAGGAGCAAGGGGTGGCGGCCAAGGAGGTGGGAGGACGTCCCAAGGCAGCCTAAAACTAACCCTAGGTCGTACAAGGCCCATGAGCCCAAGTGGAGGTGATGCAACACCTTTGGACTTGTAGTTTGGCTCGGATTCTGCTGCAATGTCAGATTGTTTCGTCAATATCTCAATGCTCCGGAAGAATTTGAAGGTGAATCCAATTGGGTGGGAAAGAGCACGAAATTTTAATTTCCTAGCTAGGCGTCGTAGCCTTCGTTGGCAGGGCGGTAGCGCAGCAGCTCGCGCGCCATGAACAGCGCGGCTTGCGTGTTCGTCGGCCCGCAGCGAGCGTGGGAGGATGAAGTCGTAGTCGGGGTGAGCAAAGGCGTAGCGATCTGCCGTCGTCTTTGCCGCGACGGAGGAGTCATCTTTGCTCGTGGCGGCGAAGTCGATGACGGCGTTGGCCACGACCGAGGTGGAGTGGGCGGCCGCCATGTCCACCCTGAGCTCCGTCTGGCGGCGTCTTTGCCGCACGAACACGATGAGCGTCGGCCATGGGGATGATGGAGCGGGAACTGGGTGAAGCGGAGGAACTTCGGCACACCCCTAGCCGGCGCGCCAAATGTCGGAATCGGGGCTTCCGGGACCCAAGAAAAGGTTCGAACTCTGGGGTGTGCTCACAGAACTCCACTAAGCTCTAGCTCGCTGCCCACTGCCTCATGGCGATGCTCCGGCGTGCTCGAGCGAGGGGAAAGGACACGACACGGCAATTTACCCAGGTTCGGGCCACCTTGCGGTGTAAGACCCTACTCCCGCTTTGTGTGGATTGCCTCACGGGGGAGGATGAGTATGAAAGTAGAAAGAGGATGAACTTTCTCCGGAGGCTTTGGATCCCAAGGGTTCGGCCCCTCTCCTACGGCGGCGTCTAGCCTATCTTTATACTGGCCCCAGTCCTCTTCCCCCGAAAATATTAGGCGAGAAGGGTTGCCACAACAGCCAAATTTGAAGGGGAACAAGAGTACAACTTATCCTGACTAAAGGTGGTCTTCGCCTGCAAAAGCTGTTGTCCCTGACGCGCTGGTGGGCTCGACAATGAACTCCGTCCTGGCGCGCCCGCTGTCCTGGTCTTCTTGCACCAACATGGCAACCTCTGGGGATTGCTTTGGGAACCGACGCGCTGTCCTTGCTCTCTTAGCACGAAAAAGGAAAACATCCTTATCCGCGCCCACTGGCGCCCTCCTGGCTCCGCTCGTTGTTGCTCGCGTCACCCACGTGCAGCGCGAGGCGGAGCTTGGCAAGCCTAGACATATCCGCCCCGCGAGGGACCTCGAGAGGTAGCTTCAGGAGACCGCCCAGCGCGAGGCCCTTGGGGAGCTCTGGACGATGCTTGCTGATGCCCAGCTCGCGAGGCGGGGGCCATCGCGAGGATCCTACTCGTGAAGTCCTGAAGATGGGCCGTGCTGGGCCCATGCCAGGCGCCGTGCCTTGGGCCACAGGCAGACGGGCCTGGATACCCCCAGTCCCATGGGCCCGACAACAGTGTCGTGAAACCCGTCCATGCGCGTCCAGAAGTCCTCGAAGTGGAAGAGGCGATGCGCCGGCGGCACCGGCGAGCAATCGAGCAGTAGGGGACTGTGGTCGGAGACGACTGAGGCGAGGCAACGGAGGTGGCATTCTCCATGCAGCTCTTCCTAGTCGACTTATGTTCACTTCCCTGGTCTAGTCCCTCGTCAATTCACATGAACCAATCAAGGGAATAAAATGACTCATCACATGTCTAATCTCAATACAACTCCCTACACTAAACTCCCAATCCCCTTCCCAAATATTGCCAAACGCGCTGTCAGTTTGATTCTTGTTTTGGGACAGGCCGCAGACAGGGTGTTCCTGATCAGGGTCTCGTACATGGAGATTTATAATGAGGAGATCAATGACCTCCTGACACTGGGGAGCGAGAAGCTGCCAATTCATGAGAGCCTCGAGGTAAATGCTAGGAATGGTTATAGTAACTTTCTTCTACTTGCTGTTACACTGTGTAAGGATTTGTGTTGTTTCTACAGCGTGGTGTATATGTGTCCGGTCTGCGGGAAGAAATTGTTAACAATGCTGAACAAGTGCTACAACTCCTTGAGCTTGGAGAAGGTTCCATTTCTGTCCATTTATCGTCGTACTTGTTCAAATGTATATTTTCATTTTCACCAATTCATAAGCTTCCTTTTTTCTCAGCAAATAGACACTTCGGAGAAACAAACATGAATGTCCGGAGCAGCCGGTCCCATACTATTTTTCGGATGGTACATTTAAAAGCCATAAGTGATTGTAGCTGGTTTCAGTCCATTTACATAGAATGGGCATGGTAACTAAAATACTCAATTGTGTTGTTCTGCTGGTTTCAGGTAATTGAAAGCAGTGCTAAGCACCAGAGGAACTCTGGAGATGCAATCCGTGTGTCTATTTTGGTATCTGCTTTTGACTCCCCCTCTTACAAAATAAAGTAAATGTGTCAAGAAAAAGAATGTTTTGATTGACACTGCTTTTTTACATGTAGAACTTGGTCGATTTAGCTGGGTCAGAAAGAATCGCCAAGACAGGAGCTGATGGTGTGCGGCTTAAGGAAGGGAAGCATATTAATAAGAGCTTGATGATTCTTGGTAATGTCATCAATAAATTGAGTGAGAATGGAAAGCAAAGGTGTTTCTATGGAGCATTACCCTGACTTAATAATCTGTAACTTTCTCTAACTAAACTGTACCAAGCTTTGACATATAGCACGAGATGACAGTAATCTAACAAAAATATAGGTGCATGCGATAGCTCTCATTATTATATGTTAGTTATCCCAAATGCCCAACAATCATAAACAGCTTGCAGTGCTATTCATTTAGTTTAGAACATGGATAACAAATTGCAAGCACCATTCTTTTGGCATTAATATCGCTCGGGTCGCCCCCCGCTCGGGTGACTCGGGCTCCCCAACCCTAGCCCGCGGGCTAGCCCATACTGCGTCCCTCCTCCGCCGCCGGAGGACGCCGCTTCTTGCGCCGGAGGCCGACGGCGGTGGCGGGGCTCTTCCTCCTCCGCGTCTCGGAGGTGGCGGGACCCCAACATGTGTGGAGGTGCGGCCGATCTAGAAGCGACGTCGTTAACCGACGGCGGCGGATCGGCCGGCTCGCGGGCCACGGGCGGCTGCTGCGGCGGCTGGCTCGATCGGGCGGCGGCGCGATGCGGTCTTCGACATGTCATCGGCTTTAGATCGGCGGCGTCGAGGGCTGGTGGATTGCTTGGCGGCACCCATGGCGGATCTGTTACGGCGGTGTAGCCGGTGGTGGTGGTCATCTTCTTCGTTGGCGGTGGCGGCGAAGCTTGGTGATCGGATCTCGAGATCCATCATCTAGTCCCTTGCGAGTTCGGGAGACATGGTTGCGGTGAAAACCGAGCCGACGGCAGCGATGGCGGCGTTCTATCTTTCATACCTTGATGAAGGCATCGTCATGTAACTATTGTCGACCCACTCGTGCCGCTCCGGAAACCCTAGGATCTGGTGTTCCGGATCGGACGATGGCGACATCTGCGGTGTCGTTTCTCTCTTAGAGCATCGTTTGTGGAGCAGCGGTATTTGAAGTCGAGGCGGGGAGGTGGAGCGGCTTCGTCTTGCACGGAGCTTGGGTGGAGATGTCAAGTCATGCCCAACCGACAGGTGCTACGCTTGGTCATGCCTGGTCGGTAGGTGCTACGCACGACAGATCCAAGGACTTCAAGCTGTGTCGGCTGGTGATACTTGGCAGCATGGCGCTGAGGTGTATCGATGGCGACCATAACGTGTTCACTGTTTGCTTGAGGGGAGGAGGTGCCGTTGGGCGCCGTGGTGTCGT
The DNA here is from genome assembly GCA_021437245.1 of Aegilops speltoides. Taxonomy (NCBI): domain Eukaryota; kingdom Viridiplantae; phylum Streptophyta; class Magnoliopsida; order Poales; family Poaceae; genus Aegilops; species Aegilops speltoides. The sequence continues at coordinate 334,746,001 of CM038144.1, forward strand.
CGATGATAGCTGGACCGAGCAAGATTGATGCATCAGTACAGTTCTGAAGATGGAGCGGTGGCGGCCCCTGAGAGCACGCCGGACCAGTTGTGCCCCGGACCCGACAAGTGGCTAGGTTGGGGTCTCAGGTCTTAGATGTTAGGCTTGGCTGTGATGTCTGTTTGGTATTAGGCCCAGGCTATCTGCGCCCCTTCATCAACTGGATAGGTGTAGCGACAGTTTGTTGCTTAGACGGCGGCTTTAGTCTTATTGTTGTATTGATTTTGTAAGGTCTTGTGAGAATAATTAATAAAGTGGCCGTATGCATCGCCCAGATGCAGAGGCCGGGGGTCATCCTCCTTTTCTAAAAAAAGCACCAATTTTAATGGAAAATTAAACATGGGTTTCATTCATACTTTATCACCATTTATCCTATCACTAGGTTATAATAGCTAATCTATTATGCAAGAATATGGCACCCAGAAGTTATTTGAGCTTCCCTTTTCATCATTTCAAGTGTTCCAAGTCATGGTAATATACCAAATGAAAAGAAAGGCACTTACTCGAGCGAAAGAAATATCTGAGTCTACAACCAAATTATTTTATTTTATTCAATCATGGAATCACCCTGTTATTGTCTATTTGGCTAATTTGGTAGGCCCAATGATTATGGCACCACAGATGTTGTAGTCTTAACCTATAAAATCATGGGCTCATCCCTAATAAAAAGGTTACCATATGCAAGGGAAGAAAAATCTACCGCGAACTCCTTGGGCCTACTTATTGAATTATGTGAAAAGTTTCCTAAGATCCAGGATTGGTTGATGCACTAAAGTGGTTAATTATTTTGATGCAGAGGGCACATCCCTTATCGTGATAGTAAGTTGACTCGCATCCTCCAGTCTGCACTTGGAGGCAATGCAAAGACATCAATCATTTGCACGGCTGCACCTGAAGAGGTGTGTTATGTTTACATTGTTACATCCAAGTAAATTATATGGTTTTAAACCCTCATGCACATACCACCATTGCTATCACATCTTCTAAAAAATTAACTACAGGTTCATATTGAGGAAACTAGAGGAACTCTTCAATTTGCAAGTAGAGCAAAATGTGTCAGCAATTGTGCTCAAGTAAATGAGGTGAGTATTGAAACTTTTATATTGCAACAGATGAGTTTTAGTTCCAGATGTTAGTACCTCTGACACATTAATTTTGGAAGCAGAAATATGAAATTGTGCATCTGAAACTATGTGTTTATCTTATTCTGTTGTATTTACTGTTGTGGGAAACTGGGAATAAATAATCATACCCAGAGGACTCACCTAATACTGCATGGACGGCCAATGAAAGTCTGAGGTGGTCAACGAAAAGTCCAAGGCGGTCAACAGAGTCCAAGGCAGTAAACAAGGTCTAAGGGAGTCAACAAAAATCCAAGCAAATTGTCATGGTCATCAAGTCAAAGGGGAAAAGGAAATTGAAAGATAAAGTCAACACAGAAGGTGTTGCTGCGCGAAATTGATCCACACAGCACCACAGAATCCTCACTTTCGTGGAGGTAAACCGACCGTTTTTCAATGCAAAACGGCAAAGATCAGCCAAACCCTAGGGTTGCTAGGGCTGGGCAGAAGCTACGAGCTAGGTGCTGGAAAGAAAAGAACGTAGGAGAAAAAAGTAACGTAAGGTTGCGAAGGATCGATTGATTGCACCTTTTCCAATCGGCCAAGGCCTATATATATAAGGCACGCAGGACTTTGCGTTTAGGAGTAGGACTCCAGGCCCAAACCGAATAGGTTTTGGCCACTTTAAGTTGGTTGCCATGTATACAGAAAAACCTGCTTGCTAGCCATGTTCCCCTGCCATGTCTCGTACAGGGCTTCATTGGCCTATAATGGAAATAATAAAATATTCCGCCAGGACGCTAATCATACCAGATAATAGAAGTTTTATACTAGTTGCCTTGTTCACTTGCGCCACCTCCATCCAGATGTCTTCCCTTCTACTTTTTGCCCCAAGGAAATAACTTGCTTTGCCTGACTTGGTGTCTCTGCACTGAACATTAGCATATACACTAATCTAGCAGATCAAATAAACTTGGTAGCCAAATTATACCTGCAACACATGCCCCCCTGTTTTTGGTACACTTGTATTCTCCAAAAACACTTTAATAATACCACAGAACAGTGTTGACTGCTTTCACTGGTCACATTACTGCTCAAGGTGACATGCAAATAACACATCAGCCAAATTTTACGTAGGGCGATACTTGAAATCATATCGGCCATATTTTGCTCAGGGCGATATCTTAAACAATATCGGCCATAGTGCCATCAAGCCTCTTGCCACATGCTAGGATAATACTTCTTCAAATATTTTCCATTGAGTGCTTTAGGCAATTTCTCCCCTTGCAAAGATTGTACAAAATATGAATTCCCAGGAACAATTCCTAAAACCTTATATGGGCCTTCCCAACTCGGCGACCATTTGCCGAATTTATTATTTCTAGTTCCAAGAGGTAAAATCGTTTTCCACACCAAGTCTCCTATTTGAAACGATTTTTCCCTCACTCTTTTATTATAAGCCTTAGCTACTCTTAATTTTTCTTTTTCAATTTCTCGTAAGGCTCTTAGTCTTTCTTCTGGAACATCATCAATTCTATCCATCATCAAATTATTATAGTCTATAGCCGACAAATCATTTTGTCTGGCTACTCTAAGAGCTTGCAAATTAACCTCTACAGGTAACACCGCTTCCTGTCCATACACTAACTCATATGGTGTCACTTGAGTTGCTCCATGCTTAGATATCCGATGAGCCCTTAAAGCCTCCGAAAGCACTTCATGCCACTTTCTTGGATGCTCCTTAATTTTCTTCTTTATAAGCTTAATTAAAGTTTTATTGCTAGATTCGGCCTGTCCGTTAGCTTGAGCATAATAAGGCGACGAATTTAACAATTTAATTCTAAAAGATTCGGCAAACTCACGAAATTGATGAGACATAAAAGAAGAACCTTGATCAGTAGTCAAAGTTTGAGGAATACCGAATCTGCGAGTAATATGCTCCAAAACAAAATCACTTCCTTATGGGTCATATTTCTTAAAGGAATTGCTTCAGTCCATTTGGTAAAATAATCTGTAGCTACTAGGACGAAGCGATGACCTTTAGATGAAGCAGGATATATTTGACCAATAAAATCTGAACCCCATCCTCTAAACGGCCATGGCTTAATAATGGGATGCATCATAGCTGCAGGTGCCAATTGAACATTTCCAAATTTCTGGCATTCTTCACACCCTTTATAATAGCGAAAACAGTCCCCTAACATCGTCGGCCAATAAAAACCTGCTCTTTTCAATAACCATTGCATCTTATGAGCCGACTGATGTGTTCCGTGATAGCCCTTCATGTACTTCACCCATAGCTACGCTTGACCGATCAGGACCTAAGCACTTTAAAAGTAATCCATCTATCGTTCGCAGGTACAACTCACTATCTAGCAAAGTATATTTTAAAGCTTGTCGCGAATTTTCCTATCTCTCGTTTGCCGGGATCCTTTAGATGATTAATCGAGGAGTTCTCCAATCACCGGTTCTAAATTAGCTGCTGATTAGGTTATTTGTGACTCCTGCACCGAATCTTCTTTGCCATGTACTATTTGCTGCTGGATTGAACAAGAACCTGCTGCATCCTTTAGCAAATTAATAGCCAACAGATCAACATTACTATTAACAGATCTAGCATCGGTTTTCTAATATGAAAAACTTTCCCTACTGATTTGGTATCACGGATGCTTGCTGCGCTAAGCAATTAGCTCTAGAATTCTCTTCCCTAGGTATATGACCGATAGTGAAAGTATTCAGAGACTTAATTATATCTAAACATTGGTCTAAATAGCTGTTTAATAATCCATCAAAACATTGAAATTCACCACCAATTTGCGGACTACCGTAAGTGAATCTCCAAAAGCCTCTATATCCTTTACACCCATATCTACTAAATTTTGTAAACCAAACAACAAAGCTTCATATTCAGCTTGGTTATTTGTACAAGGATATTCCAAACGGACCGATGTTTCATAAACGACATTGTTTGGTGAAATTAAAACATTACCGATGCCTTGTCCCTCCCTACAAACCGATCCATCAAAGTAAAACTTCCACGGGCACACACTAACATAATTAATACCTTCTTCATCCTTAATCCTATGATCAACAATAAAATCAGCGATGACTTGACCTTTCATAGCACGCAACAATTCATATGCCAAGTCATATTCTATTAGTGCATAAGCCCATTTTCCAATCCTACCACTAAGAATCGGCTGCTGCAGCATATATTTAATCACGTCGGCTTGGCAAGCTACTACACATGTACTATAAAGTAAATATGGCCAAAATTTTGTACATGCATAATATAAAGATAAACATATTTTTTCAATAAACACGTACCGACTCTCAGCGTCAAGCAACCGGCGGCTCAAGTATGCAATGATGTACTCCTTCCCGCCGTTCTCTTGTGCTAAAACTGCGTCGATCACCTTGTCTTGTGCGGCAATGTATAACCTGAACGGCACACCAGACTTGGGTGCTCGAAGCATTGGAGGACTTGACAAATACCGTTTTATATTTAATCCTCTCGCTGTTCTGCCCCCCAAGTGAATTCGGCTTCATGTTTTAACCGAAGTAAAGGAACAAACGATTCAATTTTTCCCGCAAGGTTAGATATGAATCGTCTCAAGTAATTAATTTTTCCTAACAATTTCTGCACATCCCTTTTACATGTGGGCTCCTCCAATTTTCTGATTGCCTCTACCTTCTTAGGATCAATCTCTATGCCATGCTCATGAATTATAAAACCTAAGAACTTACCAGCCGATACACTGAAAGCACATTTGAGTGGATTCATTTTCAGTCCATACCGACCCATTCTTTCAAAAGCCAATCGCAAATCGGCTAAATGATGATCAAACCCATCCGATTTAACAACTACAACATCAATATATATTTCTAATACGATGCCTAGAAGATCATGAAAAATCAGATTCATAGCACGCTGGTATGTAGCTCCGGCATTCTTCAATCCAAGTCATAACAGTCCACTCAAATAAACCAACAAAACCAGGGCATCGAAAAGCAGTCTTAAACATATCTTCTTCGGCCATAAATATCTGATTATAACCAGCATTACCATCTAAAAAACTGATTACTTTATGTCCAGAAGCATCGTTAATCAACATGTCGGCTATAGGCATAGGATATTCATCTTTAGGGGTAGCCTTATTCAAATCCCTAAAATCAATACATACTCTAATCTTATCAGTATTTTTCTTTTCAACAGGAACAATATTAGAAATCCATTCCGCATATCTACACGGCCGAATAAACCGAGCTTTTAACAACCGATCAATTTCATCTTTGATGCGGTCATATATACTAGGATTGAATCGCTTAAGGGGCTGTTTATGCGGCCTAAAACCAGATTTAATAGGCAATCTGTGTTCAACTAAGTCCCTACTCAAACCGGGCATCTCAGTATAATTCCAAGCAAAGCAATCAACAAATTCCCTAAGTAATGCACATACCTTTCCTCTCTGATCGGCCCCCATATTAGCATTAATAAATGTAGGTCTAGGGACACTTCCATCACCAATATCAACTTCCTCAAGTGGGTCAGCCGATGAGAATCCTTGTCCAAGCTTCTCCATGTCATCGAAATCCTCAATAGCTTCATGCATATCGTTCTTTCTTGAACGATACTCCTCAACACGCCTTTGCATCCATTTAACACTATCTTCCTTATTCATTGTTCACAAGGATAAGTCATTAAGCCGAGCTACACTAGCCGGCTGTGCATGTACAGGAACAAAACCATCTGTGCATGTACAGGAACAAAACCATCTCTGCCAATGCTAATATAATCATAATTTGATAAATCTCTACCCGTCAAGCATCGCATCTCACCGTGTTGCCAATCAACCGGAGCCTCAGCCAAAGCAATGCAGGCCGAATTATCCGCCTCAACCACTTCAACATCATCATCAACCCACTGAATCAAACATTGATGGAGAGTAGAAGGGATGCAACAATTTGCATGGATCCAATCGCGCCCCAAAAGTATATTATATCGGCCTTTGACATCAACTACAAAGAAAGCAGTCGGCAATGTTTTGCTACCAACCGTGAGCTCCATAGAAATAACACCCTTAGCTTCAGACAAGTCTCCTGAGAAACCACTAAGTCCCATATTGGTTTTCATCAGTTCTTCCTCTTTTCGGCCCAACTTAGAAAAACCCGAAAAAGGCATGATATTAACACCGGCACCGCCATCAACAAGCATGCGACCAATAGGTTTACCATCAATGTGACCCTTGATAAACAAAGGCTTTAGGTGTTGTCCATGCTTCTCTGGTTTCTCAAATGTAACACTTTTTGGGCCAAGAACAAGTTCTGCAACTTCAGCCTCTTCAGCCTTAGGCGCACGAAATTCAGCGGGCAGCTCAAATACCATATTAATGTCCATATCCGCAGGCATATCCTGTTTATCCTCAGAGTTTCCATCCATAACCATGTCATCAGCACTATTGCCTTCCTCCCTTGCGATGCGCTTCTCTTTCCAAGTCATATTCGAGGGCACCATTGGTTTATCTTTATTGAACCACTCGTCGCGCTTCTTCTCAGCTAGTTCCTCTCTAATTTCCAATGCCCGCAGCCGCTGCACCCTTCTTTTCTGAGTATGTGTGAGCCTTGTCGGGCACCATCGAAGCTTCGGTTTAGTTCCTGGTGCCACTGACCTAATTCTGCTGCCCCCTGAGTTCCTCGGTCTGTACTGATGTGCTGCTGCTTGGGGAGCAAACATTCTGTCTTTGGCCGAAATAATTCTGTATTGATCAGTTGTGCTAGCGGTCCCATCTTTCTGCATATTGGGCCCCAAATCAGCATGTGAATTGCTTTCTTTTACTGGAATTTCCTCTTGCTGCGATGTATCAGGTCCCTGTTGCTGCAATGCATCATTACTAATCTTTTCTGAACCTGGAACTCTTTTCTGAACTGAACCAAATCTGAAACCTCCAATCATGATTGTTTCTGGATCAGGGGCAACACCTGCAGCCGATTTGAGCTTACCATTATCAACATTATGAGCAGCACCCAACCCAGGTTGGTTTGTAGTAGCACAACCAGACCTACATTCATCATGTTCAACTGAATCTTTTACATCACCCTTAGAACTGAACGGTACCCATGCAAACTTCTGGCCACCTATGTGAACCTTGCCATCCGCATTGTGTCTAGGCAATCTGCTCTGCGCAAATCTTTTGCTGGATGAGCTATCTTCAGCCCCTTTGCGTGAACCATCTTTACCTCAAACCACAATAGCATCACGTGATCTTGCTTCATGATTAAATCGAGCCCTCTTCTCATGCATGTTTGGTCTGAACATAGGCCTAGGCGGGATCCATCCTGGTTGAAAATAACCTGCTGGCCCTATAGGATATGACGCCCAAGGTTAAAACCCCATGGAGGAATTTGCGGATACATAGGAGGTGCACAACCCCAATATGCTGGCTCCATTGCGAAATATGGCTGCTGGTCATATGAATTTCTCTGCCATTGCTCATGACCTGCAGGTCCAGAAGGAGATCTAGGACGTTTATTACCTCCAAGCCGGTTAAATACATTGGTGGCCTTGCATGAAGTGTATTTCTCCAACAACATGTTAACTGTCGGCTTTGGCCTCGTAGCTTGTCTCCTTCTTCCATTAACTTTCCACACTCCTACTTCTGGTTTCTTTGGTTTGATCATCCTTGGAGGAGCACTATCATCAACAACATTTTTTTCTCTTGCGGATTCGGTCTGATCCGACCGAATAAGCATTTTCTTATTCTCAAACTCAACCACATTGATAGGAAAAGGATCACTATCGAGCTTCATCTTAGTACCTTCTGTAAATACCAATCGTCCGTCATTAATGGCCGATTGCACCTGTCGACGAAACACATTACAATCGTTAGTAGCATGAGAAAAAGAGTTATGCCATTTACAATAAGCTCTTCTACCCAGTTCTTCTTGAGATGGAATTACATGCCCTTCTTTTATTCTAATTAACTTCCCTTGCAACAACATGTCAAAAATCTTGTCACACTTACTAACATCAAAAGTATATTTGATTTCCTCTCTTTTAGCTGGTGTGGGTTTTAGGGCAGCACATGCAAAAGGTTTTGACTTAGGTGCTCGAACCCATTCGGCCATACATATATCAACATCATCTTCACTAGCCGAATCACTATCATGCTCTACAACATTAACCGTAGGTTTTTCCTTGTCTTTGTTCTTATTATCTCTAAACCGGCTGTATGATTTAACTTCTTTAGCACGGTTTTCCTGTGCCCAAGCCTTTTGCAAAACTTGGTTAACATCTGAAAATTCTTGCCCTTCCAGTTTATCTCTAATATGAGCAAGCAGACCCGAAAAGGCAAGATCAGCTAAATCTTTCTCGGCTATGGTCAAACTGAAGCATCGGTTTTTGACATCTCTAAATCTTCTAATATAATCATAAACAGATTCATTGTGTTTTTGCTTAACCATTGTCAAATCTGAAAGTCTAAGTTCAGTTTCACCACCATAAAAGTACTCATGAAATTTCTGCTCCAATTGAGCCCATGTTGCAATAGAGTTAGGAGCAAGTGATGTAAACCAAGTAAATGCAGTACCAGATAAAGACAAAGGAAATAATTTCACTCTAAAAATATCTGATGTACCAACTTCACTGCATTGTGCTAAAAATTGTCCTACATGCTCAAAGGTTGATCTACCATCTTCTCCTGTAAACTTAACAAAATCTGGAATTCTAAACCCACAAGGATAAGGTGTTGTGTCGAAATATTCGGGGTAGGGTTTTTGATATGCACGTGCTCTACCCTTAGGTTCCAAGCCAAATTCTCTAAGTATATTAGCAAGTTGATCTTTAAAATTTTCAGTAGGCTGCGGAGAACTAGCTTGTGGCATAGATGCACCATAAGTACGTGGCGGTAACTTTGACAAAGAAGTTTGAGCATGATACATTTGTTGCGGAGAACCATTAAAACACGCATCTGGCACCGGCCTGAAAGGAACCCCGGTACCAATAGGTGGCAAGGGTGGTGTGCTATATGCTACTGTTTGATAGTAGGGTTGCTGCAGATTGGAATTAAAGCCAACACTTCGGTTATTGCTGCTGAAATTTTGTGGAACCGAAGTCAGAGCAGGAGTACCAGCAGTTGGTACAAAATTATTGGCCGAATTGCCAATATAATTCTGGCCACTTTGGTTATTGCTTAACGGGATGTGGGTCTGCACAACATTGGGTACTGCGACGGGTGTATGCATCGGGTTAGGTACATTAGTGAACCTACTATTTTCTGGACGCACCGGCTGTTTCTCATAACGTTCGTCATTGGCCTGTAGTACCATTGAACGAATTTGACGAGGCAAGCTGATCTGAATATCCTTATTAAATTGCTCTCTGAACTCATCAAATTTGCTAGCTACAGATTCAGTAATCGTGCGTGCCATGTCCGTCATTTGTTTGCCATATTTACTAGCTACAGATGCATCAATTAGATGTGCAATTTCTTCTGTACAAGCAGTTTTACTTACCCCAGCAGGATGACTTGGTGTAGCTACCTTCTGGATGACGCCGTTTCTTGTCCTTTGGAAGCCCGCCAACTTCTGCTTCAGCTTTTCCACCCTCTCTTCCTCAAGCTCCTGTTCAAGTTTCTGCCGTTCATCCTCAGGCAGATCCTCAAGTGTGACAGCGATGATGTTGTCGGGGTTGAGATCACTCCCGTCCTTGGGGTCGGTGCTCATTGTGTTCCTCTTCCTTCCCCCAGTAGTCGCCAATTGTGTTGCTTGCGAAATTGATCCACACAGCACCACAGAATCCTCACTTTCGTGGAGGTAAACCGACCGTTTTTCAATGCAAAACGGCAAAGATCAGCCAAACCCTAGGGTTGCTAGGGCTGGGCAGAAGCTACGAGCTAGGTGCTGGAAAGAAAAGAATGTAGGATTAAAAAGTAACGTAAGGTTGCGAAGGATCGATTGATTGCACCTTTTCCAATCGGCCAAGGCCTATATATATAAGGCACGCAGGACTTTGCGTTTAGGAGCGGACTCGTGCCCAAATCAATAGGTTTTGGCCACTTTAAGTTGGTTGCCATGTATACGTAAAAAACACGCTTGCTAGCCATGTTCCCTGCCATGTCTCGTCTGAGGCTTCATTGGCCTATAATGGAAATAATAAAATATTCCGGTCGACGCTAATCATACCGATAATAGAAGTTTTATACTAGTTGCCTTGTTCACTTGCGCCACCTCCATCCAGATGTCTTCCCTTCTACTTTTTGCCCCAAGGAAATAACTTGCTTTGCCTGACTTGGTGTCTCTGCACTGAACATTAGCATATACACTAATCTAGCAAATCAAATAAACTTGGTAGCCAAATTATACCTGCAACAGAAGGCAATCAGCAAAGGAGCCCAACTCTAGAAGAGGCCCAACGGCCCAAGTAGCCGATGCCCATTACGGTGGAGTGTGTTAAGGAGTATTAGTATTGGTCTAGGAGTCCTTATTAGTCTATGTTTAGTTTCCTTGCACCTCAAGTCATGTGTAATATATATATGCCCCTTGGGCGTTCAATAAAGTTAAGTTGCTTTCCTAACATGGTATTAGAGCTTAGGTTATTTTTTTCGGGTGCCGCAACTTGTTCTCCCGATCCAATCTTACGGCGCCGTTGTTTTCCTTGCCAGTCGCTGTTGCCTTCCTCTTTGCCACCGGCGCTGGCTAACGTCCACCACCACGCCGGGTGGCCGCTGACCCAATCGATATCCTTTGCCGCTTCGCCTCGATCCACTGTCGCCTAGAACCTCCAGGCCGCTGCAGGTGCATGCGTCCGCTGGATCAGGAGCGGCTGTCCGCATCCGCCGCCGCAGATCGCTCGCCTCGCTTCGCTCGTGGTCCTCGGTACCGCCTCGCGTCCGGATCTCTCTCCTTCCTTCGCACGCTGCTGCACTTCGCTCTTTGATCGTTCCAAATTCTCCCACCTGCATGCACTTGCCTCCCGTTGTTAGCTGCTACATGCTGCTTGCTTGCTAAGGTGTTGCGTGTACGAGTATCTCTTAGCATCTGTTGCGCGCTCTTCATGCTGCTCCTTGTCAGCAACTCATCTGCACGGCACCATAACTTTTCTTCCGCTGCCATTACATCAGTCTGGTATGTGCTTTCTAGTTTTCTATGTCTTCCGCTGTGTCCACCAAATCCGTTGATACTTTGTGTTTTTCATGTCATGCGAGTCCACCAAACTTTTGTCCGTCAGCCTTCTTCTGGTCATTGTCCTCTCTATAGGATTTCTGTGGTCTGTCTTTGCATTGTTGATCTAAGCCCATTCTCTTGCCGTCGAGCTTCTTTCGCCGTTGGTTTTCATGGGCCATGATTCTTTAAGCAATGCTTCATTCTCTTGATGTGCCATCTTCTTTTGACAACCCATCTTCTCTTGATACTTCTCTTGTATCTTCTATCGATGCGGTGTCTTCCTCTGATGTGCCATCTCTTTGTTATCCCCTTTGGCGACTCGACAGGTTTTAAAGACTCTTCATGCTATGACGACACTCTCAAGGCGCGGATTTGGATTATCATTTTTTTAGTAATACACTTCTTCAAATGCAATGCTATTGCATACGCTTTGCATTTGGGGGGGGGGGTTAAGGAGTATTAGTATTGGTCTAGGAGTTCTTATTAGTCTATGTTTAGTTTCCTTGCACCTCAAGTCATGTGTAATATATATATGCCCCTTGGGCATTCAATAAAGTTAAGTTGCTTTCCTAACAGAGTGATGAGTGTTGTGAATATTTGAGCAGTTTTCCATTAAGTTTAATCCAGAAAGATGATAGATAAAACATGATAACCATCATAAAGATGATAATCGAAGCAAGTAGCAAAGTGATGTAAGTAGTCATGCAATTGGGTACATAACAGACGGACATCATATCCACATTGATAGATAAAAGACGTAAAACGGACGCAAACCCTAACAAAAGAGAGAAGAAGACATACGGTGTGGTGGAAGAAGATGTAGGTGTGATGTTCGTCATTTCGCTGAGGAGGTGGTCAATGTAAGGAAATTAAGTCATCGTTGTTAGCCACGATGGAGGAACATCCAGCAGTCGCGCTAGAGCGCTCACCAAAAACCTGATTGCCTCTCTCCCATACAGGATTGCAAGAGGCAGGGCTTCAGAGGCCTGCTATCTCACGTCTCGGTGCACGCGGAGAAGTGAGATGGAAAAGCAGTAGGTGGCACAAGGTTCTGGACGAGGTGAGGGACTTGTGTATTCTGTTTGGTGGAAGAAGAGCGACCTCTTATATAAGCTCCAAATTGATATTCTCCTCTCAATTACCCAATAGTCTTGCCAATTCTAATTAACGTGATCTCCGATCACATAGAATGGGTTATCACCATGGGTCATAGAATGGGTTATCACCATGGGTAACTTATGTAGTGGGTCTCAATCCCATCTCCCTTGATGCATTGTCTATCACATTTCGTGATAAACCCTTTGTGAAGGGATCAGCCAGATTCTTCGATGTGTTTATATAGTCCAATGCTATAACTCCAGAGTTTCCCTTAAATCCGATAGATTTCAGTCTCCTCACATGTCTTGATGACTTCTTATTATCCTTAGAACTGTTTACCTTGATGATCACTGTTGGATTATCACACTTCAATAGGATAGCCGGTTATGTAAACACTTCAATAGGTCGCTGTCCGATCTTTCATGGTACTAGCAGCAGCAATAAGAAATTCCGATCTAGCAAAGATGCAAGAATGTAAAATCAAAAACTTGCATCGAGTAGATTAGATCGACTCCACGCGCAGCTGCAACAAAATCTCCATGGATTAGCAACGAAGACAATATTTGGTGTCTCCCGACAAGGGACGCTTTTGTAATTTTATTGAAGTCACAATCAAACCAATCTGACTTAGATCGACCGCTAGCCTTTTATATAGGCATATATAGGCATCCACATTCGATCGGAACCGACTCACAAGCAAACATAGTTGGTACGGACTCTCTCTCTCCTATTCAAACTAAGCTAGATTTACCTAATTAAATATCTAGCCACCTTGATCACCTAGGAAACTATTTGACAACGTCACTAGTATACTAGACAAAAAGAAATAGACTTGACTCATGTAACATGATACACTATGTTCACAGTAGGTTGCCAAACCGAATCAAAATTGACTGGTATATTTCCTACCATAATGTGTCAACACATGGAGTTTTGAAGGTTGGCTTAACTTCATCTTTCTTCGGTTCAGTTGGTGGAATCTCAAAGCTAAAAGAGCCAACTTGTAACACATTCTGAAGATTATCTCTTGCACTAACGGCCACATCAAGTGAACTCCATAACTCACAGTACCTTTCAGATGGCGCGTTATCCTTTGTTGAGCATGCCAATGAGCATCTCCCAGGTTAGATACAAACCGGCTTAGGTTGCTCACAACAAACGAGATGTCAGGCCTCATAGCGCTAGCTAGATACATAAGCGAGCTGATGATTTGAGAATATCTCAATTGATCCTTTGTTTCTCCTTCATTCTTTCGAATCAACACACTTGAATCTTAAGGTGTTCCAGAAGGTTTACAATCTGAATATCCAAAGAGACCCAGAACCTTCTCCACATAGTGGGACTGTAACAAAGTGATCCCACCATCATCACCTCTCAAAAGCTTGATGTTCAATGTAACATCAGCTACTCCAGGTCTTACATCTCAAAGTTATGAGATAGAAAATATTTCACTTCCTCAGTGACCTTGAAATTTGTCCCAATATAAGTATGTCATCAACATACAAACACACATAACTCCCTCGCCCCCACCATGGCGATAGTACACACGTTTGTCGGCTTCATTTGCACCAAGGTCTTTCAAACTTCTCGTGCCATTGCTTAGGTGCTTGTTTCAAGCCATACAAAGATTTCGCCAACTTACACACCTCTCCTTCATGACCATCTACTACAAACCATCAGGCTGTTCCATTTATATTTCCTCTTCCAACTCTCCATTTAGGAAAACTGTCTTGTCCATTTGATGAACGAGAAGATTGTGTGAGGCAGCCAATGAGAGTAGTACTCGAATGGTGGTCAATTTGGCCACATGCTCATAAGTATCAAAGAAATCTTCACCTTCTTTTTTGGAGATTTCGCCAACTTACACACCTCTCCTTCATGACCATCTACTACAAACCATCAGGCTGTTCCATGTATATTTCCTCTTCCAACTCTCCATTTAGGAAAACTGTCTTGTCCATTTGATGAACGATTAGATTGTGTGAGGCAGCCAATGAGAGTAGTACTCGAATGGTGGTCAATTTGGCCACATGCTCATAAGTATCAAAGAAATCTTCACCTTCTTTTTTGGTTAACCCTTGGCTATAAGTCGTGCCTTGTACTTTTCAATTGTACCATCAAGCCTAAACTTTTTCTTAAGCATCCAATTACATCCTACAGGTTTACACCAATAAGGACGATCAGTGACCTCCCATGTCCCGTTAGCCATGACGGAATCCCTTTCGCTACATAGAACTTCTTTTCAGTATTCAACATCAAGAGATGCATAAGCTTTTGAAATAGAAGTGGGAGTGTCATTCATGAGGTACACAATGAAATCTCCACCAAATGACTTTGCGGTCCTTTGTCTGTTGCTCTTTCTAGGAGCTTCATTGTCATCCTCCTTAGGAATCTCAGTGTGTTTCCGCTTAGAATGTTCCAATGGAACAAAACGTTTAGGAGTTGCCTCTAACCTCTGACTAGATGAGCTACACATATCTTTCATAGGAAAATATCCTCAAAGAAGCCTGCATCATTCGACTCCATAATTGTACCAACATTCATGTTAGGGAATCTCAGATTTGACCACTAAAAATATGTAGCCAATGCTATGGAAAGCATAGCCCAGAAAAACACAATCAACGACTTTGGTCCAAGTTGATGCTTGGGAATTGGCACGTTGATTTTCGCCAAGCAACCTCAAGTTCATAAATAAAAGAGTTCAAGCCTTTTCCTTTTGCATTCCTCAAATGGGGTAATCTCTTTATTCATTGTGGGAACTCTGTTTTGGACATGACTTGCAGTCATCAAAGCCTCCCCCCACCATTCATTGGAAAATCCCGCTGTGTCTAACATTGTGTTAACCAAATCAGTTAGTGGGATTTTTTCGTTCGGCAACCCGTTTGACTGGGGCGAGTAGGGAGGCGTCCTCTCATGGATTATACTATGTTCCTCTCATAATAAATTGAACTCGTTGAAAAAAATACTCTCCACCACGATCCGATCTAAGCCTCTTGATCTTTCGATCAAGTTTATTCTTTGCTTCGGCTTTATAGATTTTAAAGTAGTGCGAAGTCTCATCTTTTGTTTCAACAGATGTATCATGCAATATCTAGTAGTCATCGATCGAAGTCATGAAATATCTTTTTCCACCCTTTGTCAACACACCATTGATCTCACGAAGATATGAACATGTGAGTTTTAATGGTGCCAAATATCTCGACTCAGCTGTCGTATTAGACTTGCGAGGTTGCCTTGCTTGACACACACTTAGAACCTTTGACAATTGTGAATTTGAGGATTAAACTCAAACTTGCTGGCCGCGTCATGCAACCAAAAGAACTGGCCCTTAGCATGACATAACAAAAAGAACTCGCACGCCACGTCTTATAGTTCACATCCTCAAACGGAGGGGGCTTGAGAGTCATATCGAAAGCAACTAGAGAAAATTGCCTACACATATCAGGTTTTTGGACTGTTGAATATTTGAGCAATTTTCCATTATGTTTAATCTAGAAAGATGGTAGATAAAACATGATAATCATAATAGAGATGATAATGAATCAAGTAGCAAAGTGATGTAATTGTCATGCAATTGGGTACATAACAGACAAAAATCATATCCACATCGATAGGTAAAAGCAGTAGACCGGACGCAAACCCTAACAGAAGAGAGAAGAAGACGTGCTGTGCTGTGGAAGAAGATGCAGGTGCGAAGTTTGTCATGTCACCGAGGAGGTGGTCGACGTCAGGGAAGAAGTTGTCATTGTCAGCCACGATGAAGATCCAATAGTCGTGCTAGAGTGCTCCCCAAAAACCTGATTGCCTCTCTCCCATACAGGATCGCAAGAGGCAGCAGTAGGAGGCGCAAGGTTTTGGAACGAGGCGAGGGAGTTGTGTATTCTGTTTGGTGGAAGAGGAGCGACCTCTTATATAAGCATTGAACTGACCCACTAGGGAGAGGAACAAAAAGTTAAGATAGAGCAGACACGTTTCAAAGGTCCTAGCATGGCTCGGATTGGCTCGATCACAAAACACGACACGCGTGTGAGGCGTGGCGAGGCAGGCAGTGGAGGAGGAGCGCTCGCGTATGTGCTCTCTTCTCAAGCTCTTAGTGGTGTGTGGAACAACTCACTTTATAAGTTGGTCTCCCACACCCTCCACTAGCATGGTGGGACTAAACTTTCCACATCCCTTGTCATGCATGGATGGGCCATATGGGCCTCTGGGATTTTCCTAGGAATTACTGGATAAAATAAATGGGCTAAAGGCCAATAATTCCAACTGAGAAGGAATGGTGGCTATTGAGTATGGACCATGGACCCTTGGACCAAGTTTTACCATCCTACCCCTCCTACCTACCACCACCATGGTTAACCTTGCTCATTTGTAAGGACTCTCACCTATATAAGCCCCCCATGGCCATGTACTCCGTTAACTCTCATTTGAATAAACTCAAAGGAAGGGCTCTTGATCTCCTAGGTAAAGACCGAGGAGCTCTAGTGTCGAGTCTGAGGAGTTACGGATGGCTCTGATGTATCGAGAAGGAGAGGTTTGGAGAGGGTTCCCAGGAAACGTGAACGACTCGGGCCTGCGACCAAACCTCCCTTTTGATGCGTTCCCAACATAGGACTGGGTCGCGCCCCTTCAAGGTGACTGGACCTATTCAAAAATATATCTTTGTGTCACTTTTGTCGGACAAGGCACACCCCCCGCTAAGCTTTGTCTTGACCACGTTACTAATGACACTCCTTAATGATCCGTTGTTTTTACTGCAACAGCATTCACGTTCTGTTATTTCTTTATGCATGAAAAATATTCGGCACAAATTGCTAGAATATGTCTATGACAATGGTCTGGTGTTTATATGTACTTGCATCTTCAGCATAAGTATCATTTGTTTGAGCTCAGTTTGTCTGTAAGTAGCGATAATCTGAGAACCTAATTATGAATGTTGGTATATCAGATTCTAACAGATGCTGCTCTGCTGAAGAGGCAAAAACTGGAAATAGAGGAACTTCGCAAAAAGCTGCAGGTTTGTCCTGCTTGTTTGATGTTGCTCTCCGTATGTGACGTGCGTTACTGTTACTTAAAGTTTTTTGTTTAAATTTCAGGGTTCCCATTCTGAAGTCTTGGAGCAGGTTATCCTAAAGCAACGCAATGACATGCATAAGGTATGTAAAGACTAACATTTCCAGTAGAACAGGTGTTTCCTATTCACTATGAACTTCCTCTTATGGGGCATTGTACGACTGTTAAACTGTTTTTAACATATAAAGTTATGCTGATTATCTCTTGCAGTCTGAACTCGAGCGTGATCGTCTAGCAATGGAACTTGAAGATGAAAGGAGGTTAAGGGAGACATTAGAGCACCGGTTGGCCGAGCAAAAGATGTCACAGAACCACAACAATACTGACATATCAGTAGAGCAATTTGCTGATTCTAGCCAGGTATGCTTGGTGAGGCAGCAACACGTAAAACTTTTGTTAGTTCAATGTGTAGTCAATTCGAGTTTCATATTTTCAATTTTTGCACATCTTCGTCCTGGTCCTCTGGAACCACATCACATTCTTCCTTTCAACCTGCTTGTTAATACTCAAACCCAGATGTTGGTGAAATTCACAACTATTGGTTGACCTTTTGCAGCTAGACGTATTAAAAACTCCAGATTCTCAGCGGACACAAGATGGATTCGTTGCTAGCCGCTCACACTATTTGAAGGATGCAGAGTTCTGCCCAATACCTGAAAATTTAGGTTCTGTGGCTGATGAGGATCTCTGGATGCAATTGAATAAAGGATGCATAACTGATCTTGATATGCTTGAAATGACATCTGATTTTAAATGCCCTCCGTCCCCAGAAGATACGACAGCGGTAAGTCCAGTTTCAATTATTTTTCTTTGATGATTCTGCAAACATGTTTGTCTACAGGTATTTTAGGCGGTATGTGTTTATAGACTAGAAGCAAACGTGCACTTTGCTGCGCCAAATCATTTTTCTTGTAAATTTTTGAAGATCCATATGATTTTTTGGAACTGATGTGGAATAACCAACAATTATAAGGCTTAAAATACATCAAAGCTGCCATGGGGTTCTATCCTTAGGGAGCTTAAAAACTTGTAAGATTAGAATGTTAGGTATGTGCGACATTTTTATATTGAATAGCCCAAGGGCATTTTACACAAGCCTTGGGGGTATAAGAAAGGAAATACAGACTAATACAGACTCCTATACCAATAATAATACTCCTCAACAGCCCCCTCAAATGCTAAGTGTATGCAATAACATTGCATTTCAAGAAGTGTAACACTAGAGAAAAAAATAATGATAAAAAATCTGCGTCTTGAGAGTGTCATCGTAGCATGGACAATCTTCAAAACTTTTTTTAGGGAACTATTAGCACACATACTTGATTGGACTGGCTGTTTGATGTTTGAATAGTAATAAGAGCATCTTCAGCCGTTCGGCACCCCAAGTGACTGAAATAGCGCCTCCTGGGGGTTAACCGGCGATATTTCCGCCATGGGGGCACTCGGGTTCCCAACCGCCGCCCCAAGTTGGCACCCAGACACCGTTTTTCAAATGCAAATTGGGCTCATTCATAGAAAATGACTCGATTTTGGATGAGATTTAGGTGGTTTCATTCATATTTTTACAAATTTAAAGACATACATAAAAACTTACAAAAAACTATGCCACCGCCGCCGCCCCGAGCCTAGTTCATGCTGAGGAGCTTGTAGAAGGCGATGTAGTTGTCGCCGCCGTCGTCCTGCACGCCGCCGTCCTTGCTGCAGCCCTGCCCTGGATCGCTGCTGCGGACGGGGTTGGTCGGCGCCGGCGCCTCGTCGTCGCTGTCGAGGACGATTACGCCATCCTCCTCGCGGCCCGGCATCGCTCGGCGATCTCCTCCAGCGCGGCGCTAGCGCTCCATCTCCTCCCGCACGTAGTCGTCGCGCGACCATTTCAGGCCGGTGTCGAGGTCGGCGGCCATCTCCACGTGTTCTTGTTTGATGACCACGGGCGTCACCGACTCCTTCAGCCTGACCAGGCGAAGATGGTCGCGGGGAGGTGAAGGTTGGCGGCGACCCTCGTTTATGACGAGGTTGCCGCCGCGGCTGCGTCGGTGCTCCGGCGTCTCCTGGGGCTCGGGCTTGACAACGGAGCGGCGTCGTGCCGAAGGAGCGAGAGCTGGAGGACGACCCCACCATGCACCTCGGCAGCCATGAGCTCCCGCTCCGACGCGAGAACGACGGCGCCGGGTACTCCAACGGCAGCTCGTTGCCGCCTTCAATGTGCTCGAGGACGGTGTGGAGCGTGCGCCCGGGGACGCCCCACCATTGACAGCGGCCGTCGCAGTTGTGGTGCCCCCTTGGCGCCAAAGTGCTGAAGCTGGTCGGCATGGTGGCGCTAGAAATACGCCATCCACAGAGGGGGGGTTGTCGGCGGCATACCTCGGCTGCTGCCGCGCTTCCTCGGGCAAGGACGCCGGAGAGCGGCGGGGGCACGGGGACGCCTTCGGCGTTGAGCCTCCAAGCGCCCGGCACGCGCATGTCGGGCGGCGCTGGGTAGTTGGCCTCGTGGAGAACGCATGCCTCCCACTTGTGCAGATGCCGGCGGCCGAAGGCGTTGGCCGCCGCTCCGTCGTCGAGGAACCTCTCCGCCATGGGCTCGGGCTTGACAGTGAAGGAGAGAGGGCGAGAGCAAGGACGGCGAAGGAGAGAAGGTGGTCGGCGGCGAGAGAGAGATGGCTGTGGCATGGCGAGTGTGCGGCCGAAGGCGGCTTTTATAGCGCCGAGGGGGCGGCAGCAGTGCGGACGCGTGGCGGGAAAGGGCGGGAAGGGCAGCGGCTCGCCTTCAATGCGCCGCCTGTGATCAATGGAAGGCTGATCGACGGCAGCCTTGGCATTAATTCGCGCGGGAGCCGAGGCGATGAGATGAGGAAGACGATGCCTAGTCGCTGACTCGATGGGCCCACGGGGTGGGAATCTGGCGCGTGAAGTTTTGGCGCCATTTTTCTTCCCCCCGACGCCCGCGGTCGGCCCCCAACATGCTGTGTCCGGCCTGAGTCCGTTGGCGCCAATTTCGGGCCTAACCGGCGAAATTTGGGCTCTTGGGGGCGTGACCAGCCCTTTTTTTGGAGCCGACGATAAAAAAGAGTCCTGGGGGGCGAGTGGAGATGCTCTAAGTAAGAATCTCTTACTCAACATGTGTAGCACTCACACAACCAAAGACTGCCTTTTTTCTTTGAGAAACACAACAAACACGCAGACGCTTACGTGCACGCACATACATTCACCCATATGAAGGCACACACCGACACCCTTCCCCTATGAGCACCTTGAAGAGACTTAGCCGACGGGTCTTGACATTGACGAAGTCACCACATGCACCTTGCTATAGACAAGAATGTTGCCTCCCACAAAGAATATTCTGCATTTATGAGACACAAGTGTCAAACTTGGGGTTTTATCCATGGTGGGCTGGGGTACAACCACCTTCCTGACCATCCAACCACAGATTTGAATCAAGGCACAAGTTCAACTCGAGAGCAAGTTACTCGGTGATGCCATTTAAAGATTTCATTGTAATAATGCAAATGCCTGATTTATAGAAGGTGTAACTTCTCCATTTAGCAGGTGGTAGATTCTGAATTCTCCAAAAAAAATGTTAAAATCATCCTCAAGTATCAAATTGACTCAGGTTTTCCTAGTGTCAAAACTGAAGACTGATGTGAATCTCACAGGGCTACCATCCTCTGTCTGCAAGAAACAAAGTTGGAAGCATGGTCCGCTGGCATTGTCCATGATCTTGGGGGCTCTTCGATGGAAGGCTGCGCGGTGCTGCCGGCGACAGGCACCAGCGGAGGGGCCGCCATTCTCTGGAACAAGCGCATGGTGGACCTGGTCACTCGCGCTGTTGGCTGCTTCTCAATCACGGCCAAGGTCACAATTCTGCACAGCAATGCATCGTTCTGGCTGACAACCGCTTACGGCCCTGCTGATGACGCCCGCAAAGATGCATTCGTGGCTGAGCTAACTCAAATAGCTCCTCCAATGAGCGAGCCGTGGCTCATCACCGGCGACTTCAACATCATATACGAATCCCGTGACAAGAACAACCTCAACCTAAACAGAAGAGTGATGGGAAAATTCAGAAGGGCCATTGACTCTGCAAGTCTGAAGGAAACTAAGTGCAAAAACAGGCGTTTCACCTGGTCAAATGAACAACTGCAACTTCGAATGGGATAATCTGTTCCCCAACTACATGCTCATGGCAGCCTCCACTGCATGCTCGGACCACTGTCCTCTCCTACTGGCAAACACGGCTGCACCGACGCGCAAACCTCCATTCAAATTTGAATCCTTTTGGACACGCTTCCCCCACTTCCAGGAGACAGTGCAACGAGCCTGGCTACACCCGACGGAGCTTGCCTGCCCGATCACGCGGATCAAGCAGAAGATGAAGCGGACTGCATACGATCTCAGGATCTGGGCCAGATCGTTATTCAGCGATGCCAAGGTTCAGTTCCACCTAGCTACAGAAATTGTGCTCTGGTTTGACATCGCCCAAGAGAAGCGCCTGCTCACAGCTGCAGAATTCCATCTGCGGAAGCAACTCAAGCAGAGGATTATTGGCCTCGCTGCGATTGAGCGTGCGCGCAAGCGGCAGGCGTCAAGGATCACTTGGCTAAAGGCTGGGGACGCCAAGATCGCCTTCTTCCAAGCCAAGATCAACTCCCGCAGAAGAAAGAACTTCATCCACTCTCTGCATTCATTGTCTGGAACGGCCACTGCTCATGCAGACAAAGCAGTTGTCGCTCATGATCATTTTGTCAAGCTGCCGGGCACCAAACAGAGCCGCGGCTGCTCCATTAACTGGAAGGCGATCAAGCTGTCGTCTGTCCAGATCGCAGGCCTCGACAATCCCTTCTCTAAAGCCGAGGTCTGGGCTGCGGTCCTCGCTTCTCCGGCTGACAAGGCTCCAGGGCCGGATGGTTTTTCGGGCGCCTTCTTCAGAACATTCTGGAGCACTATCAAAAACGACGTCATGGTGGTGTTTGAGCACTTCTACAGACTTGCCGGGGGCAAGTTCTCGGACCTGAACTCAGCCATGATCGCCTTGCTGCCAAAAAAGGATGGCGCCACATGCATGGGAGATTTTCGTCCTATCAGCCTCATTCACTCCATTGCCAAGTTGATTGCCAAGGTGCTCTCGATGCAGCTGGCGGCTGTCATCAGCATGATAATCTCCCCCGCGCAGTCTGCTTTCCAGAGGTCCAAATGCATACATGATAGCTTGTTCGTCCAAAACAGCGTCCGCGCTCTGCATCGCCGCAAGACCCAGCTCTGTTACTGAAACTAGATATAGCGAAAGCGTTTGACAGTGTTTCCTGGGAATACATCTTTGAGCTTCTGCAAAAAATGGGCTTCCCGGCGCGATGGAGGGATTGGGTGGCCCTTCTCCTCTCAACCTCATCATCGTCATGCCTGCTCAATGGAATCCTAGGGGACAACATTCTGCATCGATGTGGTCTTCGATAGGGCGATCCTCTATCCCCCTTGCTGTTCATCCTCTGCATCGACCCTCTACATCGCCTTCTTGAAGCCGCCACTACGGACGGCCACCTCCAATCCATCCCTGGGCGGGCCGCGCGCATGCGCACTAGCCTTTATGCCGACGACGCTGCAATCTTCATCAACCCGGTGCGACACGAGATAGATGAGCTCCTCCGCATTCTTCACTGCTTCGGCGAGGCCACGGGCCTCTAGGTGAACCTGGCAAAATCCTAGGCCATTCCAATCGCCTGTGATGGAATCAATCTTGTCACCGTGCTGCAAAATTTTGGAGGGATCATGGCAGCTCTACCCACTAGATATCTAGGTCTCCCGATCACCATTGGCAAGCTTAAACTAGTCCACCTGCAGTTCATCTTAGATAGGATCCGGGCACGACTCGCGGGCTGGAAGGGTAGGCTGATGCCCATCGCGGGCAGGCGCGTACTTGTGCGATGCGTGCTCTCGGCCATGCCCACTTTCGCCATCCCTGTCCTGCGGGCTCCGAAGAAGTTTTTCAAGGACATCGACAAGGTCCGGCGGCGATTCTTCTGGGCTCAGGACGAGGAGCTCACTAGAGGGAAGTGCAAGGTGGCTTGGCAAGTGGTCACCAGGCCGGAGCGCGCAGGCGGACTGGGCATCCATGACTTGTCGGCCTTCAGTCATGCGCTGCGGCCTCGTTGGCTCTGGCTTGCCTGGACGCAGCCGGGCCACCCCTGAGTTGGCTCGGGCACCCCTTGCTATGCAGCTGATCAAGCGCTATTCGCGGCCTGCACGGTGGTGACCATCAGCAATGGCGCAACGGCGTCTTTCTGGTCCTCCAACTGGCTCGGCGGCAGGCCGCTCTGCACGTTATACCCTACGCTCTTCGCTCAATCCATCCGCAAGAACAGATCAGTCCGAGACGCGATGCACCAAGACAGATGGATCCTCGACCTTCGCCACGGTAACTTTGGTAGCATCATCCACATGGTGTTGCAGCTGGCCAGAGAATTAAGAAGCGCTGAAATCACACTCTGATGAAGGAAGGGAGGACACGATCAGATGGACCCCATGCAGCTCGGGCAAGTACTCAGCGCGCTCCGCCTACGACGTCCAGTTTGCCGAGAACCCAACACTGAACTTCAAGACGCCTCTATGGAAGGCATGGGCTCCGGGCAAGATGAAAATGCTGCTCTGGCTGTTGCATTTGGACAGATTATGGTGCAACGACAGACTCCAGCGTCGCGGCTGGGACAATCGCTACTTCTGCCAGCTCTGTGTGCGTCATCTCGAGACCTCATCGCACCTCTTCTGGGAATGCTCATTTGCCACCCAAGTCTGGAACACGGTGGCTACCTGGACTGGGTGCAATGCACTGGGGCACAACAGCTGGAGCAGTGGAGCATCCACTGCTGAGCGGGTTCAGTTGATCGTTGGCGGAGCAACACCAGGCACAAAGAAGGGAACCAGTCGATGCTCTCCTTGGTCATCTGGCACACCTGGATCGAGCGCAATGCATGCACCTTCAGAGGAAAGACCCCAAGTGTCAACAACGTCACTGAAGCCTGTCGTCGGGACATGGAGCAATGGAGGAAGATGGAGATTGGATTACCATGCACACACTCTGTATATTGCAGTCAAGAGTTTACAGGTACAATATATAGGCTGAGAGCCATGCCCTCCCGCATGCATAGGCACGCAGGCCTTGTGCGTGGAGTGTTAGTTATGATCCTAAAGACTAGGACTAGAGCACAACGGTACAATACATCTCATACATATACACATGTACATACAGTTAACACCCCACAGCAGCAATGAACACCGCCGGGTGGATGTTCGACCGACCGGAAGTCCATGAAGACGACGGAGGGAAGGCCCTTGGTGAAGATATCGGCAAACTGTGAGCCAGAGGGAACATGCAGGACACGGGCCTCTCCCAACGCGACACGATCCCGGACAAAGTGCAGATCAATTTCGACGTGCTTGGTGCGTTGATGCTGCACGGGATTGGAGGAGAGATATGTCGCGGAGATGTTGTCACAATAAACAACGGTCGCACGAGTCGGCGGTCGGTGGAGCTCCCGAAGAAGTTGGCGAAGCCAAGTGGCCTCGGCAACGCAGTTGGCCACAGCCCGATATTCGGCCTCTGCACTGGACCGTGAGACAGTGTGTTGTCTTTTCGAAGACCAAGAGACAAGGTTGGGCCCGAGGAAGATGCAGAAGCCAGAGGTGGATTTCCTCGTGTCAGGGCACCTGGCCCAATCTGCGTCGGAGTATGCAACAAGCTCATGCGACAGAGAGCGGTAGAACTGCAGCCCGTAGTGAGAGGTGCCTTTGAGGTACCGAAGGATCCGCTTGACTAGCTGAAAGTGAGCGGTGTGAGGAGCATGCATAAACAGGCAGGCTTGTTGTACCGCGTAAGAAATGTCGGGTCGGGTGATGGTAAGGTACTGCAATGCGCCGGCGAGACTGCGATAGTGTGTAGGGTTGGAGAGGGGATCACCATCAAGGGCAGACACTTTGGCCGAGGTATCGATGGGAGTGGAGATCGGGTTGCAATTAAGCATGGAGGCCCGATCCAGTATCTCTAGGACATACTGTTGTTGAGATAAGAAGAGGCCATAGGCGGAGCGAGTGACGTTGACACCAAGAAAATGGTGAATGTCACCAAGGTCGGTCATGGCGAACTCAACATTGAGGGAGGCGATGACGGAGGCTAGCAAGGAGGAGGTGCTGCCGGTGAGAATAATGTCATCAACATACAGAAGGAGGTAGGCCATGGAGGATCCCCGTCGAAGAATGAAAAGGGATGTATCACACTTAGATGCAATGAACCCCAAGGATAGGAGAAAGGACCGGAAACGCAAAAACCAGGTCCGGGGTGCTTGTTTCAACCCATAGAGCGACTTCTTTAGGAGACACACGTGGTTGGGATAAGAGGGATGGGTGAAGCCGGCGGGTTGAGCACAGTAAACAGTTTCACCAAGATCGCCGTGAAGGCGTTTTTGACATCCAGTTGGTGGATGGGCCAAGAGTGGGCGGTGGCGATGCTGAGCACAACGCGAACAGTGGCTGGTTTAACCACGGGACTGAACGTGTCGGTGTAGTCGATGCCTTCCTTTTGAGTGAAGCCCCGGAGCACCCAGCGGGCTTTGTAACGAGCCAAGGAGCCATCAGGATGCAATTTGTGCCGAAAAATCCACTTGCCGGTAACCACGTTGACACCTGCAGGCCTGGGAACCAAACACCAAGTTTTGTTCTTTATCAAAGCATTGAACTCATCGAGCATAGCATCGTGCCAATGTGGGTCCTTAAGAGCAGATTTGTAAGTGGCAGGGAGGGGGGATATATTAGGAGAAGCGGTTAGTGTGAAAAGACGGCGTGGTTGAGCGAAACCACATTTAGCGCGAGTTGTCATTTTATGTGAGTTGATGGGGGGAGCTACGGGAACAACCGGGCGACGTGGCGGTGTAGGAGAGGTGGGTGTGGAAGGCGAGGTAGATTTGGGAGAGGTGGCAAGCGAATCTGGTGGGGATCGGTGCTGGTCAGCTGGCGCAGCAGGCGAATCGGGTGGGGATTGGTGTGGATCGAAAACAGACTGGCCAGGGGAATCGGGGTTGGGCGGTTCATGTGGCGACGCGTGGGACGAGGTGGGGCTCGGGACTGACCCGGTCGGGTCGGTGGGGGAGTGTGGGGTCACGCGGTGCGGGGTGGCGGGTGGGACGGAGTACGAGGTGGATCGGGGTGGCAGGCCACCGTTAGAGGGAGGGGGAATCCCGGAGGGGATTGCGCGCAGGTGGGGAGCAGGCGCGGGATCCGGGGTGGGATCCGGTGTGGCAGGGTGCAAAGTAACCGGGCGTGTGGGAGGTTCATAAGGAAAGGTGGACTCGTCGAAGATTACGTGCTGGGAGACGATAACTTTGCGAGTCTGGAGATCGAGGCACCGATAACCTTTGTGTTCGAGAGGGTAGCCAAGAAGAACACATCGGGTGGAGCGAGGGGCGAGTTTGTGAGGGCTAGTAGCATAGAGGTTAGGGAAACAGAGGCAACCAAAAACTCGAAGATGATCGTACGTGGGGTGCACGCCGGTGAGAAGAAAGCAGGGCGTGAGAGGGGCCGTTGTTGTGGACGGACGTCGGTTGAGAAGGTGTGTAGCGGTGTGGAGGGCTTCCACCCAAAAGGTGGGAGGTAACTTGGCGTTGAGAAGAAGTGTGCGGACGACGTCATTGGTGGTGCGGAGCATGCGTTCTGCCTTGCCATTTTGAGGAGACGTGTGTGGGCAAGAGAGACGATAGACGATACCGTACGTAGAGAAGAAGGTGCGGAGGGAGGTGTTTATGAATTCGCCACCGTTGTCACATTGCATGCATTGAATTAATGTATGAAATTGGGTGTAGATATAAGTGAAAAAGCGTTGTAGGGTAGAGGACGTCTCGGACTTGTGGCGGAGGGGGAAGGACCAGGAATAGTGAGAGTAGTCGTCAAGAATAATGAGATAGTAGGTATAGCCCGAAAAACTCACAATCGGTGAGGTCCAAAGATCACAATGAATTAATTGAAAAGGTGCAGTGGTACAATTATTTGATGAAGAAAAAGGTAAACGGGGTTGCTTCCCGAGCTGATAAGAACTACAAATGGAGCTAAGGGGTTTATTACAATCGGGAAGAAGTGTGCGGGATAAAGAAGCTAGGGTGGCCTTGCTAGGGTGGCCGAGCCGTCGATGCCACAAATCGCCGGAGGTGGTGACGAACGCGCCGGTGCTGGAGCAGGAGGTGCCGTAGAACGGATAAAGCGGGCCCGGGCTACTGGACGTCAGAAGAGGTGTCCGCGTGGGAAGTGCCTTCATAGAGAAACCATGAGGTTTAAAAGCGACTTCAACATTATTATCAGAGGAAAGCTTACGGACAGAAATAAGATCTTTAACGATGCCGGGGGCAACAACCACGTCACGGAGAGAGAGATTGGTAGGAGGGAGAGAAGTGGTGCCAGTGCCAACGATAGGAAGACGGTGACCATTGCCAACGATGATGCTCGACGGAAAATGCTTAGGTAAGGGACAAAACGAGGAGAGATTACCAGGGTTACCGGTGACGTGCGTGGCGGCGCCGGAGTCGAGGATCCAGTCAGCGCTGGTGCCGGGAAGACCGTGCTGGCTGTAGGCGTGGTTGAAGAGAGCGGCGTGATCCCAGGAAGGAGCACCGTACGCCACGGGAGGTGGCGGCTGAGTCGAGGACGAGGAGCCCGGGAACATCAGCGGGTACGCCTGGGAGTGGACGCCGGGACGCGGGCCGAGGACGCCGGCAGCGTTGGGAGGGATCCAGCCAGGGCGAGGTTGAGGTAGAGCCATGCCGAATGGGGCGAAGTAGCCTGTCCACGGGGACGGCTGCTAAGACGAAGAGCCGCGGCTAGCCGAGTCGAAACGGCCACGACCACGGCCGCCACCATGATCATGCCACGGCCACGGTCACTGTGGTCAGCCACCCCGCGCCACCACGGCCAGGAGGAGGCTGGCGATCGCCACGGTCACCACGGTCACCGCGGTCGCCATGATCGTTGCGGTCGTTGTTGGAGGAGGAGCCGCCGGAGACGGTGAGGGCAGCAGCACTGGCCTCAGCAGCTCGCAGGTTGATGGTGAATTCCGCAAGATCCACACGTAGGGCTGGAAAAAAAGCTCGAAGCTCGCGAGCTAAACGAGTAGCTCGTGACTCGGCTCGAATCGACTCCAACTCGAACAATAACGAGTCGAGCCGAGCTTTAGTTTAAGATCGTTTACAGGACGAGTTAAACGAACCAATCCCACAAGTACTCGTATAACTCGTTAGGCTTGGTAAAAGAATCAGTGTTTCTTCATGGGTAGTAAAAAACAGCCACCAAACACCTTGCGTCCAAGCACAAGGCCCAACCGCTCAAGGCCTAGTCACCTAGAAGACTCACATGTACATGACCATATATGTCCATGTTAAATTCCCAGTTAATCTTTTTGTCATATTCGTAAGGTTGTTATGTTCATATCTTTAATGAGCTTAACAAGCTAAATGAGCCAGCTCGCGAGTTATACGAGTCGAGTCAATCTTGGATTTGAGCTTGTTATAGTAACGAGTCAAGTCAAGCTAGCTCGTTAATGAAACGAGCTTTAGCGAGTCGAGTCGAGCTGGCTCGACTCGGCTCGAATTCCACCCCTATCCACACGTGAGAGCGCAACCTCGAAGGGAGGGAGGGGCACCGTGTCGCCAAGAATGGTGCTGATGGTGTCGAAGCGGGCGTCGAGGCCGTGGAGAAACTGCATGGTAAGATCATCAGCAGATACCTGGTGGCCAGTGTCGGCGAGGCCGTCCGCCAACGCCTTGAGACGCCGGGCGTACTCCGTGACGGTGAGATCTCCCTGCTTCAGGTTCCGGTACTGGCGCATGAGGTGGAGGTATTGCGCCCCCTGGTTGGCGAGGAAGTAGTCGCGGATGCGTTGCCAGGCCGTGAACGCGTCGACGGCGCCGCCCATGATGAGCTCAAGGAGGGAATCCGCCAAGGTGAAAAGCATCCAGAGGACGAGGCGCTGGTCGATGGCGAGCCAGGCCGCGTCGGGGTTGGGGGGAGGAGGACGGGCGATGTGGTCCTGGAGGCGGTACTGGGTGAGGACGCAGGTGAAGAAGGTCCGCCATTTGGTGTAGTTGTTCTCGGCACGATCAAGTTTGAACTTGATGTGATGGGAGATGTGGTCGTTGTGGAAGTTCTGAAGGAGTGGATCGGCGGGAGGGGGGAAGGAAGGGGCGAGCGTGGTGGTGAGGGCAGTGGAGGCAGCGGGAGCGGGAGGGGAGGTCGCCGGAGAAGAGGACTGGATGGTGGAGGAGTGGGCAGCCGGGAGGGGAAGATCGCCAAAGAGGTCCTCGAAGGCCATGGCGACTGATACCAAGATGGAGATTGGATTACCACGCACACACTCTGTATATTGCAGTCAAGAGTTTACAGGTACAATATATAGGCTGAGAGCCATGCCCTCCCGCATGCATAGGCACGCAGGCCTTGTGCGTGGAGTGTTAGTTATGATCCTAAAGACTAGGACTAGAGCACAACGGTACATAGAATACATCTCATACATATACACATGTACATACAGGTTAACAGAGGATCGCTGTAGCCAAATGCATTGAGCACCCCTTTGGGGACGTACCATGAGAGATAGCGATTAGTCCCACGGGCTACTTTAGGAGCCCGCTAAGCTGGCAGTGTACCTCTTCTTTTCACCCCTTTGATCGCTTGATCAACCATTGTTTCCCACACTCTCCTGCTTAATGAAATGAAAGCCAGAAATGGCCGCTTTCAAAAAAAAAAAAACAACTCCATTGGCCATTGCTAGTTTTTTTATTGCAAATGATAATTTGTCATTGAGGTGCTAAATTTGGCCACCAGAGTAACACTTTTGTCGCTGCCAATACTTGTCTTGTCCGCACAGGTTGTGCCATTAGAGGAGCCTATTGACGTGAGATGCCTTAGGCTAGAAACTGCATGCAGCTCCGATAGGCAACAGCTCGAGGATTCAAAAGCAAGATGCACAACTCTCGAGAAGGAGCTTGAGCTGCTCAAGGAGGAAAACTCATCCTTGCGACAAGAGCTCTCCAAGTCGAAGCACGACACAGATCATGAGAAAGAGGGGCTGCTTAAGGAGCTGGAGACCGAGAGGTACAAGATGGAGGAGCTCAAGCAGGATATCAGGCTCTTTAGCCAGGCCTTCTCACAGAGGCAGGGTCATCTGACGTCCCTGTACACCAAGTCCAAGGCCATCGTGGAGAACTGCAAGGCCTCTCGGGTGGCATTGCCCTAAGGAGAGCCTCAGCTGCTTTGGAAGTTTTTCCATTTCTGCAACACTGCTTTACTGTAGACTTCGTGGTGCCTGTAATACAAGTGTGCGTGTCGTGTGTGTGCAGTGTGCTGGGTTTTCTAATTCAGTCGTTATCATTAAGTGTGTGTAAGCAAGATCTGGAAACCGGTGTGGGTATACCTAGGAAAAGGGCATCGGTTTTATTTGTCACTAGATGATACTCCGCGCGTTGCTGCGGGACATGTAAATTCTACTTCGGTTCGATGGCCGTTCGCTTGTCGCCGCCGCCTCCGCCGCCCCCGCCGGATCCAGACTAGACTCCCTGCGTCTGAAGTGTGTTGTTTTCTTTTTTCTTTTGGGCTTGTTGAGCTGTGCCCTCAGCAGAACCTGTTTACTGTGTCGTGAGACTTGGGTGGGTGGGTGTGGACTTGCTTCGGTTTGTATGCTTTGTGGCGGTTTGCTTTATTTATAAAGCGGGGCAAAAGCCTTTTTCGGTAAATTCTACTTTTCGTAAGTTGCTTGGAAGGAGCACATTATAATACTTGATGAAAAGTTAACATCAAATAAAGATCTGATGGTACATTGATATTTCCCTTTGCAATGGTGAATGATACATGGCATGGACTTGGATTTAGCACTGATATGACATAGTTATGTATTTCTGTCCACGGCAGTCAAGCTAGCTTTTGTAAGAGCATTGAAACAATTGAAGTTTGTCACGGGCATTTATAGTTTAGACTATATATGTTCAAAAAAGGCATTTAAATTCACTTGTACCCAAATGTAAAATCTTGTAGAGTTAACCCTGTTGAATTAGAGAATAAAATATGGCCATATGAATTAGAGATTGCTTTCCGCTATTGTGTGCTCTGAAGTCAAAAGAAACAATCATACAAAATCTGGAGGATTCACCACCCAAATATTGCAATACTATGTTCAACAACAAACTGTAATGATAACACATGTTTTGGGGGTTTGACAAACAAATTGGTGTACTGCTATTTGGAATTTAGCTGCCATTTTTTTCACAACCCACAAATGAATACATACTTTCCACAAAAATAAAATGAATGCATATTTAACTAAAACTGTAACATGTATTATTTTGCTTAGAAAATGTGCAGTGCTAGAAGTACCACATATGATTATTTGAGAATGAGAAATGCTAGGAAAGAAAAAGCACACCAGAAAGTTGGGAGTGAAGCCACCGAGAGAGAGGCATGCGCAGCCACATGATATCATTTAAACAGACAAAGGAATCATCAATATATAGCTGAGCTATTTACCTCTTAAAGCTGCAAAAGGAAGCTGATTTGAAACCTACATAATCTGCCGACTCAGATACTTATCTGATTTATTCTATAGAAATCAATTATTAGAAATCATAACCAGTAGAACATGGTATGTATTCTAATCCAGTTAGCCCATCTATGATTATGATCACAACATGGGGCTAACACTCCTGCTATGTACTTGGGATGTGTTCGACACTCTTGGAGAAAATGTTGCTGCACCTTGAAATTGAAATGAGATAAGAGTAGACTCGAAAAGTAAAAAAGATAAGGGATATACTGTAGGATCGTTGAAGGCAAGAGTGTCTAGAGGGGGGGTGATTAGACAACTTGACAAGATAAAAGTTTATGCCTTTTGATTGACATGTCAAGCATCATGCACACAAGTCAAGCAACATACTACACATGCATTTCTAGAGTATGGGGCAGCGGAAAGTAAATTGCATAAATAGTAAGGGAGAGATTGTGAAGAGCAAACGCAATTTGGAGACACGGAGATTTTTCTCGTGGTTCCGATAGGTGGTGCTATCGTCAATCCACGTTGATGGAGACTTCAACCCACGGAGGGTAACTGCGAGAGTCCACGGAGGGCTCCACCCACGAAGGGTCCACGAAGAAGCAACCTTGTCTATGCCATCATGGCCTCGTCCACGGAGGACTAGCCTTACTCGGGGTAGATCTTCACGAAGTAGGCGATCTCCTTGCCCTTACAAACTTCTTGGTTCAACTCCACATCTTGACGGAGGCTCCCAAGCGACACCTAACCAATCTAGGAGGCACCACCCTCCAAAAGGTAATAGATGGTGTTGGTGATGATGAACTCCTTGCTCTTGTGCTTCAAATGATAATCTCCCCAACACTCAACTCTCCTCACCGATTTGGCTGTGGTGGAGGAAGGGATTGAGTGGAAAGCAACTTGGGAAGGCTAGAAATCAAGTTCCATATGGTGGGAGTGGAGCAACTTGATCTCAACACAAGGGTAGGTAGTTTTCTTCTCGTAAATGTAAGGTAGGAGTGGTAGTACTTTCGATGGCTCTCTCCACGAATGAAGAGGAGGTGGAGGGTATTTATAGCCTCCACACAAAATCCAACTGTTACACACATTTGACCAATTTCGTCGGACCGAAGTTGACAACTCGGTGAGACCGAAAGTTCAAATCTTGTGAGCGTTGGGATTTTCGTGGGACCGAAAATACAATCTCGGTTAGTCCGATTCTTCCAAAGTCTAGGGTTTGCCAATCTCGGTGGGACCGACTTTCTCATCTCGGTGACAACGATTTGAGTACAGAAGATTACAGAAGCTTGGCAACACCAATTTCGGTATGACCGAGTTTGGAATCGGAAAATCCGAGAATCTTAGGGTTTGGGTATATGGCTGAGGTGGTTCATCTCGGTGTGACTGAGTTTGGAATCGGTGGGACCGAGATTACTTATGGGTTTATGTTGGAGTGAAAGATTGCTGATAATTTGAGAGATAAATCACTAAGCACTTTGAGCAACGGATCATCATCATAACCTCATCCCTTTTAATAGTATTGGCTTTCCTATGGACTCAATGTGATCTTGGATCACTAAAACAAAAATGGAGTCTTGAGCTTGTGCCAATCCTTTCCTTAGCATCCTAGGGGTTCACCTCTTCAGTCCTTTTGCCATGCCAGAGTGATTGACTTTCCTGAAACATACTTGTTAAAAGCATTAGTCCAACCACAAAGTATGTTGTCATTAATTACCAAAACCACCTAGGGAGCAAATGTGCTTTCAATCTCCCCCTTTTTGGTAATTGATGGCAACACACAAAATAAGATATCAAAGCTTACTAAAAGAAAGACAGGATTATCATTAAGGCTTTGACAGACATGTAGTACATAGACTCCCCCTACAAGTGTGCAAGCTTTTCATAGATTGTGATTTTGGACTACCACAAGCACACATGAGAGAAAAGCAAGATGTGCTACATGCAGCTTGGCTATATGCATCAGAGCAGATGAAGATAAGTGATTTATGATGCATATGTGCATGGTGATTTCTTGCAAACAAGTATTCACAAGCAAGTCACCATCATGCACATTCTGCAAGATGCATATACTTATCTTGAGGTTCCTTGGCATTGTACCTGAAGAAATAAGCTTGAGAAAACAAGGTTAGATAACACAAGAGTATTCCTTCAACCAACAGCAAGAACATCAAGAGCACCAAGCCAGGGATGACATGTATAAAGAGTGTCTCATGTTGAGCACTAGCTTGAATTAGCAAACATGTCTCCCAAGACTAAAAGATTTTCAATGAGCTCTGAGAGATTTTGCTTTTCATAAGATACCAATTGTGTAAAATACCAATTGTATAAGATACCAATTTTACTATTCAGAAGATATCAATTGTGTAAGATGCCAAAAACTTTGGTGTGATCCTCTCCCCCTTAAGATAAGATTGTTTTTCTTCCTTTAAATTTTCTTTTCTCCCCTTATCCTCCAATCTCCCCCTAGCTCCCCCTAAATCTTCTCCCCCTTTGACATCAAGTGCCGAAAAGGACAGTAAACCAGGAAGGGCAGGAAAGATGGAAGGAAAGAAGTGGGATCCTTAAGAATCACAACTGAGCAAATTGAATATTCGAAGAAAATCATTTTGAGTAAGCTGCAGAAGATGATATCCAGGTGAATATAAATCGGTGACACCGAGTTGATGCGGATCGGTGAGCCCGAAAGTCAGAGACTTAGGGCGATCCTTTTCGGTCGAGATCAAGTATGTGAATCGGTGGCGCCGAGTTTAATTCAAGGAAATTCAGAGATAATTCAGCTCTCTTTGCAAGAAATGTTTCAAAAGATTTGCAATGAATTTGTAAAAGATTTTCAAGGAATGGATCAGAGCCAAAAGGAATATACATATGAACAGAGGAAAACTGAACTAGAGAAAAAGAGACAATAGCAAAACTCCAAAACATATGTACTTCATCTAGACAGGGGTCGGTGACTAGGTCACCTATGTTTGAGTATATTGACTTAGGAGTCAAATGAGAACATTTGATCATAGGTCATACTCATCGTTTAAGCTCAAAATGGGGTTGCCATTTTTCGATTATGCGTTTAATGTGATCACATCTTTTGAAGCTACTTGTACTCATGACTTTGAGCAAAGCTTCTTCAAGATGTGAATGACATACCTTGGGCTTGTTGTTGCTCGTACTCATGTAGGTGAACTTGATGTTGATGCTCATAGAATGTGAAGTTGGAGCACCATTTCCAGTTGTATAGTTCATCTTCCTACATGGGTTAGGCAAGCAAGGAAATACTCAAGAGTATCCAGGATGACATGAGTGAAGTACCAGAAGTATATGGTGTCAAAAAGGATATGTGGAGTTTTGTTCCTTGAACTCAACATCCCAAAGAGCTAGATACTTGGTCAATGACAAGATTACTCAAGATTTGAGTGTGTGATAATCTTGTGAAATGTAGACCATCCAAGTGCCTGCAAGGAGTTAGATGCAATACAAGGGGGCAAATGTATCCAAGACATATGATCATCATCATAAGAGAAATATCAAGGATAAGTCAATTAGGCTCATGCCTTGCATGCACCAATGGAGTTTTCACTCCAGGTTTGAAGCATCAATGATGTTCAACTCACTCCTCAGCGACAAAACACTTTCTCATCAAGTGGTTTTGTGAAGATATCTGCAAGCTGTTTGTCAGTACGAACATGTTTAAGATCAATGTCACCCTTAGCAATATGATCACGAATAAAATGGTGACGAACTTCAATGTGTTTCGTGCGAGAGTGTTGCACTGGATTGTGTCCAATCTTAATCGCACTCTCATTGTCACAAAGCAAAGGAACATGTCTCGCATGTATCCCATAATCCTTAAGCGTTTGTGTCATCCATAGTAACTGAGCACAACACGAACCTGTAGCAATATATTCAGCTTCGGCAGTAGACAATGATACTGAATTTTGTTTCTTGGATGACCAAGATACAAGGGATCGACCGAGGAATTGACACGTACCCGAAGTTGACTTTCTATCAATCTTGTCTCCGG
The DNA here is from genome assembly GCA_021437245.1 of Aegilops speltoides. Classification (NCBI taxonomy): domain Eukaryota; kingdom Viridiplantae; phylum Streptophyta; class Magnoliopsida; order Poales; family Poaceae; genus Aegilops; species Aegilops speltoides. The sequence continues at coordinate 334,782,011 of CM038144.1, forward strand.
CATAGTCCGAGTCGGAATAGCCAACAAGATCGAAAGAGGCCCTCTTAGGATACCAAATGCCAAAGTTAGGTGTGTGTATCAAATATCTCACAATTCTTTTAACAGCCTTAAGATGACATTCTTTAGGGGCTGCTTGATATCGAGCACACATGCATACGCTCAACATTATGTCAGGACGAGAAGCACATAGATATAGTAGAGAACCAATCATAGATCGATAAACCTTTTGATCAACAGGTTCTCCATCTTTAGTCAAGTCATTATGTCCACTAGTAGCCATGGGTGTTTTCATACCTTTGCTCTCTTGCATGTTGAACTTTTTGAAGAGATCCTTGGTGTACTTTGTTTGTGAGACAAAAGTACCCTCCTTAGATTGCTTGATTTGCAACCCAAGGAAGAATTTGAGTTCGCTCATCATGGACATCTCATACTTCTCTGACATAAGCTTTCCAAACTTCTCACTAAAATCAGGGTTAGTTGAACCAAAGATAATATCATCAACATATATTTGGCATACAAATAGTTCACCGTCAACCCTTTTCGTGAATAGCGTTGAGTCTATTTTACCAATCTCAAATCCTTTTTCAAGAAGAAAGCTAGTCAAGCATTTGTACCAAGCTCTAGGAGCTTGTTTAAGACCATAAAGAGCTTTGTGCAATTTGTAAACATGATTAGGTTTTTTAGGATTCACAAATCCGGGAGGTTGTTTCACAAATACTTCCTCCTCAATTTCACCATTAAGAAAAGCACTCTTAATGTCCATTTGATAGAGAGTAATGTCATGGTGGTTGGCATAAGCAAGAAGAATGCGAATGGACTCAAGTCTAGCAACGGGGGCATAGGTCTCACCATAGTCCATACCTTCGACTTGTGTGTAACCTTGTGCTACGAGACGAGCCTTGTTGCGGACGACTTGTCCATCTTCATCTTGCTTGTTCCGAAACACCCATTTGGTTCCAATGACGTTTTGGTCATCATTGGGCTTCTCTACCAAAGTCCAAACGTTGTTCCTATCAAAGTTGTGTAGCTCTTCATGCATAGCGTTCACCCAATCCGGGTCTTCAAGCGCTTCTTCTACCTTCATAGGTTCAAGACTGGAAATAAATGAGTAATGCTCACAAAAGTTAGCTAAACGAGTTTTTGAGCGAGTGATTCTCCCGGAGTCGATGTCATTCATCATTTGTTCCACGGGATGGTCCTTCTTGACTCTTGCTCGAACTCGGGATAGCTTTTGTCGTGGTCGAGGCTGAGCTTCCTCATCATCCTCATCTTCTTCTTCATCATTGTTGTTGGTGTTGTCTTGAGGTGGTGGAGAAGGAGGTTGTGGTGGATCTTCTTGTCGCACTTCCTCATCTTGGTGAGTTCCACTTGTGGAGGCCTCCATGTTGCCTTGAGGTTCACCTTGCCGTGAGGTAGGGGGCTCCACATATGTAGATGAGGTACTCTCCTTCACTTCCATGGGACGAATCTTTCCAATGGATAAATCTTGAATGGCTTCCGATGGGTCCTTGTCTCCTACATCAATAGGCATTTGCTCTACTTGCGAGCCATTAGATTCATCAAACTTCACGTCTACCGTCTCTTCAACCTTTCGGGTGAAATTGTTGTAGACACGGTAGGTGTGGGAGTTTGATCCATAACCGAGGAAAAAGCCTTCATGAGTTTTAGGAGCAAATTTAGACCGACGATGCTTATCAAGGATATAGCACTTTGAACCAAAGACACGAAAATATCCCACTTGGGGTTTGTTACCGGTAAGGAGCTCGTATGAAGTCTTGCCGAGGAGCTTGTGAAGATAAAGTCTGTTGATAGCATGACAAGCTGTCTCGACGGCTTCACCCCAAAAGTGTTTTGGTGTCTTGTATTCATCAAGCATTGTCCTTGCCATTTCAATGAGCGTCCGGTTCTTCCTCTCAACAACTCCATTTTGTTGATGTGTGTACGTAGCCGAGAACTCATGTAGAATCCCTTCCTCATCGAGAAAGGAGTCCACATGGGCGTTCTTGAACTCCGTTCCATTGTCGCTCCGAACTTTCTTGATCTTCACCTCAAATTGATTTTGGGCCTTTCTAGCGAAGGTTTTGAAGATTTTCGAACACGTGATTTGTCATCAAGGAAGAATACCCACGTAAATCTGGAAAAATCATCAACAATAACTAGACCAAAGGAGTTACCACCAAGGCTTTTGTAAGCATTGGGACCGAAGAGATCCATATGAAGAAGCTCAAGCGGTCTCCTTGTAGTCATGATGTTCTTCGCGGGATGACTTCCACCTACTTGTTTTCCTGCTTGACAAGCACTGCAGAGTCTATCCTTGTCAAAGAAAACATCTTTAACACCGAGAATGTGATCACCTTTGATTAGCTTATCTAGATTACGCATACCAACATGTCCAAGCCTTCTATGCCAAAGCCAACCTTTAGCAGATTTAGCAATAAAGCAAGTTCTAGGTTGAGCTTTCTTAGTGAAATCAACGATATACAAATCACCTCTACGGATACCAGTAAAGACCATGTTATGATTGTCACGACGAAAAACTTGGCAATCTACTTTGGTGAATAGCACATTGAATCCAAAGTCAGCTAATCTAGACACGGAAAGTAAATTATATCCAAGTGATTCAACAAGCATGACATTTTTAATGGAGCTATCATGAGATATGGCCACCTTACCAAGGCCAAGTACCTTACCCTTGGAGTTGTCTCCAAAAGTCACATACTTGCATGGACCATCATTCTTTGCAAGCTCTCGAAACATGTCTTCATCTCCGGTCATGTGATCGGTGCATCCACTATCAAGAATCCACTCTTTTCCACCGGATATGTAGTCTCTCAGATTTGCCATAAGACTGAGACTCTTCATGATCTTGTCTAGCTCGGTGTCCGAATCGGAGTAATCGTCATCATGCTCGTGCTCATCATCATATTGACCCATAGATAATTCATCATCAATACCTAGGTCAATTTGACAATGACTTGCATCAGTTTTGTCAGAGTGACGATAATCATCGGAATGCAATACAAGAGCATTTCTTATTCGAACATTGATAAAACCGGGATCACCCTTCCTTTTCATCAGATCACGAAGCTCAAAGAAGCATTTATCAAAGTTGGGATCTTTGGGGCGCAACATATCAAATTCAACCGTCTTGTATAGAATTTCATCAAGACCTCTCAAAGAGTAGTCCGGATAAAGTTCTTCCAAGAACTTCCACATAGCATGGGCGCACTCAAAGTTTGTGACAAGCTCAAGTAAGTTATCGGGCAAACCTCTAATGATAAGATTGACAGTTCTAAGGTTACGAAGCAAATCAAGTTCTTCATCCATAGTAGGGTGCAAGGGTCAAATGGTGGTACATATGGGGTTTCAACATATTTGCAAAGTTGTACATCTTAAAGATAGCAAGCATTTCAATCCTCCACGAGTTATAAGACACTCCATCAAGAATAGGCACTCTATGATTAACACTCCCAAACGTAGACACGTCCATCTTCCTCCAATGGTGTGCAAACCAAAGCAATGGAGACCAATGCTCTGATACCAATTGTAGGATCGTTGAAGGCAAGAGTGTCTAGAGGGGGGGGTGATTAGACAACTTGACAAGATAAAAGTTTATGCCTTTTGATTGACATGTCAAGCATCATGCACACAAGTCAAGCAACATACTACACATGCATTTCTAGAGTATGGGGCAGCGGAAAGTAAATTGCATAAATAGTAAGGGAGAGATTGTGAAGAGCAAACGCAATTTGGAGACACGGAGATTTTTCTCGTGGTTCCGATAGGTGGTGCTATCGTCAATCCACGTTGATGGAGACTTCAACCCACGGAGGGTAACGGCTGCGAGAGTCCACGGAGGGCTCCACCCACGAAGGGTCCACGAAGAAGCAACCTTGTCTATGCCATCATGGCCTACGCCCACGGAGGACTAGCCTTACTCGGGTAGATCTTCACGAAGTAGGCGATCTCCTTGCCCTTACAAACTTCTTGGTTCAACTCCACATCTTGACGGAGGCTCCCAAGCGACACCTAACCAATCTAGGAGGCACCACCTCCAAAAGGTAATAGATGGTGTTGGTGATGATGAACTCCTTGCTCTTGTGCTTCAAATGATAATCTCCCCAACACTCAACTCTCCTCACCGATTTGGCTGTGGTGGAGGAAGGGATTGAGTGGAAAGCAACTTGGGAAGGCTAGAAATCAAGTTCCATATGGTGGGAGTGGAGCAACTTGATCTCAACACAAGGGTAGGTAGTTTTCTTCTCAGAAATGTAAGGTAGGAGTGGTAGTACTTTCTGATGGCTCTCTCCACGAATGAAGAGGAGGTGGAGGGGTATTTATAGCCTCCACACAAAATCCAACCGTTACACACATTTGACCAATTTCGGTCAGACCGAAGTTGACAACTCGGTGAGACCGAAAGTTCAAATCTTGTGAACGTTGGGATTTTCGGTGGGACCGAAAATACAATCTCGGTTAGTCCGATTCTTCCAAAGTCTAGGGTTTGCCAATCTCGGTGGGACCGACTTTCTCATCTCGGTGACAACGATTTGAGTACAGAAGATTACAGAAGCTTGGCAACACCAATTTCGGTATGACCGAGTTTGGAATCGGAAAATCCGAGAATCTTAGGGTTTGGGTATATGGCTGAGGTGGTTCATCTCGGTGTGACTGAGTTTGGAATCGGTGGGACCGAGATTACTTATGGGTTTATGTTGGAGTGAAAGATTGCTGATAATTTGAGAGATAAATCACTAAGCACTTTGAGCAACCAGATCATCATCATAACCTCATCCCCTTTTAATAGTATTGGCTTTCCTATGGACTCAATGTGATCTTGGATCACTAAAACAAAAATGGAGTCTTGAGCTTGTGCCAATCCTTTCCTTAGCATCCTAGGGGTTCACCTCTTCAGTCCTTTTGCCATGCCAGAGTGATTGACTTTCCTGAAACATACTTGTTAAAAGCATTAGTCCAACCACAAAGTATGTTGTCATTAATTACCAAAACCACCTAGGGAGCAAATGTGCTTTCATATACCAACACAACACAACTGGAAAGGAGATCTTCATGTTAACTTTATTAGGTATGAGCTGCAATAGAACCTTCACAAATGCAACGAATTAATAAAGCAATCTGCAAAAAAAGGCATAATCTTGATCTCATTTTTTTAACCATCACTCTGCAAAAGTAAAAGTTAATACACCAAATCATGGAGATATAAATGTTTTAACTGGATTGACCCATCGCCCCTGCCCCCCGCGTCGCCCTCCTCTGGCGGCACGGGAGGAACCCTAGCCGCCGCCGGAGGGCCCGCCGGCGAAGCCGGGCCGGACCACAGGAAGGTGGCGCCCCAACGCCCGACACTCCGCCACCACCCGTCCGGCCTCGGCGGCACCTCCCTCGCTGGTGCAGGCGGGCGGATCCGCCACCCGGGATGGCTGGCCCCGCCAGTGCTGGCCGGCCATGCGTCCCCTACTCGCCATCCTCGGCCGCCGCGGTGCCCCTCCCCTCGCGCCTCCCTCTCTGGCCGTGACCCGGTCTTTTTCGGCGATCGGGGCCTCCCCCTCCATTCTTTGCCGAGCCTGCGATCTCACGGCGACCGGTTGTGGGGCGTTCGTGGCCTGCCCTCTCGTGCAGGCAGCCCCCTCGTCTCCGGCGGCCCTCCCTCCCAAGCAACGGTGACGGCTCCCGCGCGGAGGCGGTGATGTGTACGTGGTTGTGGCTGGCTCGGGACCCCTCGCGGCGGGTCTTTGCTGGTGCTATTCTGGCCCCGGTGGCTACAGGCCTGCGTCTCTCCGGTGTCCCTCGCTGCTAGCGTTCTCCACTGGGCTGCTCCGGCTCGGCGACCGGGTAGCTGCGTCCCTTCCAGCCTACTTGGCTCGCGAAGATCCCGACGGTCAAGGCCACGACAGCTTGGATCTGCGTGCTTCCAGTCTGTGCTTGTTGGCGTTGCTGGACGCCGTCGCGGCAAGACCCTCCCGCGTGGTTCGCCTCGTCGCCTGCCCTACCATTTACGCCTCAAAGCCTCCCCTTTTGCCAGATCCTGTGCCCTTGGGTGTGGAGGTAGTGCCACCCTCCGACGGCAGGTGCAGCCCCGCCAACCCCCCATGACTCGGTGATTCCAACCAGCGTTGGCCTCCCATCTTCGATCCCGGATTCGGCGGCTATGGGATCGCTCAACTTCAGGCCAGGGAGAGACCCCTGCTCGGCTCGCCGGTGCTGGCAGCGATGGTGCCCGCGGGTGTCGTTTTCCTCCTTGGAGGCGCTGCCAAGGCCCTTCTTTAGTTGGGCCCCTCTTCGAGCTCGGGGGAAATCCTAGGTCCGGGTCTCTCGGACCGGATAATGACGGAGTCTCGGCATCATTCTCCTTGAAGGCACTATCTTGCTCCCTCGCGGTGTCCACGTTTCTGGCTCGGAAGATGTTGTAGTTCTCGTTGGTTTTGGTAGCGCCGCTATTGGCTCGGGTCTGGTGGGTTTAGCTATGATGTATCTTCTATTTGGGCCGAGCATCCCTTGTCTATCTGCTCTGGGCATCATGTTCACGCCTGTCTGCGTTCGTGTCATGTGGTGTACCCCTTGTACTGAATCTTCTTCTTCTTCTATCAATCGAATAAAGCTTTGCGTATTCGAGAAAAAATAAATAAATGTTTTAACTCGAAATTCTTCAAATATTTCGGTTCATAACCATTTAACCACTTCATCAAGGTTACCAACATGATGTGGAAACTGCGAAGTCGAAGGCAAGACCATGACAGCAAGGCAATATGTAGTGCATGTGGGGTGATTTTAGCAGCCGCATGCTCCCTGGAGAACAAACCGGCGGAGTCGAGACTCGAGAGTAGGCACATATATCTGTATTGTGTAACGCAGTAGGCCCCACGCACGCGGTGGACGTCGGCAATAGCAGGGCACGGTGCCATGGCATGCATGGCCAGCAGCAGCAGGGCATGGCCGGCAGCAGCAGCGCACGTCCACATGCACGTCCATGGCCAACAGTAGCAAGGCACGACCGACAGCAATAGGGCACGACCAGCCATGACCACGTGCACGCGCACGACCAGCAGTAGCAGCAAGGCACACCCACCTCGCCACCAGCGTCCAAGCAAGTCGCCCACCTCGCCACGGCGCCGGCGAACGTCGCCGCCGGTGATGGTTGGCCGGTCCTCTAGGTCCAGCCCGGGCTAGAGTGCGGCCTCTAAAATCCATTCACCGGCGGGCCAGTGTCCACCACTCCACCCTTAGGCGGAAGGACAGAGCCAGGATGATGCAGTTACAGTTCCAGCATAGGCATCAAAGACTCGGTGGATGGCAGCAGGGACAATTAGATCATTTGTACCTTCAGTGCCATGGATAACTGATCCGATGAGGAAATAAGAGAAAAATCTGAATAGAGATCAAATGCAGTCTGTCGAATAGAAAAACAAAAATTTATGGACAGAAAACTTATAGTTGCATGATGAACCTCGGAGGAAGAGGAACGACACAAATATGAATCTGCTTCTCCTACTCCTCATAAGCCACGAGCAGAGAGCAAGGATGGGCCCGTTCGTCCTCCTCGCAGATATGAAAAATCTAAAAGAAATCAGGCAACAAAATCTCCTTCAAATTTGTGTAGGTACACACTAGAATATTTAGGAATGATGAGAGAGACAGGAAGAAGAATCATCGTGAGGAAGAAGAGAAGATTGAAGATTAAGGGGCAAGCCTAGAAAATGGCTAATCCTCTGCAATGAGAAGATAAAAGGGGTGAGGTCAAGCAACTTGTGGGGAGCGAGGAGTAATTAAAAGATAGGAATGGGCTGATTATCACCAGAAAATTAATTGTTTCTGAAGGTAGATCGACAGAAGGGGCTGCTGGCCTTCGACTACTGCTGAAAAGCTTTCCCTTTTTCTTTTTTCCTGAGGGAGGGAGGCTGGGCTTTGATGGTCTGTTACGGCCGAAAACAAACGCGTTGATTGGAAGGGGGCTGCTGACATGGGGTGGGATGGCTGCATGTCAAGAGAACTCTAGTAGTGGGGATCAACTATTTAGGTATTATAGATTAGGAATCTGAAAAGTGTCAAATGTAGTTGACACATGGTTGTCCTAGTTAATTAATGTAATAAACAAGATGAATTTATTTATGAATGTATTGTAGTATGTCTAAAGTTGTTATATACTGTATTCTTAGCTTTTTTTAAACATCAGTACAAGCACAAGCGCTCATAGACACGCGCATACACTTACCCCTATGAACACACACACGCACACCCTACCTCTATGAGCACCTCTGAAAGACTGAGCCGGCATATCATCTTGAGATTTACGAAGTTACCGTAGAATGCGAGCACCAGGATTTGAACCCTAGTGGGTCGGGGATACCACAATCGCTCTAACCATCCAACCACAGATTGGTTCACGTATTTTCTTAGCTTCCTATCTCTAATGTACTTGAGTGCCAAATAAGTATCATTTAGGGTGAAAGCGTATGTAATGTAGCTTGCACGTATCTCCTGGCGCGTGGATTCCTCGCCGACGTGACTTCCTCCGTCCATCTGCTCGCCCCCGATTCGACTCCCAGCCCATCGTACCTGGGATCACCCCTGTTCCGGCCGTTCATCGACGCCCTAGTCCCATCCTGTTGCTCGGGTGCGGCCGTCGTGCCCCCTCCGGCTCCCCTCGCTCGTGCTAATAGGCGTCGCACACTGGAGGCGGCTCCGCCATCCTAGGGAGCACCTGCAACCCTAGGCCCCGCCGTTCTCGGGGTGGCTCGGATGGGCTTCGACGCTCCCTAATGGGCCACATAACTGCTCTGGGGCCACACCGACCACCCTCTAGCTGGGTCGTGTCTCGGGCCCCTAGCCTTACCATATGGGCCCTCGGCGGCCTCTGCATCGACATTGGAGGGGCCCAATTGGTCCACCACTCACTTGAGGATCAGGAGCATCTGGTTGCCTAAGGGTTTCCCACTCCCTCGATTCGGCTCAGCCACCTCCGCTCCCACCCCTCCTGCAATCCATCCCTTCGTATGACCGCACCCTCATCCGGCGCTCGCGCCACGGCCCCCCTCCCCCCGACGCCCGCCCCGGCCATGCCTCGGGAATGGGGCGACAATGGCGGCCGACCTAAGCACAACCTCGACGCCCACCGAGACAACCGAGTCCCTCTTCGACGGTGCAACGATGCGAGGACGAGCTGCGTAGGCAGCTCCAGGGGTCCCGCCCGGGGTATTCCGGCCACTCAGGTCGAGAGTCGCCGGTCTCCGATGCGCGCCGACCGCCGCTCACCGGTTCACTCCGACAGATGGTCCTCTACTCGGGAGGATTGGCGTGACCGGCCTCGTTCCTCGACCGCTCGCCGCTCGCTGCAATGTCGTTCTTCGTCGCCTCAACGCCAACGCGAGCGCAACCACTCCCTGATCAGGCGCTCTTCGGCTCCTACCAACCGAAAGCAGGACCCCCCGACATCCCCAGAACGGTGATACCAGCCACCAAGGAACCAACCCTAATTCCTGCCTACCAACCGGGGGACAGAACCGGGCCGACCAGTGCATGAAGAAGGGAACACGTCTTGTGGTCGGGCCGTCGCGTGCTCAACCCCGCGACGCGGTCTTCTCCATCGCTCGACCAAGTGACCCTCCCGTGAAGCTGCTCCGTGCTTCCATTGTGGGCTTACCGGTCACTTCCAAGTCTCTTGCCCCAACCTGTCGCGATGCTACTTATGCAAGGACCCCGAACACCCCGCGCTTCTTTGCCCCGACCGGCCGGTGTCCGAGGACTTGATGATGTATGGTCATGGCATTGAGGGAATGGGCTTCTTCCACATTGAGGTTCTAGACATCCTACCTCTGAACCCTTCACTCTGGGCGATTGTGACAGTCTTGGGGGAGGGCATCGCCTCCCCCGAGATGATCGACGCAGAGCTCAACCACCTATGTCGCTGTCAGTGGGACTGACAGGTGACACCTACCTCGGGCTCGGTGTTTAGTGTGATCTTCCCCAACTCGACTAGCCTTGACCTATGCACCCGTAGCGACGAGATCACCCTGGCCCTCAACAAACTGGTGGTGGACATCTCGGAGCCGGTCCTCGACGCCAAAGCGGTTGCCGTCCTTGACATGACATGGATCCTCATCACCAGTGAAAGAACATGCGGTGCCCTCATGTTTGGTTTTGGTAATTGATGACAATCTCTATGGACTAATGGTTGTCTTGAGTTATATTTGAAGGATTTGTCCATAGGCTTTTCTTGAAGTCCATGTGTTGGTTTCAAGGAGTTTATGAGTTGACCAAGGTGCTATTAAGGAATTATCCAAAGATTGGTCATGTGAGTATTGAGCTTATTGCAAGCATGTCTTGAAGAAGAAGATTGTGTGATCATTCATGTTTACCTTCAAGACATCATCCGAATGAAGAGAGTTGGAAAGAGTCAAGGTTGATCAAGACTAAGTACAGAGAGTGATTCAAGTTGATCATCACACAAAGCATAGAAGATACACTGAGTGGGATCAAGTGATCTCACGGTTTGGTAAGCATTGTCCATTGCGCTTTGTGTACTAACCCATGGTCTGTGTGAGAGTTCTGTGTGGGGTTAGGTTTGCTCCCATGGGCTTGCGTCAAGAGGAAGATCACATACAACCCATGGAGGATGACATCAAATCAAGGTTGTGTTGTGCAAGTTCAAGTGGAGCATCACGAAGAAATCATGCTTGTAGCTTGCCGTCCATTATGGTATCAATGGACTTGTGAAGATGTGCCAAAGAGTGGCTCACCCATAGTGGAGTATGGGGGAGCAATCAACTAGTTTTCATCGAGCGAACGCAATCAAGAAAGGTGGTCCAACTTGAGGGAGTCAAGATCGTCATCATCTAGCTCAAGTGGACTTCGTGCAAGGCAAAGGTTTGCCCTTGATAGGATTTATATTTTATCGGTCTCATGGTGATAGTTTGGAGACCGGCTTATAGGATCGATAGCCGTACTATCAAGGGGGGCTTTCAAGTGAGTAGCTTGATCGTATCGTTCGTCGAGAGCTCAAACCATTGCATCCTTGCATCATATTTCTTGATTCTTATTTGTTTTTTCTTTTTAGGTTTTAGAGCTTGTGGTTATCTTCGTGACAAGCTCTAGTGCATCGAAAACGGATTTCATATGCTTCTTCTATCGCGTTTTTGGTGTTGGAGGTTTTACCGGTCTTTTTCGAGGAAGGGTTCTCACCTTTTTCTCTTGGGCCTTTTATAATTTGCTTCTTATTGTTATTTCTATCAAGATTGTGTTAGCCCTTGTCGCTAGCTTTCCAACAATCTTGGTTTCATCGAATTCGGAGTCCGTTTGCAAAAGTTGTGGCAATTTTGGTGTTCTGAAAAGGCTGCAGTGGTACTACCGCGATTGGAGTGGATGTAATTTTTTACTTCCGCTCCAGAGCGGTACTACCGTGGCTACTACAACGGTAGTACCACTCCATACCAAAATCTCGTGTTAGGTCCAGCGGTGGTAGGCACAGATGTATTTTTTAAGTACCGCTCGCAAGCAGTAGTATCGCTACCCCTAGCGGTAGTACCGTGAGGACGAGCGGTAGTACCGCTTCGGCGGTTCTACTAGCCTTTTGCCTCCATGCTGTTGTTTTTGTAAGGGGTACTACCTCCCTAGCGGTAGTACCGCTCCATGGAGCGGTAGTACCGCTCTGTGCGGGCTGTGAGCATAACGGTTGGATTTTTCTCCACCTATAAAAGGGGGTCTTCTTCCCCATTGAACCTTATCTCTTAAGCTCGTGTTCTTCCTGAAGGAAATATGCCCTAAAGGCAATAATAAAGTTATTATTTATTTCCTCATATCATGATAAATGTTTATTATTCATGCTAGAATTGTATTAACTGGAACATGATACATGTGTGAATACATAGACAAACATATAGTCACTAGTATGCCTCTACTTGACTAGCTCATTAATCAAAGATGGTTATGTTTCCTAACGATAGACATGTGTTGTCATCTGATTAATGGGATCACATCATTAGGAGAATGATGTGATTGACATGACCCATCCCGTTAGCTTAGCACATGATCGTTTAGTATTCTGCTATTGCTTTCTTCATGACTTATACATGTTCCTGTAACTATGAGAATTATGCAACTCCGTTTACGGAGGAACACTTTGGGTACTACCAAACTTCACAACGAATCGGGTGATTATAAAGGAGTACTACAGGTGTCTCCGAAGGTACATGTTGAGTTGGCGATTTTGAGATTAGGTTTTGTCACTCCGATTGCTCGGAGAGGTATCTCTGGCCCTCTCGTAATACTCATCACTTAAGCCTTGCAAGCATTATAACTAATGAGTTAGTTGTGAGATGACGACATTCTGAGCGAGTAAAGAGACTTGCCAATAACGAGATTGAACTAGGTATTGGATACCGACGATCGAATCTCGGGCAAGTAACATACCGATGACAAAGGGAACAACGTATGTTGTTATGCGGTTTGACCGATAAAGATCTTTGTAGAATATGTAGGAACCAATATGGGCATCCAGGTCCCGCTATTGGTTATTGACCGAGAATGGTTCTAGGTCATGTCTACATAGTTCTCGAACCCGTAGGGTCCGCACGCTTAACGTTTCGATGACAGTTTTATTATGAGTTTATAAGTTTTGATGTAACAATGTTTGTTCGGAGTCCCGGATGTGATCACGGACATGACGAGGAGTCTCGGAATGGTCGAGACATAAAGATTGATATATTGGAAGCCTATGTTTGGACATCGGAAAGGTTCCGGGTGAAATCGGCATTTTACCGGAGTACCGGGAGGTTACCGGAACCCCCCGGGGGGTTAATGGGCCTACATGGGCCAAGAGGGAGAAGAGGAAGGAGCCAGGAGGGGCGCGCCTCCCCTCCTAGTCCGAATAGGACAAGGGAAGGGGGCGCCCCTTTCCTTCCCTCTTCCTCCTCTTTCCCTTTCTCTCCTACTCCTACTTGGAAAGGGAGTCCTACTCCTGTGGGAGTAGGACTCCCCCCCTTGGCGCGCCCCCTATGCCGGCGGCCTCCTCCCCCTTGGCTTCTTTATATACGGGGGCGGGGGGGCACCCCATAGACACACAAGTTGATCTACGGATCGTTCCTTAGCCGTGTGCGGTGCCCCCTTCCACCATATTCCACCTCGGTCATATCGTCGCGGAGCTTAGGCGAAGCCCTGTGCCGGTAGAACATCATCATCGTCACCATGCATTAGACGTAATAGGGTTTGGAACAATGCTCGATACCCTTGGTGGGTACGGCTGTCATATATTTATAAGAGGGAACCGTACAAATACAAGTTATGTTACAACACGTATATCAACATATACTTAGTCTAACACCCTCCCTCAATCTTAACTATGTCCTGAAACACTCAGGAGGTTAAGATTGCTACGACATCCTTCGAAAGAAGGCAAGGGCAAGGGTTTAGTAAAAATATCAGCAAGCTGATCCTTCGAAGAGACAAACTTAATCTGAAGGAGCTTCTGAGCAACACGTTCCCTCACAAAATGATAGTCAACTTCAATGTGCTTTGTCCTGGCATGAAATACTGGATTGGATGAAAGATATGTGGCACCAATGTTATCACACCAAAGGACGGGTGGCTGACTCGGGGAGACCTTCAACTCTCGAAGCAATGACTGCACCCATATAATTTCAGCTGTGGCATTAGCAACAGCTTTGTACTCAGCTTCGGTACTACTGCGAGACACCGTAGCTTGCTTGCGAGCTTGCCAGGTGAAAGTGCAACTAATCCCCGGGTGGTTTTGGTAATTAATAACAACATATATATCATTGAACTAATAGTTACTTGAGAATTATTTCAGAGAGTTCAGTGATATGGGTATGGCTAGGATCAAGAAGTGGACCCCCAAAATGCTAAGGCAAGCATTGGCAAAAGCTCAAGACTCCATTTTTGGTTTAGTGATCCAAGATCACATTGAGTCCATAGGAAAAGCCAATACTATTAAAAGGGATGAGGTTATGATGATGATCCGTCAGCCCAAGTGCTTAGTGATACATCTCCTAAACTATCAAGAACTTTCACCGCCATAGACACTCATAAGTAGTCTCGGTCCCACCGATATTCCAAAATCAGTCACACCGAGATGAACCACCTCAGCCATAAGCCAAACCCTAGTAAACTCGGATTTTCCGATTCTCAACTCGGTCTCACCGAAACATGAGTTGCCAAGTTTCAGAATCTTCATCATCAAATCGGTGTCACCGAGATGATGAAGTCGGTCCCACCAAACTGGCATGCTCTTGTCATTGCACTAATCGGACTAACCGAGATTGTATATTCGGTCCCACCGAAAATCCCAATGTTCACATTATTTGAACTATCGGTCTCACCGAGTTGTCCACTTCGTCCCACCGAGATTGCTCAAATGTGTGTAACGGTTGGATTTTGTGTGGAGGCTATTTATACCCTCCACCCCTCTTCATTCGTGGAGAGAGTCATCGAAAGAACTACCACTCCTACCTTACATTTCGAGAAGAGAACTACCTACCCTTGTGTTGAGATCAAGTTGCTCCACTCCCACCATATGAAGCTTGATCTCTAGCCTTCCCAAGTTGCTTTCCACTCAATCCTTTCTTCCACCACAGCCAAATCAGTGAGGAGAGTTGAGTGTTGGGGAGATTATCATTTGAAGCACAAGAGCAAGGAGTTCATCATCATCTACAACATCTATTACCTTTTGGAGGGTGGTGCCTCCTAGATTGGTTAGGTGTCGCTTGGGAGCCTCCGTCGCCGAGATGTGGAGTTGAACCAAGAAGTTTGTAAGGGCAAGGAGATCGCCTACTTGTGAAGATCTACCCCGAGTAAGGCTAGCCTCCGTGGGCGTGAGGCCATGATGGAATAGACAAGGTTGCTTCTTCGTGGACCCTTCGTGGGTGGAGCCCTCCGTGGACTCGTGCAGCCGTTACCCTCCGTGGGTTGAAGTCTCCATCAACGTGGATGTACGATAGCGCCACCTATCGGAACCACGGAAAAAAAATCACCGCGTCTCCAAAATTGCGTTTGCTCTTCTCCACCTCTCTTTACTACATGTGCAATTTACTTTCCGCTGCCTATACTCTAGAATTGCATGTGTAGGGTGATGCTTGACTTGATCATAATTGTGAATCTGCCAAAATTGTTCTTTGTCAAAAGGCAGAATTTTTATATTGACAAGTAGTCTAATCACCCCCTCTAGACATACTTTCGATCCTACAAGTGGTATCGAGCTTTGGTCTCCATTGTATTGGTTTCCATTGCATTGACTCCATAAGCTTGGTTTCACAACCTAGGAGAGTATGGCGCCTAGTGAGGGTAATTTTCAGAGAGGTCCTTACTTTGATGGTACAAATTTTGCTAGTTGGAAGCATAAAATGAAAATGCATATTCTTGGTCATAACCCAGCCGCATGGGGCATTATTTGTGTTGGTATGCAAGGTGAATTCTTCGAGGAAGGAAAAGTTCCGGATCGCGGCTTACACCGAAGAATTGCGGATGTTGCAAAACAATGCTCAAGCTTGTGACATTCTCTTCAATGCCTTGTGTCCCGAGGAGTTCAACAAAATCAGCCGCCTTGAGAATGCAAAAGAGATTTGGGATACTTTGGTTGAAATGCACGAAGGTACCGAGTCCGTGAAGGAATCAAAGCTAGATATTCTTCAAGGTCAACTTGACAAGTTCAAGATGAAGGATGGTGAAGGAGTCGCTGAAATGTACTCTAGGCTTGCTCTCATCACAAATGAGATTGCCGGCTTAGGAAGCGAAGAAATGACCGAATCGATTCATCATCAAGAAGATTCTCGAGCTTTGGTTGGAAAGTATGGCACCGTGTGCACTTTGATCCAAATGATGCCAAACTACAAGACTCTCAAGCCAACCGAAGTCATTGGAAGAATTGTTGCTCATGAGATGACACTTAAGGGTAAGGAAGAGCTTCACAACAAGTCAAGTGGTGCTTACAAAGCTACAAGTGATGCTCCCACAACCTCAAGTGACAAGTTAGTTTCCAATGAAGAGATAAGCCTAATGGTCAAGAACTTCAACAAATTCTACAAGAATAGAGGCAAAGAGAGAAGCTCAAAGTCTAGATCATATGATGAAAAGAGATCTTCTAGTCGTGATCGAAATTGCTACAATTGTGGAAGACCCGGACACTACTCAAATGAGTGTACGGCTCCCCACAAGAGAAGAGAAGAATCTCCAAGAAGAAGAAGCTCAAGAGATGAGTCACCTCGGAAAGAGAGAAGGAGCAGAGATGATCGTTATGAACGAAGACCCTCTCGGAGAAGCAAGGATTCGGAGAGGAAAGACAAGTCATCAAGGAGCTACACAAGAAGAAAACATCAAGCTCATGTAGGTGAATGGGTCTCCGGCTCCGACTCCGACAATCAATCCAAGGAAGCTATCACTCCGACTCGACTACTGACCAAGATGAAGGTGTTGCGGTCTTGCTCTCGTATCCTACAACTCCAACTCCTACGACTTATTTGATTCACCAAATGAGGGAATTGGAAGATGCTTCATGGCTAAAGGCCCCAAGGTATCACACCCTGAATTCATTGACTTTGATAGTGATGAGGATGACTTGCTTGGTGAAGATGAGCTCTTGCATGATAAATCCAAAGGAGCCTAGTAACGATGAACATGCTAGTAGTCTTTATAGTCAAGAAGAGTCGAATGACAATGCTATGAGGGAGATTGAGCGTCTAACTAAAGAACTAAACACTCTTAAGTTAGCTCATGAAACAACTCAAGAAGATCATAGAGAGCTCCTAAGATCTCATGAGAAGCTACGCTCGAGAAGCTCACTCTAGAGCAAGAACATGAGTTTCTAAAAGCAATCAATGACGATCTTCAAAGAAGAGTTCTTCATATCTTGCCAAACGACTTCTCTTGTCTAATTTCTTGCCACCCATTAAGACTAAGCATGACAAGCATAAGAAAAATTCTTCCTCTAGCAGTAACAATAACCATGCTAAATCCAATGTTGTTGCTTCTAGTAGTTCTCTTGATTCCACTAACAATGTTTCAAGCCAAGTTACACTTGAGCAAGAGAATAGTTTATTGAAAGGGATCATAGAGAAAGGTGTCTACAAGAGCCTTGCCGGAAGCAAGAACTTTGAGGAAATTGTTCGCAAGCAAGGAAGGCACCGGAAGAATCAAGGAATTGGTTTTGAGCGAAAGTTCAACGCCGAAGGCGTTGAGTGGGAAGAAGGTCAATATCCTACTCCACAGTTTGTTCCTTAAGAGGAGAAGTATGATCCTACTTCTTCCAATGTGGAACAAGCTCAAGATGACCTTCCACCACAAGACCACAAGCTAAAAGGCAAGGACAAGCTTCAAGAGGAGATTGATGCATTTGTTGAAGCACCTCAAGCCATGGTCAAGTGGGTTCCCAAGGAAACGCCAAGTTCTACTTCGTCAAGCTCAACTACAACCCCAAGGATTCCCATCAAGATGATGTGGATCCCAAGAAGAAGAACTAGAAAGTTCTTGAGGGTGACTCCGCCAACATACTTCACTCACATTCATTTTGGCAAAAACTTGTGCAATCAACTTCCACATCGTGCACTAGTTCATGGAGTCACAAACCCTCTTGTTGGTAAGTCAAGGGACAAGGTAATCATTGCTTTCATGGACATCATCTATTGTGAACTTCAATCTATGTCCATGGATATCCTTGTTTGTTCCTTGTGGGACTAACCCATGTAGGTATTGAAAGTGCCCGAATCCAAAGGATAGCTCCCAACTCTTGATGATCTCCATCAACATTGAGCATCCACATCTTCAACATCTACATGAAGTCTTCTCGACAACCCAAGGTTAGTTTGACCCTTTAAAAGGGTTCTCACATCTAGGGGAGCTTTGCTCTAAAAATTGAGCTAAAGCATCTTCAAATGATGTGAACACATCAATGCTTTATGTAAAAGTGGTAACCCCACTTGTGCTTAAACGATGAGTATGACCTATGATCAAATGTTCTCATTTGGCTCCTAAGTCAATATACTCATATAAAGATGACCTAGTCATCGACAAATTGTGTGTTAGTTGCTAGAGTTTTGGTTGTGCATGTTTGACACATATTTCATTTGCTATCTTATTGTGTGAGCATGTTGGATGCATGATTTTATCCATTCGAGGACATCCATTTGTTGTTTTGGTCGTTTTGATTTTTCTCGACCAAATGGATGGACAAGAATGCCTAAGTACCTCCCTAGCTATCTATGCTTTCTTGTCTCAAATTCTATTCATGCTTACATCACAAATTTTGAACAAGTCATTTTCGACCCTCCGGTGAGGAGCACTTTCGAGCCACCGATCCGTCAAGGGCTAATTTCCAAAACCTTCTAATTGATTTCGGTCGACCAACTCACTCAAACTCGGTCGAACCAAAAGCATTTGGACTGATCTAGGTTTTCATCTCGGTGAAACCGAGTTGTGATTTTCGGCGTGATCGAAGTGCATAACCGCCTAGCGTTATCCATCTTAGTGCCACCGAGTTTTACAACTCGGTCCCACCGACAATGAAGGGGTATATATTCGAAGGCAGCGCGTTGATTCCTCCTTCAAACGTTTAGCCCCACACCCCTTTGCTGCCGCGCCTTGGTCTCCGGATCGTCGCCGTAAATCGCTTTGGCGCCCTCGCCGCAGGTCTCCGTCGCCGTCAACGGCCATCTCCTCCGAGCCGTTGCCGCCAGAGAAAAACTCCACCAAGTTAGGGTGAGTTTTGATCCCACTCGTGCTCCCATCTCCGATTCAATGCACGCTTGGATTGCCTAGTATCTTGCCACGATTGAAATCCTCCTGTACACCGATTGGTTCGTTTGAACTAGATTCGAGTAAAAGTTTTAGGGTTAGGTTTCATGGAACACATCTCGGTGAGACCGATTTTATATTTTCGGTATGACCGATTTGGCCTATGGCCATTGCCTTTGCACCTTCGGTCCAACCGAGTTGTGCAAAATCGGTGTGACCGAAATGAAGATTCTGTGAAACCCTAGTGTTTTCGGCAGATCGAAACCCACTTCGTCAAACCGAAAGTGGTGTGCCAAGCTCTGTTTAACACTTCGATTCACGAACCTTAAACTCGGTCGACCGAAATGTCTTCTGTGAAAACTTAATACTAGAATTTGAACTCATTTTTTTGCAAAAACTTCTGCAGTTTGTGATGACTCTTCTTCTCTGCCTACACCTTATCTATTCACAAAGTTGTCGGCCATGTCGATGCTAGTGACAAAGTGAGAACAGGTCGAGACACCCATTGCGAGACATTCCAGAGGCGTGCACTAGTCCCGATCCTAGTAGCTCATCCGATGATGGTGAGAGGAGTACACCAAGTGGCATGCCTCCTGCAGCCACCAGAGCTAGAAAGAAGAAGAATTCAGATGATGAGGATTCAGATTTTGTTGTTGAGGAAGAGGTGACCTCAAAGCCTAAAGGAAGGTTGTTGCCAAAGAGCAACAAGATCAACAATCTAAGAAGGGCACCAAAGAAAGTCAAGCGATCAACATTTGCTAAGAAGCTGAATTTGGGAGAGGCAATTGCAAGCAAAGTGAAGAAAACCACCAAGAGAAAGAGGATAGTGCATGTGTCGAGCTAGATCAGATATGTATATTGATCCTCATGCAGATGCAGTGAGAGGATGAGGATGAGGAAGCACCCCAGCCTCCTCCTCGAAGCCAAGCTCATGGGTGATGCCATTAAGGCCGGAGCCACATCAAAGCCCAAGAAATCTGCTCCAGCTAAGGCAGCTCCAAAGAAAGCTCGCTGCCAAGCCCAAGAGGACCATCGAAACATTCTAGCGTCTAAAAGAACAAGGATGATGTGCCACCACTGAGTCGACGATGAAGGACCAGTTTTCTCAAACTTCGTCCCAAAACTGCCACTCCATAATGATGCTCATCCTCAAGCCGAGGATATGAAGGCAAGGAAAGATAGAGGTCTCGAAGCTATGGAGACAAACTGACCCATATGCCGTGAGGAGAAGAACTGCCAGAGATCCCAGATTTCACACCGAGAGCAAGAGGACTTCTATGAGACCGTCTTGATGGACAAGAAGCCCATAGTCGCAGACACGGATATGTTGACTGGAAGTACATTGACAATGAAGAGCACAGAGATTTCTTTCCACATGTGCATGAAAGTTTCACCGCATGTGGAGTTGCAGATTTTGTAGGTCGAAATTGACCAGTTGGAACAATGAGATGATAATGCAATTTTATGCCACACTCACTTCTACCCCGATGGAAAGATTATGTGGATGACTGAAGGTCAAAGGTTTTCTTCTTACATTGAAGAATGGGCAGAAATTCAATGCTCCAAAGGCAACGAGAAGATGATATTGATGTATATGGGATTCCAAAGAAGAATCATGAATCCATGAAAAACATGTACAAAGAGGTTCCAGCAGAGGATTTGGAAATCTGGAAGCTCGGCTCGATCTACCATCTCGAGCAGGCTTACCTACCACTAATACCATTTTGAGGCATACCTTGATGCCCAAATCTGGAGATGATCGCATGATCGAGGATACTCTATCAACATGCTGCACATACTTGATGAGAGAGCACCTTTCAAGGTGATGGACTTGATGGTAGAGACCATTAAGAGGATTGCAATGACCGAAAAGGTCATGTGGATTTGCCCATGATTCAGATGCTTATCAATGCCAAGTTTGGCACGGGCACATTCTTGTTGGATAGAGAACATTTACCGTTGCAGCGAGCATGAAGACAATGTTGTTGTGATGGATGAGGAGGATCCGACATCTGTTGAAGGTCAAGCCAAGATCGCAGCTGCTAAGAAAGCCAAAGTCGACAAAGCAATGAGCAGCAGCAGCAGCTAAACCAAAGAGTTTCGAGAGCAAATTCTTGAAGCTACTCAAAGGATTGAACAACGCCTGCCAGCATTGAACAGTCTCGGAGAGCTTAGAGAGGATTGTTGACGAGAAGATCCACGCCTGGGCGTGAAGTCGATCAAGTACAAGTGACCGCCAACAAGCTCGAGGCGGACATTGAGGAAGCAAAGCAGACAAGGCGAGCTTATGCATGAGTTGCAGGATGACTTAGTCCAGATTCTCATCGACAGATCGCTCCGGTTCCCAAAGGATCCCGATCACTGCTATTCCAAAGGATCGACACCAGACTACAGCTTGCACCTCCCACAGTTCAGCGCTTGCTCCTACTCTAGCTCCAGCTCCAAAGTCCACTCCTCCAAAGACAGACATCACCAAGTCTTCGCCGATGTTGTCATATCCACTCCGACATCAACCTGCACGGAGACGCCAAGCAGAGTCCACAGTGACGCTTAGCTCTATGCTTTTTCGAACTTTTTGGTAACTTGTTGCCAAAGGGGGAGAAATTGTATAGATCATAGGGCTTCGAGAGAAAGAGTGCTGTTGTCTTTGCGCTTTTCTCTTTCGTTCTTTTGCGGTTTCTTTGAGATACTTTTGGTTTTCGAGACATTCAGTGTGTTTGATACTCCGTTTGATTCTACCTTAATGAGTGCTTGGTCGTACTATGCTTTAATGTGTGCTTAATGCTTATCATATGCCATTCCTATCTCGTATGACCATTTACTCATGTCTTGGTGATTGGGTGCATGCTGTTCATTCTTATCATTTTGTGCGCTCCACCAAGATGTATGTGACATGGAAGAGTGACCCATGATCCTAATCGATTGTGCATTTGCATTCAAACGCAAATCTTAAATAATGCACAAATTTAGGGGGAGCTCTTGCTTATCACATACTTCTCAAAGCGACGATATTATTCATTGATTATATCCTTTGTCGAGCTTTGATCTATATGTTGTCATCAATTACCAAAAGGGGAGATTGAAAGTGCAACTAATCCCGGGTGGTTTTGGTAATTAATAACAACATATATATCATTGAACTAATAGTTACTTGAGAATCATTTCAGAGAGTTCAATGATATGGGTATGGCAAGGATCAAGAAGTGGACCCCCAAAATGCTAAGGCAAGCATTGGCAAAAGCTCAAGACTCCATTTTTGGTTTAGTGATCCAAGATCACATTGAGTCCATAGGAAAAGCCAATACTATTAAAAGGGATGAGGTTATGATGATGATCCGTTGCTCAAGTGCTTAGTGATACATCTCCTAAACTATCGCAACTTTCACCGCCATAGACACTCATAAGTAGTCTCGGTCCCACCGATATTCCAAACTCACCACACCAAGATGAACCACCTCAGCCATAAGCCAAACCCTAGTAAACTCGGATTTTCCGATTCGAACTCGGTCTCACCGAAACATGAGTTGCCAAGTTTCAGAATCCTTCATCATCAAATCGGTGTCACCGAGATGATGAAGTCGGTCCCACCAAACCGGCATGCTCTTGTCATTGCACTAATCGGACTAACCGAGATTGTATATTCGGTCCCACCGAAAATCCCAACGTTCACATTATTTGAACTATCGGTCTCACCGAGTTGTCCACTTCAGTCCCACCGAGATTGCTCAAATGTGTGTAACGGTTGGATTTTGTGTGGAGGCTATTTATACCCCTCCACCCCCTCTTCATTCGTGGAGAGAGCCATCAGAAAGAACTACAACTCCTACCTTACATTTCTGAGAAGAGAACTACCTACCCTTGTGTTGAGATCAAGTTGCTCCACTCCCACCATATGAAGCTTGATCTCTAGCCTTCCCAAGTTGCTTTCCACTCAATCCTTTCTTCCACCACAGCCAAATCAGTGAGGAGAGTTGAGTGTTGGGGAGATTATCATTTGAAGCACAAGAGCAAGGAGTTCATCATCATCTACAACATCTATTACCTTTTGGAGGGTGGTGCCTCCTAGATTGGTTAGGTGTCACTTGGGAGCCTCCGTCGTCGAGATGTGGAGTTGAACCAAGAAGTTTGTAAGGGCAAGGAGATCGCCTACTTCGTGAAGATCTACCCCGAGTAAGGCTAGCCCTCCGTGGGCGTAGGCCATGATGGAATAGACAAGGTTGCTTCTTCGTGGACCCTTCGTGGGTGGAGCCCTCCGTGGACTCGCGCAGCCGTTACCCTCCGTGGGTTGAAGTATCCATCAACGTGGATGTACGATAGCGCCACCTATCGGAACCACGGGAAAAAAATCACCGCATCTCCAAAATTGCGTTTGCTCTTCTCCACCTCTCTTTACTACATGTGCAATTTACTTTCCGCTGCCTATACTCTAGAATTGCATGTGTAGGGTGATGCTTGACTTGATCATAATTGTGAATCTGCCAAAAACTGTTCTTTGTCAAAAGGCAGAATTTTTATATTGACAAGTAGTCTAACCACCCCCCCTCTAGACATACTTTCGATCCTACACCAGGCGATCAAGTTAGGACCAAAGAACACAGATGCCCCCCCCGTGGATCGCCGATCATCAGGACTACCAGCCCAATCGGCATCAGAAAATGCTGAAATTAGTCTAGAACGTGCAGGCTGAAGATGAAGACCATACGAACCAGTGTGTCGAACATAGCGCAAGATGCGCTTAACAGCAGACCAATGAGGATCGCGTGGTGCATGAAGGTACTGACACACACGGTTAACAGCAAAGGATATGTCTGGTCGAGTTATGAGCAAGTACTGCAGCCCTCCAACAATACTGCGATACTCCGTGGCATCCTCAGGAGAAAGCAAGTCACCATCAAAAGCCGTCAACTTGTCGGTGGCAGACATAGGAGTCGTGGCGGTCTTGCATTGCAACATACCAGCACGACGTAGAAGATCCTGAGAGTACTTCCTCTGAGTAAGGGTTAGACAACCATCAGAATGAAATACCTCCAGTCCCAGAAAGTAATGGAGCCTCCCAAGATCTTTAATGGCAAACTCAGCACTGAGAGAGGACACAAGCCGACTCGTAGCAGCAGCGGATGAACTGACAAGAATGATATCATCAACGTAAACCAGAATGTACATAGTCACCTCCGCACCAAGAATAAACAGAGATGTATCCGCTGTAGAAGGCATAAAACCATGCGCACGAAGAGCAGCTCCAAGACGCGCATGCCACGCACGAGGGGCCTGCTTGAGACCATAAAGAGCTTTGTCAAGGCGACACAAGTGATGCGGCTGATTAGGATCAACAAACCCAGGCGGCTGACGCATGTAAACCTCCTCTTCCAGAACTCCATGGAGAAAAGCATTCTGAACGTCAAGTTGTCGAAGCGACCATCCTCGAGTAACAGCCAAGGAAAGAAGAACACGAATGGTGGTTGGTTTAATAACAAGACTGAACGTGTCTTCATAATCAATGCCATACCGTTGTTTGAATCCCTTTGCAACCAGGCGTGCCTTGTACCTCTCAATGGAGCCATCAACATTTTTCTTTACCTTGAACACCCACTTGGAGTCAATGACATTGACACCGAGCGGCGGTGGAACCAGACGCCAAGTGTGGTTTTTCTGAAGAGCGTGAATCTCCTGCTCCATCGCAGTACGCCAGTGTGGAATGCGAAGCGCTGCCTGAAAATGCCGTGGTTCAATCGTAGGATCAGCTTCAACATGTGCCACACAAGCCGCAAGCCATGCGACAGTCCCGTCTGTGTACTTCTTCGGCTGAAAAATGCCGCTCTTGCTGCGAGTATGGGGGCGCCGGACTACAGGCAGAGGCAACGAAGATTGGTCCGGCGTGCTCGACGAAGACTGGTCCTGCGTGGTTGACGACGACCGACCCGGCGACACAGGCGTTCCAGCAACCCCACGTGCATGGGACATGCACGCGTCGTCGTCACTCGATGGGGCCGCCGGCCCAGGCGAGCGAGCTGCGGGGTCAGCCGACCCAGGCGACTGCGAGGCCACGGGAGTGGCTGGCCCAGGCGAAGAAACCACCGGGGTAGCTGGCCCAGGCGAAGAGGCCACCGGGGTGGCCGGCCCAGGTGACGAGGCCGCGAAGGCGGCCGACCCAGGCGACGAGTCAACGGGTTTGGCCAGCCCAGGCGCGGGCAAGCCAGCAGATCCACGTGCATGTGGCATGCACACGGGATCAACGTCGGTAGCAGCCGTTGGAGGAGCAGCCGGCGTCGCAACAGCTGGCGGCGATGTCGCATCATCATCATCAAGAAGCTCCAGTCGAGCGCCTCGTCTAGTCCCTGCACCGTGGTTAGGCAACAACAAAGGAGAATATGCAGCATCCACAAATTGATCAGGCAAGACTGGAAACGAGTGTAACTCGGCGACGAGAGTGTCAGTGGGTGATGTGAGCGTGGAAAAGGGGAAGACAGTCTCATCGAACACAACATCACGGGAAATGTAAACACGGTTTGATGGAATGTGGAGACACTTGTAACCTTTGTGGAGTGGACTGTACCCAAGGAACACACACTTTTTCGACCGATACTCAAGTTTATGTTTATTGTACGGGCGAAGATGTGTCCAGCATGCACAACCGAACACTTTGAGAAAGGAGTAATCTGGAGTTTCATGAAGCAACACCTCTAGAGGAGACTTCATATGAAGGAGTCGTGTGGGAATCCTGTTTATCAAAAAATAGGCAATAACAAAAGCATCACTCCAAAACCGAAACGGAACAGAGGCATGTGCAAGAAGTGTTAGACCAGTTTCAACTATATGACGGTGCTTACGCTCAGCTGCACCGTTCTGCTGATGTGTATGAGGACAAGACACATGGTGTGAAATACCAAGCTTCTGAAAGAAGGTGTTAAGATTACGGTATTCACCCCCCCAATCAGACTGAACATGTATAATTTTGTGCTTGAGTAATCGTTCAACATGTGCTTGAAATTGCATGAAAACATGAAACACATCAGATTTGCGCTTAATAAGATAGATCCAAGTAAAGCGACTGAAAGCATCTATGAAACTGACATAATAGTTGTGCCCACTAATAGAAGTTTGGGTATAGCCCCACACATCAGAAAACACAAGTTCAAGAGGAGCTTTGACAACACGATTTGATACGGAAAAAGGCAACTGATGACTCTTGCCTTGTTGACAGGCATCACACACTAAAAACTCCTTATTACTGGACTCAACGGGAAGACAATGACGATGAAGCACATGGCGCACAATGGGAGTGGCAGGGTGGCCAAGGCAAGAATGCCACTGCGACGACGACACCCGTACGCCACTGAAAGCTTGAGACACGCGTGGCACGCCAAGTGCATATAATCCGTCGCGAGCTCGACCACTAAGAAGAACGTCCCTCGTGTCCCGGTCCTTAATAAAAAAATGAAAATGGTGAAACTCAACAAACACATTGTTGTCACGAGTTAATTTAGGAACCGAGAGTAAGCTACGTGTGACAGAAGGAACACGAAGAACATCAAGGAGACGCAAGGTTTTAGTGGTACGAGAAAGAAGAGATGCCTGACCAACATGCGAGATGGGCATACCTGATCCATTTGCAGTGCGGACCTGATCATGACCGGTGTAGGTCTGGCGAGTGGCCAACTTGTCAACCTGGCTAGTCAAATGGTCCGTGGCGCCTGTGTCCAGGTACCAGGCAGGATCCACGGAGTACGATGGAGTGAACCCGGGCTCCTGTGTAGCGAGAGCAGCTTGCTTCTCGTTACCCTTCCCGTTGTTCCCGATGCCGAGGAAATCGCGTTTAAGCGACGATGACACCTGGACGCCAAGTGTCCCTCAATGCCGCAAAGCTGGCACTCAATTCCTCCTCCACATGCCTCGCAGTGAAGGCGCTTCCGACCAGCCGATGGAGGAGCCGGGGCGGATGGACGGGCTGGGTGGCCGTGGGAGGCGGGGCTTTGCTTGGCACCACGGGCACCTCCGCGAAGAGCAGCGTTCGCAGAGGGGCCCTCCGTGTAGACTCCGACAGAACGGCGAGCAGCGAGCCGCTGCTCCGTGTTAAGGAGGCGGGCATAGAGATCACGAGGTGGCATCGGCGTGTCACGTCCATTGATGTTTTCCACCAGAGAGTCATAGTCCTCGTCGAGTCCATTGAGAATGAATGAAGTAAACTCCTCATCACGGAGTGGCTTCCCAATGGAGGACAGTGTATCGGCCAAGCCTTTAACCTTGTTGAAGAAGGCCGTGACAGAGAGATCATTCTTCTTGACCTCACCCAGCTGGTTGCGAATAGCAGACGAGCGTGCCAAGGACTGTGAGGAGAAGCTAGAGTCAAGCGTGGTCCATGCATCCCTCGATGTAGCGGCAAAAACCACCATTCCAGCCACGGATGGAGTGAGCGAAGACTGAATAACACCCAGGATGGCCTGATCTTGAGCAGTCCATTGACGACGAGCAGGATTGGGGACCATGACAGAGCCACCATGGGGCGAAGGTACCGGAACCATAGCCGGAGGACACGGCAGGGAGCCATCAACGTACCCCTCAAGGTAGTGTCTGCGCATCAGCGGCAATACTTGGGCGCGCCACAGGAGGTAGTTATCAGCAGAAAGCTTTACCGTCACTAGATGAGCGAAGTGAAACGGCCCTAGTTCGGTCATCGGCGCAGAGGGCGGCAGATCAGGCGGCGAGACAGCACTGTACGGGACGAGTGCATCGGCCGATGGTTGATGACGATGACCGTAAGCCGCCGACGGGTGCACACCATACGGAAGGGCAGGGGAGGCGGCGTATGTTGGGGCGGCCGCGTGAGGCGTCAAGGCAGCACCCGCATATGGCGTGTATGCCGCAGCAGAGGGCGCGACGTAGGACGGGGGGTACGGGCCCCCGTACGGCACCTGGTAGGCGCCATAGGACCCCGACGCCGCGGGTGTGTCGCGGTGATGAGCCGCAGCCGGGGGGCCACCGTAGGCCGCCTGCCCAGAGGCGTCGTAGGAGGCTGGTGGCGGAGGTGCGCCGTGATCGGATCGGATTGCCCACGACTGGATCGGATCACCCTCGATCGGTACGGCGTGAGGCGGCGGCGGCATCACAGATGAGGAGCGAGGCGCGGGAGGATGAGACCCCGCGGGAGCAGATCGTGCTCAGTAAGCGGGGAGACGCGAGCAGCGACTCCATGGCTGTGGCGGAGAGGCGGCGCGCGGGCGGGAGCCGCGCGGCGCGATCTGAGGCGAAGCGTGACGCGGATCGAACGCGTCGTCTGA
Source organism: Aegilops speltoides (assembly GCA_021437245.1). NCBI lineage: Eukaryota > Viridiplantae > Streptophyta > Magnoliopsida > Poales > Poaceae > Aegilops > Aegilops speltoides. Next base: position 334,810,036 of record CM038144.1, read on the forward strand.
TACCATGTTAGACGTAATAGGGTTTGGAACAATGCTCGATACCCTTGGTGGGTACGGCTGTCATATATTTATAAGAGGGAACCGTACAAATACAAGTTATGTTACAACACCTATATCAACATATACTTAGTCTAACACCACACCGTCGTGCTGACGGAACTCATCTCCGGAGCCTTTGCTGGATCGGAGGGCCGGAGATCGTCATCGAGCTGAACGTGTGCTGAACTCGGAGGCTCCGTACGTTTGGTGCTTGGATCGGTCGGATCGTGAAGACGTACGACTACATCAACCGCGTTGTGCTAACGCTTCCGCTTACGGTCTACGAGGGTACGTGGACGAACACTCTCCCCTCTCGTTGCTATATCATCACCATGATCTTGCGCGTGCGTAGGAATTTTTTTTTGAAATTACTACGTTACCCATCAGTGGTATCAGAGCCTAGGTTTTATGCGTTGATGTTATATGCACGAGTAGAACACAAGTGAGTTGTGGGCGATACAAGTCATACTGCTTACCAGCATGTCATACTTTGGTTCAGCGGTATTGTGAGATGAAGCGGCCGGACCGACATTACGCGTGCTTACGCGAGACTGGTTTCACCGCTACGAGCACTCGTGCTTAAAGGTGATCGGCGGGTGTCTGCTCTCTCACTTTAGCTGAATCGAGTGTGGCTATGCACGGTCCTTGTGAAGGTTAAAACAGCACCAACTTGACGAACTATCGTTGTGGTTTTTGATGCGTAGGTAAGAACGGTTCGTGCTAAGCCCGTAGCAGCCACGTAAAATTTGCAACAACAAAGTAGAGGACGTCTAACTTGTTTTTGCAGGGCATGTTGTGATGTGATATGGTCAAGACGTGATGCTATATTTTATTGTATGAGATGATCATGTTTTGTAACCGAAGTTATCGGCAATTGGCAGGAGCCATATGGTTGTCGCTTTATTGTATGAAATGCAAACGCCCTGTAATTGCTTTACTTTATCACTAAGCGGTAGCGACAGTCGTAGAAGCAATAGATGGCGTAACGACAACGATGCTACGATGGAGATCAAGGTGTCGCGCCCGTGACGATGGTGATCATGACGGTGCTTCGAAGATGGAGATCACAAGCACAAGATGATGATGGCCATATCATATCACTTATATTGATTGCATGTGATGTTTATCCTTTATGCATCTTATCTTGCTTTGATTGACGGTAGCATTTTAAGATGATCTCTCACTAATTAACAAGAAGTGTTCTCCCGAGTATGCACCGTTATGAAAGTTCTTCGTCTTTGAGACACCACGTGATGATCGGGTGTGATAGGCTCTACGTTCAAATACAACGGGTGCAAAACAGTTGCACACACGGAATACTCAGGTTATACTTGACGAGCCTAGCATATACAGATATGGCCTCGGAACACGGAGACCAAAAGGTCGAGCGTGAATCATATAGTAGATATGATCAACATAGCGATGTTCACCATTGAAACTACTCCATCTCACGTGATGATCGGACATGGTTTGGTTGATTTGGATCACGTGATCACTTAGATGACTAGAGAGATGTCTGTCTAAGTGGGAGTTCTTAAGTAATATGATTAATTGAACTTAAATTTATCATGAACTTAGTACCTGATAGTATCTTGCTTGTCTATGTTTGTTTGTAGATAGATGGCTCGTCTTTGTTGTTCCGTTGAATTTTAATGCGTTCCTTGAGAAAGCAAAGTTTGAAAGATGATGGTAGCAATTACACGGATCGGGTCCGTAACTCGAGGATTATCCTCATTGCTGCACGTAAAAGTTACGCCTGGAAGCACCGCTGGGTGCGAGCTCTGCTTGCTGATGCAACCGACAACGTTAAGAACGTCTGGCGAGCAAAGCTGATGACTACTCTATAGTTCGATGTGCCATGCTTTATGGCTTAGAACCGGCCTTCAACGACGTTTTGAGCGTCATGGAGAATATGAGATGTTCCAGAGTTGAAGTTAATATTTGAAGCAAATGCCCGGATTGAGAGATATGAAGTCTCCAATAAGTTCTATAGCTGCAAGATGGAGGAGAATAGTTCGTCGGTGAACACATACTCAAAATGTCCGGGTATAATAATCACGTGATTCAACCGGGAGTTAATCTTCCGATGATAGTGTCATTGATGAAATTCTCCAATCACGCCACCAAGCTACAAGAGCTTCGTGATGAACTATAATATGCAAGGGATGAACAAGACTATTCGAGCTCTTGCGATCTTTGAAAGCCGCGGAGGTAGAAATGAAGAAGGAGCATCAAGTGTTGATGGTCAACAAGACCACTAGTTTCAAGAAGAAGGGCAAAGGGAAGAAGAAGGGAACTTCAAAAGAACGGCAAGCAAGTTCTGCTCAAGAGAAGAAACCCAAGTCGGGACCTAAGCACGAACTGAGTGCTTCTCTCTGCAAGCGATCGACACTAGAAGCGGAACTGCCCCAAGTATTTGGCGGATAAGAAGGATGGCAAAGTGAACAAAGGTATATGTGATATACATGTTATTGATGTGTACCTTACTAATGCTCGCAGAGCACAGGGTATTTGATATCGGTTCTGTTGCTAATATTTGCAACTCGAAGCAGGGACTACGGATTAAGCGAAGATTAGCTAAGGGCGAGGTGACGATCGCGCGTGGAAATGGTTCCAAAGTCGATGTGATCGCGGTCGGCACGCTACCTCTACATCTACCATCGGGATTAGTATTAGACCTAAATAATTGTTATTTGGTGCCAGCGTTGAGCATGAACATTATATCTGGATCTTGTTTGATGCGAGACGGTTATTCATTGAAATCGAGAATAATGGTTGTTCTATTTATATGAGTAATATCTTTTATGGTCATGCACCCTTGAAGAGTGGTCTATTTTATTGAATCTCGATAGTAGTGATACACATATTCACAGTGTTGAAACCAAAAGATGCAGAGTTGATAATGATAGTGCAACTTATTTGTGGCACTGCCGTTTAGGTCATATCGGTGTAAAGCGCATGAAGAAACTCCATATTGATGGGCTTTTGGAATCACTTGATTATGAATCACTTGGTACTTATGAACCGTGCCTCTTGGGCAAGATGACTAAAACACCGTTCTCCGGTACTATGGAGAGAGCAACAGATTTGTTGGAAATCATACATACAGATGTATGCGGTCCAATGAATGTTGAGGCTCGTGGCGGATATCGTTATTTTCTCACCTTCACAGATGATCTAAGCAGATATGGGTATATCTGCTTAATGAAACACAAGTCTGAAACATTTGAAAAGTTCAAAGAATTTCAGAGTGAAGTGGAAAATCATCGTAACAAGAAAATAAAGTTTCTACGATCTCATCGTGGAGGAGAATATTTGAGTTACGAGTTTGGTCTACACTTGAAACAATGCGGGATAGTCTCGCAACTCACGCCACCTGGAACACCACAACGAAATGGTGTGTCCGAACGTCGTAATCGTACTTTACTTGATATGGTGCGATCTATGATGTCTCTTACTGATCTACCGCTATCATTTTGGGGTTATGCTTTGGAGACGGCCGCATTCACGTTAAATAGGGCACCATCAGAATCCGTTGAGACGATGCCTTATGAACTATGGTTTGGCAAGAAACCAAAGTTGTCGTTTCTTAAAGTTTGGGGCTGCGATGCTTATGTGAAGAAACTTCAACCAGATAAGCTCGAACCCAAATCGGAGAAATGTGTCTTCATAGGATACCCAAAGGAGACTATTGGGTACACCTTCTATCACAGATCTGAGGGCAAGATTTTTGTTGCTAAATTCGGATCCTTTCTAGAGAAGGAGTTTCTCTCAAAAGAAGTGAGTGGGAGGAAAGTTGAACTTGATGAGATAACTGTATCTACTCCCTTATTGGAAAGTAGTTCATCACAAGAACCGGTCCCTGTGACAACTACACCAATTAGTGAGGAAGCTAATGATGTTGATCATGAAACTTCAGATCAAGTTTCTACAGAACCTCGTAGGTCTACCAGAGTAAGATCCGCGCCAGAGTGGTACGGTAATCCTATTCTGGAAGTCATGTTACTTGACCATGATGAACCTATGAACTATGAGGAAGCGATGATGAGCCCAGATTCCACAAAATGGCTTGAGGCCATGAAATCTGAGATGGGATCCATGCATGAAAACAAAGTATGGACTTTGGTTGACTTGCCCGATGATCGGCAAGCCATTGAGAATAAATGGATTTTTAAGAAGAAGACCGACGACGATGGTAATGTAATCTGTCTATAAAGCTCGACTTGTTGCAAAAGGTTTTCGACAAGTTCAAGGGGTTGACTACGATGAGACTTTCTCACCCGTAGCGATGCTTAAGTCTGTCGAATCATGTTAGCTATTGCTGCATTTCATGATTATGAAATCGGCAAATGGATGTCAAGACTGCATTCTTGAATGGATTTCTAGAAGAAGAGTTGTATATGATGCAGCCGGAAGGTTTTGTTGATCCAAAAGGTGCTAACAAAGTGTGCAAGCTCCAGCGTTCCATTTATGGACTGGTGCAAGCATCTCGGAGTTGGAATAAACGCTTTGATAGTGTGATCAAAGCATATGGTTTTATACAGACTTTTGGAGAAGCATGTATTTACAAGAAAGTGAGTGGGAGCTCTGTAGCATTTCTAGTTTTATATGTAGATGACATATTATTAATTGGAAATGATATAGAATTTCTGGATAGCATAAAGGGATACCCGAATAAAAGTTTTTCAATGAAAGACCTTGGTGAAGCTGCTTATATATTGGGCATCAAGATCTATAGAGATAGATCAAGACGCTTAATAGGACTTTCACAAAGCACATACCTTGACAAAATTTTGAAAAAGTTCAAAAGGATCGAGCAAAGAAAGGGTTCTTGCACTGCTACAAGGTGTGAAGTTGAGTCAAACTCAATGCCCGACCACAGCAGAAGATAGAGAGAAAATGAAAGATGTTCCCTATGCTTCAGCCATAGGCTCTATCATGTATGCAATGCTGTGTACCAGACCTGACGTATGCTCAGCAATAAGCTTAGCAGGAAGGTACCAAAGTAATCCAGGTGTGGATCACTGGATAGCGGTCAAGAACATCCTGAAATACCTGAAAAGGACTAAGGATATGTTTCTCGAATATGGAGGTGACAAAGAGCTAGTCGTAAGAGGTTACATCGATGCAAGCTTTGACACTGATCCGGACGATTCTAAATCGCAAACCGGATACGTGTTTATATTAAACGGTGGAGCTGTAAGTTGGTGCAGTTCTAAACAAAGCGTCGTGGTGGGATCTACATGTGAAGCGGAGTATATAGCTGCTTCTGAAGCAGCAAATGAAGGAGTCTGGATGAAGGAGTTCATTTCCGATCTAGGTGTCATACCTAGTGCATCGGGACCAATGAAGATCTTCTGTGACAATACTGGTGCAATTGCCTTGGCAAAGGAATCCAGATTTCACAAGAGGACCAAGCACATCAAGAGACGCTTCAATTCCATTCGGGACCAAGTCCAAGTGGGAGACATAGAAATTTGCAAGATACATACGGATCTGAATGTTGCGAACCGTTGACTAAGCCTCTCTCACGAGCAAAACATGATCAGCACCAAGACTCCATGGGTGTTAGAATCATTACTATGTAATCTAGATTATTGACTCTAGTGCAAGTGGGAGATCAAGGAAATATGCCCTAGAGGCAATAATAAAGTTATTATTTATTTCCTCATATCATGATAAATGTTTATTATTCATGCTAGAATTGTATTAACCTGGAAACATGATACATGTGTGAATACATAGACAAACATATAGTCACTAGTATGCTTCTACTTGACTAGCTCATTAATCAAAGATGGTTATGTTTCCTAACCATAGACATGTGTTGTCATCTGATTAATGGGATCACATCATTAGGAGAATGATGTGATTGACATGACCCATCCCGTTAGCTTAGCACATGATCGTTTAGTATTCTGCTATTGCTTTCTTCATGACTTATACATGTTCCTGTAACTATGAGAATTATGCAACTCCCGTTTACCGGAGGAACACTTTGGGTACTACCAAACGACACAAGGTAACTGGGTGATTATACAGGAGTACTACAGGTGTCTCCGAAGGTACATGTTGAGTTGGCATATTTCGAGATTAGGTTTTGTCACTCCGATTGTCGGAGAGGTATCTCTGGGCCCTCTCGGTAATACTCATCACTTAAGCCTTGCAAGCATTATAACTAATGAGTTAGTTGTGAGATGACGTATTCTGAGCGAGTAAAGAGACTTGCGTAACGATATTGAACTAGGTATTGGATACCGACGATCGAATCTCGGGCAAGTAACATACCGATGACAAAGGGAACAACGTATGTTGTTATGCGGTTTGACCGATAAAGATCTTTGTAGAATATGTAGGAACCAATATGGGCATCCAGGTCCCGCTATTGGTTATTGACCGAGAATGGTTCTAGGTTATGTCTACATAGTTCTCGAACCCGTAGGGTCCGCACGCTTAACGTTTCGATGACAGTTTTATTATGAGTTTATAAGTTTTGATGTACCGAAGTTTGTTCGGAGTCCCGGATGTGATCACGGACATGACGAGGAGTCTCGGAATGGTCGAGACATAAAGATTGATATATTGGAAGCCTATGTTTGGACATCGGAAAGGTTCCGGGTGAAATCGGCATTTTACCGGAGTACCGGGAGGTTACCGGAACCACCCGGGGGGTTAATGGGCCTACATGGGACAAGAGGGAGAAGAGGAAGGAGCCAGGAGGGGGCCGCACGCCCCTCCCCCTCCTAGTCCGAATAGGACAAGGGAAGGGGGCGACGCCCCCCCTTTCCTTCCCCTCTTCCTCCTCTTTCCCCTTTCTCTCCTACTCCTACTTGGAAAAGGGGAGTCCTACTCCCGGTGGGAGTAGGACTCCCCCCTGGCGCGCCCCTAGGCCGGCAGCCTCCTCCCCTTGGCTCCTTTATATACGGGGGCGGGGGGCACCCCATAGACACACAAGTTGATCTACGGATCGTTCCTTAGCCGTGTGCGGTGCCCCCTTCCACCATATTCCACCTCGGTCATATCGTCGCGGAGCTTAGGCGAAGCCCTGTGCCGGTAGAACATCATCATCGTCACCACGTCGTCGTGCTGACGGAACTCATCTCCGGAGCCTTTGCTAGATCGGAGGGCCGGAGATCGTCATCGAGCTGAACGTGCGCTGAACTCGGAGGCTCCGTACGTTCGGTGCTTGGATCGGTCGGATCATGAAGACGTACGACTACATCAACCGTGTTGTGCTAACGCTTCCGCTTACGGTCTACGAGGGTACATGGACGAACACTCTCCCCTCTCGTTGCTATATCATCACCATGATCTTGCGTGTGCGTAGGAAATTTTGTTGTAATTACTACGTTACCCATCACTTCCCCCATTGTTGACCTTCTTAGAGCTTGCTAACTCTCAATCCCTCCAATGATTCTTGCTAGTTCTTGAGGGAAAAGAGAGAGGAGATCTAGATCCACGTTTCCACCAATCACTTTCTCCTCTAAGTGAGGGGAACCCCTTGGATTTAGATCTTGGAGTTCTTCGTGTTCTTCTTTCGTTCTTCCTCTCATTTTCCTCCCTAGCATTAGTTGCTTTGGTGGGATTCGGGAGAGAAGGACTTGGGCACTCCGTGTGCCCTTGCCATTGCATTTGTTGTATCGGTTTGAGTTCTCCACATGATACGTGGAAGTTACAAGTTGAGAAGCTTATTACTCTTGGGTGCTTGGTACCCTTGAGCTTGTTACTCTTGGGTGTTTGGACACCCTAGAGCTTGTTCATCTTGGGTGCCTTAGCACCCTAGACGGTTGGTGTTGTTCGGAGCTCAATCATTGTGGTGTAAAGCTCCAGACAAGCGTCGGGGTCTCCAATTAGGTTGTGGAAATCGCCTCGAGCAATTTGACAGGTACCGGTGACCGCCCCCAAGGGTTTCCAAAGTGTACGGGTTAGGTGACCGCCCCCAAGGGTTGCCATTTGTACGGGTTCGGTGACCGCCCTCAAGGGTCCCTTAGTGTAATCACGACATCTTGCATTGTGCGAGGGCGCGAGGAGATTACGGTGGCCCTAGTGGCTTCTTGGGGAGCATTGTGCCTCCACATCGCTTCAAAGAGAGATTAGCATCCGCAAGGGTGTGAACTTAGGGATACATCATCGTCTCCGAGTGCCTCGGTTATCTCTTACCCGAGCCCTTTACTTATGCACTTTACTTTGTGATAGCCATATTGTTCTTTGTCATATATCTTGCTATCACATAGTTGCTTATCTTGCTTAGCATAAGTTGTTGGTGCACATAGGTGAGCCTAGTTGTTGTAGGTTTTGTGCTTGACAAATTAACCGTTAGGTTTATTTCGCATTTGTTCAAGCCTCTACCGTAATTATTTTAAAACGCCTATTCACCCCCTCTAGGCGACATCCACGATCTTTCAATTGGTATCAGAGCCTCGTCTCTCTTTATTAGGCTTTGCCGCCTAGAGAGTAAAGATGTTGACTAGGGGATTAGGATTCTCTGACACTCTTAGTTTCGATGGCACAAATTTTGATGTTTGGGTAATTCGCGTGCTTAATCTTTTTAGGTCATGGACCCAAATTTAGAGCGATTGTAGATATGGGATTTTCTCCTCCAAAGGATCCCCAAATATTATCTTTAGAGGATGAGAAAAACTCTTATCTCAATGCTCAAGCTTCTAATGTGCTTTTCGATGCTTTGAGCAATGTAGTTATATTTCAACTCATGCCGTTCCGGGATGCTCATGAGTTGTGGACGAAGCTTCAAGATAAATATGGTGTGTCCAAGATTTGTGGGGATGATTGTTCTCCCTCCACCTCCAGTCGTATAGTCTTCTCAACTTCTTCTACTTCACCTACATGTGGTTTGCCACAAGGTAATGATATGGTGAGTAGTGTTGGTCATTGCAATGATGATAGTATGCTTATTGTGGATGATCCTTCATCACTACATTATTGCAATGCTCCTTCTTTGGGCTTTAACACTTCGAGCACTCCAAATGTTTCACATGCTTGTGTTGATAGTCCTTGCATATCATGTAGAAATTGCTTGACTAAATCTCATGATGATATGCTTGCTATGTCTTGTTACCCTGATAAAAATGCATTTATTTCCTCGAATTGTTGTGCTAACAATGTAGAGGAAACCGAACACTCCATGGAACAAGATGTGGTGTTTAATGGTGCCTCAAGGGATCCTACATCATCATCTATTGCTTTTTGCCTTATGGCTAAGGCGTCAAAGGTATCTCCTACTTTGTACACCAATATGTCTCTTGATGATGATGTTGATGCTAATGATGATGAGGATAATGATGAAGAGAATGATAATGTTGCCTCCCTAAAAACTAAGGGGGAAATGATTTTTAAAGCTCTTCATAAAAATAAAATTGCTCGTTCCAACTTCATGGAAATAATGTCCATTGCCATTGATGGCAAGAAATACATTGAGGAGTTGGAATCTCATCTAGAGGACCATGAAGTCACCATTGAGAAAATGGAAGCTCATGAGCGTGATTACGCAAATGAGATCGCGGAGCTATCTCAAGCTCTTGAACATGAACAAACCACCTCCAAATCTCTTGAGGAGACTTTTGCTCTAGAATTATCTAGAGTGAGGGAATCTCATGATAGAGCTCTTGAGGTGGCCAATGATTTCAAAACTAAAAATGCTAAGCTTGAATTTTCTCATGATAGACTCCTTGAGGATTTTGAGCACCTCGAAAATGGCTCAAGGGTCATCAAGGGTGAGCTCATCAAACTCACCGAGTCTCATGCCCAACTTGAAGCTTCTTATTTAAAAGAGCTTGCCAAGTTGTTCTCTCCTATTGTTGTAAATGATGATGCTTGTGCTACTAACTCTATTACTTGTGAAGCATCCATTTTGAAGGAGAATGTTGAGCTACGGGCTCAACTTGAGGTGCTATCTAGCAATTATGGGAAATTGGAAGAAAGTCATGAAAAGCTCTCAAGCTCTCATGATGATCTTCTAGTATCCCATAATGTGCTAAATATAGCTCATGAGGCCATGATTGCTAAGGTAACATCTAGTGAGCCTCATGTGGATACTAGCACTACTTCTAGTCAAAATAGTATATTGCCATGTGCTAGTCCTTGTAATTCATCTACTCACAATGTTGGTACATCTTGTGACGATTTACTTTCCTTGCCTTGTTGCTCTAATGATGAAGCTTATGTTTCCTCTAGTACTTGTGTTGATACTAACCTGTAGATGAAATCAAAGAGCTCAAGGCCCAAGTCACTTCTTTGAAGAAAGACTTGGAAAAGAGTCATGAAGGGAAATCCACACTCAACAATATCTTGGGTGTGCAAAAATCCCCCAATGACAAAGGTGGACTTGGATTCAACTCCAATAAGAAGAAGTCCAAGAGAATCAAGAAGAAGAGCCAAGAACAAGTCAAGAATTCGGCCAAGATTATTTGCTTCAAGTGCAAAATTGAAGGGCATCATGTTAGATCTTGCCCATTGAAGAAGAAGGCCATTAGTGTCAAGCAACAAGGGAAGTGGCCACAAGTTCAATCTCATGCTCAACCACAAGTTGAAGAAATGCCTCTTCCCAAGAATACTCAAGCTAATGCGTCTCGAGTTGAGAAATCAAGTGAGAAGAAAGTGAAGAGTAGATGTTGCTACTTATGTCGTGAGAAAGGTCACGTCGCTTCTTCATGCAATAGTGGTAACTTATCCAACCCAATTATTATTGATAATATCTATTCTCTTGGGAAGGATAAGGTTGGCAATGTGTTTGCTAAGTTTGTTGGTACTCAAAGTGGTGTCAAGAAAAGAACCATTTGGGTTGCCAAGACTATTGTGACTAACCTCCTAGGACCCAACTTGGTTGGGGACCAACAAGCTCAAACTTGATCAATAGGTGTTGTTGGAGGGCATTGGAGACTTGGCTACATTATGAAGAATTACGGGGACTTCATCATTCTTATTGTCTCAAGCCAAGTCAATTGGGTTATCAAGTTTCTATGTTATATCCAATGTTCCTCCTTGCGGTAACTCGTACTTAAATTGTTTACATTGATAGTTAATTGCCCCTAAGCATGTTGTGGTTTTGTACCTTGCATGTGTTTGTATATGATGTGTTTCCAATTTGCTTAACTTGAGTAATCAAGTATGTGTATGTTGGTTTGCACATCATGTACGTGTGTGTCGTGTGTTGAGCCTTTGTGCATCTTGTTTGTTTCTTAGTTGGCTCTTGTGAGAGATTAATGGAATATCCCATTATGGGGGAGTGATGTGCTTTGTGCACCTCACAATCTTATAAATGTGTGTACATGAGGAATACCATCTAGTATTGATATTACAAGAGTATTTAGTCACTATGTGGTATGTCTTCTCATGAGAAATTCAAATTCTAAATAGTCCATTAATCATCTCTTGTTGGATCCTCTTATTGCCTCTTGTTAAGTTTTTATTGGTATCACATTATGGGGGAGTAATATGCTGTGTGCATACTACAAGCCTAGAAAATGTGTACATTTGAGATATTGTCACTTAGAGTTGATATTTTTAATTATATTGTTCCTAGGTGACATGTTAGCTCTACAAGTGGCAATTTGCTTGTGTTTGTTTTGAAGATGATGTTGGATATCCTTGTTGTCTACCGCCGGGAATTATTTCGAAATACTTCTTGTCTTTTGACAATTGGTAGTCACTTATGTGTGGTAGAATTTATTGATCATCTTTACATTGGTTTTTGTTTTTATTTGCCTTTTCTCTTGCCAAGGATTGTGTCACTCCCGTTGTCTTCCATACCACTTGTGGATCTTGTTAATTTCTTGTTCTTGTCTAGTGTTTTCTAGATATAGTGAAAGTGGTGATCTCACCTTGTGCATTGTGTACTCAAATGCAAATTCTCTATAATGCACAGCTTGTGGGGGATCTATCCTATTTTCTATAAAATGCTCATCTTGTGATCCTTATCAAGTGTGTGTTGGTGGAAGGCAAGCCGTTTTCGTTTGGTACCTTGTGCCATCATGAAACTTTGTTGAGAGCTTGGTTTGTTTGGAACCATCCTCTCTTTGGGAGTTTGACATCTTTAATTTAGTGTGTATAAATGGATATCTCATTCCTCGATGTATCTTTAATGAATCTTCCAAGTGATGATTTATCTATTTGGTATCCTTTTTCACTTGGCATTTCATTTTCATTTGGTTTCGGTTCTTGAAAGTTTTGAGCATGCATGTTTACTTCATGTATTTTATTTGGCATGCATTCTTTCTTTGACCCGATATATACGGGAAACTCCACTAAGTCTCAAATTGGATGACATGTGCATGATATTTATTTTCATATCTATATGCACATATTTATGTGGAGTTTGTCCTATGTATTGGTGTTTCTAACTATGTGGTCCCAATGAGTTTGGGTACTGTTTAGTTTGTCTTGTTCTTCTAGGAACATTTGGAGGTGCATTGGATGCTCGGCTCACTCACAAGGAAGGTGTTTCCACCATGTGCTTATTGGAGTCAAGCTAGGATGATCAATGAACTACCATCTACCTTCAATTGGTATCTACTACATCCTTCCAATGGTATCTCGGTAACAAGTATCATCATCTACTTCATGCACACATTTCTTGCATCAACCTTGTGTAGGTTGTATCATGGCATGTATTCATTCTTTCTTGTGATACTTGTTTCCTTTCTCAAAGCATCCCAACAATGATCTCTTGTTGCTAGTTGTGATGTCTTTGATGGTTGTGTGATAGGAATTCATTTATATACAATAAGACCATATCTAGTCATGTGATATGCTTCCAAGCAAATATCTTATTGGTATATGTATGAATTCCTTTTGGATATCTTATTCCTTCATGTTGTAACTATGTCGGGTGTACATCCTTCTTTGTAGACATATATCATCATGATTTCGTCTACCTAGAACCTTATACATCTGAGAGAAATTACATCTCTAGATGATATCCTTTCTTTCACGTCCACCTTGTCTTTCTTATGTCATTTCTTTGGTGGCTCCGTGAAAGCTTTTGCCTTGAGTGCGTGTCTTCTATCGTTGCATCTTGATGCACTCTTGTGTGGTGAAGATTACTTTCCTCATGCTTATCTTTACGAGGCTTTTGCCATCTTAATTGGTATCCCTCGTCTTGATGAGGCTCTCATCTTCTATCTTCACCACGGGTTGTCACAAGCATAGGTTCTTTATATGCTTATTACTAAGCTTGTGAACCCATTTGCTAGTTGTGTGTGGGAATGATAGGCCTTGCACCGTGTGCCTCATTCTTTCAAGACTTTATTGATGCTTAATGCTCATCCGTACATTAGTCGTCTCAAGTGCATTGCCTTGACTCACACACATCATTTTGGTTGAGCCCATTCTTAAGTTGCCTCTTTTACTTGTTGCTCAACCATGTGTTTGTTGCAAGTACTAGGCTTTGTTTCCTATGTGATCACTTGCACTTGTTGTAAGTTTCTATTGATTTTGGGGGAGCTATGATCCTATTTTGTGCACTTTGTATCCAAATACAAATATTCTTATGTGTGCACAAATCATGGGGAGCTTCTCTAGTTTCTTTAGAACACTCCTTTGCTCATATCATAATATCCTTTATTCATGTGGCTCGTTGGATCTTTGGTCTAGTTGATTCAATTGATATCCTTTGATTGCTTGGTATCTTTTGATTGCTTGATTGCTTGTGTCTCTCTTTGTTATGTCCTTGTGGCATATCATTCTTTAGCAATCTTTGTGCCTCAATATAGTTTGTGTTCCTCCAAGCATTTACAGTTGGATATGTATATTGCATTCCACTCTCTTGTGAAGAAATACACAATTTATGGAGGACCACAATTTATATTGGCCTTCTTAGCTTTTCGCCCATTTTGGAAATCGATGCCAATGGGGGAGAAGTTTCAGAGAGTTTTGTGGAGAAGTTTAGAGAGTTATCTCCTCTTGCTTTGGTTTTGTTCCTTAGCATTTGCATCTCATACGCATGCACTATTGGCTGTTGCATTGCATAGTGAAGCATAATTCCTTATATAAACTCTCTTGAAAGTGATTGTCATCAATTACCAAAATGGGGGAGATTGAAAGAACATGCGGTGCCCCCATGTTTGGTTTTGATAATTGATGACAACCTCTATGGACTAATGGTTGTCTTGAGTTATATTTGAAGTATTTGTCCATAGGCTTTTCTTGAAGTCCATGTGTTGGTTTCAAGGAGTTTATGAGTTGACCAAGGTGCTATTAAGGAATTATCCAAAGATTGGTCATGTGAATATTGAGCTTATTGCAAGCATGTCTTGAAGAAGAAGATTGTGTGATCATTCATGTTTACCTTCAAGACATCATCCAAATGAAGAGAGTTGGAAAGAGTCAAGGTTGATCAAGACTAAGTACAGAGAGTGATTCAAGTTGATCATCACACAAATCATAGAAGATACACCGAGTGGGATCAAGTGATCTCACGGTTTGGTAAGCATTGTCCATTGCGCTTTGTGTACTAACCCATGGTCTGTGTGAGAGTTCTATGTGGGGTTAGGTTTGCTTCCATGGGCTTGCATCAAGAGGCAAGAGGGTACGCCCTACCCCCTGGGCGCGCCCTCCTGCCTTTTGGTCGCTTCATTGTGTCTCCGACTTCATCTCCAGGTCTTCTGGTTTTCTTCTGGTCAAAGAAAGATCATCGCGAAAGTTTCATTCCGTTTGTACTCCGTTTGGTATTCCTTTTCTGCGAAACTCTAAAACAGGTAAAAAAACAGAAACTGGCACTGGGCTCTTGGGTAATAGGTTAGTCCCAAAAATAATATAAAATAGCATATTAATGCATACAAAAAATCCGAAACAGATAATATAATAGCATGGAACAATAAAAAATTATAGATACGTTGGAGACGTATCAAGCATCCCCAAGCTTAATTCCTTCTCGTCCTCGAGTAGGTAAATGATAAAAACAGAATTTCTGATGTGGAATGCTACCTAACATATTTATCCATGTAATTTTCTTTATTGTGGCATGAATGTTCAGATCCGAAAGATTCAAAACAAAAGTTTAATATTGACATAAACAGTAATACTTCAAGCATACTAACAAAACAATCATGTCTTCTCAAAATAACATGGCCAAAGAAAGCTATCCCTACAAAATCATATAGTCTGGCTATGCTCTATCTTCATCACACAAAATATTTAAATCATGCACAACCCTGATGGCAAGCCAAGAAATTGTTTCATACTTTTGATGTTCTCAAACTTTTTCAATCTTCACGCAATACATGAGCGTGAGCCATGGATATAGCACTATGGTGGAATAGAATATGGTGGTTGTGGAGAAGACAAAAAGGAGAAGATAGTCTCACATCAACTAGGCGTATCAACGGGCTATGGAGATGCCCATCAATAGATATCAATGTGAGTGAGTAGGGATTTCCATGCAACGGATGCACTAGAGCTATAAGTGTATGAAAGCTCAAAAAGAAACTAAGTGGGTGTGCATCCAACTCACTTGCTCACGAAGAGCTAGGGCAATTTGAGGAAGCCCATCATTGGAATATACAAGGAAAGTTCTATAATGAAAATTGCCACTAGTATATGAAAGTGACAAAATAGGAGACTCTCTATCATTGATATCAAGGTGCTACTTTGAAGCACAAGTGCGGAAAAAGGATAGTAACATTGCCCCTTCTCCCTTTTTCTCTCATTTTTTATTTGGGCTTCTATTTTTTATGGCCTCTTTTTTATTTTTTAATTTTTGTACGGAGTCTCATCCCGACTTGTGGGGGAATCATAGTCTCCATCATCCTTTCCTCACATGGGACAATGCTCTAATAATGAAGATCATCACACTTTTATTTACTTACAACTCAAGAATTACAACTCAATGCTTAGAACAAAATATGACTCTATGTGAATGCCTCCGACATTGTACCGGGATGTGCAATGATTCAAGAGTGACATGTATGAAAGAAATATGAATGGTGGCTTTGCCACAAATACGATGTCAACTTCATGATCATGCAAAGCAATATGACAATGATGGAGCGTGTCATAACAAACGGAACGGTGGAAAGTTGCATGACAATATATCTCAGAATGGCTATGGAAATGCCATAATAGGTAGGTATGGTGGCTGTTTTGACAATGATGGTGCGTGTCATAACAAACGAAATGGTGGAAAGTTGCATGGCAATATATCTCAGAATGGCTATGGAAATGCCATAATAGGTAGGTATGGTGGCTGTTTTGAAGAAGGTATATGGTGGGTGTATGGTATCGGCGAAAGTTGTGCGATATTCGAGAGGCTAGCAATGGTGGAAGGGTGAGAGTGCGTATAATCACTGGACTCAACATTAGTCATAAAGAACTCACATACTTATTGCAAAAATCTATTAGTTATCGAAACGAAGTACTATGCGCATGCTCCTAGGGGGATAGATTGGTAGGAAAAGACCATCGCTCGTCCCCGACCGCCACTCATAAGGAAGACAATCAATAAATAAATCATGCTCCAACTTCATCACGTAACGGTTCACCATATGTGCATGCTACGGGAATCACAAACTTTAACACAAGTATCTCTCAAATTCAAAACTACTCCACTAGCATGACTCTAATATCACCATCTTCATATCTCGAAACAATCATAAAGAATCAAACTTCTCATAGTATTCAATGCCCATCATATGAAAGTTTTTATTATATCTCTCTTGGATGCCCATCATATTAGGACTAAATTTATAACCAAAGCAAATTACCATGCTGTTCTAAGAGACTCTCAAAATAATATATGTGAAGCATGAGAGTTCAACAATTTCTATAAAATAAAGCCACCGTCGTGCTCTAAAAAGATATAAGTGAAGTACTAAAGCAATATTGCCTAGCTCAAAAGATATAAGTGAAGCACATAGAGTATTCTAATAAATCATGAATCATGCGTGTCTCTCCCAAAAGGTGTGTACAGAAAGGATGATTGTGGTAAACTAAAAATTAAAGACTCAAATCATACGACGCTCCAAGCAAAACACGTATCATGTGGTGAATAAAAATATAGCCTCAAGGAAAGTTACCGATAGACGAAGACGAAAGAGGGGATGCCTTCCGGGGCATCCCCAAGCTTAGGCTTTTGGTTGTCCTTGAATATTACCTTGGGGTGCCTTGGGCATCCCAAGCTTAGGCTCTTTCCACTCCTTATTCCATAGTCCATCAAGTCCTTACCCAAAACTTGAAAACTTCACAACACAAAACTCGACAGAAATTCTCATGAGCTCCGTTAGTATAAGAAAATAAATCACCACTTTAAGGTACTATTGCAAACTCATTCTTTATTTATATTGGTGTAATATGTACTGTATTCCAACTTTTCCATGGGTCATACCCCCGATACTACCCATAGATTCATAAAAATAAGCAAAAAACAGGCGAAAAACAGGATCTGTCAAAAAACAGAACAGTCTGTAGTAATCTGTAAGTCTCGAATACTTCTGTAACTCCAAAAATCCATACAAATAAGGAAACCTGAGAAATTTGTGTACCAATCGAGAGCTAAAAGTATCAGATCAAAAGCACGTTTCTGTGAATTATCAAAACTAAGTTACTGAGTGCAAAAGTTTCTTATTTTCAGCAGGATCAACACAACTATCACCGTAAGCTATCCTAAAGGTTCAACTTGGCACAAACACTAATTAAAACGTAAAACCACATCTAACCAGAGGCTAGTTGAATTATTTATTACTCCCTCCGTCTCAAAATAATTGTCTTGAGCTTAGTACAAATTTGTACTAGAGCTAGTACAAATTTGAGACACTTATTTTGGGACGGAGGGAGTACTAAATAGGAACAAAAAGCAAAGAACAAAAATAAAATTGGGTTGCCTCCCAACAAGCGCTATTGTTTAACGCCCTTAGCATGGCATAAAAACATGAATATATTAAGGTATTGCCATAATAATGATAGGGCAAATCTCGAAAACTCATCTCATACTCTCTACGTTTAGAAGCAAGTTTCGTTTGTGGCAAGCAAAAGTAATCAAAAGGGCTAAATTTAATGGGACAAAAATCCCCAAGATCAAGCTCGAGAGGAATTGGTTCCTCCTTTGGCTCTTCATATTGTACAACCAACACATCATTATAAGCGTTCTTTTGGCAAAAAGTCATGAGGTTTTGTTCAAGAGAAAATCCCAACCCGTAGTTTTGAATAGCAAAATCATCGTTAAGTTTAGAAATCCTATCAACTAGAACATCGGTAGAAACCCTCTTTCTTAAATTTTCATTATAAGCAACATGATCTAAGGATCATAAAAACATTATGTCTTCTTGGTTGAAGAGAATTGCTTCTATGGGAGGACGACCAGCATCCACCCTATAATGCGCAGAAAATTCATTAGCCTCTTTCATTATAAATCTGAACTCATGTGCTAGAAAGATGGTAGCCACGCACTTAACAGAAGAATGCTCAATATTAGAAAACTCTAGAAAAATCCTTTGTATGGAAGGATGCATGTGAATAAATTGTCTTCCAAGTTCAACTACGAGAAAAGATATAGCATCCGCAAGACTACTAGTTTTATGGAGAATAGATCCACCCATAGTGGGTAAAGCACCAACACAAGTAAAGAAATCTTTGAATAACCCCTTTTCCAATAATATTGCCACTCCCAATGTAGAACTTTTTAGTGTGCAAAATAATAGGTTCTTCAAGAGGATTAGTATTATCAAAAGCATCAAAGTTTCCCCCATCGTCACTACTATCCTTTTCAACAATAACCTCCCCAATTTCAGACATGATGGCAACAAACCAATCAAACAAAAGAGCACACAAGAGGCAAGCGAACAAGATGAACGAAAGACGAGCGAAGAAAAGGCAGTTTTTTTTGAAAATCGTTTTACAAGTGGGGGAGATGAAAACGAGAGGCGAATGGCGAATAATGTAATGCAAGAGAGAAGAGTTTATGATGGGTACTTGTTATGGCTTGACTTGACGTAGATCTCCCCGGCAACGGCGCCAGAAATTCCTCCTGCTACCTCTTGAGCTTGCGCTGGTTTTTCCTTTGAAGAGGAAAGGGTGATGCAGCAAAGTAGAGTAAGTATTTCCCTCAGTTTGAGAACCAATATATCAATCCAGTAGGAGATAACGCACAAGTCACCGAATACCTGCACAAACAATCAACAAATTGCACTCAACGCGATAAAGTGGTTATCAATCCCTTCATGGTTATTTGCAAACGTGAGATCTGATAGAGATAGATAAACGGTAAAGTAAATATTTTTGGTATTTTTGGTTTATAGATTGGAAAGTAAAGATTGCAAATTAAAGGAATGGCGACAGAAATTGGCAAGTTGACGGGACACTAATAAGATGTAAAAGATATTTAATATAATGAAAAAGAGACCCGGGGGCATATGTTTCACTAGTGGCTTCTCTCAAGATAGCAAATATTATGGTGGGTGAACAAATTACTGCCGAGCAATTGATAGAAGAGCGCAAAGTTATGATGATATCTAAGGCAATGATCATGAACATAGGCATCATGCCCGTGTCAAGTAGACTGAAACAATTCTGCATCTACTACTATTACTCCACACATCGACCGCTATCCAGCATGCATCTAGAGTATTAAGTTCATAAAGAACGGAGTAACGCATTAAGTAAGATGACATGATGTAGAGGAATTAACTCAAGCAATATGATGAAAACCCCATCTTTTTATCCTCGATGGCAACAATACAATACATGCCTTGTTGCCCCTACTGTCACTGGGAAAGGACACTGCAAGATTTAACCCAAAGCTAAGCACTTTTGCCATTGCAAGAAAGATCAATCTAGTAGGCCAAACTAAACCGATAATTCGAAGGGACTTGCAAAGATATCAAATCATGCATATAAGAATTCAGAGAAGAACCAAATAATATTCATAGATAATTTGTTCATGAATCCACAATTCACCGGATCTCGGAAAACACACCATAAAAGAATATTACATCGAATAGATCTCCAAGAACATCGAGGAGAACATGGTATTGAGAATCAAAGAGAGAGAGAATAAGCCATATAGCTACTAGCTATGTACCCGTAGGTCCGTGGTAAACTACTCACGCTTCATCAAAGAGGCAATGGTGTTGATGTAGAAGCCCTCCCTGACCGAATCCCCCTCCGGCAGGATGCCGGAAAAGGCCCCTAGATGGGATCTCACGGGTACAAAAGGTTGCGGCGGTGGAAAAGTGGTTTCGTGGCTCTCCTGGATGTTTTCAGGGTATAAGAGTATATATAGGCAAAGGATCTAGGTCTGGAGACCCACGAGGGGCCCAGGAGGTAGGGGCGCGCTGGGCGCATTCTCCTGCCTCGTGGCCGCCTCGTTGCGTCTCCAACTTCATCTCGAAGTCTTCTGGTTTCCTTCTGGTCCAAGAAAAATCATAGCGAAAGTTTCATTCCGTTTGGACTCCGTTTGGTATTCATTTTCTGCGAAACTCTAAAATAGTGAAAAAACAGAAACTGGCACTAGGCTCTCAGTTAATAGATTAGTCCCAAAAATAATATGAAATAGCATATAAAACATCCAAAACAGATAATATAATAGCATGGAACAATCAAAAATTATAGATACGTTGGAGACGTATCAATGAACGAATTGGCATCATGGCCATCTAAGAAACCATGCACACGGACTTTGCCCTCCAAGAGCTGGAACGGCTGAGCACCCACCTCTTTGCGTGGTACTAGCTCCCTTCTAGTGGGATCACCGGCCATTTAGGTGGCATCCTTGTAGGCGTGAAGGACGCCACCTTCTAGGTGGGTGACATGGACCGCGATGAATTCTTTGTGAGCATGGAGATCTTCAAGAGCGCTCTCAACTTCAAATGGGAAATCATCATAGTCTATCGCCCCGCCGACCATCGTCACTCCGAGGCTTTCCTAGATGAGCTCACTAGGAAGGTTTTGGTGCTACCTGTGGTAATTGGAGGTGATTTTAACGTCATCTGGTCGGTGGAGGATAAGAGCAACAACCTAGTTAACTACCCCCAGATGCAGTTGTTCAACGACTGTATTGCGGATCTCGGGCTCCGAGAACTAGATAAGGATGGTGCCAGGTTCACCTGGACCAACAGATAGGCGGATTCGACACGGTCCGTCCTGGATCGCATTTTTGTGACCCTCGAGTGGGAGCTCCGTTGCCCCCTAGCTCCATTTGGGCCATCACCAGGATCGGGTCTGACCATGTTCCTCTCCTTCTGTCCTCAAAGAATG
Source organism: Aegilops speltoides (assembly GCA_021437245.1). Taxonomy (NCBI): domain Eukaryota; kingdom Viridiplantae; phylum Streptophyta; class Magnoliopsida; order Poales; family Poaceae; genus Aegilops; species Aegilops speltoides. The sequence continues at coordinate 334,831,276 of CM038144.1, forward strand.
ATAGACCCCCTCCTCCCTCGCACTTCCGCTTCGAGATATTCTGGCTAAACTAGGAGGGTTTCGCCATGATGGTTCGGGACCGATGGATTGCGGCCTGGGAAAAGCCCCACCACTCCCTCTTGGTGGTGGATTCCTTGCACTTTGCTGCTAAGCGCGCACGCCAGTTCATGAAGGGATGGGGAGCAAACCTTGGTTGGAACCTGCGAGATCGCAAGTAAGCCCTTTTTTCCTCCATTGAAGGTCTAGATCTTTGGGCCGACACCTCAGGACTATCTCCCAACGATGGATGCTACGATACGATTTAGAGGACTAGCTCATGATTATCTACACCGATGAGGAGGCCTATTGGAAACTTCGGGGCACCCAGAGATGGGTCCTCTAGGGGACGCCAATGGCGTATTTCTAGACCATTGCCAACGGTCGAAGACGCCGTAACACCATCCCTCTACTGTGGGACGGGGATAACCTGCTCCGACGGCCGACCGACATACGATCACACGTCGATGTATTTTATCAAGCCGTTTCTCCGCCTCCCCTAGGGAAGGGGTAGCCCTGGTCCGGACAATTGGACCGCACATAAATGCATATCAGATTCCGAGAACACGACCCTGATGCTCCTTTCTCCAAAGAGGAGGTTTGGATGGCCATCAAGGGCATGAATCCAGCATCCACCCCGGGCTCTGACGGCCTCCCAGTCAAGTTCTTCCAATCCTTATGGGATGTCATCAAGCCAAAAGTGATGGATCTATTCGCGAAGTTCCATGTAGGCTCCATTGACTTAGCCCAGCTCAACTATGGGATTATCACTCTCATCCCGAAGGTGCCAGGCGCCTCAGATATCTGTCAATTCTGCCCAATCACGGTGATCAATGTGATTTTCCGTATTCTGGCAAAGGGGTACGTCAATAGGGTGACTGCCCTTGCCAACCACATTGATACGTCTCCAATGTATCTATAATTTTTGATTGTTCCATGCTATCATATTATCTGTTTTGGATGTTTAACAAGCATTTATATGCTATTTTATATTTTTTGGGGACTAACCTATTAACCGAGAGGCGAGTGCCGGTTTTTGTTTTTTTGCATGTTCTAGAATTTCGCAGAAAAGGAATACCAAATGGAATCCAACCGGAATGAAACTCTTGCGATGATCTTTCTTGGACCATAATCAAACCAGGAGACTTGGAGATGAAGTCGGAGATGTAACGAGGCGGTCACGGGGGTGGAGGGCGCGCCCCCTGCCTCGTGGGCCCCTCGTGGGTCTCCTGACCTAGTTCCTTCACCTATATACTCTTATACCCTGAAAACATCCAAGCGAGCCACGAAACCACTTTTCCACCATCGCAACCTTCTGTACCTGTGAGATGCCATCTAGGGACCTTTTCTGGCGTCCCGCCGGAGGGGGATTCGATCACGGAGGGCTTCTACATTAACACCATTGCCTCTTCGATGAAGCGCGAGTAGTTTATCACAGACCTACGAGTCCATAGCTAGTAGCTAGATGGCTTCTTCTCTCTCTTTGATTCTCAATACCATATTCTCCTCGATGTTCTTGGAGATCTATTCGATGTAACACTCTTTTGCAGTGTGTTTGCCGAGATCCGATGAATAGTGGATTTATGATCAGATTATCTATCAATATTATTTGTGTCTTCTCTGAATTCTTATATGCATGATTTGATATCTTTGCAAGTCTCTTTGAATTATCGCTTTAGTTTGGCCTACTAGATTGATTTTTCTTGCAATGGGAGTAGTGCTTAGCTTTGGGTTCAATCTTGCGGTGTCCTTTCCAAGTGATAATAGGGGTAGCAAGGCACATATTGTATTGTTGCCATCGAGGTTAAAAAGATGGGGTTTTCATCATATTGCTTTAGTTAATTCTTCTACATCATGTCATCTTAATGCGTTACTCCGTTCTTTATGAACTTAATACTCTGGATGCATGCTGGATAGCGGTCGATGTGTGGAGTAATAGTAGTAGATGCAGAATCGTTTGTGTCTACTTGACACGGACGTGATGCCTATGTTCATGATCATTGCCTTAGATATCATCATAACTTTGCACTCTTCTATCAATTGCTCGGCAGTAATTTTTTCACCCACCGTAATATTTGCTATCTTGATAGAAGCCACTAGTGAAACCTATGGCCCCTGGGTCTCTTTTGCATCATATAAGTTCTCTTTTACATCATACTAGTTTCCGATCTTCTATTTTGCAATCTTTTACTTTCCGTTCTATAAACCAAAAATACCAAATATATTTACTTTACCGTTTATCTATCTCTATCAGATCTCAGTTTTGCAAGTAACCGTGAAGGGATTGACAACCCCTTTATTGCGTTGGGTGCAAGTTGTTGATTGTTTGTGCAGGTATTCGGTGACTTGTGCGTTGTCTCCTACTGGATTGATACCTTGGTTCTCAAACTGAGGGAAATACTTACTCTACTTTGCTGCATCACCCTTTCTTCTTCAAGGGAAAAACCAATGCAAGCTCAAGACGTAGCAGGAAGAATTTCTGGCGCCATTGCCGGGGAGATCTATGTTAAGTCAAGCCGTACCAAGTACCCGTCATAAGCTCTTCTCTCCTGCATTATATTATTCGCCATTCACCTCTTGTTTCTCCCCCACTTCTAAAACGATTATCGAAAAGATTTGCCTTTCCTTCGCCCTTCTTCCGTTCATCTTTTTTGCTTGCTTCTTGTGTGCTTGTGTGTGTGGTGTGCCTGTTTGCCTTGATGGCGCAGCCAAAAAGCGTTGATCCTCACCTTAGGAGGTTGGAAGAAATTGAAAATAATGTTAGAAGCTTTATGTCTTTACAATTTGAGTATAATAATTTCTTTAGAAACGAGCTTAAAGAACAAAAAAGTTTTATGGAGTATATGAATAAAGAGCTCGATGATATGTCTAAAGAATTTTATGGTTTGAAATCCCAGCTTGCTCATCTTGAAAATTTAGTAGGCCAAATTTCTGATAAACAAGACACCTTAGTTAATAAGATGGCCACTAAACCTGAGGCTCTAAATAATAATGATGAAGATCTAAAAGTTATGGATGTAATTGCTATTGATTCTTTGTTTTCCAATATTAATCTTGATAAAGATGGGACTAGAGATGAGTCAACTTTAGTTAAAAGGCGTCCCAATGATTCAGAGTTTTTAGATCTAGATGAAAAAATTGATAAACGTGGGATTTGAGAGGTCAAGACTTTATAAGTAGCAATGAACCCATTCTTTTGGATTTCAAGGAATTTAATTATGATAATTGTTCTTTAATACTCCCTCCGTCCCGAGAAAGTTGTCTCTGCGGACATTTTGCGAAAACCCCCTTCCCTTTCCTCCGACAAACGCGAAGCTCCCCGCGCTAGAACAGAGCTCCCCTATTCGTTGTTTCCCTCGCCGGAGCTCCTTGCTCAGCTCCCCTGCGCCCTTCCTCTGCTCCCCCACACAGCTTCCCCGTGCAAGAGCTCCCTCTCCCCACGCTGCTGCCGCGTTGCTTCCCCCTCCTCGTTCCTCTCATCGTTCCCCATGGCAAATCACGGCGAGGAGATTGTTTTTTTGATCTGCTATCCGACTGCGTCCTTCCCCGAGGACGGCGAGCCAGAGCTGCCCCTCCACGTCGTCCACCAGCTCCTCGCTGGTTGGACGCCGTCGACCATGAAGCCAGTCTTCTCCAAGCGCGCGCCGCCATGTGTGTCACCGAGTCGCCGAGGCCAAGGCGGAGCTCCAGGCCATCGAGGCCGCGTACGCCGCCGAGTCCGGCAAGCGTCGCTGCCTCCCTGACACGCGTCCCCACGGCCGCGTGCGCCTCCTCGCCCTCGTGGGTCCTCTTGCCCCCACTTGCCAAGGTGCGACTCCCCCCTCTTCTCTCCCCCACTCCAAAATGCTTCTTTTCAGTACAAGATCACTGAAAATTTAGTATATCTTGAAGCTTGGGAGCTTCTTTAGAAAGTTCACTATAAAATTGAGTACAAGATCTCTAAATTTTTTTGGGAGTCTATGTTCTGCGGTCACTGAATTTTCTGAAGTGTATGTTTACTGAGTTTTTTGAATTTTCTGGAGTGTGTGCATTGGGGTGCTCCGGGGAGAGGATGCATGGCCATCCTATCTAGTTGCTGGGAGGAAAACTTGTTAGGTTCACAATATTCATCGAGATTGGATTTAAACATATGGGTTTAGTTATGTTCATAGTAGCAGCACCAAGATTGGATTGATATGGCTCCTCTTTTCTTGTGACATGTACTCATTGAATTTTAATTGACAGTAAAATTCAGTGTAATTTTGGTTAACTGAATTAAATGTATATTCAGTTAACTCATAAAATTAAGTGAACATTTGGTCTGATTGAAATGCAGCACGTTTTTTTGGGGTCCTAATCAGCTTTCTTAAAAAATCTTGCTTAAATGGCAGTAAGTTTGAATACAGTGTATGTTCTGTAGCTTGTTTAGAAAGATCACTGAATGCAGATTCTTGGGGGTCCTATTTCAGTGTAAATGTTCTATTTTCAGTGTAAATGTTCTCTGTAATGTTCTATTTTCAGTATCCTTATTCAGTTTCTAATGCATACATAATACTTACACCTGAATACGAGGCCCTACCTGTGCTGAAATGGCTATTGAAAACCTGTTGCCAACTGAAGCATAAAATAATTTTTGAGTTGTGATTGTTGTATAGCATTTCAACAATTTCAACATTTTTCCAAAATCTGGACCAGTTGCTCTTGATGCAATCAGTCCAGTAGTAAGACCCATATTTATTCTCCCTGTATATACTTCCCCATGAGATGGCCAAGCAAATCATCATCCCAGTGCACGACTTGCTTACAAGCAACTTGTGCCATGTCTTTTTTAGACTAAAGTGAATCAGAGCAAAAATTTGTACTGCTCTCATTTTAAGTTACAGATCACAAATTTGAAACAGTTTTGACTTGTAATGACCAGTCTTTGAATTTTGGACAAATTTTGAAGCATTGACATAACTATCATAACTTGATAGTATATGTTCACTAATTTTAATCTTGTTTTCTAATTCTAGTTTCAAGTACAGATCAGACTGGTTTATAAACTTTAGGATCATGTGAATAAAATGCTTTCAAATAAGAAGATGATTATTGGACTATGTTTATAAATTTCTAAAATCTTGTTCTTGTTGTGGAAACTTTAGGCATGTTTGCAGCCGGACAAATGGTGTATAAATCCAAATAAATCAAATAAATCCAAATGAATACAAATAAATTCAAATAAATCCAAATACTTCTACCCTTTCTTTTCCTATCCTTTCTCATTGAACACATGACACTATACATAAACATGACACAAAGCCATACACATGGCACAAGCCATACACGTGGCACATCACATACTCCTACCCTTTTTTGTCCTTTTCCCTTTCCCTTTCTGTTTCCCTTTCTTTTTACCTTTCTCTATCTACTCATTTCCTTGTTCTATAATGGCCTTGGCGTCAGTAATTAGCTCCGGACTGCAGTATACACCGGTTATTTCCTCTCCAACATTCTGTAGACGTTCTTTATGCAGATGCGACATCTTGTAGTTGTTTCCTCCTTGATCTTCATCACTTCCAGCATGACTGCTTGCAACGTCATAAAGCTTTTGAACAGCTTATGGGCATCGTAGATCTCAAACTCCTCCTCTACACCTTGTACCAGTTCCTGTATATTGATAGGCGCTCTGTAGTCGATTAGGGATTGGAGGGAGCAGTGGAAACAAAGATCTAGAACATTGAGCTCAGGGATGTTTGGTGGTTGTTGCAATAGTCGAATATCCAGATCTGTCTGTGCCACGACTTCTAGAAAACCAGCATCATTAGGGAGGACATGCGGTGTTGCATTATCTTGTTAATTAAGATCGTTGTGTCCTCATCACCGTCAGGCCACTTGTCTTGAATGGCAGGTGTTACTTCATTGATTAGGTAATCTCTGCACACGGGTCTAGTAACTTTGACCGGCTTCAACTCTATTGTCCCCTATCTCTGTTCTGGCTTGTTCGTTGTGCCTCGGTTTGTACCATGAACGGCCAAATGCCAAGTTTTCCATCAAATGTCATCTCCCCATCTTCATTGTAGCGAGGTTTGGCCACTGTTGTTAGAAACATTACCTTCCCAATGCTATGAGTATTGTGCACAGTTCGATTTGGTTCTTATTCTCCAGGCAGTACGTAGTAGCTACTCTTCACTCGGGTCATGTCATACCATTTCTCATCGATGTGGACCATATTTGTCATTGGCTTGAAACTGGGCCAAGGACTCGATATCCATCTTTCGTCCATCATGGATAGGCAGAACTTTAGTCTCGCTATCTTGTTCTGTGGCTTGAGGGTGGGTTAGATGGTGCTTGTGATGCGTTTCAGCTCTTAAAATTGAAATCTATCATGTAGGGTTGATTGGGGCACACCTAAACACCTTGCTAGAGAACAGATTGTTCTTCTTTTGTTCAAAGGGATCGTGGCTGTTCTCGACAGATCTAGTTCTTTTCTCTTCCTACCACTTTTGTTCTTCTTGCTTGAAACATCAACTTCTTGGCCTGCTGCAAGTTGTCGTTTGGCTAGATTCCATATTCTTGTAACTGTTCGCAAGTGAACATTCAGCATAGTCGCAATGAGCACCTGTAGGATCGAAAGTATGTCTAGAGGGGGGGTGATTAGACTACTTGACAATATAAAAATTCAGCCTTTTGATAAAGACAAGTTTTTGGCAAGTTCACAATGATGATCAAGTCAAGTATCACCCTACACATGCAATTCTAGAGTATAGGCAGCGGAAAGTAAATTGCACATGTAGTAAAGAGAGGTGGAGAAGAGCAAACGCAGTTTGGAGACACGGAGATTTTTTCTCGTGGTTCCGATAGGTGGTGCTATCGTCAATCCACGTTGATGGAGACTTCAACCCACGGAGGGTAACAGCTGCGAGAGTCCACGGAGGCTCCACCCACGAAGGGTCCACGAAGAAGCAACCTTGTCTATGCCATCATGGCATATGCCCACGGAGGACTAGCCTTACTCGGGGTAGATCTTCACGAAGTAGGCGATCTCCGTGCCCTTACAAACTTCTTGGTTCAACTCCACATCTTGACGGAGGCTCCCAAGCGACACCTAACCAATCTAGGAGGCACCACCCTCCAAAAGGTAATAGATGGTGTTGGTGATGATGAACTCCTTGCTCTTGTGCTTCAAATGATAATCTCCCCAACACTCAACTCTCCTCACTGATTTGGCTGTGGTGGAAGAAAGGATTGAGTGGAAAGCAACTTGGGAAGGCTAGAGATCAAGCTTCATATGGTGGGAGTGGAGCAACTTGATCTCAACACAAGGGTAGGTAGTTTTCTTCTCGAAATGTAAGGTAGGAGTGGTAGTTCTTTCGATGGCTCTCTCCACGAATGAAGAGGGGGTGGAGGGTATTTATAGCCTCCACACAAAATCCAACCGTTACACACATTTGACCAATCTCGGTCAGACCGAAGTTGACAACTCGGTGAGACCGAAAGTTCAAAACATGTGAACGTTGGGATTTTCGGTGGGACCGAAAATACAATCTCGGTGAGTCCGATTCGTGCAAAGACTAGGGTTTGCCAATCTCGGTGGGACCGACTTCATCATCTCGGTGACACCGATTTGATGATGAAGGTTCTGAAGCTTGGCAACCCAAGTTTCGTGAGACCGAGTTCGAATCGGAAAATCCAAATTTCTATGGTTTGGCTTTATGGTGAGGTGGTTCATCTCGGTGTGGTGAGTTTAGGAAATCGGTGGGACCGAGATTACTTATGAGTGTATATTTGAAGTGAGAGTTGCGATAGTTTAGGAGATGTATCACTAAGCACTTTGAGCAACCAGATCATTAACATAACCTCATCCCTTTTAATAGTATTGGCTTTCCTATAGACTCAATGTGATCTTGGATCACTAAACCAAAAATGGAGTCTTGAGCTTTTGCCAATGCTTGCCTTAGCATTTTGAGGGTCCACTCTTGAGTCCTTGCCATACCCATATCACTGAACTTTCTGAAATGATTCTCAAGAAACTATTAGTTCAATGATATATATGTTGTTATTAATTACCAAAACCACCCGGGGATTAGTTGCACTTTCAATCTCCCCCTTTTTGGTAATTGATGACAACATATAGATCAAAGCTTCGACATAGGATATAATCAATGAATAATATCATCGCTTTGAGAAGTATGTGATAAGCAAGAGCTCCCCCTAAATTTGTGCATTATTTAAGATTTGCGTTTGAATGCAAATGCACAATCGATTAGGATCATGGGTCACTCTTCCATGTCACATACATCTTGGTGGAGCGCACAAAATGATAAGAATGAATAGCATGCACCCAATCACCAAGACATGAGTAAATGGTCATACAAGATATGAATAGCATATGATAAGCATTAAGCACACATTAAGGCATAGTACGACCAAGCAATCATCAAAGTAGAGCAAACGTAGTATCAAACACACGGAATGTCTCGAAAATCTCAAAAGTATCTCAAAAAGACCGCAAATGAACGAAAGAGCACAAGCGCAAAGACAAAGCACTCTCTCTCTCTCTCGAAGTCCTATGATCTATACAATTTCTCCCCCTTTGGCAACAAGTTACCAAAAAGTTCGAAAAGTATAGAGCTAAGCGTCACTGGGGACTCTGTGGCGGCTCTGTGCAGGTTGATGGAGTTGAGATGGCTGCATCTGCGAAGACTTCTGCGATGTCTGTGGAGCTGGAGGTGTGGTCACTTTGGGCTGGGCTGGGCCGATGGAGCTGTGGGAGGTCTTTGAGGCTGTAGTCCCGTGTCTCATCCTTTGGGATAGCAGCTGATCGGGGTCTTGTGGGAACCGGAGCAGTCTGTTCATAATCATCCTGGACTAGGTCATCCTGCATCTCACGCATGAGCTCTTCCTTCTCCCTCTTTGCTTCCTCGATATCTGCCTCAAGCTTGTTGACAGTGACTTGCACTTCAGTCAGCTTGACATCCAGAGCATGGATCTTGTCTTCAACAATCCTCTCAAGACTCTCCCGAGATCGCACAATCTTGGCAGGCGTTGTTCAATCCTCTGGGTAGCTTCAAGGAGCTGCTCTCCAACACTCTTGGGTTTAGCTGCTGCTGCTGCTTCCTTCTCAGCTTTGGCTTTCTTGGCAGCTTCAACCTTTGCTTGACCTTCAACTGACGTTGGGTCCTCCTCATCCATCACAACTTCATTGTCCTCATGCTCGGGCTGCGATGGCAAGTGTGGTCTATCCAACAAGTATGTGCCCGTGCCAAACTTGGCATTGATAAGCATCTGAATGTGCGGGCAAATCCACATGACCTCTTCTCGTCACCGCAGTCCTCTTGATAGTCTCAACTATCAAATCCATCACCTTGAAAGGTGCCTTCTCATCAAGTATATGCAGCATGTTGATAGAGTACCCTCGATCATGCGATGATCTCCGACTTGGGCATCAAGGTATGCCTCGTAATAGTATTTGTGGTAGGTAGACCTGCACGGAGATGATACATGAGCGAGCTTCGATTTCTACATCCTTAGCTGGAACCTCTTTGTACATGTTCTTCATAGACTCATGGTTCTTCTTGGGAATGCCATAGACATCAACATCATCTTCTCTTGGCACCGGAGCATTCAAGTGCTGCCCATTCTTCTACAAGAGAAGAGAATCTTTGGCCTTCACCATCCATGTGATCTTTCCATCTGGATAGAAATGAGCTGTGGCATAGAATTGCATAATCATTTCATCATTCCAATCATCACCGACCAACAAAATCTGCAACACCACATGCGGTGAAGCTCTCATGCACATGTGGAAAGAAGTCTCTGTGCTCTTCCATCACAATGTATGCCCGATCAACATAGCGAGTGTCTGCAACAATGGGCTTCTTGTCCATCAGCACTGTCTCATAGAAGTCCTGCTGCTCTCTGGTGTGGAATCTTAGATCAACAGCAGTTCTTCTCCTTACAGCATATGGATCAGCTTGTCTCCATAGCCTGAGACCTCTATCCTTTCTTTCCTTCATGTTCTCAGCTTGAGGATGAGCATCATTGTGGAGTGGCAGTCTCTAACGAAGTTTCAGCAATACAGGTGCCTCATCATCTGACACAGCTGGTGGCACAGCATCTTTCTTCTTCTCTGAAGCTGGAATGTTCTGACAGGTCTTCTTGGGCTTGGCAGCGAGCTTGGCTTGAGCTGCCTTTCTTTGGAGCAGATGGCTTGGATTTAGAAGTTGCTCCTGCCTCGATGGCATCACCCATGAGCTTAGGCTTCGAGGAGGCTGGGGTGCTTCCTCATCATCATCATCATCTGCTGCTTCATCATGCACAATCCTCTTCCTCTTGGAAGTTTTCTTCACCTTGCTTGTAGTTTCCTCTTCCATACTCAGCTTCTTGGCAACAAAGGACTTCTTCACTTTTCTCGGTGCCTTTCTTGGTTTGTCGCCCTTGATGCTCTTTGGCAACAACTTTTCTCTTTGGCTTGGAGGAAACCTCTTCTTGACAATGAAATCGAATCTTCTTCATCGAATTCCTCTTCTTTCGCCCTGGTGGCTGCAGGAGGCAAACCACTTGGTGTGCTCCTCTCACCATCATCTGAAGAGTCTTTGGGCTCGGGACTAGTGCCCGCCTCGGAATTTCTTCAATAGGTGACTCGACCTGTTCGGCTGTCACACGGCATCGACATGGTGACAACCCGTGAATAGATAAGGTGTAGGCGAGTAGAAGAGTTATCACAAACTGCGAGAAGATTTTGCAAACAAATGAGTTCAAATTTCAGTTTTAGGTTTTCACAGAAGACATTTCGGTCGACCGAGTTTAAAATTCGTGAATCCAAGTGTTCAAACAGAACCATTCACACCACTTTCGGTTGGACCGAAATGGGTTTCGGTCTTGCCGAAAACACTAGGGTTTCACTAAATCCTCATTTCGGTCACACCGATTTGCACAACTCGGTTGGACCGAAGGTGCAAAGGTAATGGCGGAGGCCAAATCGGTCATACCGAGAATGTAAAATCGGTCTCACCGAGATGTGTTCGGCGGAAACCTAACCCTAAAACTTTTACTCGAATTTCATTCAAAGGAACTAATCTGGTGTATAGGAAGATCTCAAACGTGGCAAGATGCTAGGCAAACCAATCGTGCATTGAATCGGAGATGGGAGCACGAGTGGGATTGAAACTCACCCTAACTTGGTGGAGTTCTCTCTGGCGGCAACGGCGCGAGAGATGTCCGTTGACGGCGACGGAGACTGCGGCGAGGGCGCCTGAGCGACAACGGAGACGATCCGGAGACCACGGCGGCGGCAAAGGGGGTGGGGCGAGGCGTTTTGAAGTAGAAATCAATGCGCGCGACCCACGGAGTATATATACCCCTTAGTGTCGGTGGGACCGAGTTGTAAAACTTCGGTGGCACCGAGATGGATAACTATTGGCGATTACACACTTCGGTCACGCCGAAATTCACAACTCGGTTTCACCGAGGTGAAAACCTAGATCAATCTAAATGCTTTCGGTTTGACCGAGTTTGAGTGGGTTGGTCCGACCGAAATCAAATAGAAGGTTTTGGAAGTTAAGCCCTTGACGGATCGGTGGCTCCGAGTGCTCCTCACTCGGCGGGTCCGAAAATGACTTGTTCAAAGTTTGTGATATAAGCATGAATAGAATTGAGACAAGAAAGCATAGATAGCTAGGGGAGGAACTTAGGCATTCTTGTCCATCCATTTGGTTAGAAAAATCAAAACGACCAAAGCAACAAATGGATGTCCTTGAATGGATAAAATCATGCATCCAACATGCTCACACAATAAGATAGCAAATGAAATATGTGTCAAACATGCACAAACAAAAACTCTAGCTACTATCACACAATTTGTCGATGACTAGGTCATCTTTATATGAGTATATTGACTTAGGAGTCAAATGAGAACATTTGATCATAGGTCATACTCATCGTTTAAGCACAAGTGGGGTTACCACTTTTACATAAAGCATTAATGTGTTCACATCATTTGAAGATGCTTTAGCTCAATTCTTTAGAGCAAAGCTCCCCCTAGATGTGAGAACCCCTTTTAAAGGGTCAAACTAACCTTGGGTTGTCGTAGAAGACTTCATGTAGATGTTGAAGAGGTGGATGCTCAATGTTGATGAAGATCATCAAGAGTTGGGAGCAATCCTTTGGATTCCGGCACTTTCAATACCTACATGGGTTAGTCCCACAAGGAACAAACAAGGATATCCATGGACATAGATTGAAGTACACAATAGATTATGTCCATGAAAGCAATGATTACCTTGTCCCTTGACTTACCAACAAGAGGATTTGTGACTCCATGAACTAGTGCAAGATGTGGAAGTTGATTGCACAAGTTCTTGCCAAAATGAATGTGAGTGAAGTATGTTGGCGGAGTCACCCTCAAGAACTCTCTAGTTCTTCTTCTTCGGGATCCACATCATCTTGATGGGAATCCTTGGGGTTGTAGTTGAGCTTGACGAAGTAGAACTTGACGTTTCCTTGGGAACCCACTTGACCATGGCTTTAGGTGCTTCAATGAATGCATCAATCTCCTCTTGAAGCTTGTCCTTGCCTTTTAGCTTGTGGTCTTGTGGTGGAAGATCAACTTGAGCTTGTTCCACATTTGAAGAAGTAGGATCATACTTCTCCTTTTGAGAAACAAACTTTGGAGTGGGATATTGACCTTCTTCCCATTCAACACCCTCGGCGTTGAACTTTCGCTCAAAACCAATTCCTTGATTCTTCCGGTGCCTTCCTTGCTTGCGAACAATTTCCACAAAGTTCTTGCTTCCGGCAAGGCTCTTGTAGACACCTTTCTCTATAATCCCTTTCAATAAACTATTTTCTTGCTCAAGTGTAACTTGGCTTGAAACATTGTTAGTGGAATCAAGAGAATTACTAGGAGCAACAATATTGGATTTAGCATGGTTATTGTTACTACTAGATGAAGAATTTTTCTTATGCTTGTCATGCTTAGTATTAATAGGTGGCAAGAAATTAGACAAGAGAAGTCGTTTGGCAAGATATGAAGAACTCTTCTTTCGAAGATCGTCATTGATTGCTTTTAGGAACTCATGTTCTTGCTCTAGATTGAGCTTCTCGAAGCGTAGCTTCTCATGAGATCTTAGGAGCTCTCTATGATCTTCTTGAGTTGTTTCATGAGCTAACTTAAGAGTGTTTAGTTCTTTAGTTAGACGCTCAATCTCCTTCATAGCATTGTCATTCGACTCTTCTCGACTATAAAGACTACTAGCATGTTCATCATTACTAGGCTCACTAGATTTATCATGTAAAAGCTCATCTTCACCAAGCAAGTCATCCTCATCACTATCAAAGTCAATAAATTCAGGGTGTGATACCTTGGGGCCTTTAGCCATGAAGCATCTTCCAATTCCCTCATTTGGTGAATCAAATAAGTCATAGGAGTTAGAGTTGGAGGAAACGAGAGCAAGACCGCAACACCTTCATCTTGACAGTAGTCGGAGTTGGAGTGATAGCTTCTTCGGAGTGATTGTCGAGTCGAGCCGGAGACCCATTCACCTACATGAGCTTGATGTTTTCTTCTTGTGTAGCTCCTTGATGACTTGTCTTTCCTCTCCGAATCCTTGCTTCTCCGAGAGGGTCTTCGTTCATAACGATCATCTCTACTCCTTCTCTCTTTCCGAGGTGACTCTTCTCTTGAGCTTCTTCTTCTTGGAGATTCTTCTCTTCACTTGTGGGGAGCCGAACACTCATTTGAGTAGTGTCCGGGTCTTCCACAATTGTAGCAGTTTCGATCATGACTTGAAGATCTCTTTTCATCATATGATCTAGACTTTGAGCTTCTTTCCTTGCTTCTACTCTTGTAGAATTTGTTGAAGTTCTTCACCATTAGGCTTATCTCTTCATTGGAAACTAGCTTGTCACTTAAGGTTGTGGGAGCATCAATTGTAGCTTTGTAAGCACCACTTGACTTGTTGTGAAGCTCTTCCTTAACTTTAAGTGTCATCTCATGAGCAACAATTCTTCCAATGACTTCGGTTGGCTTGAGATTCTTGTAGTTTGGCATCATTTGGATCAAAGTGCACACGGTGTCATACTTTCCATCCAAAGCTCTGAGAATCTTCTTGATGATGAATCGGTCGGTCATTTCTTCGCTTCCTAAGCCGGCAATCTCATTTGTGATTAGAGCAAGCCTAGAGTACATTTCAGCGACTCCTTCACCTTCCTTCATCTTGAACTTGTCAAGTTGACCTTGAAGAACATCTAGCTTTGATTCCTTCACGGACTCGGTACCTTCGTGCATTTCACCAAAGTATCCCAAATCTCTTTTGCATTCTCAAGGCGGCTGATTTTGTTGAACTCCTCGGGACACAAAGCATTGAAGAGAATGTCACAAGCTTGAGCATTGTTTTGCAACATCCACAATTCATCCGTTGTAGCTTCACGATCCGAACTTTTCCTTCCTCGAAGAACTCACCTTGCAAACCAACACAAATAATGCCCCATGCGGCGGGGTTATGTCCAAGAATATGCATTTTCATTTTATGCTTCCAACTAGCAAAGTTTGAACCATCAAAGTAAGGACCTCTCTGAAAATTACCCTCACTAGACGCCATACTCTCCTAGGTTGTGAAACCAAGCTTATGGAGTCAATGCAATGGAAACCAATACAATGGAGACCAAAGCTCTGATACCACTTGTAGGATCGAAAGTATGTCTAGAGGGGGGGTGATTAGACTACTTGACAATATAAAAATTCAGCCTTTTGATAAAGACAAGTTTTTGGCAAGTTCACAATGATGATCAAGTCAAGTATCACCCTACACATGCAATTCTAGAGTATAGGCAGCGGAAAGTAAATTGCACATGTAGTAAAGAGAGGTGGAGAAGAGCAAACGCAGTTTGGAGACACGGAGATTTTTTCTCGTGGTTCCGATAGGTGGTGCTATCGTCAATCCACGTTGATGGAGACTTCATCCCACGGAGGGTAACGGCTACGAGAGTCCACGGAGGGCTCCACCCACGAAGGGTCCATGAAGAAGCAACCTTGTCTATGCCATCATGGCATACGCCCACGGAGGACTAGCCTTACTCGGGGTAGATCTTCACGAAGTAGGCGATCTCCGTGCCCTTACAAACTTCTTGGTTCAACTCCACATCTTGACGGAGGCTCCCAAGCGACACCTAACCAATCTAGGAGGCACCACCCTCCAAAAGGTAATAGATGGTGTTGGTGATGATGAACTCCTTGCTCTTGTGCTTCAAATGATAATCTCCCCAACACTCAACTCTCCTCACTGATTTGGCTGTGGTGGAAGAAAGGATTGAGTGGAAAGCAACTTGGGAAGGCTAGAGATCAAGCTTCATATGGTGGGAGTGGAGCAACTTGATCTCAACACAAGGGTAGGTAGTTTTCTTCTCGAAATGTAAGGTAGGAGTGGTAGTTCTTTCTCGATGGCTCTCTCCACGAATGAAGAGGGGTGGAGGGTATTTATAGCCTCCACACAAAATCCAACCGTTACACACATTTGACCAATCTCGGTCAGACCGAAGTTGACAACTCGGTGAGACCGAAAGTTCAAAACATGTGAACGTTGGGATTTTCGGTGGGACCGAAAATACAATCTCGGTGAGTCCGATTCGTGCAAAGACTAGGGTTTGCCAATCTCGGTGGGACCGACTTCATCATCTCGGTGACACCGATTTGATGACAGAAGGTTACAGAAGCTTGGCAACCCAAGTTTCGGTGAGACCGAGTTCAGAATCGGAAAATCCGAAATTTCTAGGGTTTGGCTTTATGGCTGAGGTGGTTCATCTCGGTGTGACTGAGTTTAGGAAATCGGTGGGACCGAGATTACTTATGAGTGTATATTTGAAGTGAGAGTTGCTGATAGTTTAGGAGATGTATCACTAAGCACTTTGAGCAACCAGATCATTAACATAACCTCATCCCCTTTTAATAGTATTGGCTTTCCTATAGACTCAATGTGATCTTGGATCACTAAACCAAAAATGGAGTCTTGAGCTTTTGCCAATGCTTGCCTTAGCATTTTGAGGGGTCCACTCTTCAGTCCTTGCCATACCCATATCACTGAACTTTCTGAAATGATTCTCAAGAAACTATTAGTACAATGATATATATGTTGTTATTAATTACCAAAACCACCCGGGGATTAGTTGCACTTTCAGCACCTTGTCATACACGTGAACCCGTCCATCTCTAAGCTCGATTACTCGTAGAGCAAAGTAAACACCATGTCTCTCCTTGTCTGTCAAGTCCTTCCCTCTTGGATTGCCATGTGCATCAGCTTCTTGCACTTCTGCATCTTCTTGTGCCTCTTGAGCTTCTTGCACTTCTACATCTTCTTGTGCATCTTGAGCTTCTTGCACTTGTGCATCTTGAGCTTCTTCCAATTCTGCATCTTCTTGTGCCTCTTGAGCTTCTTCCTCTTCATGAAACCAATTCAATTCAATGTCTTCATCCTCATCTTCCGACATCAAGTTCAAATCAATAGTGTCACCCTGTTGAGCTTGTTCTTCTTGTTGAGCTTCGTCCTCATCTTCCAGCATCAAGTTCAAATCAATAGCGTCACCCTATTGAGCTTGTTCTTCTTGTTGAGCTTCGTCCTCATGTTCCAGCATCAAGTTCAAATCAATAGCGTCACCCTGTTGAACTTGTTCTTCTTGTTGAGCTTCGTCCTCATCTTCAAATGTCAAGTTCAAATCAATAGCGTCACCCTGCTGAGCTTGTTCTTCTTCTTGAGCTTCGTCCTCCTCTTCCGGCATCAAATTCAAATCCATAGTTGTGTGCTCCTGTCTGATCTCATAACAAGAGTATAAAAGATGAATGGTGAGCATATAATCATAACAAGAAAACCATGAAGAATCCTAGACAAAAAGAAAAAAACAAGAAAGAGAAAAGTAGAGATTAAAAGTACTCCTTGTTCATTTTGGTAACTAGAGAACACCTAGCTACATATAATCATGGTAATTTTCTGATCATGATCTTCTTGATTAGTAACAGAGCCTTTTGGTGTGTTATTTGGATGAAAAAAGTGATGTGGTAACCTGGAGTACACTGCCTTCCCTTTTCAAAGTTGTTTGCAAGTAAAATTCAATTTACACTAAATGTTGTGCACTGACAGAGTTTAAAAGTTCATGTATAAAATTCAGTTTGACTCTGAGAGGGAATTTGTACATCTACAGTTTGTGCATCTACAATTTTTCACTCATGCATCTACAATTGTCCACTGAATCACTGATGCATCTACAATTGTTCACTAATTCAGTTTATTTATACACATTCTCAAATCATTCTCAGATCCTACCATCCCTATACATATTTTTTGTGCTTCAGTTTATTTATACGCATTCTCAAATCATTGCTTGCAGCAGTAGAGTTTCTCAAATTCGTGTTTAGCATTTCATCCCCGCATCTTTGAAATTTATCTGTGATCATTTGTAGATCTTGCTTCAAATAATCCAAATTTAGTTTGACTTTAGTATTACTTCAGCTTCTCTGAAATCAACTGACCTCTCATCCATCAGTTTCATTTTACTTATGCTATGTTTCATCTATCCAATTACTGAATGCAATTTGTCCTATTTTGTCTGGTCCGTAGAAGACGTTAATGAAGGTAACTTCAACAGAAGAAACATCAATCAACTCTTGTACTGCTCTGCTCCCTGCTTGCTTTTTAGGCTTTCCAGTGACATGATATTTTCATTCAGAGGAGGTTGCACTGTTCTGCTCTCTACTTGCGCTTTAGGCTTTCAAAAATTCCAAATTCATTCAAATAAATCTAGCTAATTCAGATAATCCCAAATTAATTCAAATAAATATAGCTAATTCAAATAATTCTAGCTAATTCAAATTAATTAAAAGTACTCCTTGTTCATTTTGAGCACGTACTCCTAGTGTGAAAAGAAAACCATGATGAATTAAGCAAGTACTCCTAGTCTAACACAATCAAGTACTCCTAGTCAAACACAATCAGTTTTTCAGTTTGTACAAAATACTGAAAACTACAGTAAAAATAATGACTAAACAACAATAATTCAGTAGTTTTCTCAATTTTTTGCGGTATGTAGACTCTATTTAGAAATTCAGAGATAATCAAAAGATTGTGCTAGGATGTTCTGAAGCTAACTGAATGTTCTGAAGCTGTCAATTTTTTTATATAGATTGTGTTAGGATTTGCAAAAATTGATGTCACTTTTTTATATAGATTGGGTTAGGGCATTACAGGTTATTGAATTTGCCTCTCTCACTCTGCTTTTGACTGAATTAGTGCATCAAGTGATGTCACACTACACTGCTCCATCCTGCTACTGACTGAACTAGTTTTGAGCTCACTAACTGATGCCACTAGCTCACTCACTCCTCTCAGGGAGGCTATGCCGCGTCGAGTGGATGTACGGTGAGGTCTTGGTAATGGCGTCAAGTCACCCTTGCCATATGGAACATATGTAAGCTCTTCCTGCTAACCTACAGGAGTACATTTTCGTGCTTCAAGTCTGAGCCTATGTACGGAAAATGCATGCTTCAAGTCTGAACCTATGCACTCCATTTTGTGGTGATTAGTTGCCACTTCTATATTCACTAAGAAAAAGAAGCCTGAACATGGCAGGCATGCTTTCTTTTGGTGTTAGCATCCCAAAGATCGATCAACACAACTTGTCCTCACAAGCACATAGAAAATGACAGGTTCTGAACATCAAGTTGACTGAACCGAGCTTGTCCTCACAAGAACTTTTATTTGTTTTATGAAACTTCTTGTAATATGCATATTACATCATTTAAATTCAGTGTCAAAACATGGCCAAATTCAGTTGTCAAAACACCTCAAACATGGCCAAATTCATATCAGTCCAAAATTTTCATGTTTCAGAGAAGTTTACAATTTTTCTGGCCTCTTGATACAATTTTTTTTATCAAGGACTGTCAATTTTACATCCATTTAACTCCATTGATGGTGGAACAGGAGGAGCAGCAGCAGCACAAGGAGCAACTCCTTATAGTACAATTTTGGAGTACTCTTGGTGTAAATCAACTTCACTAATTTTTAGGTACAATACTCTGATGGAACAGCAAAGATTTCACAAAGAACATCAAAGATTTCACAAAGTACAGTGCTTACATAAGTGTGCTGATAATGCAATTCACACTGTAACTAAAACTGCAATTGACACGTGTTCAGATCAATCAGCCACAATCACCCATTTTTCAGAAGTACCAAAGAGCCAATAGCATTAGCGAGAGGCAATGCCAAGCAATGAGCAGATGCAATGCGCCAACAATAGCAACAGTCCACGGGACACGATTGGGCGGGCTGCAGCGACAAGAGAGGTGGCGGGCGACGGCAGCGGCAGGCAGCGGACGGACGACAGTGGCAGCAACTGGTCCCGCCAACGGGGAAGACCCGCGTGGCCCTGCTTGCCAAAGTCAGGGAGAGGGGAGCGGCAGCTGGGGTTTCCGCAGGCACGAGGAACCTGCGCCGGCGAGGAGGGCGACGAGGAGGAGGCCCCCGTCGAGGTGGTCGCCTTGGAGGAACAGCTGTAGTCAGGGTCGGGCTCCTTGGAGGAGTAGCCGTAGTTGGGGTCGGGCTCCTCGATAATGCAGGCGGCGCCGACGCTGGAGGCGATGCTGCTGCCCCGCTTGTCGGCCGTGCTCGAGCCCCTCGATCCCCTCCTCGAGCCCCTCGATGTCCTCCCTCCTCCAGGACGCGGCCGTGCTGCTCCTGCCCCTGGACGCGGCCGTCCTCCTCGGCGATCTCGTGGCCGATGGCGGCGCGAAGTCCGCGGGTAGGTCAGCGGGGCGAAGGGAGAGCGCGGCCAGGGCCTCTACGGTGGGGGCCGGATGGTGGATGGATCGGGCGACAGAGGAAGGAGGAAGATGTCGGATTTCGGGTTCTGGCAGACCCTCAAGGTTCGAACACTGGGGTGCGCGCAGAGATCACACCTCCAGCCTACCCATGTCTCACCGCCTCGTCAGGATCTAAAACTACACGAAGAACAACACAAGGGACACGAGGTTTATACTGGTTCAGGCCACCATTGTGGTGCAATACCCTACTCCAGTTTGTGGTGTGGTGGATTGCCTCTGGGGCTGACGAAGAACAATACAAGGGAAGAATAGCCTCGCGAGGGTCTGTTCTTGGCTAGGGCGATGAACTGCTAGGGGAGTTCAGTCGCCTCTCTTTCTCTCTCTCTATGTCTCAGATGTGGATCCCTTTTCCGATCCCCCTACCCTGTGGGTGGCTAGTTCTATTTATAGGCGAAGGCCCCGGGCCTCTTCCCAAATATTGAGCGGGAAGGGCACCAACAATTGGCCATTTTGAAGGGGAACATCTAGTACACTTATCCTGACTAAAGTTGGCCCTCGCCTGCCAAAGACCCTGACGATGACGCTGGCTTGGGCTCCACGATGACCTCCGTCCTGCCGTGCTGCTGGTCTTGGTCTTGTTGCACCGAAATAGTTGCCTTTGCTTGATACCCTCGCCTGCGCTTGCCCCCTTTGCACCAAAGAGGAAACAAGGACTCTGCGCAGGCCGGCGCCCGCCTGGCGCCCGCCTGGCCTTGGTCGTCATGGCTTGCGTCACGGGCACCTCGTGAGGTACCCCGCCTTGATCTCTATGCCTCCTCACGAGCCAGCCTGACGAGGCCGTGCCTGAGGAAGCCTCCTGTCATCCGCCCCGCGAGGCTTGGCCCCTCGCGAGGGTCTTGTTGATGAAGATGGGCCATACTGGGCCACTCCTTGAGCCACGCCGCAGGCAGGAAAGTCTGGGTACCCCCGTTCCCAGAACGCCGACAGTAGCCCCCAGGCTCAAGGCGCGCTTGGACTTGGCTTAGCAGAGAAGCGAAGAGGCAGTCGGCGCCTTGGCCCCAATAACTCGCGACCATGGGCGTCGCGTGGCGGTTGATTGGACGTGGGCGTCCTGGCTCCCCACGGCACCTTGGCAACTGCACAAATCGATAAGGGAGCGGTACCCGTCTAGTCTTACCTTCTTTGCCTTCTCCTTCGTTGCTCAGATCCCCTTTCTTGCTCCTGTCCTTCTTGCTTCCGAAATCCCCAGATCTACTCCAACCCTGCATCCCAGCAAGACATGGCGCCTCGCCAGACTCCAGTCGGAGCATGGTACTCGCCCGCTCTGGATCCTCCGAATGTGTTGGAGGAGAACCTTGCTCGGACGCGCCAGATGATGGCGGCGCAAGGCAACGACGGGGCGGTTGCGCTCGAAGTTAGCTCCGCCCTTCCTGAGGGCAGGGGAAGCACCTTCTACCCGCTCTTCGTGAGCGCCATCGCTGCCGGTCTGGTGCCCCCTTTTTCCGAGTCCTTCCTTTCTGTTCTCCACCATTACAACCTGCAGGCTCTGCACCTCCATCCCAACTCTGTTCTTCTCCTGGCGATTTTCGCCTACTACTACGAGGCTCATGTCAGGGTGAGGCCTTCGGTGGCCTTGCTGCACCATTACTTCTACCTCCGGGTCTCCTGCGACCCCATCACCGCGTGGGCGAGCTTTGTCGCGCATGGCAGCTCTAATGCCATCTCGAAGCCCGGGAAGAGGATTGAGGGCTTCAGGAGCAAGTGGGTCATGGTGGATGCTGGGCGCATCCACTCCCGGCTGATTCTGCCCACGGGGCAGCCCATGTCTGTTGACGCTTTGTCCCGCGAGGAGCTCGTTGATCCCCACGCGAAGCCGGTGCTGGAGATGATGGATGCGGACTTGTGGCCGGACAACATGGCGACAACGAAACTGACCGGGGCATCGTTTCTGAGGGAGTTCCTGGAGCACCGGGTGGCTCGGCTCTGGGAACACTCGCTTCCGCTGTGGAAGCTCGGGGGGGGGGGGGCGATGCCGCCCTTCGCTCGAACCCCGAAGCCCTGGCCGACGAGGATCTGGCCGCGGTCCTCCAATCCTTGGTTGGGGGGAATGTGGCAAGGTTGGAGGATGCTCCCGTGCCCCTGTTCCTTCGGGATGATTGGGAGCGGGTGGTGAACTTAATGTCCGCTTTCAATGGGGACGTGCTCGTTCTCGCGGACGTTCCAGAGGACCCGGCGGCCCTGGCGACGGTGAACGTGTCTTCCGGCAACTCCAGCGGAGAGGAGGAAGAGGAGCCTGATTTGGAGGCGACCGACGGGGAGTCGAGAGCGTCCCTCCCTCGGCGTAGGTCCCGCACTCTTCGCCTCATGCTGGATGACGACGAGGACGGTGACGAGCAAGGTGGCGAGAGCTCGCCCTCGATCCTGAAGAAGGATAGGACGGGGCTGGTTCCCCGCGGGTCTGCTCCGGCTCCGAGGCGATCTGCAGACGTGCCTCCTGCTCCCGAGCCTCTTGATGTTGATCCCAGCATCCGGCTCTTGGGCTTCAAGTTCGGCCGGAGGTTGTTTGAGCCCACGAGCGATGACGAGTAAGTGCTCGATTCTCGTTTTGCTTCTTGCTTTGTTGTTGTGGCTTGATGTCCATATTCCTTGGCTAGGCCGGTGCCTGTGGCGAAGAAGCTGAAGGGGGCTCCTAAGGCTTCGTACGGGGCAGGACCCCCACCCGCAGGAGGAGGGGGCGACAAGACGCGGGCCTCTCCTGCCCGATCATCCTCGCGAGGCCTGGCGGGGCTAGCTGGAGCGAGCTCAGCCCCCATGGCCCAAGCGACTCCCGAGGTGTCTTAGCCTGACGCCACTACCGCAGTCGTCGGGGCGCCGAAGGTCCTGACTCATGGTGCTTCTAATTGCGCTGTCATCTTCTCCTCCTACTCCACCAACTGCCATCTCTCCGACCCCTTCTACTGTCCTGGACCGTGCTGCTGCTGAGCTGGACCGGCTGCGGAAAGATCTTCTGGGCACCGACCCTTGCTTGGTGCCCGGGCGCCTGGAGCTGGCTTCTGGTTGGGTCCGCTCTGATGCTTCAGTCCGAGCGGCACTGGCTCAGGCCACGACAACTTGTGACGAGGAGAAGCAGGCCATCCTCGAGGCGAAGGCCGCTCGCGAAGCCGCCTTGGGTGAGGTAGCAGATGTCCGAGGTCGCTGCGAGGCGCTGGAGAGTGAGCTGCAAGGCCTGCGCGACCAGCTTGTCAAGGAGGCCCGTGTCCACCGGGAGAAGAAGGAAGACGTGAAGGCTCACGAGGCTGCTGCCAAGGACCGGGATGCCAAGCTTAACGAACGCCAAGGCCGCTTGGGTGCGCTGGAGCAGGCGTTGGAGGCGAAGAGGATCGAGCTGGACGGCAAGGCGCGGGTCCTGGCCAAGGACCGCGTGGCCATCGTGAAGCTGGAGGTGAAGGCTCACACCTTGCTGAAGTCGCTCTATGATAGTGGCCTGGAAAGCCCGCTGGCCAGCGCCGAGGAGGGCCCCGCCAAGCTGCTTCCCTTCCTGGTCCGCGCCCTCGAAGATGTTGCCCTCGGCCTTGGCCCCACGGCTAAGGCTGAGGTGCGTTTTCTTTCTTCTGCAGTGCTGACGCGCGTCTTCACCCACGTCTACCTTCGCGACCCTGACGTTGACCTTGATAGCCTGCTGGAGCCCGTGAGCGGCTAGCTTGCCGCCGTCGCTGCCGAGGACGTGAAGGGTCGAGCGGAGGCTCTGCTGGCAAAGTTCCGGGCTTTCAGCGCCAAGCCAAAGCGAGGCGCTGCCGATCCTGGGGCTCCACGAGGCGAAGTTGCCCAGCGCAGCTCCGCCATCACCGATGGCACCGCCAGAAAGTGATCCCTTCGCGGCTCCCGTCCTGCTTTTAGCTCCTGCAACATGCATCATGCCTCATGGAGGCGTTTAAACTTGTGTTTGGCGTTGCCAAAGTACTCTATGGACTGTAATATTTGCTTTTGAATTCCATGAGATTTGCGTTTTTCCTTCCTACTTGCTTCTATTCTATGTCGGCAGAGCCCGGCCCCGCGCATACCTCAGCCGCCGTTAGCCCCGACCGGAAACTAGGACGGGACCAAGGAGTGAGGGGCTACGTGACAAGTTAGCCTCCTGAGTCGCGATGTTTAGGAGCCCCCCTTGACGCACGAACAGCAAGTAGGGAGGTGGAATGTATGGGTGAATTTACCATTCTACGTCGGCAGGGCCCGGCCCCGCGCATACCTCAACCGCCGTTAGCCTTTCGGAACTAAGGGGTGAGGGGCTACGTGACCACTTAGGCTCCTGAGTCGCGATGCTCAGGAGTCCCCCTTGACGCTCAAACAGCCTTCGTACCTTGGCTCCGCTCGGGGAGAGGCGTGCGACGAACCAGGCCCGAGGGGCCTGGCTGGGTGGCGTGCGCCTGGGCGTGACCCGAGCATAGCCCCCGTGCCCAGCCCCCTCGCGCGGCACTCCCGAGGGGAGGCGTTACGATGAGGCCGGACACTAAGCTCTAGGCTCCCTAAGGTTGATGCGGCCGAGGGCCACCCTCAGTTGTTTATCACCAACGCGGAGCATAGCGCTTCCGTATGTGTACGGGCATAGCCGCTCCTCGGCAGTGTCGTCAGCCAGCACGGAGCATGGTGCTTCCACTGGTGCGTGGAGGGGGCTCCCCTCCGGGAGGAACCCCTAGGCGTGTACAGCCCCGCTCTGACACGTGGCTGGCACGGTAGGGCCTGACGAGGTGTGTCGGTGTCAAAACCGGCGGATCTCAGGTAGGGGGTCCCGAACTGTGCGTCTAGGCGGATGGTAACAGGAGACAAGGGACACGATGTTTTTACCCAGGTTCGGGCCCTCTTGGTGGAGGTAAAACCCTACTCCTGCTTGATTAATATTGATGATATGGGTAGTACAAGAGTAGATCTACCACGAGATCAGAGAGGCTAAACCCTAGAAGCTAGCCTATGGTATGATTGTTGTTCGTTCTATGGACTAAAACCCTCCGGTTTATATAGGCACTGGAGAGGACTAGGGTTACATAGAGTCGGTTACAATGGTAGGATATCTACATATCCGTACCGCCAAGCTTGCATTCCACGCCAAGGAAAGTCCCATCCGAACATGGGACGAAGTCTTCAATCTTGTATCTTAATAGTCTTGGAGTCCGGCCAAAGATGATAGTTCGGTTATCCGGACACCCCCTAGTCCAGGACTCCCTCAGTAGCCCCTGAACCAGGCTTCAATGACGACGAGTCCGGCGCGCATATTGTCTTCGGCATTGCAAGGCGGGTTCCTCCTCCGAATGCTTCATAGAAGATTTTGAACACCAGGATAGTGTCCGGCTCTGCAAAATAAGTTCCACGTACCACCGTAGAGAGAATAATATTTACACAAGTTCAATCTGCTGACGTATTTCGTGGCGTGACGTCACACCACGGCCAAGCCTTTATTTGAATTGCTTTTACTGTTCCACCTCAGCGCGTTTAGCGAAGCGGTTTCCTTGGCACGTCTTGTCAAAGCAGAGATCGTGTCCCCTTATTCCGGGATTTTCATCAATACGGGCGTGGGTAACCCAACCGCGCCCGTTGGAACGCCCCCTCTATCGAAGGCGAGTCCCAAACGGCCACGGGGAGGGCTCTTGGTATTCAACCTCTTTATAACGAGACCAAGGCCTGCTCCTTTCTTTCAATATCAATCGAATCCGCCCCTCGCCTAGAGTTCCAACACCCAAAGCTCCAGATTCAGGCGCTTCGGACCTTCGACAATGTCCGACTCCGACCTGCAAGGCCAGTGGATGCCTTCTTCCGTCATGAAAGAAGACGTGCTAAAGCTGAGAGACGCCAGGTATCTAACCGGTGAAATTTCGCATAGGCTGCCTGCCCAAGGGCAAGTTATTCCTACTCCCGAGCCTGGTAAGAGCGCGGTGTTCGTGTCTCACTTCCTTCGGGGTTTAGGCTTCCCGACGGACCCCTTCATGAGGGGGCTCATGTTTTATTATGGGCTGAAATTCCACGACTTGGATCCGGAGTCCATCCTCCACATCTCATCATTCATTTTCGTATGCGAAGCCTTCCTCCGCATCACCCCTCACTTCGGATTGTGGCTCAAGACCTTCAATGTGGAGCCGAAGATGATCGAGGGGCAGCAGGCAGAGTGCGGAGGGGCTATTATAAGCAAGAGTGCTGACGCTCCATGGCCCGAGGGCTCTTTTCAAGGGGAGCTTAGTTTGTGGCAACAGGAGTGGTTCTACATCACCGCTCCCAGGGGCACCAGATGGGTGGCGCCACCTACATTTTGCTCGGGTCCTCCACAATGGCTGGCGTCATGGGTCAACAAAGGGCTTGACTGGGGGCCGTCCAAGGACGTACCTCTGTTGCAGGGCCGTATTCGAGATCTCCAAGAGAGGTAGATCAATCTGGTAGTAGTGGCGCAGGTCATGCTGATTCGACGCCTTCTGCCCTGCAAACGTCACCCCCTCCGCCTGCGGGAATTCAATCCGGAGGACCGCGAGCTCTCCTGCACTTCATGGGCTCGACGCCCGTGGAGATGTATAAACTGTTCTTCGGATCACAAGAGATTCGTCCGGACTTGACCGAGGACGCAGGTCTGAGCTGCAATCGCCCGGATACTCAAGTAGGTAGTCCTGTGCCCGGACACGCTATCCGCACTTTTATCATAAACTTGCCCTCTAAAGAGCTGTCCCTTGAACAGGAGTGGATAGCGAAAGCAAAACTAATAAGGTGTCCGGCCCCCCTCCCTGAGACCACGCCGGATCCTGTGTTAACCAGGATGCTGGAGGCTGTGCCTTTGGAAGAGGGCAAAGGGGGGGAACAAGGAAACTACTTCCTCCGCGAAGGAGGCTTGCAAAGAAGGGGGGCCGAGAATCCCTCCCTCCAGGGGGAGAAGAGGACCGCTTCTGAAGATCCGGAGGCCAAGGCCTCAAAGCGGGGGAAGAAATCTTCACCAGAGGGTCCTGCGCCAGGAGAAGCCTCGGCCGCACTATTTCCCCAAGGGAATCAGCCCTCCAGCGAGCCGTAAGTAGAAAGGGGAGTTTTGTAATAAGGGACATCCCTGTTTTTATTTCTGAAGATAACCGAAGTTTTACCTTGTAGTTCGGATCTCAGCCCTTCTCGTGAGCTCATCTTTGGGGATCTTCGTCCGAGATGATGGAGAGCGAACGCCTCCATCTGCCACACCGTCGGCGGGCGGGCGACCACGAGGTGTCGTCGCGGAGGGTTTCCCGAGTCCGCGGGGCGGAAGGTCCGCACCAACCGTGTACGGTCGGAGGAGTGAAGGATCTGCTCGGCGAAGCGTCTATCTCGTAAGATCACCGTGCGTTAATGGGTACGGTGATTGAAAGGATTTCATTCCCTGAGAGCGGATTGCATGAAGCCGTCAGAAGTTTACTGACGGGGTTTGAGGTACGCGAAAATGATATACCTTCTGACAGTTTTGCATATAGAATGCACCCTGTATAGATAGTAGCCCCTAAGACTCGGTATGTTGTCAAAGGTGACAGCGTGCCGAGGATCATAATCTCAGTTGTAAGATGTCGCCTTTCCTATATAGGTGGCGGAGCATTCGGTGGCCAGCCGGATTGATGGATTTGCCGAACTGAAGCGGCAACTTGACGTTGCGGATGCGGACATCACGCTGGTCAATAAGCGACTTGACGAGTCACAAGGTATGCAGCCTCTCCGCGGACACCTGGTAAGGGAGCTTGACGCAGGTGCCTTACAACATGTATGCTTAATGCAGATGGTGCTGCTGCTATGGAGGACCTTCGGGCGGAGCTCGCCCGAGCCAAGGAGCAAGCCACAAGAAGTAATGCGGCTGCCTTGAAGGCGGTCGAAGAGCTAAAAGCCGAACTGGCTGCTCACTGCCGAAGCAGGGAGGAAATGGCTGAGATGGCCGTGAAGCTGAAGAATGCTACCGACCGCTGCGAGTTTCTTGAAAAAGAACGCCGAGTGGAGCAAGAGGACCTGAAGAAGGCCACCGCCGAAGCCAAGGATGCCCGCTCCACGATGAGAGCTATAAAGTAGGAGCTACGTCAAGCCGGGGATATCGCGGCTGGAAAGCCCTTTCTGCTGCGGAGGAAGTTCACGGATCTAAAGTATGCTTAGTTGGGCCAGCCATGGGGTGCGGAGGATGCTTATCTGGATTTGGCAGCGAGTGCTGCAGACGTGGTTGCACACTTCCGAGGCCAAAAGGATCACGGAATGGAAGAGCTTTTTTGGTCGCAGTTCCATAGTCCAGAGCGTCCACTTCCATTAACCGATCGGTTAGCCGAATGGGCTGAGCTAAATAGGTTGTCCGGACTTGCCATGAAGGATGTCGTGACTCATTTGTGGCCAAAAAGGCCCGAGTCGAAGAGTTATTTTGGCTTGGTGCAGCAGTTCCTTGATGCGGTGCCGCATATCGATGCAATGAAACGGTCGGCATGCATAGAGGGTGCACGGATGGCTCTTGCCCGTGTCAAAACATACTGGGCAGAGATGAAGGCCACCGACGTTGCATCCCAGGATTCGGACAGAAGCCGAGTACCTGCCGAGCACTATTTTGAGGAAGTCCTGCAGGGTGCTCGTTTAATAGAGACGCAGTGCTCGACGAATATTATGTTCAAATGACATGTATGATTTGTGAAACCATGTTTCAAATATAATATAAGGGCTTTTTATACTTGTGCGTTCAAGTATTGAAATACCTCCTGTGCGGCCGTTAATGTATATATGTATATAACATGAAAGATGGCAGTCTTCGGCTTCAGCCCCCACGCACATAGTGCGGGGGTGTTTGCAAAAAAGCGCATTTTCACACTTAATCCAACGTGTTGGTCCTGTGAAGGAGGTGCTAGCGTAGCAAACTAGGCAACCAGACTATAATGCTTTATCACTTTCACTTAGCCATAGGAGTTCGATGGTGGGGCTACTATATAGCCCCTAGGGGTACCGCGCTCTCCGAATTCGGGGCGCGTATGTGCCTGACCGGGAAATGGTCCTTCGTTAAAGCGGGGGAATTCTAAACATTCCGGTGGTCGATCGAGTGGTTGACCAGTCTCTCGCTATATCATGACAGTCAATTTTCGGCTTTCTCTCTTGAGTGCGCACTGGACGAACCGGGCACAATCGCAGAGTTCTCCGGTGCCGCGTTAGCCGATAGAGCGGAGCGTATAGCAGCAAAACACGAGGCGGGCAAACCCAACATTTGGCCAAAGACATGATTCGAGCTGATGCATATAAGGCCTAACTCCGGGCCTAACACTCCCTAAGGTATTCGATCTTTATGAAAACAGGCAGAACAATGCCCTAAGCCCCTAATGTCCAGGTATGCGCAAAAATTTCTGGCGCGGCCGATGCCAAAACGCCAGCCTCCTCCTTGGTTATAGCAAGAAACCGGGGGATGTGTATCAACAAGAGACAGTAAAAAAGGTTTACGCAGGGTCTTAATCTGAAAAGAATCCTTGAAATGGGTCCCTGCTGCACGTCTGCGCCTGTGTCTCCGTTGTGCCGTATCCTGGACGAGTGTAGCACGGTGTTCATCTGTAAAAGAGAAGAACTTAGTTGGGAAGGAAAAAGACCGTGCGAAGAATGTATTTTAAAATAAACAGAGTATGATTCAAAAAATGAATAAAATTGAGATTTATTGTCTCTTGTTGTACATGCGTGGAGCCCCTTGTAAGGGGGTACGCGGTTAGTAAGCCCCTTGTTTATTTATATCGGACTCGCCTAACCGTGTCCGGGGTCTGAATGACCTGTTAGGTGCTTTGATTAGCAAAGCCGGATTAGTGTGCGGCTGTCAAGGCAGTCTCACGTCCTTCCGTATTCGAGGAACACTCAAAGTTTCCCTTTAGTGAGATGATGCCGCGTGGACCGGGCATTTTAAGTGTAAGAGATGCGTAATGCGGTATTGCGTTAAAGCGGGCGAAAGCTTCGCGCCCCAATAGTGCTTGATAACTACTTTTAAATGGGGCGATGTGGAAGACTAACTTTTCGCGACGGAAGTTGCCGGATGAGCCGAGCACAACTTCTAGTGGTAGAGAGCCCGTACAATGGGCATATGGGCCTGGCGTCACTCCTTTAAAGGAAGTGTTGCTATGGCGAATTTTGGTTGGGTCTATCCCCATTCTGCGGATTGTGTCCTGATATAGCAGGTTTAGATCACTACCACCGTCCATTAGGACTTGTGTAAATTGTAGTCCGTCGATTATAGGATCTAATATCAAAGCAGTCCATCCTGCGTTCCGGATACTTCCGGAGTAATCTTGATGGTCGAAAGTGATTGGTTTTGACATCCAGTGTCGGGACTCCGCTGGGGTGGACCGTGCAGCGCGTATTTCGATGGGCGCCGCTTTATTTTTCCCTGTTGTCACTTGAAGTGAGTTTACCGTTTTGACCTCTTGTGGGAAATTCTTTTGTTTTTGGGTGCTTTGCTTCTGGGGTTCGTCATCGTCCTCACTTGGTGTGTCGAGCCACTTGTGTTCGACGTTAAGTCGGCCAGACTGTTTGAAGACCCAACAATCTCTGTGGGTATGGTTTGCAGGCTTCTCGGGGGTACTGTGGATTTGGCATATCTTGTCCAAGATTTTGTTTAGGTTGGATAGCTCGTCGCTGCTGTCCTTAAGAGGTAGTTTTTTATTGTTCTGCCGAGACCTTTTGAATCCGGCGTTGACTGCCGTGCTCTTCGAACTGTTTCCCTTAGTCCGGCGCTGGTCCTTGCTGCGTCGTGGTTTCCCATTTCCATCCCTGACCTCGGACGTACTTGGGTCGCTGGTACTGCACCTTGCCAGCCAGCTATCCTCCCCCGCGCAAAAGCGGGTCATGAGGCTTGTTAATGCGGCCATTGTTCTTGGATTTTCCTGGCCGAGGTGTCTGGCGAGCCATTCGTCTCGGACGTTATGTTTGAAAGCTGCTAAGGCTTCGGCGTCCGGACAGTCGACTATTTGGTTCTTTTTGGTGAGGAACCTATTCCAGAATTTGCAGGATGACTCTCCGGGCTGTTGAGTTATGTGACTTAAATCGTCTGCTCTGGAGGGCGGACATAAGTCCCCTGAAAATTTTCCCAAAACGCATCCTCGAGCTCCTCCCAACTTCCAATTGTATTTTCTGGGAGGCTTTTGAGCCAATGCCGTGCTGGCCCTTTGAGCTTGAGGGGTAAGTATTTTATGGCGTGGAGGTCATCTCCTCTAGCCATGTGTATGTGCAGGATGTAATCCTCAATCCAGACTCCAGGGTCTGTTGTTCCGTCGTATGCCTCTATGTTTACGGGCTTGAATCACTGAAATTCATGATCCAAAGACCTCATCGGTGAAACATAGGGTGTCGGCACCCTGTATTTGGGTGTGCCGTGATGTTCGAATACTCGACGTGTTGTATTGCTTTCTAGAGCTTGCTTTCTTGGCCCATAGATAGACCTGACTCGGCCATCCTTTTGGTGCGGATCCTTATGCGGATCGCGTGCCGGCTTGTGTGCGGTGCCACTTGCCGCTCTTTGTTTGTCATGTGGTCGTCTATCCGACCGGGCGTCCTCTTTTTTCTTTGATTGTGGGGGCTCTATGGCCTCCTTGTCAAATTCGGGCAGTAGTTTGTGCTTCGGGTAGCTCTTTATTTGGCGACTATCGCCGTATTTGTCTGCGGTCTTGAGTACTTTGCTCCATCTCATTCTGAGTACGTCTTCCGCTGTTTTGAGCTTCCGCTTCTGCTTCCTCAGACTACATGCAGTGGTGACGAGCCTTTTGTGGAGGTTCTTCTGCTCCAACGATGAGTCCGGCGTGAGAATGTCCGGACTGTTGTTTTCGCCGGGGACGAATTGTTTATCCAAGTTATCCTGTTCGGATGGTTGCTCGAGGGCATGTTCGTCGTCCACCGGTTCGCCCTGCTCTATGGCTGGGTCTGTATGGTTGCTGTCTTTGTCGAGGCGGGACTTTGAGTGGCGCTTACGTCGCCGTTTTGACTGCTTTTCGAGGGAATTATCCTTCGCAGCGTCCCGTTGTTCCTTGTTATCGCTTCCTTTAGGCGTGTCCACCATATATACATCATGAGTTGAGGTGGTCTTCCAGTGCCCTGTAGGCGCTGGTTCTTGGTCGTCTCTGGCATCGTCGTCATACTGTCGATGTCTTCGGAGTCGAAGTCTAGCATGTCGGTTAAGTCATCGACAATGGCTACAAAGTGGGTGGTGGGTGGGTTTTGAATTTCTTCATCGTCCGCATCCCAACCTTCTTGACCATAATCCGGCCAGGGATCTCCTGATAAAGAGAGAGACTTTAGTGAATTCAGGATGTCGCCAAAGGGCGAGTGCTGAAAGATGTCTGCAGCGGTGAACTCCATGATCGGTGCCCAATCGGATTTGATTGGCAGGGGCGGGAGGTTCGGAGTCCGGAGGGGAGTCCGGCACCTCGGAGTCATGGGCTTTGTGAAGGACAGGGTTGGTATTCGGCTCTATCGCCGTAGAGGTAGCAGCCCCCGAGGCGGTGTCTAACCACCCGTCCTTGATCGGCGCGGTCGGCTCCGAGCTAAGGGTCGGAGCGGACACTTGTGCGGCCTCCAAGGCACTGTCCGGCGGCAGAGCTAGATCATGCCCATCGTGACAGTGCGGCGCGCTTGGTTGTGGCTCGAATCCGTCGAAGATCAAGTCTCCGCGGACGTCAGCCGCATAGTTCAAACTTCCAGATCTGACCTGATGGCCAGGGGCGTAGCTTTCAATCTTCTCCAGATGGCCAAGCGAGTTGGCCCGCAGTGCAAAGCCGCCGAATACGAAGATCTGTCCGGGGAGAAAAGTCTCACCCTGGACCACGTCGTCGTTGATGATCGAAGGAGCCATCAGGCCTATAGGTGACGACACAGAGGAACTCTCAATGAAAGCACCAATGTCGGTGTCAAAACCGGCGGATCTCGGGTAGGGGGTCCCGAACTGTGCGTCTAGGCGGATGGTAACAGGAGACAAGGGACACGATGTTTTACCTGAGTTCGAGGCCCTCTCGGTGGAGGTAAAACCCTACTCCTGTTTGATTAATATTGATGATATGGGTAGTACAAGAGTAGATCTACCACGAGATCAGAGAGGCTAAACCCTAGAAGCTAGCCTATGGTACGATTGTTGTTCGTCCTATGGACTAAAACCCTCCGGTTTATATAGGCACCGGAGAGGACTAGGGTTACACTGGGTCAGTTACAATGGTAGGAGATCTACATATCCGTACCGCCAAGCTTGCCTTCCATGCCAAGGAAAGTCCCATCCGGACACGGGACGAAGTCTTCAATCTTGTATCTTCATAGTCTTTGAGTCCAGCCAAAGATGATAGTTCGGCTATCCGGACACCCCCTAGTCCAGGACTCCCTCAAGGTGTATCTGGGCACCCGTGAGCCAGCGCGGGACTCACGGGGCCCTACCTCAAGGCGGGTTGCGCCTGACTCTGGGCCTTTACTTGTAATGTGTTCCTGCAAATCTGGTTAGATGTCGGTGCTCTACGTCCTCGGGTCCTGGCCCTCGAGCGGGCTCAGCCGTCGCTGGTATGCCAGGTCGCGATGCCGTGGACAAGGCCGGAGGGTGAGGGTTGGAGAGCCAGTAAGAGCCCATGAGTCGCGATGCTCAGGTACCCCCCCTTTAACGAGCAAGCAGCCGACATGAAGAAAGAAGGGTGCCATAGGCAGGCATCAAACAACGATCATGATGGGTCAAACGCACGACCCGAATAAACGCGAGAGGGATACATGCCACCGGGTCTGGCCCGGGTAGCTTGGGGATAATGCAGCCCGAGGGGTGCCCCCGATAAAGTAAGATGAAAACATGAACTAAAGGGATACATGCCGCAGGATGGACCCACGCGGCCTGGGAATGATGCAGCCCTAGGGGGCGCTCCCAGCTGAAAATGAAACTCAAAGGATGTCACCTGATGATGCTGAAGATGTAGGGATGCTGAAGTAGCGGACGGCGTGCGCTGCGGGAGACGATCTTCATGAGCCCCCAGGCCCAGGGGCCTCGGGAGGCTCCGGAGGCGCTGGCGGCTCCTCATGGACCATCTCCATCTCCGCCAGGAGTGCGGAGTGCCTGACCGCCTGAGCCTCCAAGATGCTCCTCATGAGGCGCCGACTTGAGCAGCCTGCTCGGCAGTCAGTAAGGCATGCGAACATAGCTGTGGGGTGGACCTTCGCAGCGCCCCATGCGTGAGGGCCAGAGGCGCTCTTGAGAGGCGTCTCAGTTGAGTCCTGGTATGTCGGTGCAAACGCGCAGCCCACCATCCTCGCCTGGATGGGGAGCTACGGTGGGTAAGCGGCGGCTGCCACTCATCACTCTTGACTCCTGCAGCTCCTGAATGATCTCGCTGACGAATTCCTGAGGGTTTGGCCCTCCTTGCCTTGCTCCTTCCTGAGGGAAACGTGCGTTGAAGCACGCTTCCAAGTGGTGCCCAAGCGCTCCCTCGTGATCTTAGCAAAGTCGATGGCCCTCCAGGAGAGAGCCCCCGAGCCTTGCTCTAGGAGGGCGCTGGGCGCGCCTTCCTATGCGACAAAATGAGGTGCCCCCTGAACAGGCGCGGACCCTGAGGGGCCTGCCTCCCGAGGGGCCGGGCCAGGCGATGTCTTCTTCTTCTTAGGAGCAGCCTCGGGAGGCCTCCCGTTCCTGTGATCTGGGTCTTCAATTGATGCGGCTTGGAAAGCACGTTCCAGAGAACACACGGCGTCTCTCTCTTCACAGGGCACTGTGATGACCCCACCGCTTCCTGGCATCCTGAGGACATTGTAGCTGTGATGGGTCACGGCCATGAACTTGGCCAGGGCTGGGTACCTGAGGATGGCATTGTACGGCAGGCGGATGTGAGTGACATCGAAGTCAATGAGCTCGGTGCAGTAGTTGTCGCGCTTCCCGAAGGTAACAGGAAGGCGGACCTGCCCTATCGGAACCGTGGAACCATCAGTGACTCCTGAGAAGGCTTGGTTGGTTGCAGCTGATTGTATGGCACTTGGAGATTGTTGAAAGTCTCAACGGATAGGACATTGAGCCCTGCTCCGCCATCGATGAGGGTCCTGGTGACTTGCACATTGCTGATGATTGGGGAACAATGCATTGGGAGCACTCCTGCTGTGGCCGCGCACTTGAGCTAATCCGCTGAGTTGAACGTTATAGCGCACGCTGACCACCTGAGAGGGCATGTGGCCTCAAGCTTGGGGAGGACTACATTCACTTCGTGAGCAAACTGCTTGAAGATGCACTGAGAAGCCGGGGCTTGTGCGCCGCCTAAGATGCAAGTGATTGCGCGCGGCTCCTGGAAGCCTCCAGCCCCCTCGTCCTAGTGATCGTCTTCATTCCTCCTCGGCTGTGGTGGCAGAGGAGGGAGGCCCACGTTGCCTTGTGGGCGATCCTCGCGAGGCTGATCCCCCCCTCGCGAGGTGGGTCCCTCCAACCTCCCTCACGAGGCTGGTCCTGCCAGCGGTCCTCGCGAGGTCGGTCACGCCACCCTTGGTGAGGGCCACGGTCTTCCCATCGTCCTCCACCTCTTCCTCCTCCTCGGCCATAGCCCCTGTTGCTGCGCTCGGGGCGTCGGCTAGCACGCACGTCTTGCACGGCCCTGAGCTCTTGGCATTCATTGTTGTTGTGGGTGTGGAGGTCGTGGTACACGCAGTACCGGCTGCCCTTGGGTGACTTAGGCTGATCCCTGCCTAGTTTGTGTCCGGCTCTGCCGCAAGCACGGCAGCCCCCTTGCGCTTCACGTCCTTGGCCTTGGGCTTCTTCTCTTCTGGATCAGCAGCTGGCAGCTCGAGGAGGGAAAGGCGCCCTTCCTCAGCCCTAGCGCACTTGGTCGCCAGATTGAACAGCTCCAGGGAGGTG
Organism: Aegilops speltoides; assembly: GCA_021437245.1. Lineage (NCBI taxonomy): Eukaryota > Viridiplantae > Streptophyta > Magnoliopsida > Poales > Poaceae > Aegilops > Aegilops speltoides. The sequence continues at coordinate 334,866,903 of CM038144.1, forward strand.
CACAGGTCCTCATGGATCGCGAGTTCCTCCTTCATCTTGACATCACGCACACCGTCGAAGAAGGCTGAGATGATGGCCTCCTCAGACACCTTGGTGATCTTAAGGCGAGCGCTGTTGAAGTGCTGGATGAACTTCTGCAGGGTCTCTCCCGGCTGCTGCTTGATGCGGCGCAAGTCGCTCATGGCCGGGGGCCGGTCGCGGGTGCCTTGGAAGTTGGCGATGAATCGGTGCGCATCTCGTCCCAGAGGATATCGTATCAGAGCCGAGTTCAGAGCAGTGCGGGCGCCGTCCTTGAGCGCCATGGGGAACCCGTTCGCCATGACCTTCTCGTCCCTATTGGCGGCTTCGATGCCCAACTCGTAGAGCTGGAGGAACTCAGCAGGGTCAGCCGTGCCATCGTAGCGCGGGGGCAGGTCTGGCTTGAACTTTCCTAGCCAGGCCACGCTACGCAGCTCGGCAGAGAAGGCACGACAGCCTGCAGTGGCCGCGGGAGCCCTTTGGTGACGGAGAGCTTGATCTTGCGGGTGTCTATGCGCTGCATCCAGGTGCAGCGCAGGGTCTAGATGCGCTGAAGCAGGAGTGCGTTCGTGCCGAGCCGGTGCGGGGAGCACACGGGCGGCCTCCTGGGGATGAGGGATCTCTTGGTAGCTCTTCTCTTGCTGTGCTGGCGCCGGACGGAGTGGGTTCCGCCCAGGGGCCATGCGCCTTGGGGCCAAGGCGCCTTCTTGAGGGGGAGGCGGCTGAGGCGCCCCCGGAGCTTCGTCACCCACGCAGGGGCAGGGCACGGTGCAGTGAGAGGGATGGTGCGGGGGAGCCCCCAGCGGCACTGACGAGCTCGGTGATGCAGGCGAGCCACTCGTCGTAGAGGTCGTTGACGGGACGGTCGTGCAGGAGCTCCCGTGCCAAGAGTAGCGCGGCGTGCGCATCCGCAGGAGCGCGACGGGCGTGGATGAGGAGCCGCCGGAGTCGGCGACGGGTGGCGGCGCGCCCTTCGCCGCCTTGAAGGATCACAGGGCGACGCTGCTGCTCGTTCCCCGCCGGGCCGGTGGCGGCGTTGACGGCAGGCGACGGGGAATGGCGGGGATGCCCGCCGAAGGCGCCGTCTGGGCGACGCAAGTGGCGAGAGCGGCCTGGCGCTTGGCGTGGGCGCGACGTGCGTCTGACATGGATGGGACGGGCGGTGAAACACGAGGCGACGGAAGGCAGATTCTGGCACACCCCTACCTGGCGCGCCAAATGTCGGATTTCGGGTTCCGGCAGACCCTCAAGGTTCGAACACTGGAGTGTGCACGGAGATCACACCTCCGGCCTACCCATGTCTCACCGCCTCGCCAGGATCTAAAACTACACGAAGAACAACACAAGGGACACGAGGTTTATACTGGTTCGGTCGACCATTATGGTGTAATACCCTATTCCAGTTTGTGGTGTGGTGGATTGCCTCTGGGGCTGACGAAGAACAGTACAAGGGAAGAACAGCCTCGCGAGGGTCTGTTCTTGGCTGGGGCGATGAACTGCTAGGGGAGTTCAGTCACCTCTCTTTCTCTCTCTCTCTATGTCTCAGATGTGGATCCCTTTTCCGATCCCCTACCCTGTGGGTGGCTAGTCCTCTTTATAGGCGAAGGCCCCCGGCCTCTTCCCAAATATTGAGCGGGAAGGGCGCCAACAATTGGCCATTTTGAAGGGGAACATCTAGTACACTTATCCTGACTAAAGTTGGTCCTCGCCTGCCAAAGACCCTGATGATGACACTGGCTTGGGCTCCACGATGACCTCCGTCCTGCCGTCCTGCTGGTCTTGGTCTTATTGCACCGAAATGGTTGCCTTTGCTTGATACCCTCGCTTGCGCTTGCCCTCTTTGCACCAAAGAGGAAACAAGGACTCTGCGCAGGCCGGCGCCTGCCTAGCCTTGGTCGTCATGGCTTGCATCACGGGCACCTCGTGAGGTACGCCACCTTGATCTCTCCGCCTCCTCACGAGCCAGCCTGACGAGGCCGTGCCTGAGGAAGCCTCCTGTCGTCCGCCCCGCGAGGCTTGGCCTCTCGCGAGGGTCTTGAGCATGTGTTGATGAGGATGGGCCGTACTGGGCCACTCCTTGAGCCACGCCAAGCAGCCACAGCGAGCAAGTCTGGGTACCCCGCTCCCGAGCAGCCGATGTATAGCCGAGGGGGCTGATTTGCAACAATTTAACACGTAGAAGGGTTTTTTCGCAAAATTAGAGTTGAACTAAGGCGCGGACAACTTTTCCCGGACGGAGGGAGTAGATTGTATTTTCTTGTTGCAATCCATGTTAAATTCTCCTCATTCTTATAATCAAAACAAAGCTTTTACTAAACATATCGTTGATGCTATGATGCAATCTTTTGAAGAAAAGCTTTAATTAGAAGTTTCTATCCCTAGAAAACTTTATGATGAGTGAGAACCTACTATTAAGATTAAGATTAAAGATTATGAATTCCATGCTTTGTGTGATTTGGGTGCTAGTGTTTCCACGATTCCAAAAACTTTGTGCGATGTGTTAGGTTTCCGTGAATTTGATGATTGCTCTTTAAATTTGCATCTTGCGGATTCCACTATTAAGAAACTATGGGAAGGATTAATGATGTTCTTATTGTTGCAAACAGGAATTATGTGCCCATAGATTTCATTGCTCTTCATAGATATTGCAATCCTACATGTCCTATTATTCTTGGTAGACCTTTCCTTAGAACGATTGGTGCAACTATTGATATGAATGAAGGAAACATTAGATTCCAATTTCCGTTAAGGAAAGGCATGGAACACTTTCCTAGGAAGAAAATTAAATTACCATATGAATCTATCATGAGAGCCACTTATGGGTTGTGTTGGGGATATAAATATTCGATATGACCCGCCCAGGAGGGGCCGGGTCATACCACTGGCGGTTCATAATGAGAAGGCCCAAGAAGATGTTGAAGATGGCGGTTCATGAAGCAAGCTTACTGAAGGCCCAAGACCCGGAAGAGACTTGAGGTCCATGGGCATTAACCGTCATATGTTTAACTTGCATGTTAAGGAAAGTTTAGTTCTATCACCGAGCCAGACACGTTGTGTATGAACCAGTCGGGACTCCGTAAGCCGTCGGGCATCAGCCTGTGTATATAAAGGGGTGACCCGACGGTAGGTTAGGGCAGAAAAACAACAAGTCAAGAACTAGGTCAAGCATATTCGCTCCCTGGTAATCGAGACCCAAGCAATACAACCTAAAGTAGGAGTAGGCTTTTACCTCGTTGCGAGGGGCCAAACCTGGGTAAAAACTCTCTATGTCCCTTGTCCTGTTTTAACCCCTTCAAGCTAATTACATTGCGATGGCTCCACACCTAAGTCCTCATGCTAGGGCATCTGCCGTGATGATTCCACGACAGTTGGCGCCCATCGTGGGGCCAGTGCACGGTGGTTTCGAGTTCGTGAAGGGCAGCTTTGCAGGGCTCAAGGGATACGCTGTGGGCCGGATGACTAAGAGTCGTCGCGGCAAGCTCTACATTGATGACGCGGGATGGGGCTCTGAAGCCGACTCAATCGAGTATGGGTACAGGGCCCCCTTCGGCGGAATTCATGGCTTCATTGGCAAGATTGGTGAGTGAGAGGCTGAGTCGGGCAACTGCACCGACATCATCGAGACGACTCAGCGCGCGCGACCCACAAAGCTTCAAGCCGCCCCGTAGCATGTCTTTGTTGGCTTTATTCAAGGAGTGGATCTGGAAGGAGAATCTGAATCCGGTGGTGAGACAATCGTTTATTCAGGCGATGAGTCCTCAACCAGCAAGACCAATTCCATCTATCAGGTTCAGGATGGCGAGCTTGGAGGCTGTTCCGAGGGTGACAGTATTCCGGACCCCTATGAGCCGCCAAACCGGGTTACAATCTTCATGGTTGGTACATAGCTTGGGCAGAATTCTTCAACTATGGCAACAATGATCTCTGGTTTAGCAACGGCAGTGGCAACTGGGGCAGGAGGCCCTGTGCGCCCGCCGGCTCAAGTTTTATTTGAACTGTTGGATGCTCTAGCAACATTGTTAGCGGCGGAGGTGACCCCGGAGAACCAACTCAACATAATGCGGATGTTGCAAAGTTACGTGATGAGATAGCCCAAGGTAAAGAGGATCTAAATGCTGAGAACACCCGGATGGTGACGGAGTGAGCTGCCATGGAGAGGGAGGCAGAACGGCTTCAAGCAGAGAAAGTTCACTTGAGCTTGGACCGGGACGCATCAAACGTTGTCTTCAACAGAAGGCATGTGAGTCATTTACCTTCGGTTTACGATGCGAGGAATCTTTTCAACACGCCCGGGGCAGGAACCAGTAACCCACCTGGTGTGGATCGGGACGTTGAGGCGCCGGCGGCTGGAGCACCGGTTCAGCCTCGTGCTGCACACCCCCACGTTCGAAATCGACCCCTTAGCATGTTCCGATGCCCCCGAGTCATTTTTCTAATCCTTCGGATAACATGATAGCTACGGCTACTCGATTGGCGGCTCTCCCAGTTCAGGATGAGTCGCCAACGGTGACGGAAATAGGAGAGCCAGAGAGCTTCTTCAGATAGCAGTGGCTAATAGGCGGCCTATTCATATAGTCGTGATCGGATTCATTCAACCCCACGTCCAAGCCAGAGTTACAATAGACACATTGATGAACCGGCCGTGTCGAGCAGTGAGCGGCATTGCAATCAACCTATTAGGCCTGACCCACCGCGCTCTGGTAATGAGGCTCAGACTTTCGTGGACCAGGGCAGAGCGCGGCGTGAGGCAGAGTTGGCAGGTCAGCTACCGGCTCAACAACAATCTTCAGTTTATCCGTCAGCTTCTGTCGAGGCAGGAGTGTCCTCTAGAACCTTGGGCGTGCCGTGTTTGGTTCCGGCTCTATGCAATGAGCGCTTGCCTAAGGATTTCAAGGGCCCCGCAAGGTGCCTAACTACATGGCGGATCAGCCCCTAGAGGCTTGGATTGAGAGCTATGAGATGGCTATGGAGATGCTGGATGTCAGTGATGCTACATGTGCTAAGTATTTCACCATGATGTTGGATGGGCCGACTCGTACTTGGTTGAAAGGGCCGCCCGTTAATTCCATTGGGTCATGGGCGGAGTTGAAAAGGCAATTTATTCAAAATTTTAGAGACACATGCAAGCAGCCTATGTCAATTCTCGATTTGGATTCTTGCATCCAAGGTGAAGGTGAGTCAACAACCAATTGGGTGCGTTGGATCTCAGCTCTTATACACTCGTCGGATAGTATCAACGCTGGTTCAGCAGTCCTGATGTTAGAGAAGAATTGCCATTTTCTTCCCCTTACACAGAAATTGGGGAAGCTTAAGCTTTGCAATGCTATGGGGAAGCTCATGGCAGCTCTAGTTAAATATGCCAACTCGGATAGCACTAAAGACCTTGAGTCTGATGAGGAGAAGAATGGGAAAGGGAAAAAAACTGGCAATGCAAAGGGATAGCACAACACGGCAGGTCAAGGTGGCAATGGTAAACGTAAGGCGGACGGCGGTTTAGACTTCATGGCTAACACCAATACACAGAGTAATAACCAGCGTCGTAAAGGGAAAACACCAGCGCCCGGTTTGGAGGGCCGAAGTTCAACCTTGAGGCCATGATGAATCAGCCTTGCCCAAAGCACGAAACCCAAGATAAGCCAACCAGTCATTTGTGGAAGGATTGCTTCATCATGAGGGAGTATAGAAACTCTATTTTTTCCAGAATAATCATGGCCCGCATGGCGGTTCAGGATCCGGCTCTCATGGACCTGGTTTCGGAGGTGGCAGTTCAAGCTCTGGCTTCTAGGGACAAGGCAACCAAGGTGGTTTTAATCAGCAATCTGGCCAAGGAAATCAGCAGCACTAGTATGGTTATCAGAGCAATCCAAAGCAGCTGAATAGTGGTCAATATCATGTGTTCACCACAAGTCTGTGTAAGCCAGATCAGAAAATCCATAAGCGGGAGGTGAACTCCGTTGAGCCGGCAGTGCCTCGTTATTTGAGATGGTCTGAGCATCCTATTTTATGGAGCCGTGAGGGTCACCCGCCCCGAGTTGACAATCCAGGTCAGTTGGCATTAGTGGTAGCTCCACAAGTAGGAGGGTATAAGCTTACAAAGGTGCTCATGGATGGGGGCAGCAATATCAATATCCTTTATTATGAGAGTTTTCGTCGCATGAATTTGAATGACAAGGATCTTAAGACATCTTCTACTGTTTTCCATGGGGTGGTGCCTGGTAAGTCGGTGTATCCAGTGGGTAAGATAACACTAGAGGTGGCTTTCAGAGATGACCATGATTCCAAAGCTGAGAAATTGAACTTTGAAGTGGTTAAGATCAAAAGCCCATACCATGCTTTGTTTGGGCGGCCGGCTTACACCAAGTTTATGGCGCGGCCGTGTTATGTTTATTTGCAGCTTAAAATGCCGGGTCATAAGGGCACCATCACGGTGCATGGTGATAGATGGATTGCTCTGGACTGTGAAGAGGGTGATGCATCTTATGCTGAGTCAGCCTGTGCTACTGAGGAGTTAAAGTTTTATAAAGATAATGTTGACCTAGTGGATATGACGCCTTTGAAGAAGCCAACTATAGAAAAATGACCCCCTATTGAAGTTTAAGTCGGCAGATGACACTAAGTTGGTTGATTTTGTGCCCGGCGACTCGTCCAAGCAGGTCAGCAGTAGTGCTAATATGGATCCAAAATAGGAAAGCGCGCTCATCGAGTTCATCCGTGAGAGCCGGGACATCTTTGCATGGAAACCTTCTGACATGCCGGGTGTACCGAGGGAACTCGCTGAGCACACTCTTAATGTGGACCCGAAGTTTAAACCGGTCAAGCAATTCCTTCGCCGTTTTAATGAAGAGAGGCGTAAGGCAATTGGTGATGAAGTGGCCTGGCTCTTGGCGGCAGGGTTCATCATTGAAGTTTTTCATCCTGAGTGGTTGGCTAACCCGCTGCTGGTACTTAATAAAAATGACACTTGGCGTATGAGTGTGTATTATACAGATCTTAATAAGGCCTGTCCGGCTGACCCTTTTGCTCTCCCTCGTATTGATCAGATTATTGATGCTACGACGGGTTGTGAGCGTTTGAGCTTTTTGGATGCTTATTCTGGTTATCATCAGATCAAGATGGCAGTTAAGGACCAGGAGAATACAACTTTCATCACTCCCTTTGTAGCCTTCTGCTATGTGTCTATGCCCTTTGGGCTCAAGAGTGCCCAGGCGACTTACCAACGGTGTGTTCAGAATAGCCTCCATGACCAGATTGGGCGCAATGTTCATGCCTATGTGGATGATATCGTTGTGAAATCCAGGAAAAAGGAGACTTTGATAAATGATTTGAAAGAGACCTTTGACAATCTCCGGGTTTATAAGATGATGCTTAACCCGGACAAGTGTGTCTTTGGCGTGCCAACGGTTAAGCTTTTGGGTTTCCTGGTTTCTGAGAGGGGCATTGAAGCTAACCCGGAGAAGATAAAGACTATCACTTCTTTGGCTAAGCCGGCATGTATCAATGACGTCCAGCGTTTGCCGGGTCGTATTGCGGCTTTGAGCCGGTTTATAAGCTGCCTGGGAGAGAAGGCCATCCCTTTGTATCAAATGATGAAAAAGACAGATGGCTTTGTCTGGAGTGATGCTGCTAATGAGGCATTTGAGGCACTTAAGAGACAGCTGGCTGAACCGCCGATTCTTGCAGCTCCTATTGAGAAGGAGCCCTTGCTATTATACGTGGCTGCAAACAACAGAGCTATCAGTGTGGCAGTTGTGGTTGAAAGGAAGGAGTCAGTCAAGGAGTATCCGATTCAAAGGCCAGTTTATTATGTCAGTGAGGTGCTCATTGAGTCTAAGCAGCGATACCCACATTGGCAGAAGTTGGTATACGGCGTGTTCATGGCTAGCCGCAAGTTGAAGCAATATTTTCTTGGTCATCCCATCACTTTGGTTAGCTCTAGTCCATTGGGAGATATTATTCAAAACAGAGAAGCCACAGGTCGGGTAGCTAAGTGGGCCATTGAGCTTGGACCCCATGGCTTGAAGTATATGCCTAAGACAACTATAAAGTCTCAAGCACTTGTGGATTTCATCAATGACTGGACGGAATGGCAGATGCCTGAGGATAAACCGAATAGTACATATTGGACTATTCACTTTGATGGATCCAGGCAATTGGAAGGATCGGGGGCGGGAGTTATATTGATTTCCCCATGAGGTGATAAATTTTGTTATGTTTTAAGGCTGATGTTCCCTTATACTAACAATGAAGCTGAGTATGAAGCCTTACTCCATGGTCTTTGGATGTCTAAAGAGATGAATCTAAGCCGTTGAGGTGTTTTGGCAACTCAGACTTGGTGGCTCAGCAAGTGTCATGAACTTGGGATTCAAAGGATCCACTCATGGCGGATTATCGCCGAGAGGTTGATGCTATTGCTGGTCATTTCAAAGGTTATCAAGTGGAGCATGTGGATCGCAGGAAAAATGAAGCTGTTGATGCTTTAAGCCAGTTGGGGCCTCAGCGTAAGACGGTACCCCGTAATGTTTTCCTTGATGTTTTGCATAACCCATCTGTTAAGTTGCCCACGGAGGAAGATTTGGCAGTTCCTGACCGGGAGGCACTGTTGGTGGTGGCTCTCCATGTTATCCCTAATTGGACTGTTCCATACTTGGCTTTTATGACCCGAGGCGAGTTACCTGTGGATGAAACCTTGGTGTAGCGTCAAAGATGAGATTCTATCCCAATCATGTGATGAACTCATGATTGGGGCATAACCGCATTTCGAGCGCATAGCAAGGTGGATATCATTACGACATACCATGTACTGAATAGATGAGAATACAAGATAAAGGCTTACACTCGCCACAAGTTACAACATCCATACAACAATACATCAATACATAGCAATCATCAAGCACAAGAGCAGGATCCGACTACGGATGAAATCAAACGAAAAAGAAGAACGACATCCACCCTGCTAGCCCGGGCTCCCGATTTGGAACCTAAATCCCTTGATCAAAGAAGAAGCAGAAGTAGAACTCCAAACAAGCAAGCATCGCACTCACGTCAGATCATCGCATTACATGTACCTGCAACTGTTGTTGTAGTAATATGTGAGTCACGAGGACTCAGCAATCCCATACCATGGGGTATCAAGACTAGCAAAGCTTAATGGGTATGGAATGGATAAGTGGTGAGGTTGCAGCAAGAGGCTAAGCAACGTATGTTGGCTAACTTATGAGTACAAGAATAAGATGAGAAGCTACGCGAACGGTCGCAAACTAGTAATGATCAAGAAGTGATCCTAAACTACTTACGTTCAAACATAACCCCACCATGTTCTCTTCTCGACCCACTTGAAAAGAGACCATCACGGTTACACACACGGTTGGGTATTTTAATTTGAATCCGGTGTCAAGTTCTGTACAACCGGGTATTAAAAACTCCCATGTGCCACATAACCGCGGGCACGGCTTTCGAAAGATGAAACCCTGCAGGGGTGCCCCAACTTAGCCCATTACAAGCTCACGATCCGCGGAGACAATCCTACATCGCGGGACATCCGATCAGACTCGGGACCCCGGTGCACAAGACATTTCGACAATGGTAAAAGAAAACCAGCAAGACCTCCCGGTGTACCGGCAAATCCCGATAGGAGCCGCACGTATCTCATTCTCAGGGCACAACGGATGAGACAAGCTACGAGTAAAACCAGCGCTCGAGTTCCCACGAGGTGGCCCCGCAGGATGCTCGGTTTGGACCAACACTCGGAGGAGCACTGGCCCGGGGGGGGGGGGTTGATTAAGAATACTAGGGGTCCAGAGAAAATCCCCTATTTAATTTTAGTTTTTGTGTTAGGCAAATGGTAAAACCAATGTTGGGCCTTGCTGGAAGAGTATCAAGGAGCGTAACACCGGTATGATGGAAACTAGGGCGGCAAGAGTGGAACAAAACACCAGGCAAAAGGCCGAGCGTTCCACCCTTTAGCAAGTATATAGATGCATTAATTAAATAAGAGATGTTGTGATATCCCAAGATATCCATGAGATCCATGTTCCAACATGGAACAACCTGCAACTGCACCTGCGACTAGCAATACTATAAGAAGGGCTGAGCAAAGCGGTAACATAGCCAAACAACAGTTTGCTAGGAAGGGTGAAAAAGGTTAGAGACTATCATGGCAATTTGGGAGGCTCGATAAACAAGTGGTAGGAAGCTCAACATAAAGATAGCACCAAGACAACTAGCATAGCAATGATAGTAGTGAGATCCAGGGTAACGGTCATCTTGCTCGAAATCCCGCTAGGAAGAAGACCGAATCCATGAAGTAGACGAACCATTGTAGTCGAACGGATCCTCACAATCACAACATAACTGGGAACTATCAAGAAGAAGCAACACTGGAAATAAGAAAACAATATGGTAAACAACCACCACATAAACATGTCATGATGCACAATCAAGTATGATGCATGTCCGGTTTAATGAGGCATTGAAAGCACATTTGCTCCCTAGGTGGTTTTGGTAATTAATGACAACATACTTCGTGGTTGGACTAATGCTTTTATCAAGTATATTTCAGGAAAGTCAATCACTCTGGCATGGCAAAAGGACAGGAAAGGTGGACCCCTAGGATGCTAAGGAAAGGATTGGCAAGAGCTCAAGACTCCATTTTTGGTTTAGTGATCCAAGATCACATTGAGTCCATAGGAAAGCCAATACTATTAAAAGGGGATGAGGTTATGATGATGATCTGGTTGCTCAAAGTGCTTAGTGATTTATCTCTCAAACTATCAGCAATCTTTCATTCCAACATATACTCATAAGTAATCTCGGTCCCACCGATTCCATAAACTCAGTCACACCGAGATGAACCACCTCAGCCATATACCCAAACCCTAGAAATTTCGGATTTTCCGATTCCAAACTCGGTCTTACCGAAACTAGTGTTGCCAACCTTCTGTAACCTTCTGTACTCAAATCGGTGTCACCGAGATGAGAAAGTCGGTCCCACCGAGAATGGCAAACCCTAGTCTTTGGAAGAATCGGACTAACCGAGATTGTATTTTCGGTCCCACCGAAAATCCCAACGTTCACAAGATTTGAACTTTCGGTCTCACCGAGTTGTCAACTTCGGTCTGACCGAGATTGGTCAAATGTGTGTAACGGTTGGATTTTGTGTGGAGGCTATAAATACCCCTCCACCTCCTCTTCATTCGTGGAGAGAGCCATCAGAAAGAACTACCACTCCTACCTTACATTTCGAGAAGAAAACTACCTACCCTTGTGTTGAGATCAAGTTGCTCCACTCCCACCATATGAAACTTGATTTCTAGCCTTCCCAAGTTGCTTTCCACTCAATCCTTTCTTCCACCACAGCCAAATCAGTGAGGAGAGTTGAGTGTTGGGGAGATTATCATTTGAAGCACAAGAGCAAGGAGTTCATCATCACCAACACCATCTATTACCTTTTGGAGGGTGGTGCCTCCTAGATTGGTTAGGTGTCGCTTGGGAGCCTCCGTCAAGATGTGGAGTTGAACCAAGAAGTTTGTAAGGGCAAGGAGATCGCCTACTTCGTGAAGATCTACCCCGAGTAAGGCTAGTCCTCCGTGGACGTAGGCCATGATGGCATAGACAAGGTTGCTTCTTCGTGGACCCTTCGTGGGTGGAGCCTCCGTGGACTCTCGCAGCCGTTACCCTCCGTGGGTTGAAGTCTCCATCAACGTGGATTGACGATAGCACCACCTATCGGAACCACGAGAAAAATCTTCGTGTTCCAAATTGCGCTTTGCTCTTCTCCACCTCTCCTTTACTACTTGTGCAATTTACTTTCCGCTGCCCATACTCTAGAATTGCATGTGTAGTATGTTGCTCGACTTGTATGCATGATGCTTGACTTGATCTCCATTGTGAACTTGCCAAAAACTTGTGTTAATCAAAAGGCATAAACTTTTATCTTGTCGAGTAGTCTAATCACCCCCCCCCCTCTAGAAACTCTTGCCTTCAACGATCCTACAATTGGTATCAGAGCATTGGTCTCCATTGCTTTGGTTTGCACACCATTGGAGGAAGATGGACATGTCTACGTTTGGGAGTGTTAGTCATAGAGTGCCTATACTTAATGGAGTGTCCTATAACTCGTGGAGGATTGAAATGCTTGCTATCTTTAAGATGTACAACTTGCGCAAATATGTTGAAACCCCATATGTACCTCCATTTGACCCCTTTCACCCTACTATGGATGAAGAGCTTGATTTGCTTCGTAACCTTAGAACTGTAAATCTCATCATTAGAGGCTTACCCGATAACTTACTTGAGCTTGTCACAAACTTTGAGTGCGCCTATGCTATGTGGAAGTTCTTGGAAGAACTTTATCCGGACTACTCTTTGAGAGGTCTTGATGAAATTCTATACAAGACTATTGAGTTTGATATGATGCGCCCCAATGATCCCAATTTTGATAAATGCTTCTTTGAGCTTCGTGATCTTATGAAAAAGAAGGGTGATCCCGGACTTATCAATGTTCTAATTAGAAATGCTCTTGTATTGCATTCCGATGATTATTGTCACATTGACAAAACTGATGCAAGTCATTGTCAAATTGACCTGCGTATTGATGATGAATTATCTATGGGTCAATATGATGATGAGCATGAGCATGATGATGATTACTCAGATTCGGACACCGAGCTAGACAAGATTATGAAGAGTCTCAATCTTATGGCAGATCTGAGAGACTACATATCTGGTGGAAAAGAGTGGATTCTTGATAGTGGATGCACCGATCACATGACCGGAGATGAAGACATGTTTAGAGAGCTTGCAAAGAACGATGGTCCACGCAAGTATGTGACTTTTGGAGATAACTCCAAGGGTAAGGTACTTGGCCTTGGTAAGGTGGCCATATCTCATGATAGCTCCATTAAAAATGTCATGCTTGTTGAATCACTTGGATACAATTTACTTTCCGTGTCTAGATTAGCTGACTTTGGATTCAATGTGCTATTCACCGAAGTAGATTGCCAAGTTTTTCGTCGTGACAATCATAACATGGTTTTTACCGTATCCGTGAGAGGTGACCTATACATTGTCGATTTCACTAAGAAAGCTCAACCTAGAACTTGCTTCATTGCTAAATCTGCTAAAGGTTGGTTGTGGCATAGAAGGCTTGGACATGTTGGTATGCGTAATCTAGATAAGCTAATCAAAGGTGATCACATTCTTGGTGTTAAAGATGTCTTCTTTGACAAAGATAGACTCAGAGTGCATGTCAAGCAGAAAACAAGTAGGTGGAAGTCATCCCGTGAAGAACATCATGACCACAAGGAGACCGCTTGAGCTTCTTCATATGGATCTCTTCGGTCCCAATGCTTACAAAAGCCTTGGTGGTAACTCCTTTGGTCTAGTTATTGTTGATGATTTTTCCAGATTTACGTGGGTATTTTTCCTTGACGACAAATCACAGGTTCAGAAAATCTTCAAAACCTTTGCTAGAAAGGCCCAAAATCAATTTGAGGTGAAGATCAAGAAAGTTCGGAGCGACAATGGAACGGAGTTTAAGAACGCCCATGTGGACTCTTTTCTCGATGAGGAAGGGATTCTACATGAGTTCTCGGCTACGTACACACCTCAACAAAATGGAGTTGTTGAGAGGAAGAACCGAACGCTCATTGAGATGGCGAGAACGATGCTTGATGAATACAAGACACCGAAGCACTTTTGGGGTGAAGCCGTCGAGATAGCTTGTCATGCTATCAACAGGCTCTATCTTCACAAGCTCCTCGGCAAGACTTCATACGAGCTCCTCACCAGTAACAAACCCCAAGTGGGATACTTTCGTGTCTTTGGATCAAAATGCTATATCCTTGATAAGCATCGTCGGTCCAAATTTGCTCCTAAAACTCATGAAGGCTTTTTCCTCGGTTATGGATCAAACTCCCACACCTACCGTGTCTACAATATTTTCACCCGAAAGGTTGAAGAGACGGTAGATGTGAAGTTTGATGAATCTAATGGCTCGCAAGTAGAGCAAATGCCTATTGATGTAGGAGACAAGGACCCATCGGAAGCCATTCAAGATTTATCTATTGGAAAGATCCGTCCCATGGAAGTGAAGGAGAGTACCTCATCTACATATGTGGAGCCCCCTACCTCACGGCAAGGTGAACCTCAAGGCAACATGGAGGCCTCCACAAGTGGAACTCACCAAGATGAGGAAGTGCGACAAGAAGATCCACCACAACCTCCTTCTCCACCACCTCAAGACAACACCAACAACAATGATGAAGATGAGGATGATGAGGAAGCTCAGCCGCGACCACAACAAAAGCTATCTCGAGTTCGAGCAAGAGTCAAAAAGAATCATCCCGTGGAACAAATGATGAATGACATCGACTCCGGGAGAATTACTCGCTCTAAAACTTGTTTAGCTAACTTTTGTGAGCATTACTCATTTATTTCTAGTCTTGAACCTATGAAGGTAGAAGAAGCGCTTGAAGACCCGGATTGGGTGAATGCTATGCACGAAGAGCTACACCACTTCGAGAGGAACAACGTTTGGACTTTGGTAGAGAAGCCCAATGATGACCAAAACGTCATTGGAACCAAATGGGTGTTTCGGAACAAGCAAGATGAAGATGGACAAGTCATCCGCAACAAGGCTCGCCTCAGAGCACAAGGTTACACACAAGTCGAAGGTATGGACTATGGTGAGACCTATGCCCCGTTGCTAGACTTGAGTCCATTCGATTCTTCTTGCTTATGCCAACCACCATGATATTACTCTCTATCAAATGGACATTAAAAGTGCTTTTCTAAATGGTGAAATTGAGGAGGAAGTATTTGTGAAACAACCTCCGGATTTGTGAATCCTAAAAGCCTAATCATGTTTACAAGTTGCACAAAGCTCTTTATGGTCTTAAACAAGCTCCTAGAGCTTGGTACAAATGCTTGACTAGCTTTCTTCTTGAAAAAGGATTTGAAATTGGCAAAATAGACTCAACGCTATTCACGAAAAGGGTTGATGGTGAACTATTTGTGTGCCAAATATATGTTGATGATATTATCTTTGGTTCAACTAACCCTGATTTTAGTGAGAAGTTTGGAAAGCTTATGTCGGAGAAGTATGAGATGTCCATGATGAGTGAACTCAAATTCTTCCTTGGGATGCAAATCAAGCAATCTAAGGAGGGTACTTTTGTCTCACAAACAAAGTACACCAAGGATCTCTTCAAGAAGTTCAACATGCAAGAAAGCAAAGGTATGAAAACCCCCATGCCTACTAGTGGACATAATGACTTGACTAAAGATGGAGAACCTGTTGATCAAAAGGTTTATCGATCCATGATTGGTTCTCTACTATATCTCTGTGCTTCTCGTCCTGACATAATGTTGAGTGTATGCATGTGTGCTCGATATCAAGCAGCCCCTAAAGAATGTCATCTTAAAGCTGTTAAAAGAATTGTGAGATATTTGATACACACACCTAACTTTGGCATTTGGTATCCTAAGAGGGCCTCTTTCGATCTTGTTGGCTATTCCGACTCGGACTATGCCGGTGATGGGTTGATAGAAAGTCAACTTCGGCACGTGTCAATTCCTCGGTCGATCTCTTGTATCTTGGTCATCCAAGAAACAAAATTCGATATCATTATCTCTCACCAAGCGTAATATATTGCTGCTGGTTCATGTTGTGCTCGATTACTATGGATGACACAAACGCTTAAGGATTATGGGATACATGCGAGACATGTTCCTTTGCTTTGTGACAATGAGAGTGCGATTAAGATTGGACACAATCCAAAGGCAACACTCTCGCACGAAACACATTGAAGTTCGCCACCATTTTATTCGTGATCACATTGCTAAGGGTGACATCGATCTTAAGCATGTTCGTCTCGACAAACAGCTTGCGGATATCTTTACAAAACCACTTGATGAGAAAGTGTTTTGTCGCTTAAGGAGTGAGTTGAACATCATTGATGCTTCAAACTTGGAGTAAAAACTCCAATGATGCATGCAAGGCATGAGCCTAATTGACTAATCCTTGATATTTCTCTTATGATGATGATCATACGTCTTGGACACATTTGCCCCTTTGTATTGCATCTAACTCCTTGCAGGTACTTGGATGGTCTACATTCAACAAGATTATCACACACACTCAAATCATGAGTAATCTTGTCATTGACCAAGTATCTAGCTCTTTGGGATGTTGAGTTCAAGGAACAAAATTTCACATATCCTTTTTGACACCTTATACATCTAGTATTTCACTTTTGTCATCTTGGATATTCTTGAGTATTTCCTTGCTTGCCTAACCCATGTAGGAAGATGAACTATACACTTGGAAATGGTGCTCCAACTTCACATTCCATGAGCATCTACATCAAGTTCACCTACATGAGTACGTGCAACAACAAGCCCAAGGTATGTTTTTCACATCTTGAAGGAGCTTTGCTCAAAGACATGAGTACAAGCAGCTTCATAAGATGTGATCACATCAAATGCTTAATCGAAAAATGGCAACCCCATTTTGAGCTTAAACGATGAGTATGACCTATGATCAAATGTTCTCATTTGACTCCTAAGTCAATATACTCAAACATAGGTGACCTAGTCGCCGACCCCTATCTAGATGAAGTACATATGGTTTGGAGTTTTTCTGTTTTTATCTTGTGCTCTCTCATTGAGTTTTCTTGCTTACTCTTTAAAAAAACTTCATCTAGCAATCTTTTTCATTTCTATTTATTCTGTTCTTGTGAATAACCTTTTTGCTCTGATCAATTCCTTGAAAATCCTTTTACAAATTCATTGCAAATCCTTTGAAACATTCCTTGCAAAGTGAGCTGAATAATTTCTATATTTCCTTGGAATTAAACTCGGCGTCACCGATGTAAATACTTCGGTCTGACCGAAAAGGATCTGCCCTAAGTCTCTGACTTTCGGACTCACCGATCCATATCAATTCGGTGTCACCAATTTACATTCACCAGGATATCATCTTCTGCAGCTCAACTAAAATGATCTATTTACTTAATTTGCTCAGTTGTGATTCTTAAGGATCCCACTTCTTTCCTTCCATCTTTCCTGACCTTCCTAGTTGACTGTCCTTTTCGGCACTTGATGTCAAAGGGGGAGAAGATTTAGGGGGAGTTTAGGGGGAGATTGGAAGATAAAGGGAGAAGAGAAGATTTAAAGGGAGAAGAAGAACAATCTTACCTTAAGGGGGAGAGGATCACATCAAAGCTTTGCCATATTTCAATGTGATAATACATTTGGCATTATTCTTTTGATTGTGCTTTCTGTGCTCTCACAATTGGTATCTTATGAAAAGCACAATTGGTATCTTATGAAAAGCAAAATCTCTCAGAGCTCATTGAAAATCTTTTAGTCTTGGGAGACATGTTTGCTGATTCAAGCTAGTGCTCATCATGAGACACTCTTCATACATGTCATCCCTGGCTTGGTACTCTTGATGTTCTTGCAGTTGGATGAAGGAATACTCTTGT
Source organism: Aegilops speltoides (assembly GCA_021437245.1). Classification (NCBI taxonomy): domain Eukaryota; kingdom Viridiplantae; phylum Streptophyta; class Magnoliopsida; order Poales; family Poaceae; genus Aegilops; species Aegilops speltoides. The sequence goes on from CM038144.1 coordinate 334,884,407, forward strand.
GTTATCTAACCTTGTTTTCTCAAGCTTATTTCTTCAGGTACAATGCCAAGGAACTTCAAGGTAAGTATATGCATCTTGCAGAATGTGCATGATGGTGACTTGCTTGTGAATACTTGTTTGCAAGAAATCACCATGCACATACGCATCTTCTTTATCTTATCCTCATCTGCTCTGATGCATACAGCCAAGCTGCATGTAGCACATCTTGCTTTTCTCTCATGTGAGCTTGTGGTAGTCCAAAACCATAATCTATGAAAAGCTCGCACACTTGTAGGGGGAGCCTGTGTACTACATGTTTGTCAAAGCTTTAATGATAATCCTTGTCTTTCCTTCAGTAAGCTTTGATGTCCTGTTTTGTGTGTTGCCATCAATTACCAAAAAGGGGGAGATTGAAAGCATATTTGCTCCCTAGGTGGTTTTGGTAATTAATGACAACATACTTCGTGGTTGGACTAATGCTTTTATCAAGTATATTTCAGAAAGTCAATCACTCGCATGGCAAAAGGACAGAAAGGTGGACCCCTAGGATGCTAAGGAAAGGATTGGCAAGAGCTCAAGACTCCATTTTTGGTTTAGTGATCCAAGATCACATTGAGTCCATAGGAAAGCCAATACTATTAAAAGGGGATGAGGTTATGATGATGATCTGGTTGCTCAAAGTGCTTAGTGATTTATCTCTCAAACTATCAGCAATCTTTCATTCCAACATATACTCATAAGTAATCTCGGTCCCACCGATTCCATAAACTCACCACACCGAGATGAACCACCTCACCATATACCCAAACCCTAGAAATTTCGGATTTTCCGATTCCAAACTCGGTCTTACCAAACTAGTGTTGCCAACCTTCAGAACCTTCAGACTCAAATCGGTGTCACCGAGATGAGAAATTCGTCCCACCGAGAATGGCAAACCCTAGTCTTTGGAAGAATCGGACTAACCGAGATTGTATTTTCGGTCCCACTAAAATCCCAACGCTCACAAGATTTGAACTTTCGGTCTCACCGAGTTGTCAACTTCGGTCCGACCGAGATTGGTCAAATGTGTGTAACGGTTGGATTTTGTGTGGAGGCTATAAATACCCTCCACCTCCTCTTCATTCGTGGAGAGAGCCATCGAAAGAACTACCACTCCTACCTTACATTTCGAGAAGAAAACTACCTACCCTTGTGTTGAGATCAAGTTGCTCCACTCCCACCATATGAAACTTGATTTCTAGCCTTCCCAAGTTGCTTTCCACTCAATCCTTTCTTCCACCACAGCCAAATCAGTGAGGAGAGTTGAGTGTTGGGGAGATTATCATTTGAAGCACAAGAGCAAGGAGTTCATCATCACCAACACCATCTATTACCTTTTGGAGGGTGGTGCCTCCTAGATTGGTTAGGTGTCGCTTGGGAGCCTCCGTCAAGATGTGGAGTTGAACCAAGAAGTTTGTAAGGGCAAGGAGATCGCCTACTTCGTGAAGATCTACCCCGAGTAAGGCTAGTCCTCCGTGGACGTAGGCCATGATGGCATAGACAAGGTTGCTTCTTCGTGGACCCTTCGTGGGTGGAGCCCTCCGTGGACTCTCGCAGCCGTTACCCTCCGTGGGTTGAAGTCTCCATCAACGTGGATTGACGATAGCACCACCTATCGGAACCACGAGAAAAATCTTCGTGTCTCCAAATTGCGTTTGCTCTTCTCCACCTCTCCTTTACTACTTGTGCAATTTACTTTCCGCTGCCCATACTCTAGAATTGCATGTGTAGTATGTTGCTCGACTTGTATGCATGATGCTTGACTTGATCTCCATTGTGAACTTGCCAAAAACTTGTGTTAATCAAAAGGCATAAACTTTTATCTTGTCGAGTAGTCTAATCACCCCCCCCCCCTCTAGACACTCTTGCCTTCAACGATCCTACAGGCATGGCATGGAAAAGTGCAACAAACAACACTACAAATTAAGTGGAGCTCAATATGCAACGAGTTGCATGTTGACGGAACGCCACGTTCAATTATTTAGTTCGCTCTTGTTTATGAACAAGACAAGATTAAATGTTGGTTAACATGGCAAGAGGTGAAACATAATAAAACTACCTATCTAGGCAAGTTTAAATGAGGTCGGAACAACAAACAACAATTCCGGAAAAATCCCCATATGTCATATTTAGCAATTTAATGCAAACAACAATTTTAAACATTTTAAATGTTGTTATCATGATGCGGATGACATATGCAAGTTTTATGTAATTTTATGAAAATGTTGACATGAGCATGTTATGAAGCATTTGTCACCATGGCGGAACGAAAGGGGTGCCATGGCAACGATAACGGAAATAGTGCCATGGCAACATTCCGATGATCCAACAACTCGTCGAGATGTCGGTGTAAGAGAAAGTGTGGATGCACAGAACATGCAAAAGATGGTGGTTTGATCCCGGATTACTGGGTTCCCACATGACGGTGGCAAGGCAATGAGGGACGTGCACGGAACAAGTCGAACACAGTGCAAATGCGAGCATCCCATACAACTCATACAAACGGTCCACGGTCGTCGCCTTGGGGGTTATACCTTTGAAGCGTGCGTTTTTGGGGTGGTTCGAGTTCATGGCAATGTAGAGGAAGTAGATGTTCTCGCAACGGTCGTAGTGGAAGTAGTTGTACACGTTCGTTTCGGAGAGGCACTTGACGAATCCAACGTCTTCGGGGCGATGGTAGTGGACGTAGTGGTACACAGCGACAGTAGTCGTACACGTTCGGGATGGAACTTGACATAATGTCATGGAACTTGGCGCATCCAAAGGGTACTTGACGGGCCCGGTCTTGGCGTGCCAACAAGGATCACAGATGTATGGGTGCAAGTGGTGCCGAGGTGGAATTTGGCAGCGAGCATGTGAGGCCTCGGGGCTGCATCTTGTATTCTCAGCGGTCTTGGTGTTGACGATCCAAAGTGCCCCTATTACGGCAGCAGCAACGCGACGATGAGGAGGCACGGGCGCAGGCGCCGGCTGTCGGAGTCTTGCTAGAGGTCGGCCGGAGACGAAGGCTGCACGCGCGAAGGCGAGGCAGGGGCAGGACCGGATGGCGAGGCGGCAAGGTCCGGCGACCCGGTGATGACCCACAAGTGTAGGGGATCTATCGTAGTCCTTTCGATAAGTAAGAGTGTATAACCCAACGAGGAGCAGAAGGAAATGATAAGCGGTTTTCAGTAAGGTTTTCTCTGCAAGCACTGAAATTGTAGGTAATATATAGTTTTGTGATAAGATAAATTGTAACGAGTAAAAAGCAATGAAAGTAAATAAAGTGCAGCAAGGTGGCCCAATACTTTTGTAGCAAAGGATAAGCCTGGACAATTTCAAATAATGAGAACAGAGCTCCCGAGGACACATGGGAATTATCGTCAAGCTAGTTTTATCACGCTCATATGATTTGCGTTCGGTACTTTGATAATTTGATATGTGGGTGGACCGGTGCTTGGGTACTGCCCTTACTTGGACAAGCATCCCACTTATGATTAACCTCTATTGCAAGCATCCTCAACTACAAAAGAAGTATTAAGGTAAACCTAACCACAACATTAAACATATGGATCCAAATCAGCCCCTAATGAAGCAACGCATAAACTAGGGTTTAAGCTTCTGTCACTCTAGCAACCCATCATCTACTTATTACTTCCCAATGCCTTCCTCTAGGCCCAAATAATGGTGAAGTGTCATGTAGTCTATGTTCACATAACACCACTAGAGGAAAAGACAACATACATTTCATCAAAATATCAAACGAATACCAAATTCACATGACTACTAATAGCAAGACTTCACCCATGTCCTCAGGAACAAACGTACTACTCACAAAGCATATTCATATTCATAATTAGAGGTGTAATGATATGCATTAAGGATCTGAACATATGATCTTCCACCAAGTAAACCAATTAGCATCAACTACAAGGAGTAATCAACACTACTAGCAACCCACAGGTACCAATTTGTGGTTTTGATACAAGATTGGATACAAGAGATGAACTAGGGTTTTGAGAGGAGATGGTGCTGGTGAAGATGTTGATGGACCTTGTAAAATAAGAGAGAATAGCCATAAGTATTGAGATATAATGTGTAATAACAGCCCATAATGCAATAAATATTGATATAAAAGCATGATGCAAAATGGACGTATCAACTCCCCCAAGCTTAGACCTCGCTTGTCCTCAAGCGGAAGCCGAAATCGAAAAATATGTCCACATGTTTAGAGATAGAGGTGTCGATAAAAATAAAATACGAACATGAGGGCACCATGATCATTCTTATAATAGCAACATATATAGATTTTGTCATATGGTTTCTTATGCTTAAGTAACGATCAATTCACAATGTCAAGCATGTTTCAGAAACTTCATTGGAAGCTAACAAACTATAATCTCAGTCATTGAAGCAATTGCAATTTATCATAACATCAGAAAGAGTCAAGAATAGAGCTTTTCAGCAAGTCCACATACTCAACTATCATGTAGCCTTCTACAATTGCTAACACTCACACGGTACTTGTGGTTATAGAGTTTCAGCTGGACACTGAGAAAGATAGGGGCTTATTGTGTTGCCTCCCAACGTATTCACCTTTAGGTGATGTCAACAATAATAGCCCATGCTAACTTACATCCAATTGGATATATGTATCATGATCTTTCAAATACGAGGAGCTTGCCAAAGGATAAAATGAAAAAGGGAAAGGTGAAGATCACCTTGACTCAAGCATAAAGTAGAAACATAAAGTAAAAGATAGGCCCTTCGCAGAGGGAAGCAGAGGTTGTCATGTGCGTTGAGGGTTGGATGCACAAAATCTTAATGCAAAAGAACGTCACTTTATATTGCCCATTGTATGTGGACCTTTATTATGCAGTCCGTCGCTTTTATTGCCTCCACAACAAGATCGTATAAAGCTTATTTTCTCTGCACTAATAAGTCATATATATTTAGATAGCAATTTTTATTGCCTGCAACATGACAACTTACTTGAAGGATCTTACTCAACCCATAGGTAGGTATGGTGGACTCTCATGGCAAAACTAGGTTTAAGGATATTTGGAAGCACAAGTAGTATCTCTACTTGGTGCAAGGAATTTGGCTAGCATGAGGGGGAAAGGCAAGCTTAACATGTTTGGAAGGTCAATGACAATATACTTTAACTGAGATGTGCGAAAGCATAAACCATTACGTTGTCTTCCTTGTCCAACATCAACTCTTTTAGCATGTCATACTTAATACGTGCTTCACAATCATGAAAGATGTCCAAGATAATATATTTGTATGTGAACCTCTCTTTCCTTATTACTTCCTATTAATTGCAACGATGACCAAAGCTACGTTTATCAACTCTCAACAACTTTTATGCCTCATACTTTCTATGTGTGAAGACATCACTAACCATAAGATCAATATGAACTCTTTTATTCTTCCTACTTTCTCAAGATCATAGCAACATAGCAAAGCCCTTGACTCAACACTAATCTTTATTATAGATAGCTCATGGACTCGATTACATAAAGAGATCACAAAGCAAAACTCAAAACTACTTGATATTAAAACTTCAATCTACTAGATCAAGATACTACTAAAAGGATCGAACTAAATAAAACAGTAAAGATAGGAGTGTGATGGTGATACGATACCGGGGCATCTCCCCCAAGCTTGGCAGTTGCCAAGGGGAGTGCCCATACCCATGTGATTATCTCCTCGGAGGTGATGGAGGTGGTGATGATGACGGTGGATAATCGCACATCGAGCGTAAAAGCTCCTCCAACTTGCGGATAATGCCCTTGAGTCTGGCGATATGATCCTTCAACAAAATATTTTCCTGTGTGAGATACTTATTCTGAATGCGAGCCAATTCAATCATCTTGAAAGCTTCAATCTCTGTTGGAGTAAAGAGGTTAGGTAAGGGTTGAGGGATGTCTTCTTCTTCCACCGCCGGAGCTTGGACCTCTGTGGCCTTCTTGATCCCTTCCTCCTTGTTGATCTCTTCTGGTCCTTCTCTTCTCAGCTCTATGTTCAATAGCCAAGCATCCTTGTCTTCATTGTTGAAGGAGGGCGACGTCATGGTGCTATAGATCTACAACAGAAACAGCTCGAAACAAAAACAGAGGATATTTGCGTGATACGGTGGTCAAAACCTTCGGGAGTTTATATAATGAATTTTTACCGACCAAAATACGTAACATGCAAGAAAAAGGAGTCTGGGAGGCACACAAGGTGTCCATGAGACAGGGGGCATGCCCAGTAAGGGTGGGCGCGCCCTCCACCCTCGTGGAGGCCTCGTGTCCCTCTCGGACCACTTCTTTCTTCCTAAAATTCTTAAATATTCCAAAACTGATAAAAAATGCCATTAGAATTGTTTTGGAGTCGGTTTACTTACCGTACCACATACCTATTCCTTTTTGGAGTCTGGAACGTTCTAGAAAGTGTCCCTTATGTATTCTTCCGGGGTTACGGTTTCAATAATATTAGTTTCAACATTGATAGGATTACCTGAGATGTAATGTTTAATTCTTTGACCGTTCACCACCCTCGGACTTGTGCCTTCGAAGTTGTTGATTTTTATGGCACCAGAACGATAGACCTCCTCGATAACGTAAGGACCTTCCAATTTAGAGAGAAGTTTTCCTGCAAAAAATCTTGAACGAGAGTTGAATAATAACACATACTCACCTACGTTAAACTCACGCTTTTGTATCCTTTTGTCATGCCAGCGTTTGACTTTTTCTTTAAATAGCTTGGCATTCTCATAGGCTTGGGTTCTCCATTCATCAAATGAGCTAATATCAAACAACCTCTTCTCACCGGCAAGTTTGAAGTCACAGTTGAGCTCTTTAATAGCCCAATATGCTTTATGTTCAAGTTCAAGAGGTAAATGACAAGCTTTTCCATAAACCATCTTATATGGAGACATACCCATAGGATTTTTGTATGCAGTTCTATAGGCCCATAATGCATCATCAAGTTTTTTGGACCAATTCTTTCTAGATCTATTCACTGTCTTTTGCAAAATTAATTTGAGCTCTCTATTGCTCAACTCTACTTGACCACTAGACTACGGATGGTAAGGAGATGCGATTCTATGATTAACATCATACTTAGCAAGCATCTTACGGGAAGCACCATGAATATAATGTGAACCGCCATCAGTCATAAGATATCTAGGGACTCCAAACCTCAGAAAAATAACTTCTTTAAGCATTTTAATAGAAGTGTTATGATCAACACTACTGGTTGGAATAGCTTCTACCCACTTAGTAACGTAATCAACAACAACCAAAATATGAGTGTAACCATTAGATGCAGGAAAAGGTCCCATATAATCAAGGCCCCAAACATCAAACGGTTCAATAACAAGAGAGTAATTCATAGGCCTTTCTTGATGTCTACTAATGTTACCAATTCTTTGACATTCATCACAAGATAAGACAAACTTACGAGCATCTTTGAAGAGAGTAGGCCAATAAAAACCAGACTGGAGTACCTTGTGTGCAGTCCTATCTCCAGCGTGTTGTCCTCCATAGGATTCAGAGTGACACTTGCGTAGGATCTGTTCCTGTTCATGCTCAGGCGCACAACATCTAATAACACCATCTACTCCTTCTTTATAAAGGTGTGGGTCATCCCAGAAGTAATGTCTCAAATCATAAAAGAACTTTTTCTTTTGCTGGTATGTGAAACTAGGTGGTATAAATTTAGCAACAATATAATTAGCATAATCAGAATACCAAGGAGCAGTACAAGAGGCATTAACGACCGCTAATTTTTCATCAGGAAAGCTATCATCAATAGGCAGTGGGTCATCAAGAACATTCTCTAACCTAGACAAGTTGTCTGCAACGGGGTTCTCAGCTCCCTTTCTATCATTAATATGCAAATCAAATTCTTGGAGCAGGAGAACCCATCTAATGAGTCTAGGCTTAGCATCTTTCTTTTCCATAAGATATTTAATAGCAGCATGATCAGTGTGAATAGTAACTTTGGAATCAACAATATAAGGTCTAAACTTATCACATGCAAACACAACTGCTAAGAATTCTTTTTCAGAGTAGCATAATTTCTCCGGCAAGATCAAGAGTCTTACTAGCATACCGGATAACATTCAATTTCTTATCAACTCTTTGCCCTAGAACAACACCTACAACATAATCACTAGAATCACACATAATTTCAAAAGGTAAATTCCAATCGGTGGTCGAACAATAGGTGCAATGATCAAAGCTTTCTTAAGTATTTCAAATGCTTCTACACAATCATCAGCAAAGACAAAAGGAATATCCTTTTGCAATAAATTAGTCAGAGGCCTAGAGATTTTTGAAAAGTCCTTAATGAACCTCTTATAAAAACCGGCATGACCAAGGAAACTTCTTATACCTTTTATGTCCTTGGGACATGGCATCTTTTCAATAGCATCAACTTTAGCTTTATCAACTTCAATACCTCTCTCGGAGATCTTGTGCCCCAAGACAATGCCTTCATTAACCATAAAGTGGCACTTTTCCAAATTCAAGATGAGACTAGTGTCTTCGCATCTCTGCAAAACTTGATCAAGGTTGCTTAAGCAATCATCAAAAGAGGATCCATAAACGGAGAAATCATCCATGAACACCTCGCAAATCTTTTCACAGAAGTCAGAGAATATAGCCATCATACATCTTTGAAAGGTACAAGGTGCATTACATAAACCAAAAGGCATACGTCTATAAGCAAAAGTACCGAAAGGGCAAGTAAAGGTAGTTTTAGATTGATCCCCCGCTGACACATGTATTTGAGCAAAACCAGAATAACCATCTAGAAAGCAGAAATGTGTGTGTTTGGATAGTCTTTCTAGCATTTGATCAATAAAAGGTAAAGGGTAATGATCTTTCTTAGTAGCTTTATTTAATTTACGGAAATCAATTACCATCCTATAACCTGTAATAATTCTTTGCGGGATCAATTCATCTTTATCATTAGGAACAACGACAATACCTCCATTTTTAGGAACAGAGTGGATAGGGCTTACCCATTCACTATCAGCAACGGGATAAATTATACCTACCTCAAGGAGCTTTAGTATCTCCTTTCTTACCACTTCTTTCATCTTGGGATTCGGTCGTCGTTGAGGATCTCTAACTGGTTTAGCATCGGCCTCCAAATTAATTTTGTGTTGGCATAACGTGGGACTAATGTTGGGTAACGTAGCAGAAATTCAAAAATTTTCCTACGTGTCACCAAGATCTATCTATGGAGAAACCAGCAACGAGTAGAAGGAGAGTGCATCTACATACCCTTGTAGATCGCTAAGCGGAAGCGCTCAAGTGAACGGGGTTGATGGAGTCGCACTGCCGTGATTCAAATCACCGATGATCAAGTGCCGAACGGACGGCACCTCCGCTGCTCAACACACGTGACAGCCCGGCGACGCCTCCCCGCCTTGATCCAGCAAGGAGAGAGGGAGAGGTTGAGGAAGACTCCTCCAGCAGCAGCACAATGGCGTGGTGGTGATGGAGGAGTGTGGCAATCCAGCAGGCTTCGCTAAGCACCACGGAGAGGAGGAGTACTTGGGAGAGAGGAGAGCTGCAACCAAAGGCGAGACCGAATCACGTGTATTCTGTGGTGTCTCTGGGCAGCCCCTAGGCCTCACTATTTATAGGGGAGAGGAGGGCTGCGCCCCCTGTAGGGTTTCCCACCCCAAGGGGCGGCGGCCAGCCCCCCAGATCCCATCTGGTGGCGGCCAGAGGGGGAGAGAGGGGGAGGCGCCCACTAGGTGGGCCTTAAGGCCCATCTGGACCTAGGTTTTGCCCTTCCCTTCATTTCCCACGCCTTGGGCCTTGGTGGGGGGCGCCCCAGCCCACCTAGGGGCTGGTCCCCTCCCACACTTGGCCCACGCAGCCTTCTGGGGCAGGTGGCCCCACTTGGTGGACCCCCGGGACCCTCCCGGTGGTCCCGGTACGTTACCGATAAACCCCGAAACTTTTCCGGTGACCAAAACAGGACTTCCCATATATAAATCTTTACCTCCGACCATTCCGAACTCCTCGTGACGTCCGGATCTCATCCGGACTCAACAACATTCGTAACCACATACAAGCTTCCTTTATAACCCTAGCGCCATCGAACCTTATGTGTAGACCCTACGGGTTCGGGAGACATGTAGACATGACCGAGACGTTCTCCCATCAATAACCAACAGCGGATCTGGATACCCATGTTGGCTCCTACATGTTCCACGATGATCTCATCGGATGAACCACGATGTCAAGGACTCAATCGATCCCGTATACAATTCCCTTTGTCTAGCGGTATTTTACTTGCCCGAGATTCGATCGTCGGTATACCGATACCTTGTTCAATCACGCTATCGCAAGTCTCTTTACTCGCTCCGCAACACATCATCCCGTGATCAACCCCTTGATCACATTGTGCACATTATGATGATGTCCTACCGAGTGGGCCCAGAGATACCTCTCCATTTACATGGAGTGACAAATCCCGCCTCGATCCGTGTCAACCCAATGACACTTTCGGAGATACCAGTAGTGCACCTTTATAGTCACCCGCCACGCCAGACGCTTGATACACCCAAAGCACTCCTACGGTATCCGGGAGTTACACGATCTCATGGTCTAAGGAAGAGATACTTGACATTGGAAAAGCTCTAGCAAACGAACTACACGATCTTTGTGCTATGCTTAGGATTGTCTTGTCCATCACATCATTCTCCTAATGATGTGATCCCGTTATCAACGACATCCAATGTCCATAGCCAGAAACCATGACTATCTGCTGATCACAACGAGCTAGTCAACTAGAGGCTCACTAGGGACATATTGTGGTCTATGTATTCACACGTGTATTACGATTTCCTGATAATACAGCTTATAGCATGAATAAAAGACAATTATCATGAACAAGGAAATATAATAATAATACTTTTATTATTGCCTCTAGGGCATATTTCCAACAGTCTCCCACTTGCACTAGAGTCAATAATCTAGTTCACATCACCATGTGATTAACACTCACAGTGTCACATCGCCATGTGACTAACACCCAAGAGTTTACTAGAGTCAAGAGTCTAGTTCACATCACTATGTGATTAACACTCAATGAGTTTTAGGTTTGATCATGTTGCTTGTGAGAGAGGTTTTAGTCAACGGTCTCGAACCTTCAGATCCGTGTATGCTTTACAAATCTCTATGTCATCTCCTAGATGTAGCTACCACGCCTATTTGGAGCTATTCCAAATGATCGTTCTACTTGGAGCTATTCTAAAATTGCTCCATTATACGATCCCAGATCTCTACTCGAGCTATCCGGATAGGTGTAAAGCTTGCATCGACGTAACCAATTACGACGAACTCTTTACCACCTCCATAATCGAGAAAATTCCTTAGTACACTAGTTACTAAGGATAACTTTGATCACTGTCCCCGTGATCCATTCTGGATCACTCTTGTACCCCTTGATCGACTCATGGCAAGGCACACTTCAAAGTCGGTACACAAAGATAGCATACCAGAGAGCCTACGCCTTAATCATAGGGACGACCTTCGCCTTTCTCTCTATTCTCGCCGTGGTCGAGCTTTTAAGTCTTAACTTCATACCTTACAACTCGTGCAAGAACTCCTTCTTTGACCGATCCATCTCGAACACCTTCAAGATCATGTCAAGGCATGTGCTCATTTGAAAGTAATATTAAGCATTTTGATCTATCTTACAGATCTTGATGCTTATTGTTTAAGTAGCCTAATCCAGGTTTTCCATTGAAAACAATTTTCAAATAACCCTATATGCTTTCTAGAAATTCCACATCATTTCGATCAACAATATGTCGACAACATATACTCATCGAAATTTTATAGTGCTCCCACTCACTTCTTTGGAAATACAAGTCTCTCATAAACTTTGTATAAACCCAAAATCTTTGATCATCTTATCAAAGCGCACATTCCAACTCCGAGATGCTTACTCCGGTCCTTAGAAGGATCACTGAGCTAGCATACCTTTTAGCATCCTTAGGATCGACAAAACCTTTCTTATTGTATCACATACAACCTTTCCTTACGAAGACTGGTAAGGAAAGTCGTTTTGACATCCATCTGCCAGATTTCATAAATACAGCTAATGCTAACATGATTCCGACGGACTTTAAGCATCGCTACGGATGAGAAAATCTCATCGTAGTCAACTCCTTGAACTTGTGAAAACTCTTCGCCACAAGTCGAGCTTCATAGACGGTGACATTACCGCCCACGTCCGTCTTCTTCTTAAAGATCCATTTATCTCAATGGCTTGCCGATCATCGGCAAGTCCACCAAAGTTCATGCTTTGTTATGATACATGGATCCAATCTCGGATTTCATGGCTTCTAACCATTTGTTGGAATTTGGGCCCACCATTGCTTCTCCATAGCTCGAGGTTCATTGTTGTCTAGCAACATGACCTTCAAGACAGGATCACCGCACCACTCAAACAAGACGTATCCTTGTCACCCCACGAGGTACGGTAGTGACTTGATCCAAGTTTCATGATCACTATCATAAGCTTCTACTTCAATCGGTGTAGGTGCCACAGAACAACTTCCTCGTGCCCTGCTACACACTAGTTGTAGTGATGGTTCAATAACCATATCAAGTCTCCACCATCCTCCCACTCAACTTTTCGAGACAAACTTTTCCTCGAGAAAGGACCCGATTCAAGAAACAATCCCTATTGCTTTTGGATCTGAATTAGGAGGTATACCCAACTGTTTTGGGTGTCCTATGAAGATGCATTTTATCCGCTGGGTTCGAGCTTATCAACCTGAAACTTTTCCATACAAGCGCCGCTGCCCCAAACCTTTAAGAAATGACAACTTAGGTTTCTCTAAACCATAGTTCATACGGTGTCATCTCAACGGAATTACGTGGTGCCCTATTTAAAGTGAATGTGGTTGTCTCTAATGCCTAACCCATAAACGATAGTGGTAATTCGATAAGAGACATCATGGTATGCACCATATCCAATAGGGTGCAACTATGATGTTCGGACACACCATCAAACTATGGTGTTCCAGTGTATTAATTGTGAAAATAATTTCCACAATGTCTTAATTATGTGCCAAAGCTCAGAACTCAGATACTCATCTCTATGATCATATCATAGACATTTCATCCTCTTGTCACGATGATCTTCAACTTCACTCTGAAATTACTTGAACCATTCAATAATTCAGACTTGTGTTTCATCAAGTAAATATACTCTACATCTACTCGAATCATCTGTGAAGTAAGAACATAACGATATTCATCAGATGCCTCAAAGACTCATTGGACTGCACACATCAATATGTGTTACTTCCAACAAGTTGCTATCTTGTTCCATCTTATCAAAACCGAGGCTCTTCAAATCATCTTGCCCATGTGGTATGATTTGCATATCTCAAGTGATTCAAAATCAAGTGAGTCCAAACGATCCATCTGCATGGAGTTTCTTCATGCGTACACACCAATAGACATGGTTCGCATGTCTCAAACTTTTCAAAACGAGTGAGTCCAAAGATCCATCAATATGGAGCTTCGCATGCTTTTATACCAATATGACTTACATGGCAAAGTGCCACAAGTAAGTGGTACTATCATTATTATCTTATATCTTTTGGCATGAAAATGTGTATCACTACGATCGAGATTTCAATAAACCATTCATTTCGGTGCAAGACCATTGAAGGTATTATTCAAATAAACAGAGTAACCATTATTCTCCTTAAATGAATAACAGATTGCGATAGACATAATCCAATCATGTCTATGCTCAACGCAAACACCAAATCTCGATGGTAGAGGGAGCGCGATGCTTGATCACATCAACCTTGGAAACACTTCCAACGATATCGTCACTCACCTTTAGCTAGTCTCCGCTTATTCCGTAGCTTTTATTTCGAGTTACTAACACTTAGCAATCGAACCGTATCTAATACCCTGGTGCTACTAGGAGTACTAGTAAAGTACACATTAACATAATGTATATCCAATATACTTCTATCGACCTTGCCAGCCTTCTCATCTACCAAGTATCTAGGGTAATTCTGCCCGATGGTGGTTCCCTTTATTACGTAAGCACTTAGTCTCGGTTTGGGTTCAACCTTGGGTTTCTTCACCGAGCAGCAGAATGATTTGCCGCTTCATGAAGTATCCCTTATTACCCTTGCCCTTCTTGAAACTAGTGGTTTCACCAACCATCAACAATTGATGCTCCTTCTGATTTCTACTTTCGCGTGTCAAACATCGCGAATACCTCAAGGATCATCACATCTATCCTCGATATGTTATAGCTCATCACGAAGCTCTAGCAGCTTGGTGGTAATGACTTTGGAGAAACATCACTATCTCATCCGGAAGATCAACTCCCACTCAATTCAAGTGATTGTTATACTCGCATAATCGAGCACAAGCTCAACGATTGAGCATTTCTACCTTAGTTTGTAGGCTAAGAAAATCGCCGGAGGTCTCATACCTCTTGACGTGGGCACGAGCCCGAAAACTCAATTTCAGCCCTCAAACATCTCATATGTTCCGCGACGTTTGAAAAACATCTTTGGTGCCTTAATTCTAAACCGCTTAACCGAACTATCACGTAGTTATCAAAACGTGTATGTCCGATGTTCAACATCCACAAACAACGCTTGGGGTTCAAAGACACCGAGCGTGCATTAAGGACATAAGCTTTCATCGTCCGCATAATCGCCATCACAACTTTCAACTATATTTTCTCTAGGAACATATCTAAACAAGGAACTAAAACGCGAGCCATTTACATAATTTGCAAAGATCTTTTGACTATGTTCAGATAATTAAGTTCATCTTATGAACTCCCACTCAGATAGACATCCTCCGGTCATCTAAGTGATTACATGATCCAAGTCAACTAGCCCGTGTCCGATCATCACGTGAGACGGACTAGTCATCATCGGTGAACATCTTCATGTTGATCGATCTACTATACGACTCATGCTCGACCTTTCGGTCTCCGTGTTCCGAGGCCATGTCCGCACATGCTAGGCTCGCTGTTAACCCCAAGTGTTTTCATTGTGTAAAACTGTCTTACACCCGCTGTATGTGAACGTAAGAATCCATCACACCCGATCATCACGTGGTGCTTAGAAACGATTTAACCGTAGCAACGGTGCACAGTCGAGGAGAACACTTCTTGAAATTTTGTAAGGATCATCTTATTTACTACCGTCGTCCTAAGTAAACAAGATGCATAAACATGATAAACATCATATGCAATCAAATAGTGACATGATATGGCCAATATCATTTTGCTCCTTTGATCTCCATCTTCGGGCTCCATGATCATCATCGTCACCGCATGACACCATGATCTCCATCATCATGATCTCCATCATCGTGTTCCATGAAGTCGTCTCGCCAACTTATTACTTCTACTACTATGGCTACCGTTAGCAATAAAGTAAAGTAATTACATGGCGTTGTTCAATGACACGCAGGTCATACAATAAATAAAGACAACTCCTATGGCTTCTGCCGTTGTCATACTCATCGACATGCAAGTCGTGAATCCTATTACAAGAACATGATCAATCTCATACATCACATATTATTCATCACATTCATCTTGGCCATATCACATCACATAGCATACCCTGCAAAAACAAGTTAGACGCCCTCTAATTGTTGTTTGCATGTTTTACGTGGCTGCTATGGGTTTCTAGCAAGAACGCTTACTTACCTCATAAAACCACAACGTGATTTGCCAATTGCTATTTACCCTTCATAAGGACCCTTTTCATCGAATCCGTTCCGACTAAAGTGGGAGAGATCGCACCGCTAGCCACCTTATGCACGGTGCATGTCAATCGGTGGAACTCGCCTCACGAAGAGCGTGTAAGGTCGGTCCGGCCGCTTCATCCCACAATGCCGTCAAACAAGATTGGACTAGTAACGGTAAGCATATTGAACAAAATCAACGCCCACAACTACTTTGTGTTCTACTCGTGCAAAGAATCTACGAATAGACCTAGCTCATGATGCCATCATTGGGTAACGAGCGAAATTCAAAATTTTCCTACGTGTCACCAAGATCTATCTATGGAGAAACCAGCAACGAGTAGAAGGAGAGTGCATCTACATACCCTTGTAGATCGCTAAGCGGAAGCGCTCAAGTGAACGGGTTGATGGAGTCGTACTCGCCGTGATTCAAATCACCGATGATCAAGTGCCGAACGGACGGCACCTCCGCTGCTCAACACACGTACAGCCCGGCGACGCCTCCCCGCCTTGATCCAGCAAGGAGAGAGGGAGAGGTTGAGGAAGACTCCTCCAGCAGCAGCACAATGGCGTGGTGGTGATGGAGGAGTGTGGCAATCCAGCAGGCTTCGCTAAGCACCACGGAGAGGAGGAGTACTTGGGAGAGAGGAGAGAGCTGCAACCAAAGGCAGAGACCGAATCACGTGTATTCTGTGGTGTCTCTGGGCAGCCCCTAGGCCTCACTATTTATAGGGGAGAGGAGGGCTGCGCCCCCTGTAGGGTTTCCCACCCCAAGGGCGGCGGCCAGCCCCTGCATCCCATCCGTGGCGGCGAGGGGGAGAGAGGGGAGGCGCCCACTAGGTGGGCCTTAAGGCCCATCTGGACCTAGGTTTTGCCCCTCCCTTCATTTCCCACGCCTTGGGCCTTGGTGGGGCGCCCCAGCCCACCTAGGGGCTGGTCCCTCCCACACTTGGCCCACGCAGCCTTCGGGGCAGGTGGCCCCACTTGGTGGACCCCGACCTCCGGTGGTCCCAGACGCTATCGATAAACCCCAAACTTTTCCGTGACCAAAACAGACTTCCCATATATAAATCTTTACCTCCGGACCATTCCGAACTCCTCGTGACGTCCGGATCTCATCCGGACTCAACAACATTCGGTAACCACATACAAGCTTCCTTTATAACCCTAGCGCCATCGAACCTTATGTGTAGACCCTACGGGTTCGGAGACATGTAGACATGACCGAGACGTTCTCCCGTCAATAACCAACAGCGGATCTGGATACCCATGTTGGCTCCTACATGTTCCACGATGATCTCATCGGATGAACCACGATGTCAAGGACTCAACGATCCCGTATACAATTCCCTTTGTCTAGCGGTATTTTACTTGCCCGAGATTCGATCGTCGGTATACCGATACCTTGTTCAATCACGCTACGGCAAGTCTCTTTACTCGCTCCGCAACACATCATCCCGTGATCAACCCCTTGATCACATTGTGCACATTATGATGATGTCCTACCGAGTGGGCCCAGAGATACCTCTCCATTTACATGGAGTGACAAATCCCGCCTCGATCCGTGTCAACCCAATGACACTTTCGGAGATACCAGTAGTGCACCTTTATAGTCACCCATTCGTTGCCAGACGCTTGATACACCCAAAGCACTCCTACGGTATCCGGGAGTTACACGATCTCATGGTCTAAGGAAGAGATACTTGACATTGGAAAAGCTCTAGCAAACGAACTACACGATCTTTGTGCTATGCTTAGGATTGTCTTGTCCATCACATCATTCTCCTAATGATGTGATCCCGTTATCAACTACATCCAATGTCCATAGTCAGAAACCATGACTATCTGTTGATCACAACGAGCTAGTCAACTAGAGGCTCACTAGGGACATATTGTGGTCTATGTATTCACACGTGTATTACGATTTCCGGATAATACAGTTATAGCATGAATAAAAGACAATTATCATGAACAAGGAAATATAATAATAATACTTTTATTATTGCCTCTAGGGCATATTTCCAACAACTAATGCCCTTAAGATCATCCAGAGTATATCCAATAGCAGCGCGGTGCTTCTTTAGAGTTTTCAATAATCTTTCTTCTTCTTGCTCTGAAAGGTTAGCACTAATAATAACATGATATATTTTCTTTTCATCAAGATAAGCATACTTAAGATTATCAGGTAATGGTTTGGGTTCAAACACGGGATCACCCTTGGGTGGAGGGGGATCCCCAAGAATTTCAACGGGAAGGTTGTGTTTCAGCATAGGTTCCTGTTTAAGGAACACTTCATCTATTTCCCTTCTTTCCTTCATAAACATATCTTTTTCATGGTCAAGCAAATATTGTTCTAACGGATCAGTAGGAGGCACAACAATATAAGCAAGACCAATAATCTCATCCTTACTAGGTGATTCTCTATCACGAGGTTGTCTACGAAACTTAGCAAAATTAAACTCATGAGAATACCATCTAAGCCAATTGTGACAGTATCCTTTCACAATCAATCTTAGCATTAACAGTATTCAAGAAGGGTCTACCAAAAATAATGGGACCAAAGTCATCTTGTGGGGAGCTAAGAACAAGAAAATCAGCAGGGTATTTAACCTTCCCACACAAGACTTCAACATCTCTAACAATCCCAACTCGTGAAATAGTATCTCTATTGGCAAGCTTGATAGTAACATCAATACCTTCCAACTCAATGGGTGCAATATCATGCATAATTTCTTTATATAAGTCATAGGGTATTGCACTAGCACTAGCACCCATATCACATAAGCCATGATAACAATGATCTCCTGTTTTAACAGAAATAACAGGCAATGCCTACCAAAGGTCTATGTATCCTAGTATCTGGTCTAACAATATTAGCAGTCTCACCACAGAAATAAATAACATGCCCATCTAAATCATCATCCAAGAGATCTTTAACCATAGCAATACTAGGTTCAACTTTGATTTGCTCAGGAGGTGTATAAGTCCTAGTATTACTCTTATGAACAACAGTCGAAGTTTTAGCATGATCCTTTATCCTAACAGGAAAATGAGGTTCCTCAACATAAGTAGTAGGAATGATAGGATCACTATAAGTGACGGTCTTTTCTTCAACTGTAATAGGTGCAACTACTTTTACTTCAATGGGAGGATTATATTTAAACCACTTCTCCTTAGGGAGATCAAAGAGTAGCAAAAGATTCAAAGAAAGAAGCTACTATCTCAGAGTCAAGTCCATACTTAGCGCTAAATCCACGAAATGCATCGGTATCCATAAAAGATTTAACACAATCAAACTTAGGTGTCATACCTGACTCCTTACCATCGCCGAAACCCCAATCTTCAAAGTTGCATTTAATTCTTTCCAATAAGTCCCATTTGAAATCAATAGTCTTCAGCATATAAGAACCAGCACATGAAGTATCGAGCAGGTTGCGATCATTGAGAGAAAGCCGAGCATAAATTTTTTGAATAATCATTTCTCTGGAGAGCTCATGATTGGGGCATGAATATAACATTGACTTAAGCCTCCCCAAGCTTGAGCGATGCTTTCTCCTTTGCGAGGCCAGAAATTATATATGTAATTACGCTCATGATGAACAAGATGCATATGATAGAACTTCTGGTGAAATTCCAACTTCAATCATTTATAATTCCAAGATCTCGTATCATCACATAGCCTATACCATGTCAATGCATCTCCCTTCAAAGATAAAGGGAAGACCTTCCTTTTCACAACATCATCGGGAATACCTGCAAGCTTAAATAATCCACAAACTTCATCCACAAAGATAAGGTGTAAATCGGGATGCAATGTTCCATCTCCTGCAAATGGATTAGCTAGCAGTTTCTCTATCATACCCGAAGGAATCTCAAAGTAAATATTTTCAAAAAGTTCAGTAGGTTGAGGAGAAACTCTTTGTTCTTCTGGTCGAGGTGAAAATACCCCGAACAAGCCCCTCAAAGGATTAGTTTCCATAGTGACAAGTAACAGAAAATTTCAGCACACTATATAAATGTTTCCTTACCAAGTTCCACTCACCAAAAGCGCTACACTCCCTGGCAACAGCGCCAGAAAAGAGTCTTGATGACCCACAAGTGTAGGGGATCTATCGTAGTCCTTTCGATAAGTAAGAGTGTCGAACCCAACGAGGAGTAGAAGGAAATGATAAGCGGTTTTCAGTACGGTTTTCTCTGCAAGCACTGAAATTGTAGGTAATAGATAGTTTTGTGATAAGATAAATTGTAACGAGTAAAAAGCAATGAAAGTAAATAAAGTGCAGCAAGGTGGCCCAATCCTTTTGTAGCAAAGGATAAGCCTGGAAAATTTCTTATAATGAGAAAAGAGCTCCTGAGGACACATGGGAATTATCGCCAAGCTAGTTTTCATCACGCTCATATGATTCACGTTTGGTACTTTGATAATTTGATATGTGGGTGTACCAGTGCTTGGGTCCTGCCCTTACTTGGAAAAGCATCCCACTTATGATTAACCTCTATTGCAAGCAGCCGCAACTACAAAACTATTATTAAGGTAAACCTAACCACATCATTAAACATATGGATCCAAATCAGCCCCTAACGAAGCAATGCATAAACTAGGGTTTAAGCTTCTGTCACTCTAGCAACCCATCATCTACTTATTACTTCCCAATGCCTTCCTCTAGGCCCAAATAATGGTGAAGTGTCATGTAGTCGACGTTCACATAACACCACTAGAGGAAAAAACAACATACATCTCATCAAAATATCGAACGAATACCAAATTCACATGACTACTAATAGCAAGACTTCACCCATGTCCTCAGGAACAAACGTAACTACTCACAAAGCATATTCATATTCATAATCAGAGGAGTAATAATATGCATTAAGGATATGAACATATGATCTTCCACCAAGTAAACCAATTAGCATCAACTAAAAGGAGTAATCAACACTACTAGGAACCCATAGGTACCAATTTGTGGTTTTGATACAAGAGATGAACTCGGGTTTTGAGAGGAGATGGTGCTGGTGAAGATGTTGATGGAGATTGACCCCCTCCCGATGAGAGGATCGTTGGTGATGACGATGGTTATGATTTCCCCCTCCCGGAGGGAAGTGTCCCCGGCAGAACAGCTCTGCCGGAGCTCTAGATTGGTTCCGCCAAGGTTCCGCCTCGTAGCGGCGGAGTTTCGTCCCGTAAGCTTGCCCACGATTTTTTCCAGGGTAAAAGCCTTCATATAGAAGAAGATGGACACCGGAGGGCCACCAAGGAGCCCAGGAGACAGGGGCGCGCCCAGTAGGGGTGGGCGTGCCCCCCACCCTCCTGGCCAGGGTGTGGGCCCCTTGAGGTGTCTCTTCCGCTCAATAATTCTTATTAATTCCAAAAATAAGTTTCGTGGAGTTTCAGAATTTTTGGAGCAGTGCAGAATAGGTTTCCAATGTTTGCTCCTTTTCCAGCCAGAATTCCAGCTGCCGGCATTCCCCCTCTTCATGGTAAACCTTGTAAAATAAGAGAGAATAGCCATAAGTATTGAGATATAATGTGTAATAACAGCCCATAATGCAATAAACATTGATATAAAAGCATGATGCAAAATGGACGTATCACCCGGCGACGGGGCGTGTTGGAGATGATGGGGAACAGATGCAGGAAGAGCAGCGGCAGCAGGGCACGGGTCTGTTGAATCCTGCAACTGCTGTAGATGACGACGGCGAAGGAGAGCTTGGGGTCGGCCATGGTGACGGGGACGAGGCGGCAGCTCTACGAGGAGGGTCGGCTCGTTCGACGGCTTCGGGAGGCAAGGCGCTTGAGGGCGCGGCACGGTTGGATGGTGGGGAGGCATGGGCGAGGCATTGGGCGGAGGCGGAGGCGCAGGGAGCTCCTCTCCCTGGAGCGATGCGTGTGTGCGTGTGCATGGCAGTGGCGGGGGAATGAGGTGAGGGATCGAGGGGAGATGGGGATCGGGCAGATGCTCGCTAGGGTTAGTTAGGGGGTAGACGGGCCTAGGCTTTAGCAAAAGAAGTGGTCCGGGGAGAAGGAAGGAAGAGGCCAGCCTAGTTGGAGACTGTTGAACTTATCTCACTGTTCATAAAAGAAAAAGATGGAGAGGAAGAGAAAAGAAAATATTTGAGGGTTCAAATATTTTCTAATTGAGCTGAAAATTAACAAGTAGCCACTTGGCATATTGGCAAAGTGCCACAACTTGAAATGGGCCATAGGAAGAAAAGATCACGGATGCAAAATAGTTTAGAAACGAGAGGGATTTATAATGCAAGTTTGTTGCGGTGGCTTCCAAATAAATGGAATATTTTGGTATAGCTCCCTAATATTGGGAGGATATGTTATAAAGAGAAATCACCATTGTGAATATTCCTCAATTTAAATGGACCAAAGATCCATATGATTTTATCTAGATGAGTTTTTAAAATTAAATGACATGATGGCATGATGACATGATGCAATGCAAATGATGCTAAGAAGAATGCAACAAACAAATACATCGCATAGTGCAACTCGGAATAGCTGGAAGTCTTCTGGAGCGTCGGTCTTGGGGCGTCACACTTGGCCAGGCAAATAACCTGGTGGTCTAAGTCAATGACTATTGTCAATGGTGAGCTACACAGATGCAGTGTTACAGGAGTGTTTCAACAATGCATTTCTCCTGAGGAGGGCCGTGAAATTCTAAGGGAGATTCATGAAGGAGATTGCATTCATCATGCCGGCTCTAAGTCTCTCATTGCTAAAGCTTTTTGTCATGAGTTTTATTGGCTGCCGGCTCATGATGATGCGGAAGATCCGATCAGTAAATGTGATGGCTGTCAAATTTTTTTCAAGGTGAGCTCATGTGCCGGCTCAGGAATTGAGGATGATTCCAATTACTTGGCCGTTTGCAGACTGGGGTCTGGATATAGTTGGACCTTTTAAAAGGTCCAAGGATAAAGAGACTCATCTTCTGGTAGCTGTTGACAAGTTTACAAAGTGGGTTGAAGCTGAGCCAGTCAGCAAATGTGATGCAGCAACGGCGGTTCAGTTCATCAAAAAGGTGATCTTTCATTTTGGATACCCTCATAGTATCATCACCGATAATGGTACTAATCTGTCTAAGGGTGCAATGAAAGAGTCCTGTCAACAAGAGCATATCCGACTTTATGTATCGTCAGTGGCTCACTCCCAGTCTAATGGTCAAGCTGAAAGAGCCAATCAAGAAATCTTGAGAGGTATCAAACCCCAGCTTATGGTCCCTTTGCAGAGGACACCGGGTTGTTGGGTGGAAGAGTTGCACTTAGTGCTTTGGAGTATTAATACCACCCCAACAGATCCACGGGTTACACGCCTTTCTTCATGGTTTACGGAGCAGAGGCAGTTCTCCCTAGTGACATACGTCACGATTCATCCCATGTGGCAACTTATGTTGAAGTTGATAATGAAAAAGCACGTTAGGATGTTGTTGACCTTCTGGATGAAGAGCGTGACCTTGCGGCGGCTCGTTCGGTGATTTACCAGCAAGATCTGCGTCGTTATCACAGCCGCCGGGTTAAAACCAGGACCTTTCAAGAAGGAGATTTGGTGCTCCGACTCATCCAGGATCAAACTGACATGCACAAGTTATCTCACCTTGGGAAGGGCCTTTTGGGGTCAGCAAAAATCTGAACAATGGGTCATACGACCTTATCGATGTTCAAGACCACAAGGACTCGCGCACATCAGAGGAGGAGACCCATCGGCCGTGGAATATTGCTCATCTTCGGCCTTATTACACCTGAGCCACCGGCTCTTGTGATGTACATACCTTTACCAATGTATATATTATGATTAGTATAATAAAGCCGGCATCCCTGATGATTCAGGGCCTCTGTCATTTCATTTCTGAGAATCTGAGTCTTTATTGTTACTTCATAAGGTCACTTGGGGGCTTCCTGCTTATTGAGTATAGCTATGATTACCCTTTTGATCCGGCTTGTATGCCTTGATTACAAATACTTGAGGGCTTCCTGCTCATTGAGCATAGCTATGACTACCCTACTGATCCGGCTTATACACATGGATCGGGATATTACTTGGGGGCTTTTGTTAAATGAACAAAAGCTTTGTTATCCCTCGTGATAGGCTTGGATGCCAGGTGTATTCACCAAAAATCCGGGTTATCCTGCCTTTGTATGCTTGCCACTCCGACCAGGTAATCCTGGAATGACTCGCCATACTCTTGACAGTCAATCTTGTAAAAGACCCTGAACTTGTCAAAGTTAAAATGGCGATTGGTCATGTGAGGCCCGACTTACAGGTTTGAATTAAGGAGTAACTCAGTGGTTGTGCAGCCCTTGAATAACACTTGATGTTGAGGCTTGGCAGCCTTTGAATGCCTTGGTCTTCTGCTTTCTATTGCCTTTGGCTCTTTTTTGGTGATTTTTGTTTGTACCATATTGATATATGGTTGAGATTTGATTCAGGCCATGATGCCTTGATCTTTATTTGATAATATCTGGTGTTTTTGTTAACCCGTCCTGGCTTTGGACGTTAAGTCGCCAGTGTATGATGATCATACATTTGAATTTTTTGTACTCTAAAGATTTGGGATGCTATCCTTTGTTGTCTCTGGTGTTGTAAGCCGGCAGTATGAATAAATTGCACAGAGCATTGCGCTCTGAGTCTGAGTTGTTACCCTTACTTCATATGGCATGTTAAGCAGGCAATATACATAAATATCACATGTATGATATTTATTTTTGTTATGATTCTATAAGGTTTTGGTAAACCGGCCCTGGTTATGGACGTTTCAGTCACCAGTGGTTTGTTATATGGGGCATTTTGACCCGCCTTGGGGTAAACCACCAAGGCACTTGTGCTCTGTTTGTATGCAGGGTTTATGACAGCATGATTAAGCAAATCTGATAATGAGTATGAGCATAAACAGTGGATCCTCAAAGAGGATCAAAACGGTTCATAAGTGTTATGCAGATCAACATGCGCGATGGCATGATAGATAATTGTTTTCAAGCTAGCCTATTACAAGGTAACAGACGGCCCAAAAGAATACGTGTTTTGGCAAAGTATCATGACTGGCAAATGCTAGGCCGGCCTGCAGTTTACTGGTCTTGGCCTTGGCGAGTTGAGGGTTGTGGGTCATCCAGCACCGGTTCATCGTCCTCCTCTTCACCCATTTTCTGGAAGTAAGGGGTTGCCTAGTTGATCCCAGTCAAAGCTTTGAATACAACCTCGTCACTAATAAGTATTGACGGGTCAATGTCAGGGGCAAAAGTGTGCTTACAATTGGAGGAGTGAGGTCATGGGAATCATGGATCGGTGCTTTGACCTTCTTGTTGTCAGCATCGTAAACCGCCTAATAATGTGATAGGTCGATATCTTCAGCTAGCTTGCTTGCTAAAGGATGCATTTCTCTTGCTATTGAAGCAAATTCCTCAGCACTGAAGGAAGAACCATCCTTCTTGACACTGGGGCAGCCAATGGCCCAGTCTTCCGAGCAAGATGTGCTTGCCATGCTTTAGCCCAGGTTAGCGCGGTGATTGCACCGGCTCTAGCCGCTGATTTCTTAAGTTCTTCAACTCGTTGGGGAAGCACAGACAATTTCTCCAGCATGTCCTTGATGAGGGTCGGTGGTTGTTTCTTGTGCAAGGCAGTAGAGGTAGCTCGTTGCGCGCCAGTATATAGTTGCTCTATAAGAGTATCGGCGGCTTTCAGCTTCTTGCGCATGTCTGAGCCAAGGTGTGTGATTCTGGAGCCTGCATTGTCGAGTACATCTGTGAGCCGGCGAAATGATATGGCAATTCCTTAATGGTAACAAATTGGTATAATGTTACTTACCGAAGATGGCAGCTGTCATGGTGTTTATTTGATGTTTTAAGCCTGCAAGCTCTCCAGTCACCGGCTTAAGAGCCGCTTATGCTTCCTCGACCCTTTTCAATAGAGATGTTTTCTCCGTCTCCCATTCTGCTTGGTCAACCTTGAAGTTCTTCTTCAGCTCTTCCATCTCTGCCAAGGCAGTGGTCAATTCTGTTTTGGTGTTGGAGGTTTTAGATTGCTGAGACTTTATGTTTTCTTGAAGATCGATGACTTGGGATTCTTTGACATTAAGTTCAGCCTGCAGGACATAAACAATAGGCGGGGTTACAATCATCTTATTTTAAAGTCCCAAGCACAATACAAGTATTTCACTTGGCACTTGGGTGCTAATGCACATTGCTCTTTTTTTGAAGACAATTTTGTGGTAACCCGACTACAATAGGATGACTGTAGCCGATTCATGGGGGATATATGCTTGGATTTTATGGACAAATATGGTAATGAGACCCGGCTTATCTTGACGGATTAAGCCGGCCCTTGGGGGCTACAGGTGTGAAATTGAATCATTACTATTCAAAGTCCCGACTCATCTTGACAGATTAAGACGGCCCTTGGGGGCTACATGTGCAAAGTTGACGTATTACTATTAAAAGTCTCGGTTTATCTTGAAAGTATAAGCCGGCCCTTGGGGGCTATTGGAATCTACGAGGCTATTTAAAGTCTACAGTACATTCCATCCTATCATGTCCAGTAAACTTGGCGGCTAATGGAAGTATATTCATATGAAGAGAGTTGTAGTGTTTACCTCAAAGCGCTCCTTCATCAAGTTCACTAAGCCGGCTTCAAAATCGCGGCTTGTGTGCAGACGGCTCAAGTACCCAGAGTGGATCTCTTGAGCACTGAAGTGGGCATAACTTTCTAAGTTAACTGACCACTTGCCTTTGTCAGCAACAGAAATTTCTTCCTTGGCGCTGTGCTTTGACAAGACAGTGGGATTGTCTGGCGTTGTATAGCCAAGCCCAGTGATGAAAACACCATCAGCCTTCTCTTCAGTAGGCTTTATGGGACTTGGCGGTTGTAGGATCGAAAGTATGTCTAGACGGGGGGGGGGTGATTAGACTACTTGACCAAATAAAAATCTAGCCTTTTCCCAATTTTAAGTCTTGAAAGATTTTAGCAACTTTACACAAGTCAAGCAAACAACGTACACATGAAATTCTAAGAGTATAGCAGCAGAATGTAAAACAATGCACATGAAGGTAAAGGGAGCAAACGCAATGTAGACACAGAGATTTTTGGCGTGGTTCCGATAGGTGGTGCTATCGTACATCCATGTTTATGGAGACTTCAACCCACGAAGGGTAATGGCTGCACGAGTCCACGGAGGGCTCCACCCACGAAGGGTCCACGAAGAAGCAACCTTGTCTATCCCACCATGGCCATCGCCCACGAAGGACTTGCCTCACTAGGGTAGATCTTCACGAAGTAGGCGATCTCATTGCCCGTACAAACTCCTTGGTTGAACTCCACAATCTTGACGGAGACTCCCAAGTGACACCTAACCAATCTAGGATACACCACTCTCCAAAAGGTAATAGATGGTGTGTTGATGATGAAATCCTTGCTCTTGTGCTTCAAATGATAGTCTCTCCAACACTCAACTCTCTCTCATAGGATTGGACTTGGTGGACAGGTGATTTGAGTGGAAAGCAACTTGGGGAAGGCTAGATATCAAGATTTATGTGGTTGGAATGGAATATCTTGACCTCAACACATGAGTAGGTGGTTCTCTCCCAGAAAATGAATGTTTGAAGTGTAGGCATGTTCTGATGGCTTTCTCCACGAATGAAGAGAGGGTGGAGGGGTATATATAGCCTCCACATAAAATCTAACCATTACACACAATTTACCAAACTCGGTGAAACCGAATCAGAAAACTCGGTCAGACCGATTTAGTTCATAATGTGACCGTTAGGCATTTCGGTGGGACCGACATGTCAACTCAGTGGGACCGATTTCTTTAGGGTTAGGGCATAACGTAATCTTGGTGAGACCGATTATACAAACTCAGTGGGACCGACTTTGGTAATAAGCTAACTAGAGAGTTGGTCAGGAAAACTCGGTGGGACCGATTTGCTCATCTCGGTGAGACTGAAACGTTACATGGAAACAGAGAGTTTGCATTGCGAACTCGGTGGGACCATTCGCTCATCTGGGTTAGACCGAAACATTACGAAGGGAAACAGAGAGTTTGCAATCCCATCTTGGTGAGACCGAGATCCCTATCGGTGAGACCAAAGTGACTAGGGTTTCTGGCAGGGGCTATGTCAAATGACCTCGGTGGCACTGAATAGCTCAAATCGGTGGGGCCGAGTTTGACTTTTAGTTTGGGACATATGTGGATATGAGAAAGTGGTTGAGGGCTTTGGAGCATATCACTAAGCACTTTGAGAAAGGAAGCCATTAAGCAACACCTCATCCCCTTTTAATAGTATTGGCTTTTCCTATGGACTCAATGTGATCTTGGATCACTAAAAGAAAAATGTAGAGTCTTGAGCTTTAGAGCTTGAGCCAATCCTTTGTCCTTAGCATTTTGAGGGGTCCACATTCCTAATCCATGCCATTCCAATCATTGAACTTTCCTGAAATATTCATCTTGAAGTAGCATTAGTTCAGTGAGCTATATGTTGTTAATAATTACCAAAACCAACCAAGGATAGTTGCACTTTCAGTCTCCCCCTTTTTGGTAATTGATGACCACATATAGATCAAAGCTTCGACAAATGATAATAAGATTGAAATACATCATCGCTTTGAGAAGTATGTGATAAGCAAGAGCTCCCCCTAAATTTGTGCATTATTTAAGACTTGCTTTTGAATCCAAATGCACAATCGATTAGTACCATGGGTTACTCTTCCATGTAACATACATCTTCGTGGAGCACTCAAAATGACAGCAATTAAACGCATGCACTCATCACCAAGCAAAGTGAATGATCATATATGGATATAAGAGATAATATCATCCAAGCAAACATTAAAGTAGCATATGAACAAACACATGATCATACAAGTATCTCACACAAGTACATGAGGTATCAAACAAGCACACAATAAAGTTCAACCAAACAAATAGCAAGAGAGACAAAAAGCAACACTCTCTCTCGAAGCCTATGATCTATACACATTTCTCCCCCTTTGGCAACAAGTTACCAAAAAGTTCAAATATGCATAGTGCTATGCGTCTCTCAGGCTTGGTCTTCAAGAGGTGGGGTAGAGAGAACTCCAAGGATGAAGGCATCATTCGATGTAGCTGGAGCTGGTGGAGTGGCTGCTGGAGGTGGCACTCAAGCTGTAGCTGCTGGTGCTGATGTGGTAACCCTAGTATATGGTACTGGCACTGCAGCTGACCTCTGACCTCTTGGCACTCGCTGATAAGCATCTGTAGTTGCCTTCCCTTTCTTCTCCTTTGGTTCCTCCTGGAGCTGCTCAACTGCTGTCTGCATCTCAGTCACTTTCAGATCAAGATCATAGAATTTTTGTTCAATGATCCTCTTCAAGCTCTCCTGATTCTAAGTCAGGGTGGCCAAGCCCTTCTCAATCCACAAAGTTGATTGGATTAGATATCCAAGTTGATTTTGTTTGCTCTTCAAGAACACTTGAGACGCCTCTTCAGCACTTGGCATCTTTGCAGCTTCTTTTGTCTTTGCCTTAGCTCTCTTCTCTTGTGCTTGCACTGATGAAGGTTCATTCTCATCCATTACAACTGTGTTGTCTTCAAATTTTGGGTAGAGAGGTAAATGCTCCTTGTCCAACAAGTAAGTGCTTGTGCCCATCTTTGAGTTGATGAGCACCTAAATGTGTGGAGCATACCCACAAGATCTTTTCTGGTCAGCAGCTATCCTCTTGATTGTCTCTACAATCAGACTCATGACTTTGAATTTTTGAGGCACATCAAAAATGTGCAGCAAGTTGATTGAATGTCCTCTTATCATCCTATGATCTCTAGATTTGGGCAACAGTGTATGCCTTAAGATGGTGTTGATAGTAGGCAGACCAGACAACAAATATTTCACTGAGCCCAACTTATGAGTTTCCAGGGCTTTATCAGGAATTTCCTTATACATATTTGCCATGGAGTTGTGGTCTTTCTTATTCTTGGCATACACATCCAAATCATCCTCATGGTCTTCTGGGTCATTGATCAATTTTGCCCATTCTTCAACAGTTGACAGGTACCTTGTACCTTCAGACATCCACACTATCCTTCCATCTGGATAGAAATGAGCAGTGGAGTAGAATTGCATGATTAGCTCATCATTCCATTTGGTGAGCTTCTGTCCAACGAACTTGTCAACTCCAGAAGATTTGAAGCTGTCATGTACACCTAGAAAGGATCTTCATTCTCTTTAATATATTCCCAATCAACCCATCTCATATCACAGACAATTGGCTTCTTGTCAGCCAGAATGGTCGTATAGAAATCTTGCTGTTCTTTGGTGTGGAACCTATAGTCCACATCAGTTCTCCTTCTCACAACATATGGATCAGACTGTCTCCAAAGTCTCAATCCTGCATCCTTTTTGATGTTCATGTCCTCTGCCACTGGATGAGTGTCATTGTGGTCTGGAATATTTGGTTTAAGCTTTTTGAGCACTTGGGCTTCAGCATCTTCTTCTTCATCCATTTCAGGCACTGGGGCCTTGTTCTTCTCCTCAGCAGGAATGTTTCTGGTGCTTCTTTAGGGTGCAGACTTGGTGGTTTGAGCAACACCTTTGCGAGCAGGTTTGGGCTTAGAAGTAGCAACCCCTGACTTGATTGCATCTCCCATAAGCTTTTGTGACTAGGGTGCTGGTGCAGCATCCTCTTCCTCTTCTTCTGAATCTCTTACCATAGTTGACTTTCGAAGAACTTTTGCAAATGTGTGTCTTCCTCTCTTCTTCTTCTTGCCTTCCCCATCTGCCTCACCATCATCTAATTCTATTGTGAATTTCATGGTTTCTCCTGTTGGAACTTTCCTTGGCTTTGACATTGGGACTCTCTTTGCCGGTGCCTTCTTATGCAACCCTGGCTTTGTTGCAGCAGCAGTGCATACTCTTTCTTCATCACTTTCTTCTTTGAGGTGGCCTCATCCTCAACAGCCACATAGTCCTCATCCTCAGAGACTGAGGTTCTCTTCTTTCTTATCCTGGTGGCTGCCTTTGGCAAGTTGCTTGGAGTGCTCCTGCTGCCATCATCATAGCTGCTTGAGAGACTAGTGCCCTCACTCATTTGCACTTGCTCTTCAGATTTATTCTGGCTATCACTCTGGTCAGACATCTTGGCAGGCAAACTGACAGCAAACCCTGTGAATAGATATAGATGAGGTAGAGTAGATGAGCATCACAAAGTGCAGAGATTTTTGCAAAACAAATGAGTCAAAAACTTAGTTTTAGTTCTCTACTGACATGATTTTAGAGCTATCAAATTGATAAACTTGGTGATACCGAAGCAACATTTGGAACCTAAACTAGTGAACTTGGTCAGACTGAGTCACAATTTGGTGGCACCGAGATTGCTAGGGTTTCACAGAGAATTGAACTCGGTCACAGCGATTTGCAGTTTTTGGTCAGACCAAAAAGCGCATGTGCAATGGTCTAAGCCAAATCGGTGAGACCGATTTCTACAATTCGGTCGGTCTGAGATGAGTTCAGCAGAGACCTAATCCTAAATTTTCGAATCAAACTTAACTTAAAGGAAGTTTTCTCTAGATAGATTGATTTCATACATGGCAAAGATCATGGCATTGACCTTGTGCTTAGAATCAGATGTAAAAAGAGAGCCCAAGGGGTCGAACTCATACCCTAGTTCGGTGGGAGTTCGCTACGGCAACAACGGCGGAGCAGATTCCCGTTGACGGCGACAGAAACCAGCGGCGGGAGGTTGCTGGCCGCGAGGAGACGAATCGGAGACCCGAGGAGGCAAAGCAGGATATGCGCGGGCTGAGGGTTTTTGAAGAAATTTCCAAAATCTCACCCATGGATATATATATATATATATATATATATATATATATATATATATCCCGACCCTGTCGTTGTGAACGAGTGGAACAACTTGGTGGCACCGAGATGTAGAATCGCAAGCGGTTACTACAACTCGGTGTGACCAAAATGTTCAAATCGGTTGCACCGAGATGAAAACCTAGATCAACTTAGTGAACTCGGTGTGACCGAAATGGATGACTCGGTCATACCGAAGTGCACAAAGAGGTTTTGGAAGTTGAAGTCTATGATGAATCGGGGACTCCAAGTGCTCCTCACACAGAGTGGTTCGAATCTGACTTGATCAAACTTTGTGATGTAGCATGAATAGAGTTTGAGATGAGAAAAGCATAGATACTAGAGAGATTAGGCATTCTTGTCCATACATTTGGCAAAAGAGAAGGAGCCAAACAATCAAAGCAACAAGTGGACGTCCTTGAATGAGTAAAATATGCAACCAACATGCTCACACAATAAAATGGCAAATGAAATATGTGGCAAAGCATGCACAAACACTCTAGCATCTATCAAGCAATTTGCGATGACTAGGTCATCTATATATGAGTATATTGACTTAGGAGTCAAATGAGAACATTTGATCATAGGTCATACTCATTGTTTAAGCACAAGTGGGGTTACCACTTTTACATAAAGCATTGTTGTGTTCACACCGTTAGAGTTGCTTTAGCTCAATTCTTAGAGTAAAGCTCCCCCTAGATGTGATATCCCCCCTAAGAGGGATCAACTAACCTTGGGTTTTGTCGATGATGACTTCATGTAGGTGTTGAAGATGTGGACGCTCAATGTTGATGTAGATCATTCGGAGCAATCCATTGGAGTGAGTTGCACTTTCAATACCTACACGGGTTAGTCCCACAAGGAACAAGCAAGGATATCCATAGACAAAGAATGATGTACACACAAGATGATGTTCATGAAAGCATTAGGTTACCTTGTCCCTTGTCATACTAATAAGAGGGTTTGTGACTCCTTGAACTACTGCATGATATGGAAGTTGTTTGCACTTGTTCTTGCCAAAATGATATGAGTGAAGTGAGTTGGCGGAGTCACCCTCAAGAACTCTCTAGTTCTTCTTCTTCGGAATCCACATCATCTTGATGGGAATCCTTGGGGTTGAAGCCGTACTTGATGAAGTAGAACTAGATGTTGTTTCGGGAACCCACTTGAGCAAGGCCTTGGGAGCTTCTTCAAATGCATCAATCTCCTCTTGAAGCTTATCCTTGCCTTTTTGCTTGTGGTCTTGCGGTGGAAGATCATCTTGAGCTTGTGTCCCTTGGAAAAAAGTTGGATCATACTTCTCTTGTTGAGGAACAAACTTTGTCTTGGGGTATTGATCTTCTTCCCACTCAACTCCATTGGCATTGAACTTTCGTTCAAAACCAACACCTTGGTTCTTCTGGTGCCTTCCTTGCTTATGCATAATTTCCTCAAATTGCTTACTTCCGCAAGGCTCTTGTAAACACCTTTCTATAATTCCTTCAATAAGCTATTTTCTTGCTCAAGTGTAACTTGGCTAAGAGAATCATTAGTGGAATCAAGAGAACTACTAGAAGCAACAACATTGGATTTATCATGATTATTGTTACTACTAGAGGAAAAATCTTTCTTACTTTTGTTGCTAGATTTAACTTGTGGCATGTAAGTAGACAAGAGTAAACGCTTGGCAATGTA
Organism: Aegilops speltoides; assembly: GCA_021437245.1. Lineage (NCBI taxonomy): Eukaryota > Viridiplantae > Streptophyta > Magnoliopsida > Poales > Poaceae > Aegilops > Aegilops speltoides. Next base: position 334,917,673 of record CM038144.1, read on the forward strand.
ATAAGAACTTTTCTTGCGAAAATCATCATTGATTGCATTTAAAAACTCATGCTCTTGCTCTAGGTTGAGCTTTACAAAGCGTAGCTTCTCATGAGTCTTTAAAAGTTCTCGATGATCTTCCAAGGTAGTTTCATGAGCTAACTTAAGAGTATTTAGTTCTTTAGTTAGGTGATCAATCTCCTTCTTATCATCGTCATTCATTTTATCTTGATTAGTGTGATTGATAGCAAATTCATTATAGTTTTCATAACTAGAGTTATCAACAAGTAAATCATCATCACCTAGCAAATCATCTTCATCACTATTGAAATCAACATACTCGGGATGTGATACCTTTGGGCATTTAGCCATGAAGCATCTTCCAATTCCTTCATTTGGAGAGTCAAATATATCATAGGAGTTGGTTGAAACAAGCACTAGACACGCAACACCTTCATCTTGAGTATATTCGGAGTCGGAGTGATGGTCGGAATCGGAGCCGGATACCCATTCACCAACGTGAGCTTGATGTCTTTGTTTTGTGTAGCTCTTTGATGATTTGTCCTTCCTTTCCGAATCCCGGCTTCTCCAGGAGGTCCTTCGTTCATAACGGTCATCTCTACTCCTTCTCTCTCTTGGTGGTGAATCTTCTCTTCTTTTATAGGGAGCCGTACACTCATTGGAGTAGTGTCCTGGTCTTCCAAAATTGTAGCAATTATGTTCACGACTCGAAGATGTTTTGTCACTATAGGACCATGACTTGGAACTTATTTCCTTGCTTCTACTCTTGTAGAACTTGTTGAAGTTCTTCACCATTAGGCTCGATTCTTCATTGAAGGTTTGTTTCTCACTTGATGATGTAGGAGCATCACATGAGGCTTTGTAAGCACCACTTGACTTGTTGTGAAGCTCTTCTTTATCCTTGAGTGACATCTCATGAGCAAAAATTCTTCCAATGACTTCCATTGGTTTGAGATCTTTGTAATTGGGCATCATTTGGATCAATGTGCACACAGTATCATATTTTCCATCCAAGGCTCTTAGGATCTTCTTGATGATGAATCTATCGGTCATCTCTTCACTTCCTAAGCTGGCAATCTCATTTGTGATGAGAGCAAGCCTAGAGTACATTTCAGCGACACCTTCACCATCCTTCATTTTGAACTTGTCAAACTGACTTTGAAGCACATCCAGTTTGGATTCCTTGATGGAGTCAGGACCTTCGTGTATATCAATCAAAGCATCCCAAATTTCCTTTGCATTCTCAAGACGGCTGATTTTGTTGAATTCTCCGGGCACAATCCATTGAAGAGAATATCACAAGCTTGAGCGTTTTTTTGAACCACTGAAACAGTAGGAGAGGCTCCTACTGCAAATTAAATAAATGAATCAGCAACTGTACATGAGTGTAAAGTTACAAAGCCATCCCACTTTGTGGATGGAAGAGAGGGGGGGTGGAGTTACACTAAGGGTTTTATTACAAGGTTTCCAAAAAGGAAAGTAAGAATGGTTTATTCTTATCTCCCACCCTATAGGTTAGGAGAGCTAGGTCTTCTTTCAGTCTAGAGAGCCAGGAGCTTGTGGATGGGGTTATGCCTCTGAAGTGTTTGTTGTTCCTTTCTTTCCAAATGCTCCAAGCAGATTGAAGGAGGATCTCCACAAATAAGGGTCTATTCCAAGAAGTTTTAGCAGATTCCACCCAGTCCAACCTATTACCCGAAGAAGTCCCTTGCATTCCAATTGTGGCCCAACAAAGCAGGCTAAAGGGACACTGAAAGAAAAGGTGCTCCACCGTTTCATCATTGCATGTAGGGCAAAGCATGCAGACGAACGTGTTACCAATGTTATAATGTCGGCGTTTCAACATGTTTCTGGTGTTCAGCCTATCCGAGAGTAGGAGCCACCCAAAAACTTTGAGTTTCATCGTGGTTTTTGACTTCTAAAGCCATGAGAATGCGGGATGAGCTTCGATACCTCTGAAGTAGAAATCATAAAATTTGTTGGCCGCGTAGAAGTTGGAACCCCAGGTGTATATCCATTCATCATGTATTAGATGATCATCAAGCTGAACGTTCGAAGTCAAGTGTTGTAAGTCTCTAGTCTCTGCGTGGGCCTGCGCAGACAAAGGCAAGTGAAACATTTCTTGCAAGCTGGTGGTTCCAAGAAACGCAGCAACAGAGATGTCTTCATGAAAGTGCTAGTTATCGACTAGAGGGGGGGTGAATAGGCGATTTTTATGAAAGTCTTCAAAACATGAAAGTTTCGAAGACAAACACAAAAACTGGACCTATAAACATGCAGTGGAAGATGAACTACACTAGACAAGCCATAGTCAAACAAGTATGAAGCTAAAGCATGATGACTGATAGCAGCTAGGTAGTAGGATCAGGATGGAAGATAGTATGAAGCCAATCAGACAAAGTAGTCACACAGTGAAGTCAAACAGGCAGAGCAATCAGGCAATGACTTCACAAAGACAAACTGTAAGTAAGGAGAGTAAGAGGTAGAACCAGTGTGTTGTGAAGACAAGGATTTGTTTAACCAGTTCCAGTTGCTGTGACAACTGTACGTCTGGTTAGGGAGGCTGAGATTGAACTCAGAAGACCGTGTCTTCACCTTATCCCCCTTGAGCTAAGGACACACAGTCCCCTCCCAATCACTTCGGTAAGTCTTCAAGGTAGACTTCCAAACCTTCATAGACTTCATTCACTGGCGATCCACAATTACTCTTGGATGCTCAGAACGCGACGCCTAACCGGCTGGAGGATTCACAGTCCTCAAGTGTAACAAGTCTTCAGATCACGTGGACAGAAAGACTTCAGTGATGCCAAACACTCTTTGGGCTCTGGGTGTTTTGGGCTTTGTCCTCACAAGGATTTCTCTCTCAAACTCTTCGGAGGTGGGTTGCTCTCAATGACAAAAGCCGTGCACTAACTCTGAGCAGCCACCAATTTATGGTGTAGGGGTGGGCTATTTATAGCCACTGGGCAACCCGACCTGATTTGTCCGAAATGACCCTGGGTCACTAAGGAACTGACGCGTGTCACAACGGTCAGATTTCAAACACACGCGACAGCTTGACTTGGGCTACAAGTAAAGCCGACTTATCCGACTCTGGATTAAATTTGCTCTCATTGTCTTCGCTCGAAGACATAAGATTTTGGTTGAGCATCACTTTAGTCACTCTGACTTTGTTCACTTGGACCCCACTTAACAGTGCGGTGGTTCCTATGACTCAACAAAGAAGAAAAGAAACAACGTAACTACTAAGTCTTCGTGCTCCATTGTCTTCACTCAATGTCTTCTTCTGTCATAGTCTTCAATGTGAATATCTTCACGTACCACCATTATCTTCAATGTCTTCATACATTTTTAGGGGTCATCTCCGGTAGGTAAACCGAATCAAGGAGGGACTACTACCTGTGTTTTCCTGCAATTCTCACAAACACATTAGTCCCTCGACCACATTTGTCGTCAATACTCCAAAACCAAACTAGGGGTGGCACTAGATGCACTTACAATCTCCCCCTTTTTTGTGATTGATGACAAACTGGTTGAAGTTTTCAACGGGGATATAAATATGTGAAATTGTAAAGGATGAGGTATTGTCTTCATAAGTAGGAAAAGGCTCCCCCTGAAGATGTGCATATAAATAATTTGCTTTTGGAATGCAAATGCACATGGCAGGTTCTACTTGTGGAGATCCTCTTCAACTTATGAAGACAATTCATCATGCATGATTCGATGTAACGAAGATAATGACATGCATAATGAAAAATGGACGTCTGCAAAATGATTTAAGTGCGGAAGTTATCATCGCACATGCGGAATTTATCATCGCATCACAAAATAGCAAATAAGTAGCAGACGACCATCGAGTTTAAGTGTTACAACTCAGAGAACCAAATATATCAAGAGCAAGAGTTGTAAACACTAGGAAAAATATAATGCAACCGCCCATATGAACCCACTTGAAGACTATCAACTCATAGCTTCTCCCCTTTTGTCAGTAAGGACCAAAAAGGGTTGAAGACATTGAGCCTCTACTCGTTCCCAGAAGGAGTAGGAGAAGATGCAGGGTTGGTGTCGAGGTTTGGCGGTGTAGACGAACTTGGAACAGTGTCCATACGTGTTGGAGATGGCGAAGTAGCATCATCTTGATCATCGATCACACGAGCATTCACAGTTGCAGCAGAAGAGGAGTACTTTGAGTCTTCAAGAGATGGAGTGTGTCGCAGAACAGCATTTCTGGGCGGAGTGGAATCAAACTTGAATCGTTCTGAGAAGCCATCATCCAAAAGATCTTCCTCAACACACATAAGCGTCAGTCCTTTCCATGTGCGTCGACAGGTTTCATGCGCGACAAAGGCATTCTTGGTTGCAAGGTTGCGAATGCGATTGACGTCAGTCATGATGCTCTGCATCTGGCGCTTGAGCCAATCATGATGCATATCCTGTTTCTGATGCAGGCCAACGAGAAGCTCTCGGTCATTGAGAACACGAGATCGCTTTCGAGGCCGTTGAGCAATTGTGCTGTCAGTGGCTTCGGTTTTGGCACGGTGAGGTGCACGTGTAGTACCAGCCAACGGATAGACTTGAGTGGCAGCCAGCACACCTTCAATGGGCTGAGTGAAGCTCTGACGATCAATGTTATGAAGATAAAGTGGCTCCTTGTCAGGCTCTGGATAGATGGCTGATAGTTGAAAGCAGTGTGAAGCTTGATCAGACGCATGATCCATGGAGCATAGAACTTCAAGCCAAAAATGTCAAATCCTGATGCAGCAAGTTGGCGGATGAAGAAATCTTGTGCATTAAAGCATTTTCCATGAAGAATATGGAAGACCAATGTCTTCATTGCACCTTCTAGCTTAGCCTTTGGAGAATGTCCTTTGATGGGCCAGAGAGTTCGCCTAATGATGTGATAGTTTGTGCGTGGCAGATACTCAAGGTCTTCAACAAAGAACTCCTTAGGATATTCTGCATCTGGAGTCAATGGCTTCATCATACTTAACATCTAGCTCATGTCGGGTTCTGGCTTGTGAAAGATGCTTTCCAAAGCTGCAGTGTGAAGATGACAACCAGGCTCATAGAGATCACCTGGAGTGGGAAGGCCAGTAAGCTCAATGACATCAAATGCTTTGGCTTCATGATGGACATTTCTAGTCATCCACTCAAGGACCCAAGTCTTAGGATCCCTGTTGTAGCCTCTGATATGAAGAGTGGCGTAGAATTGAAGCAGCAACTCTTCATTCCAGTGCTCCTTATCAGTGACAAAATGTAGTAAGCCAGCCTCTCTGAAGCAATCGAGAGCTTCTTCTAAGCAGGGCATGCCAGTTATGGCTTCAGTATCAAGGCGCATATGCAGAAATATGCGGCCTTGGTTGTACAGAATGCATGAATAATAGCTGCGCTGCTGATAACTCCAGAACCGATCAGATGAAATCTTGGGCCTGGTGTAGGGGTTCTTTTCACTATCGAAGAAGGTGTTGTGTGCAATGAAGCCGTTGACATTGAAAGATCCTGGAGAAGTGGCAGTACCTGGAGATCTGGGCAGTCTTGGCTTTGGCTTCTGAACCTGAGGCCTGTGCTCGACATGGTAGTCAAATTGAGGACCAGCAGCAGGTGGAGGAATCAGAATAGGACATCTGACAGTGACAAGCTGGCCATAGTTGTATGCTTGCTCGATAGTATGTGGCCTTGGAGGCGGAACATGAGTAGTGGCATTGACTTTAGGCTGCAGATTTTTGTCAGGTGCGGCATTGACTTCATCTGCTTCATGGGCTTCATTGGCTTCATTTTCCACTGGTGCATTGGCCACTGTGGGCTCCACATTGGCTTCGGCCATGACAACGTCATTGGCTTCAGGAATGTCATTTGTGGCAGCCTTAGGATTCTCACCCTCCACTTGAGTAGCTGGAGGTTCTGGCATAGACTGGTTCTCTTCATGAACTTCTTCTTGAGTTGCAGGGGGAGTAGCGACATGCTCTTCTTCTTGTGTTGCTCCGGCTGATGCAGCCGGAGGGTCTTCAACAGCATTGGCTTCAGACACAGGGACCATCACAGAAGGATTGTATTCAGAGAACACTTGACGTGCCACTGAACTTGACAAGTTGGAGCCTTCTTCTGTGATGGTGGTCATGGAGACGGATGGCCTCAGGCCTTTGCGAAGCCGTTGGAATACGGGCGACGCCTTTGGTGATGGTGATGTCTCCATGTAGTTGTCATCATTGGACATGGGGCTAATGACGGGCACAGATGACGGTTGGGGTGTACTTGGTGAGTCTTGATGTGGGGTAGCTTGCTGGGGGCGATCAGCCCACGATGCATCTTGTGAGATTGGCATCAAAGGACGACCAATACTGATAAGCTCACTGTTCGTTTGAACATGCAATGATACCGTTGGGCGCTTGATCTAAGGAAGAACTGCATCATCTTGAACAATGTCTTTAGTCGCAATGGGGTCGACGACTGGAACTTCTTGAGCTTCAGGAGCCTCTGTGGAAGCAGGCTCATGAACAATCATTCGACGCTCTTGGTTTGCAGATGGAGGGGGAACAAAGGCAAGGGGTTCAACAACAAGGGGCTCTGTAGGAGCAGCCCGATCTCTCTTCTTGGTTTTTCTCTTCTTAGGGGGTGGTGCTTCATTAGTGGCGCGCTTGGTTTTCCGCTTCCTGGCTTCAGCTTCAGCTGCCTTGGTTTTCTTCTGTTCAGAAGCCACTGAAGGAGCCTTGGGCTTCGGGCCGCGCATGCTGGTAGGGAAGACAATGTTGGTTCTTCCTGCCATGGTGCTTCAGTGTTGGCTTCAAATGACTTCTTTTTCTTGGTAGCCACTGAGGGGTCAATGCCAGGGCGGCCAAGTGCCTTGTGCTTTTCAGCTTTATTGTAGGCTTGAACGCATTTGTCTGCGAGTGCTTTCATGCACTCTCTTGAGCCTTTGGCTTCCTCGCGTTTCTTCCGAAATGACTCCTTGAGGTCATTAAGCATCACCTTGAACTTTTGTACATCAGCCACATTCAGGTTGGCTACATGCTTCTTGAAATGTTCCTTCTCGAAGTCTATCTTTCGCTTCAGTTCAACTATGTGCTGAGCCAGAGCAAGCTCAGGAGCAATGGTGCCTTGGAAAGCAACGCTGACGCCAATGGGAAGCTAAAGGTCATCAAACCTGAGATCTTGATTATCGAACCACTCATCAATGAAGTTCTTCAGAATGTTTACATCAAAGAGGGGCAGATCATTGAAGATATCCGCCTCTTGCTTGCTCTTGATCAGCTGCTCCAGAGCATCTTCACCAAATTCTTCATCTGAAGACAAGTCAATGGTTTCAGATTCATTCCTCGGGATGGCAGCAGGTGTCAGTGCATGACTCAGTTGCTGAACTGGTGTCTTCTGTGGCTTCTCACGCCTCATGGAGATGCGAGAGAGATCTTCAGAGTAATTGCTAGGAGCAGAAGGGACAGTTGCCAATGGTTTCGCTCTCGAAGCCTTTGGAGCAGCAGATGATTTTGAAGCTTTAGTCTTCTTTTGCTTCTGAGGCTTTGGAGCAGGAGCTGGAGCTTCGCCGGTGTCAGCATCATCATCAGAATGATCCACTTTGGCACCTTGAACAGTAATGTGAGTGATGAGGCCAACAAGGTTGTAGAAGGGGCCGATCCTGTTTTCATTGGCTTCACGGGTGCCATTGTCCCGAGGTGAGGAGGGACCAGGGTTGAAGTCAAGCCCTAGATCCTTCTTGTTCTTTGCAGCTGAGTCTTTGGCGAACTAGTAGTTGCGCTTGAACAGACTGTCTTCACGACACCAGAGTAGTGAAGAAGGGTCAACATTCTCAGGCTGTGGTCCGCGCACCATGCAAGGATAGAAGCCTTGCTCAATAGCTTCAGCCTGAGTCCTGGGTGGAAGATTTTTGTACAAAATATCACCCCAGGGTGCCTTGATGGCATTCTTCTCTGCATATTCTTTAGTGATGAAGCGATATCTAAACCATTCTTCTGCCCAATATCTTCGAATCCATTGGATTCGATTCTTGCGTTCAGTATAGGTTTCTTCTGGGTCAGTTTTGTACATCTCGTGCAAATCTGGAGGTAAGTCCTTGGAAGTGTTACCATGATGCTGTCTGCCTCCCTTTCTTGCTGACTTTTCAGTTGGCATGAAGTGTAAACTGAAAGGCTTCAGTACGTGCAATGGCTTCAAACGGTTGGACTGACAGGAACTCGCTTCAGGTGAGTTGATGTGACTCTGCAAGAATTCTGCAAACGAATGAGACCCAAGGGATTCTCCCACGGACATGTACCTATGACAGCATTAAAGGTGTAAGGGAAGGGGAAGAGGTCATATGCATTCTCAGAAGATTTTGAAGATAAATCAGTTTGAAGACATTGACCTCATAACGCGAAGACATTCACTTATATGATGAGAGTTGGTTCCAGAGTTGTACAAATCCAAGAATAAGTACAAGTGAGGAATCTAACTTGTGAAGAAGCATAAGTGAATATACTAGGCAGAATATGAGATGCAGAAAGAGATAGATTCATGTTCAAAGATCTAGAAACCACTTTTGGTATATCAAAAAGATGGTAAAAAGTAAACTTTTATTACCATACGAAGAACTGCTAGACGGAGCGAAGATGGATGCCGAGCAGTTCAATCTCCCGTGCCCTAACTTGACGACGGAAGACACCTACGCGACGGCGGAGAAGACGAGGTCCGCGGCCGGCGTGAGGACGGTGTCGAGGAGGTCGCGGCAGCTAAGCACTTCGTCGTTGGTGTCGTCGAGAGCTAGCGTAGGCGCTAGGGTTTGCGAGAGGTGGAGAAGGAGGAAGAAGGATTTTTGACCAAGATGAGACAGGCATTTATAAGGACAGAGACAACACATCGCAATTATGCAGGTGCCCCTGGCGGTTCACATCTGATGGACACGTGGCGAACATGCAACTCATTGAGAGTTGTTCCACGTTCCCACGCACGCCTGGATTGTCGGGGTGGTCGTTCCGAATTCTCTGGGTTTCAGGCAAAAGGATATGGCATTAAAGCTAGATATAAATGTTTGTCTCTGTATCTTCTACTGACGAGGACGCAGAGAAGACATTCGACAGTTTCAACAGAATGCATATGATTTGGATAGATAGAGCTTGAGGTAGAAAGCATAGAGAGGTTAGGGCCCGATCACATTCACTTAGTTCAAAAGATTCAAACAAGAAGACATAGCCATAAGTGAATGCTGTAGAGGACAGAATACAGTATATATATATATAACAGAGTAAAGCCAAATCAGTCATCACGAAATCAAATTAATGTTGAAGTTAAATCAATTGCGAAGACTTTGCAAATATGGTGCCATGAGGAAACACTTCATAAGAGTTTGGTGGTGGCGTTACCCACCGTATAGGAAGTATTAAACCCAGACATGGCGCACAATTATCGTGGCGCTCTAAAGTCAATTTCCACATTAATGTATTCACACTTAGAGTGTATGTCTTCATTGATTGAAGATATACATTACTTCATGTGTTGCACATCTAAGTCATCAAACTGCATAAGTGTTAGGATGTGTGCCTAATCACAGGACATTCGAGGATTCCAATATATTTAGCTCACACCGCAACTTGCAAAACCTTTTCTCATCCAAAGGCTTAGTGAAGATATCATCCAACTGCTCTTCTGTCTTGACGTGAATGATATCAATATCTTCTTTCATAACATGATCTCTGAGGAAGTGATGACGAATTTCAATGTGCTTTGTCTTTGAGTGCTGAACTGGGTTATTGGCAATCTTGATAGCGCTTTCATTATCGCAGTAGAGTGGCACATGCTTCAGATGGATGCCATAGTCCTTAAGAGTTTGCTTCATCCACAGAAGCTGAGCGCAGCTAGATCCAGCAGCAATGTATTCAGATTCAGCAGTTGAGAGTGATACACAGTTCTGCTTCTTTGAAGACCAACAAACAAAGAGATCGACCCAGAAAGTGACATGTGCCTGATGTAGACTTGCGATCCACCTTGTCACCAGCATAATCTGCATCCAAAAATCCAACCAGACCAAACTCTGAGCCCTTTGGATACCATAGTCCTAGTGTTGGGGTGTAAGCCAAACAGCTAAGTGATGCGACTCCTTTGGTGCCGCTTGGAATCGGGCACACATACAAACACTAAGCATGATATCTGGCCTAGATGCACATAAGTAAAGTAAAGAGCCAATCATGGAGCGGCATACCTTTTGATCGAAATCTTTACCATTGGCGTCGGGGCTTAGATGACTTTTGGTTGGCATTGGCGTCGTGTATGCTTTGCAGTCTTGCATTCCAAACTTCTTCAGGGAATCTTTGAGATGTTTTTCTTGAGATATGAAGATGTCGTTGCGTTGCTGACGGACTTGAAGACCGAGAAAGAACTTCAGCTCTCCCATCATGGACATTTGATATTGTTCTTGCATCATGTGACCAAATTCATCACTGTATTTCTTGTTGGTGCAACCGAAGATAATGTCATCCACATAGATTTGGCACACAAACAGTTCACCATCATATGTCTTCGTGAAGAGAGTGGGATCTAGAGAACCAGGTTTGAAGCCTTTGCTCTTCAGGAAGTCTTTGAGTGTGTCATACCAAGCACGAGGGGCTTGTTTGAGGCCATACAGTGCCTTGTTGAGCTTGTATACCATATCAAGATGTTTTGGGTCTTCAAAGCTAGGCGGTTGTGCAACATACACTTCTTCTTCAATCTTTCCATTGAGAAAGGCACTCTTCACATCCATTTGATACAGAAGGATGTTATGATGATTTGCGTAAGCTAGCAATATGCGAATGGCTTCGAGCCTAGCCACTAGAGCAAATGTTTCATCGAAGTCAATTCCTTCAACTTGTGTGTATCCTTGAGCAACGAGCCATGCTTTGTTTCTGACTACTTGACCATGCTCATCTTGTTTGTTGCAATATATCCATTTTGTGCCTATTATGTTGTGCTTGCAAGGATCAGGACGCTTGACAAGTTCCCATACATTGTTCAGCTCAAACTGTTGAAGCTCGTCTTGCATAGCTTGAATCCATTCAGGTTCCATGAAGGCTTCAGCAACTTTCTTGGGTTCAGAGATTGAGACAAATGCAAAGTGCCCACAGAAATTTGCTAGCTGTGTTGCTCTTGAATGAGTGAGTGGACCAGGTGCATTGATGCTATCGATTATCTTCTCAATTTGTACTTCATTTGCAACACGAGGATGAATTGGACGAAGATTTTTCTCCTGCTGATCATTGCCATCATTTGGAGGATTGTCTTCAGGCTGAGCAATGTCTTCAGGTTGATCAGGTGAAGAAATAACAAGTTCCTCTTCAGGCTGGGCCTCTGATGGTATGATCTCTCCTGTTCCCATTAGCTTGATTGATTCACTGGCAGGTACTCCATCTAGCACATTTGGCAGGTTCTCTCTTTGTGAGCCGTTAGTTTCATCGAACCGCACATCCACAGTTTCAACCACTTTATAGTGAAAGAGGTTGAAGACTCTGTAGGAGTGCGAGTCCTTTCCATAACCAAGCATAAAACCCTCATGTGCTTTCGGTGCAAATTTTGAAGTGTGATGTGGATCCTTGATCCAGCACCTAGCACCAAATACTCCGAAGTAGCTTATGTTTGGCTGCTTACCAGTTAGAAGCTCATAGGATGTTTTCTTCAGAAGCTTGTGAAGATAAACACGGTTGATGACATGGCATGCAGTATCAATGGCTTCAGACCAGAATTTTCTTGGAGTCTTGTATTCGTCAAGCATCGCCCGAGCCATCTCAATAAGGGTTCTATTCTTGCGCTCCACGATGCCATTCTGCTGTGTGTAAGGAGCAGAAAACTCATGAGTGATGCCTAAGGTGTCAAGATAAAGGTCGAGGCCTGTGTTCTTGAATTCTGTGCCATTGTCACTCCTAATGTGCTTGATCTTGACGCCATAGTTGTTCATGGCGCGGTTGGCGAAGCGTCTGAAGACATCCTGCACTTCAGTCTTGAAGAGAATTATGTGCACCCAAGTGTATCTTGAATAATCATTAACAATAATGAAACCATAGAGACAAGCAGTTGTAGTGAGAGTAGAGTAGTGAGTGGGACCAAACAAGTCCATGTGGAGCAACTCAAAAGGTCGAGATGTAGTCATGATTGTCTTCGAGGGATGCTTGGCCCTTGTCATCTTCCCAGCTTCACAAGCACCACATAGATGATCTTTCTTGAACTTGACGCCTTCGACGCCTATGACATGCTTCTTCTTGGCAAGAGTGTGTAGGTTCCTCATGCCAGCATGCCCTAGCCTCCAATGCCAGAGCCAGCACTCTGAAGACTTGGCTAGAAGACATACAGCCATCTGCGGTCCTGCTGAGAAGTGTACCATGTACAGATCATCTTTCCTGTACCCTTCGAAGACTAGAGACTTGTTAGATTCCGTTAGCACAAGGCAACGATATTTTCCAAATAGCACAATCATGTTTAAGTCACAAAGCATTGAGACAGACATTAAGTTGAAACCAAGGGATTCAACAAGCATCACTTTGTCCATGTGCTGATCCCTTGAGATTGCAACTCTACCTAGGCCCAATACCTTGCTTTTACCAGTGTCAGCAAATGTGATGTGACTTTTATCACATGGATGTAAGGTTGAGTCCATGAGAAGACTTCGATCACCAGTCATGTGGTTAGTGCATCCGCTGTCCATAATCCATTCTGAAGCACGAGGTGTCGTACCCTACAGTGCAGTTAGGAGGATAGGCTTCACAAAGAGTATTGTGAAGCATAAACATTTGATGCACAAGAGGATTATCAAAGCTTAGATCAAGGTTCAGACTGACAGTATGACTGGCAAGCGATTCAGATACGAAATACATAGTAAGACCATTTGGGCATTTTATCTTGTGTCCCATAATGTGTTTTAGGTCCCCAACAATAGCATCGGACGCCTTTGATTTTCGGCTGGAGACCTTTCCCTGCAAAAGAAAGTTAATTCTTCTTAACCACCCACATCTTCAGGGGTGGCTTAGAAGCAATGAGTCTAAGTGCAGCATCTGAGAATTTCAGCTTTGGAGCCCTAGCAAATAGCCTTGCAGGAGAAGAACGATACTCATATGAATAAGCAGAAAAGTTCTTAGTTCTATGAACATAGCGGTTTGAAGACACACGCTCATATTCATTAGTCTGAGTATGGTTTCCCTGCAAAACATTGGTGTTAGGGTGACTCAGGTGAGTCCTGTATCTGTATGAAGCCCTTGGGCCATATGAAGCCATAGGTCTGGGGTTTGTCTTCTTCCTTGGTGGTGTCATGATGACATTCACAGGAAGATTCTCAATACACTGTTTAGGTACCCAGATCTTCTTCATAGGTGGTCCATTCCTACAGTTAGTACCAATATACCTGGAAAACACTTCACCATTATGATTCTTGAACAGTTTATAGTTTGCATCAAAGGATTCATCAATAACAATTGGATTCGCACAAGTAAATCCAGATAAGGTGGATGGATCCATTGAAGGTTCCTTTGCAGCAACCCATGTGGTTTTGGGGTACTACTCAGGCTTCCAGTAAGAAACATCAACATTCATTTTCCTCTCGAACCCAACACCCTCTTTCCTAGGGTTTCGATTCAAGATCTGCTTTTTGAGGACATCACATAGTGTCTGATGCCCCTTGAGGCTTTTGTACATTCCTGTTTCAAGCAATGTTTTCAATCTGGTATTTTCATCAGCAACAGCAGTGGCATCCTCCGCAGAGGGGTTAGTTACCACATAGATGGTTGAAGATATTGAAGCAGTAGTAGTGGTAGAACACTCAGCAACAGAATTAGCGTTGTCACGCTCAAGACATTTTAAACATGGTGGTTCAAATCCTTCTTGAGCGGGACTGATCTGTTGAGCGCGAAGTGACTCATTTTCCTTTTGAAGATCTTCATGAGCCACTTTCAACTTCTCAAGTTCTTGCTTCCTTTGAAGATAATCATAGGAAAGCTTTTCATGGGTTGTTGAGAGTGACTCATGACGACCTTCAAGCTCTTGGTACTTAACATGAAGATTTTTTATATCTTCAATTAAGGACTGAGATCGGGTCATTTCAGCGTCCAACAGATCATCGCTTTTGTCTAACAGTTTTTGAATATGTTCCATAGCTTTCTGTTGTTCAGTTGCAATTTTAGCATGTGTTTTGTAGCTGGGTTTGGATTCACAATCAGAGTCATCTTCACTTGATGTTTGAAAGTAAGCATCGCGTGAGTTTACCTTGGCACCGCGTGCCATGAAGTAGTAAGTGGGAGCGGTGTCGTCCTTGTCACTGGCATCAACGTTGGTGATGGATACATTGTCTTCAGTGTTGAAGATGGACTTGGCAATGTAGGCTGAAGCTAAAGCCAGACTTGCAACGCCAAAGTCAGACTCCTCCTCAGACTCCACCACTTTTGCCTCCTCAGAAGCAAACTCCTCCTCTGAATCCATTTCCTTTCCAACAAAAGCACGAGCCTTGCCAGACGAACTTTTCTTGTGTGATGAAGACTTGGAAGAGGACTTGGAAGAAGATTTTGAGTATTTCTTCTTCTTCTTGTCATCAGAATCATATTCCTTGCTCTTCTTCTTTTTCTTCTCATTGTCCCACTGTGGACACTCAGAGATGTAGTGACCAGGTTTCTTGCACTTGTGACAAGTTCTCTTCTTGTGGTCATTGGAAGAAGCTTCATCATTTCTTGAACTGGATCGTGAAGACTTTCTGAAGCCTTTCTTCTTAGTGAACTTCTAGAACTTCTTCACAAGCATAGCAAGCTCCTTTCCAAGGTCTTCAGCTTCACCGGAACTGCAGTCAGATTCTTCTTCAGATGAGGAAACAACCTTTGCCTTCAAAGCGCGAGTTCGGCCATAGTTGGGACCATAGATATCTCTTTTCTCATATAGCTGGAACTCATGTGTGTTGAGCCTCTCAAGTATGTCAGATGGATCGAGTGTCTTGCAGTCAGGGCGTTCTTGAATCATAAGAGCTAGAGTGTCAAATGAGCTGTCAAGAGATCTCAGAAGCGTCTTGACGATTTCATGCTTGGTGATCTCAGTGGCGCCGAGAGCCTGAAGCTCGTTTGTCATGTCAGTGAGACGATCAAACGTGAGATGGACATTTTCATTGTCATTTCTCTTGAAGCGGTTGAAGAGGTTGCGTAGGACACTGATTCTTTGATCTCTCTGAGTTGAAATGCCTTCATTGACCATGGAAAGCCAGTCCCATACTAGCTTCGACGTTTCCAAAGCACTCACACGGCCATACTGCCCTTTGGTCAGATGACCACAGATGATGTTCTTCGCAGTAGAATCGAGTTGAATGAACTTCTTGACATCAGTAGGGGTGACACCTTCACCAGTCTTGGGAATGCCGTTCTTGACGACATACCACAGATCGACATCAATGGCTTCAAGATGCATACGCATCTTATTCTTCCAGTAGGGATATTCAGTGCCATCAAAGACAGGGCACACAACGGAGACTTTGATTATCCCTCATGAGTCGACATAGCTAAAACTCCGGTGGTTAAACCAAATCACACGTAACAAGGGAGTACCTTGCTCGATACCAATTGAAAGTGCTAGTTATCGACTAGAGGGGGTGAATAGGCGATTTTATGAAAGTCTTCAAAACATGAAAGTTTCAAGACAAACACGCTGGACCTATAAACATGCAATGGAAGATGAACTACACTAGACAAGCCATAGTCAAACAAGTATGAAGCTAAAGCATGATGGTGATAGCAGCTAGGTAGTAGGATCGGGATGGAAGATAGTATGAATCAATCGTAACAAGTAGTCACACAGTGAAGTCAAACAGCGAGCAATCGTGCAATGACTTCACAAAGACAAACTGTAAGTAAGGAGAGTAAGAGATAGAACCAGTGTGTTGTGAAGACAAGGATTTGTTCGACCAGTTCCAGTTGCTGTGACAACTGTAGGTCTGGTTAGGGAGGCTGAGATTGAACTCAGAAGACCGTTTCTTCACCTTATTCCCCTTGAGCTAAGGACACACATTCCCCGCCCAATCACTCTGGTAAGTCTTCAAGGTAGACTTCCAAACCTTCACAGACTTCGTTCACCGACGATCCACAATTACTCTTGGATGCTCAGAACGCGACGTCTAACCGGCTGGAGGATTCATAGTCCTCAAGTGTAGCAAGTCTTCAGATCACACGGACAGAAAGACTTCAGTGATGCCAAACACTCTTTGGGCTCTGGGTGTTTTGGGCTTTGTCCTCACAAGGCTTTCTCTCTCAAACTCTTCGGAGGTGGGTTGCTCTCAACGACAAAAGCCGTGCACTAACTCTGAGCAGCCACTAATTTATGGTGTAGGGGATGGGCTATTTATAGCCACTAGGCAACCTGACCTGATTTGTCCAAAATGACCCTGGGTCACTAAGGAACTGACACGTGTCACAACGGTCAGATTTCAAACACACGTGACAGCTTGACTTGGGCTACAAGTAAAGCTGACTTATCCGACTCTGGATAAGATTTGCTCTCATTGTCTTCGCTCGAAAACATAGGATTTTGGTTGAGCATCAATTCAGTCACTCTGACTTTGTTCACTTGGACCCCACTTAACAGTGCGGTGGTTCCTATGACTCAACAAAGAAGAAAAGAAACAACGAAACTACTAAGTCTTCGCGCTCCATAGTCTTCACTCAATGTCTTCTTCGATCATAGTCTTCAATGTGAATATCTTAACGTACCACCATTATCTTCAATGTCTTCATACATTTTTAGGGGTCATCTCTGGTAGGTAAACCGAATCAAGGAGGGACTACTACCTGTGTTATCCTGCAATTCTCACAAACACATTGGTCCCTCAACCACGTTTGTCGTCAATACTCCAAAACCAAACTAGGGGTGGCACTAGATGCACTTACACTTCATCCTTTGCAAAAGAAAAGGCGCATGGGTGGGTTTTAGCTAATATCTCATCCAACCACATATCTTTCTAGAATAGCGTGGTTGCACCATTGTTCACATTCACCTGTGTGATTCCTCTATAAATAGGCATTAGCTTTGAAACGTCTTGCCACCAGAAGGAGCCACAAAGATCTATTGCGTGGGGTATCCGAGAGGTGTAGTAAGAGTTCCAAATCAGCTCCACCCAGGGTAGATCACAATGATTGTAGAACTTAGGGAGAAACTTGAGTAGAAGGGCCTCATTCTGGATTTTCAGATTTAGAACCCCAAGACCACCACATCTTTTTGGCTTGCAGACCATATCCCATGCAGCTAGGGAATTGCATTTGTCACCTTGATCCATTTTCTTTGTCCACAGACATTTTCGTCGTATCTTGTCTAGAAGTTCAACAATTCCAGCTGGTAGCTTGAGTGTGCACATAGCGAAAATGAGCAGGGAGGTAATAACTGAGTTGAGCAGAGATTGCTTGCTACCATAGGATATCATATTCAGTGTTGCAGATAACCTCCATTCCAGCCTACAGACCAGAGGCATGAGATCGTGCATGGATGGATTAGTAGTCCCCATGGGTAGGCCGAGGTACGTAAATGGCATCTTTCCCACAACACATCCAAAAATATTCGCCAAATTGTTGTATAATGTCTCATCACAGTTGATCGGGACAAGTGTGGATTTGTGGAAGTTTATTTTTAAGCCAATAGAAGTAGCATAATCGGACAAAATGCCTTTGATGATTGTAGCCTGGGTGGGACAAGCCGACATTGCAAGGATCGTGTTGTCCGCATATTGAACAACAGGGTAGTCCTTTTGGCTAGTGCATGGGAAGGGTAACTTAATGAGATCTCTAGCGAAGGCATAATTAATTGCAGCTTGTAGTAGATCCGTGGCTAGGACAAAACTGAGGGGGGACAAAGGGTCACCTTGGCGAACACCACATTTGCAATGAAATTGTCGGCCATGTATGCCATTTAGTAGGACAGTTGACTTTCCCGAGGCAAAGATGCACTTAATCCAGCCAAGCCACTTTTCATTAAATCCCATGTTGCGCATGATCTCAATCATGGCATCATGATCAATGGTGTCGAAGGCTTTAGCAAAATCTAGTTTAAGTAGTATAATCTCTTTCTTGGAGGCTTGGCAATGGTAGATGTATTCGAAAGCCCAGGCTAGACAGTCTTGGATCATGTGCCCCTTGAGGAAACCATATTGATTGCGGTGCACAATTTTGAGGACGATTCGTTGTAGTCGGTTGGCCAGCAGTTTAGTTATTACCTTGAGACATCAATTAAGAAGAGTGATCGGTCTGTACTCATTAATTGTTGAAGGTGCATTAACTTTTGGAATGAGTGTAATTAGGCCTTCATTAATGCTCTCTATGTTCAGATTGCCCTCAAAGAACTGGTTGCAAAGCTTGTAAAAGTCTTCCTTGATCACCTCCCAGCAAGTTTTAAGGAATATACCAGTAAATCCATCAGGGCCCGGAGCACGATCGGCCGACATCGTTTTGATCACATGGTCTATCTCATCCACTGTGAAAGGTACCGTGAGTTCATCAAGGCCATCAATTTTTTTGATGATTCTGGGCAAGTCAAACTTCATGTCATGATTGGTTTTAGTGCCAAGTCGATCCTTGAAGGTCTGAAAAATGATTGCCTCTTTGCTTGCGTGGTCCTCAGCACAAAAACTAGATTCAGTGGTGAGGGAGGGTATATTGTTTCTGTGATATCTCTCTGACGTCATTGCTTGAATTTTCTTTGAATTTTCATCACCAAACTGGACCCAACGAATTGTGCAACGCTTCTTCCAGTATTGCCTTTGATATGAGAGAAGCCTGAGTAAATGTTTCTTGAGAATTGCTCTAAAATTGGCTTCGGGTGTTGTGAGAGGTCTCTTGTTTTCCAAGCCATCAATTTTAAGTAGGGCCTTATTAGTGTTTTCTATAGCAATGGATAACTTAGAGATGTTCTTGCTCCAGATCTTGAGTTCATGCCGCACGTGCTTAAGTTTTTTGCACATATTTGACGCCATATTTGTAGAGTGAATAGGTTTGGCCCGGCCCTCTTGACCGTATCTAGAAACCCCGGGTGATGGATCCAATAAGACTCAAATCGGAACAACTTGGAGCATGGTATCTTCGTTTCAATAGTGATGACACAAGGAATGTGATCAGATACCGGCCTACCAAGGGGTTTAACAATAGTGTTGGGGTATGAGGTGGTCCAATGATTACTAGTGAAGAACCAATCAATTTGCTCAAGGAGAGGATCAATTTGCATGTTGCTCCAAGTGTAGGCTCTGCCCTTGATTGGCAATTCAATTAAAGCATGAGATCTGATGAAATCATTGATGGTTATCATGTCGCCAAAATGACCACCTGGTTTGTTACGATTCTCGGGCCCTCTAATGAAATTAAAATCCCCACACAGGAGCCAGTCTTCATGAGCAGGTATATCTAGTGAAAATAGCCATGCAATGAAGTTATTTAGAGGGTCCCCTTGACAAGGCCCGTAAACATTCACTAGGGTCCAGGATTGAGCTGACTGGGTGAAGTGAAAGCGAGTAACGTGCCCAAATTCTTCGGAGGCCACAGTAGTAGCTGTGAAAACAACAATGTTCCATATTGTGCCAATTCCGCCCGAAGCCCCTCTAGAGGGGATGAAATCATACTTATCAAATCTTCGTGGGCAACATGACTTAATAAAAGCATTATCAAAAGAAGATTTTTTTCGTTTCCTGCAAGCAGATAACCGCACAACCACTAGAGTTGATAGCATTAGAATGCGCTAACTGTTTAGCTTCAGAGTTTAGCCCACGTATATTCCAACACAGAACGTTCCAACTAACCAAAAGAGGCATAAAAATTATAAAGAGAGGGTTTAGGCAGCATCAGAAGATGGCCCTGCATCCTTGCTAGCCAGGAGTTCCTCCTCCGAGAGCTCATCAGCCGGAGTTCCACACATGATATGGCCAACATGCTGAATGACTGGAACTGGGGTTGGAGGTGGCAGTGCAGCATGCTCTATGATTTCAGTTATAGTGAAAACAGCTGTAGTAGAAGGAATGACCCTGGGTTTCACCTTGGAAGCTCTGACCTTAGTATCTGTGATTGGTGGCACTTTAAAACCATCATACTTGTTCTTGCGGGCACTCCTACGAAGGTTGACCAAGGATCCAGGCACTGGAGCTTTGCCATGAAGAATAACCAGAGAGGGCTCGTGATCAGGCTCGCCATAAGAGGTATGCGGCACAATGGGGCCAATAAGCTGCACCATGGAAATGTCCGGAGGAGTGGCCTGCTCCGAGAGCAGCAGAGAAGGAGCGATAATCAGTGCGGAGTCACTACGAACATTGTCAGACTCAGCCTCATTGATTGGTTCAGGTAACACGAAGACCGTAGCCATGGTCAACTGTTCAACAGTGGTAGAAGCAGAGTTATGCAGCGTGACAGTTTTTGTAGCTTCAGTAATAGAGAAATTTCCCTCTTCCTCAGAGATGGCAACATGAAACTCCACTCTTTCCTCTCTAAGACCAAAACCCGAGCTCCATGGGCCATATGCAGCAATAATGGGCATAATTGCAGACGCGAGGAAAGAGTTAAGTCTGGCAATGGGGAAACCTGTATGAATCAGCATAGAATTGACAATGTCACCCTGTGTAGTCATAGCAAACTGTAGACCAGCAGCAGACAGAGAGACATGAATTTTCAGGGCAGCAGAAGGAGCCGGGCTATGGACAATACTGTTTGCAGGCGTGGCAGAACTTTCCCCCACTGTTAGAGCATGGAAGATGTTGCTTGGAACCCAGATATAACTGTCCGAGATTGTTGCACTGGAATCGGAGCTGCCATATTCAGAGAAAGAATTGTTCCAAGCAGTACCTGGACTATCCTGAAGATTGTTTGTAGGTAAAATCCCATCCTGAACCTGTAATCCTTCCGCAGTCAGCCATGCTTGAAAGTTATACTGAGCAGGCGGTGGAGACGGTGGCCAAGCACCCCAACCAGCGTGGAAGTGAACATCATGTCCTGGCGCCTCATTGTGCCGCGGAGCAGCATCAGGTTGATTTGGCGCAACATTCTGAGCAAGCCAATTGTGCAGCTGTGCTTGGTACATCTGCTCCGCAGTGAGGCCTTCTCCGAATAGTGGGTGGGGGATTCCATCAGCAGGAGGTGGATCCATGTCAGCTGGCGGCACATCTGGGATATGTGCGTTCCAGTCACTGCTGCGCAAGATTGTGACACTGACCATCGAGCAGCGGCGCTCTCCACCCAGCTGATGCATAACGAAGCTTTTGGGCACCCGACACAAACTAAGAACACGAGCTTTGATCAGAACAAACTTCATGTCTCCTCTAGGATTAAGTGATAAGCTCACCAAACTTGTCCATAGACTTATGGACGAATGAGAAGTCTAATAATCATGCGGAAAACCAATATAAAGCAACCACACTTGAGGCCCAAAACTAATTTGACGCATATTGATAGCAACATCTTGAGGAACGAAAGAAACAATGGTGCCTTGGTTCTCATCATCCTCATCTAGCTCAAATGTCGTGCCCACTACTGCATCTCTCACAACCGAATCCACAAAACCAAAGATACCAATCCCTAGTGGATAATCGTCAACTTCAGTGGAGAAAAAGTTGAACTCATGGAGCAAACCTTCGATGGTATGGCGAAGCAGAGCTTTCTGATGATCAGGGACGAAGCGATTCACCTCTGCAATGGCCAAGAAGTCATGGCGGAGCGGCGGCACTGGACTGACCACCATCTCGTCTCTGACCAGTCGATTTTCAGGCCCCATCTCGATGGTCATGCCCTGTGGCAGGTACGGGACGACATTGACGAGGTAGTTCGCCATGGGAGAGCTCGATGTAGGGGCGGGGGAAGTGGAGGGAATGACAGGTGGCAGAGAGGGAGGCGTATCGGCAGGGGTATTTTGCCTCTTGGGAACCCAAACGCGATGGCCCTGCCTCCGCTTGACCCAACAAGAAGATGCCATGTGGCTAGGGTCACCACACGATCTGCATCGGACGACACCGGTGATTTTACGGCCAGTCATGGGACCAGGGTGGGTGAGGGAAAGGGAGTTATTAAAATCACTCTGGTTGATTGGATGCCTCTGGTCGATATTGACTGGGATAGACTGAGATAAGTTGCCAAAATTATTTTGAAAAGAATCTGCCGAAATTATTTGTCCATTCTTTCGGGTGGCAATAAATCCTTATTCTGTCCAGGCGGCCTCCTAACAGGGATCGGTCTGAGACTCATGGGCTGGTGATCAGGCTTCTGCTTGGGGGCCCATTTAAGGCGTGGAACCTGGGCTCCCCAACAATCTCCAGAGAAGTGACCCAGCCAACCGCAAGAAAAACACCAATTTAGGCCCAGGCAATTATAATAAAAATGATTGGTAGAGTTGCACTTTGTGCAATATTTAATGATCGAAGAGCTAGCCTTAGGGTGGGTTCGGTCAACATTTTGAGTGCCTCCAAGGACTCCCTGATTGGTAGCCGTGCATTGACAAGGTGCCTCAAAGCAATTATCACAAGGTTTCGGGAGCACAGAGAGCAGATCGAGGCGAGCACGCGGGCGGATTTTACCCAGCTTCGGAGCTTTCCGGAGAGATAAAACTCCTACTGCTGCTTTGGGTTGTATTGAGCTCGGGAGCTTGAAGAGCTACAGTAGCAGCTGCACCGAGCGAGAGTGGCTAAGGATTCGAACTGAACGAGCCCAACCCCCTCTACGTGCGCATGGGCCTCCCTTTTATGGTCGGAAGGGGGCGCCAACAGGTGGCAGCGTGGGAGAAAGGGGTAAAACGTAAAAGGGTGGTAGTTGGAGCAGTCTTGAGCAAGGCAGCTACGGTCGTGAACAGTGGTTTCTACCTACTTTGACATGGGGACAAGGGCATTTAATGCCCGTCGCCGTCGACCCCAAAAGCTCCGCCCTTGCGTCTCCGTCGCCACGGCGATGGATCCACCACCGTGAAGTGCCACCGTGTCCCCAGGCTGCACACCATCCGCCACGCTGTTCTGGAAAGGCCCTGGCGGCGCTGGGGTGATGAGCTGAGCGCGAGCACACACGCTTCTCTCCCGGCAAGCACCTTGCCGGGTCTTGATCTTGCCGGCCCGGAGGTTGCGGGCTCTGTAACTTGTCGCTTCCTGGGCCCTCGCCGGGACGCATATAGCGCTGAGGCGTGTCTTCTATGATGTAATCTTCTAGTCTTCCCGCGAGCTCCTCTCGCCGGGGCCTTGCGTGAGTGATGTAACCTTGAGCCTGGAACGGCCTTCCCGGCAAGCTCCGCTCGCCGGGGTCTCGATCTTCTGCCTTGTATACTTTGTCTTTGAATGGCTCGACATGGAGTAGGAAGGTATCCGGCGAGCACGTGGTAAACCCTGCCGCGGGAAGCTGCAATCGCCCGTGCACAAGTTAGTCTTGAGGTACCCCTACCTTAGTACACCGACAGAGCCCCCCGGCTGGGCCACACTGCGGTGCGAAGCGCTGTTGGGCCAGGCCCAAAACAGTGCACGGGCACACGTGGCCCACGGCGCGCCGAATCCACTTCCGCCTCTGCCGTATCCCCCCGCAACGGCACGCGTCGATTGCAGCGTCGTGGGATGGGACGTGGGCGGCGCATGCGGTCTTTAGGGCATCCACACCCATGATCGTGGTGCAGGGCGAGGTCACTTCACCCGTCGCTCCGGCCCCGCTTTTTCGCCACGCGGCCCTCATGCATGGGGGTCGTGGGCGGCGAAGGTGGGAGACCGAGCCGTCACGGGCGGAGAAGGCGAGTCGGCCCCGCTCTTCTGCCCTCCTTGCTTCCTGATTGGCCGGGCATGGCGGTTGAGCCCCCACCTCGCCCCTTTAAAAGGGGCGGAAAGGGAGCACAATAGTCTCACACCTCCTCCTCTCCCTTCGTCTTCTGCTTCCGTTCTTCTCTCCGCCATGGAAGGAGAAATCCTAGCTCTTCAGCGGTGGCAGCGAGGGTTGCCTCGAGCAGCGCACCTCTCCCTATCCGCTCCAGCGGCGGAGCCGCCACGAGGGGAGAGGGAGGGGCGAGGCCGCACGAGGCCGAGGCGTGGTCGAGGCGGTCGGGAGAGGCGGTCGTGGTGATCGCCTCCCGTCTCCTCCTGCGGCTCCTTTCCTCGGCGGTCCATCTTGAGACGATCCTGGGAGTTCTTCATCAAGCCGCCCGGCGCCTCGTCGCCGCCTCGGCTGCCGGCCCGTTCATGGCGCGATGGAACCGGATCCACCGAGGTGATGGAGTTGCGCATGAGGGGCTGTGGGATCAGCGGCACTTTCGAGTGAGTGTCGTGTCCCCAGCCCCGCGTGATGTACTTCGACCGAGGGTGGAAGACATTCGCCGGATCCACAGCTTGATTTGGGGTTTACCCTCCATTTCAAGTTAATGGAGGCGACCTTCTCGCCGTCAAGGTCTTCGGGATTCCGGGACCCGGGCGAGATGCTGTGTGGACAGCTCCTCCGATAGCGAAGGTCCCTCCTCGGCGAGTAGCGAGGAGGGCGGCGACAGCGGCGGCGAGGGATGGCGGGTCCGACTAGGCGTCGGGCGCTGCCTCACAGCCACCGGCGACCCCATCATCCGGTCGCCCGCCTTCGAACTCCCCGGGCCGTCTCCTTGGGCGGCTGGCGTGGGAGGCTGCGGAAGAGGAAGAGGGGGTGGCGGTAAGGCCGTCATGTCGGGTGCGAGGCGAGGTGCCCTCGAGGCGTCTTGGCGTCCCACCACCCGTCTTCAAGCTCTGCCTCCGGCGCCTCCGTCTCCGCCAAGCTCCTGGCCGGCCCCCGGGAAGTTCTCTCGGTGTCTTCTGGCGCCCGTAGCTCTCCTAGGCGCCCCTTTTGCCCTTCCCGGCAAGCTTCTCTTGCCGGGGCCTCCTTGACCTACCTCCTGAACTCCTGAACAGAGAAACAGGAGAGGGATTACGGGCATCTTATCCTTCAATTTGTAAGCCCTCGGGCCTTAGTTGCATTTAAAATATGTAATCCTCTCTATCATGTTTTTCATCCTCTATGGACTTGTACTGAACTAGGATGTTTTTAATGAAAAGAGGGGAAAGCTTGCCGGACCGAGTCTTCTACTTGACTTCGTGTCTTGTATGTTCCCATCCCTGCGCTCTCGGGAGCTTGCGGTCGAACACGCTTCTTGAGTCGGAACATCAGCAGCCAGCTGGCGGTGTTGCTTCGGCAAGCAACCTTGCCGGGCGATTGCAGCTCACTTGTGTTTGTTGGCGGACTCGAAAACAAACCAAGGGCGCGACACTTGTCGCAGCTCACTTGAATCGTTGAGCAGGCTCGAAGCGGAACAAGGGCGCGACACTTGTCGCAGCTCACTTAATCGTTGAGCGTGCTCGGAAGCGAAACAAAGGCATGGCCGAGCCACGACACAGCTCCTCCGCGCACGGGTTTTACAAGACATGCTTTCGTTCAAAGCGCAGCCCCGCTTTCCCGGTCCATGAGAGGATGCATGACGAGGATGAAAAACTTATCGATATCGCAGCCCCAAAAACTCGGCTTGCGGAGATGAATCTCAGTACTCGCAGCCCCCGGCAACTCTGGCTTGCCGGGACCCAGGCGCTGGTGTGCTCTTCTGGTTTCTCCTTGTTGCTGTAATTTCAGCCATGAAAACAGCTGAGATAGGTCTGCAACAGTTTCATTATTTACATGTATATGTATATAAATCCTTCCTGTGCAACTTTGCAATGCGATGCCGTGCCATGCCCTTCGTATGTTTACACTCTACGCTCTCGGGGAGCTTGCCGGTGCGAACACGCTTGCTGAGTGCGGGACATCAGCAGCCCGCTGGCGGTGTTGCTCCCGGCAAGCAACCTTGCGGGCCGATTCTGCAAGACTTGTGTTTGTTGAGCGGACTCGGAAACGAAACAAGGGCGCGATACTTATCGCAGCTCACTTAAATCGTTGAGTGGGCTCGGAAACGAAACAAGGGCGCGACACTTGTCGCAGCTCACTTGAATCGTTGAGCGTGCTCGGAAACAAACCAAGGGCGCAATCCGCCACGACACGCTCCTCCGCGCTGGGTTTCTCATACAAAGGGCATCTTACGGTAGGGCTTGCTACGTTACACCCTTTGTGCGCTCCTACGCTTCTAGGGAAACTTGCCGGCAAAGTGCCCTTGCCGCGAGCGCTGAGTGCTGAACTCGAAGCAGCCTGCTGGCCCAGGTCTTGCCGGCAAGCAACCTTGCCGCGGCTAGTCGCAACGCACTTAGCTTGCTGAGCGGGCTCGAAAACGAAACAAGGGCGCAACACTTCTCGCAGCTCACTTAAATCGTTGAGCGGGCTCGAAAACGAAGCAAGGGCGCGACACTTCTCGCAGCTCACTTAAATCGTTGAGAACAAGATAAAGGTGCGGCTATCCAGGGGTAGGTTCCTCCGAGCACAGGTTTTCCATACAAAGTGTGATCGTTCAAGGAAGGCAACTTAAAATTTAAAGTTTTGGACTGCTCAAATTCCAATAACTTAGCTTTCATGATCCGTGCGTTCTCCGGCAAGCTTCTCTTTCTTGAACAGCACTTGGTTCATCCTCCATTTCCTTCCCCCCGGTAAACTTGTGCGCGAGGAACGTTCCTTCTGCTTAAGATGCAAGGAAAGAGAAGAAGGAAACAAGTATATGGCCTTTCGGCGTGCTATTGCTTACCGGATATGTGTGTCGCACAAGAGATGCCAAATAACACATGCAAATAGCAAAGAAAAGCACGGGAAAGGCAACTAGCGCAAAACACGTAAACTTTCTCGATGCACGGGTCTGCGCCGGCTTTGTACAAGGGGTTACATGCAACAGCGGCAAGGCTCAGTACAAAAGGTGGTTGCCGGGCGGATCACGGCAACCGCGCTTTATGAGTGAAACTTGCGAAGATGCTCTATGTTCCAGAGTTGCTCACCGGTAAGCCTTCTTCGGTCTCGAGGCGGACGGCGCGGGCCTCGTGACTTGTCTCACCCGATAAGGGCCTTCCCACTTCGGCGTCAACTTGTTGGAATTTTTGGCGGACTGAACACGCCAAGAACAAGGTCGCCTTCCTCGAGACTCTGGCTTTGACCTTGCGGCTATGGTAGCGGCGCAAGGCTCGCTGGTATTGAGCAGCTCGTCTGACAGCAGCTCCGAGACGTCCCTCCTCAAGGAGCAATGCATCATCTTGCCGCAGATTGCTCTTGCTCGAGCTCATCATAGCGAGCACTCAAGGAGATCCGTGATCTGAGTTCCGTGGGGAGAACTGCCTCTGCTCCATAGACTAGAGCAAAAGGTGTCTGTCCGGTGGCTCGATTTGGTGTCGTTCTGATTGACCAAAGAGCCGCCGGTAGCTCCTCTATCCAATTTCTTCCGCACTTGCGCAGCCTGTCGAAAGTTCTTGTCTTGAGTCCGCGCAGCACTTCAGCATTGGCCCTCTCCGCTTGACCGTTGCTCCTCGGGTGAGCAACAGAAGTGAAACAGACCTTGGAGCCAAGGTCTTGGACGTACTGCATGAAGGTGCGGCTGGTGAACTGTGTACCGTTGTCAGTGATAATCCTGTTAGGGATCCCGAAACGGCACACAATCGACCTGAAGAACTTGACGGCCGATTGTGCTGTCACCTTTCTCACCGGCTCCACTTCTGGCCACTTTGTGAACTTGTCGATCGCTACGTACAAGTACTCGAGCCCCGACGGCCGACGGGGAAGGGGCCAGGATATCGAGCCCCGGCACCGAGAAGGGCGGGACAAAGGGATTGTTTGGAGAGCTTGAGCTGGTGATGAATCTGCCGCATGGAACCGCACGCTTCACACTTGGTTACTAGTGCGATTTGCATCTTGGAGGGCTTCTTGCCAAAGAACCCTTGCGGAAGCTTTCTCGGCAAGCGCCCTTGCGCCAATGTGGTGGCCGCATATGCCTCCGTGTATTTCGCCAACAGCTTCATCCATCTTCCCGGAGATGCACTTGATCGACACCATTGAGCCTTCTTCTGTACAGCTCGTTATCCACGAACTGGTACATACTTGACTGTCTGGTTATCTTTTCTATTTCCTCTGGGTCGTCGGGAAGTTCTCCAGTTTGCAAAAAATGGACGATCTGCTGCGCCCATGCCGGAGCTTGGGGCTCAACGGCAAGGACTAAAGGCATGAGGGCCGCTGCGGGAACCTCAGCTTCTACGGCAAGAACCCCTGGCTCTGCCGGAGCTGAAGGTTCCCCGGCAAGATCGCCGGGGCGAGGCTTGTCGGGAACACTTGCTTCGACTGTACAGATCTGAGGATCCGCAGGAGCAAACTGTTCCTCAGTGTTCTGGTCGTTGATCTTGGGGACCTTGGCGGCGGCCTCAGGGAGACCCGCCGGCAAGTAGTCGCCGGAGACCAACTTTCTCTTCTTGGACTGCCCAATTGATGGCGTGACGGATGGTTGAGTCAGCTTGAGCAAGAAGGTCCCCGGTTCCACAGGTAACTTCATCGAAGCACACTTTGAAAGGCCATCTGCGATTTCATTCTGAGCTCTCGGGACGTGCTCCATTTGCAAACCTTCAAAGCGCTCCTCAAGCTTGCTCACTTCATCGACATAAGCTTCCATCAAAGGGCTCTGATAGCTCTTGTTAACTTGCCGGACCACCAACTGAGAATCTCCCCGCACAATCAACTTTCTGATCCCAAGTTCGGCCGCAATCCTGAGGCCGGCGAGCAAACCCTCATATTCAGCAGTGTTGTTTGTCGCTTGCTCCCTTGGGAAGTGCATCTGGATGACATACTTGAGGTGCTCTCCGGTGGGCGCGATGAGTACCACGCCGGCACCGGCGCCTTGCAGCGAGAAGGCACCATCAAAGTACATTACCCATTCACTTGTCGCTTTTTGTACGGGTGTACTTGTCTCTTGGACTTCTTCATCGGGCGTTGGGGTCCACTCTGCTATAAATTCTGCCAAAGCTCGGCTCTGTATGGTTGAAGTACTTTCAAATTTGAGTCCAAAGCTCGACAACTCCAATGCCCACTCAACGATCCTGCCCGTTGCTTCTGGGTTGTGCAATATCCTCTTCACCGAAAGCGAGTGACCACTTTGTTATCTCGTGTGCTCGAAGTAATGGCGCAGCTTTCGAGGCCATGAGCAGGCGAAAAGCAGCTTTGCACACCAGAGTATCTTGATCTAGCCCCGGAGAAGGAACTTACAAAATATACTGGACGCTGCACCATCTTTTTCCGCACCTCATCCTTCTGCTCGCAGTTGTCCTTGTCGGGGCGAGAGCTTGTCGGGCAGCCCCGCTTGTCGCCGGACTCGCTTGCGGTGGTGTAGCCTCCTCGTCGGACTCCTCTCTGCTACTACGCAGCACTAACCACCTGGTTGGTTGCCGCTAGGTACAAAGAAGAACTTCTCCTGTGGTCTAGGTGCGACAAGTATTGGGGTGGAGGACAGGTACCGTTTCAAATCTTGCAGCGCTGCCTCCGCTTCCGGAGTCCACTTCATGGGACCTGCCTTCTTCAAGATTTTGAAGAAAGGTAGAGCGCGTTCTGCAGACTTTGAAATGAACCTACTGAGGGCAGCCACACAACCTGCAAGCCTTCTAACATCCTTGACTCGCTTCGGGGCTTCGATCTGCTCAATGGCTTTAATCTTGTCGGGGTTGGCTTCAATCCCCTCTCAGGATCTGAAGAACCCGAGAAGTTTGCCGGAGGGAACTCCAAAGACGCACTTCTCGGGATTCAACTTAAGCTGTATCTTGCGCAGGTTCTGAAATGTCTCTTCCAAATCTTGAATCAGCGTATCCTTGCTCTTGCTCTTCACCACGATGTCATCCATGTAGGCCTCTACATTTCTGTGGATCTGTGGCTCAAAAGCAGTATACACTACCCTTGCAAATGTTGATCCTGCATTTTTCAGTCCAAATGGCATGCGTATGAAGCAATAAGTGCCACACGGAGTGATAAATGCAGTCTTCTCTTCATCCTCTTTGGCCATAAAGATCGGTGATAGCCTCGAGTATGCATCAAGAAAGCGAGTAGCTCACATCCGGCGATGGAGTCAACAATCTGGTCAATGCGCGGCAAGGGGAACGGATCCTTGGGGCATGCTTTATTCACATCGGTGAAGTCTATACACAGCCTCCATTTCCCGTTGGCCTTGCGTACGACAACTGGGTTTGCTAACCACGTCGGATGGATCACACCTCTAACTAGGCCTGCTGCCTCTAGCTTCTTGATTTCTTCGCTGATGAATTCTTGGCGCTCCACGGCTTGCTTCCTCACTTTTTGCTTGATGGGCCGCGCATGAGGGCAAACAGCAAGCTTGTGCTCAATTACCTTCCTGGGAACACCGGGGATGTCGGACGGTTGCCATGCAAACACATCGACATTCGCCCACGTGAAAAGCAACGCAGCTTTCCTATTCTTTGTCAGCGTGGCAATCGATGGTGAAGGTACCACCAGTGCCGTCCTCCTTGGCGGGCACCTTCTTGGTTGCTGGTGGAGCGGCCATTCCCTTCTTACTCTTGCCGGTGGAGCTCGACGGGACGTCCTCGACGGCAGCGCAGCACTCCGAAGAGGTGCGGTTGCGGAGTGGGCCCCGAGCACTTGCGGGCTTGGTCTTTGTCTTCTTCCCCGGGAGCTTCAGCGGCAAGTGTATTCTTGTCGGCGCGGCTGCCGCATCGATAGATCTTGTCGGTGCGGATAAGCGCATCCTTCTTGTCGCCGTGGGCGGTGATGGCGCTTATCGCCCCGCATCTTGAGTACGTTGTAAGCATAATGGGAAGCTGCCATGAACTTGGCGAGGCGGGGCGGCCGAGTATTCCATTGTCTGCAACGGAATATCGGCGACGTCGAAAGTGATGCGCTCAGTCCTGAAATTGAGCTCCCCGCCAAAGGTCACCGGCAGAGTGATCTTTCCCTTGGGCTTGCTCCGTCCCGGGTTGATTCCTTGGAAAGAACCGGTCTCTTCGAGCTCGCCATCTGGAATTTGGAGTTTCTTGATCACAGCAGAGGAGATCAAGTTCAGCCCGGCCCCGCCGTCAACCAACATTTTGGTGACCTTGAGGTTGCGGATGGTGGGCGAGACCAGCATCGGCAAGCACCCGACCGCGGTGGTGCGGTCAGGGTGATCCTCAAGATCAAAAATGATGGGCGTGCTGGACCATTTGAGGAGCCTGCGCGACTCCACGGGCGGCTCCGCTGCATTCACCTCACGCACCCACTGCTTTAGCTGGCGGTGGGAGGTGTGCAGAGAGGCGCCACCGTCGACGCACAGGACCTCCGTGGCCTTCTGGAACTCCTGCTCGCTGTTATCCTCATCCTCCATGTCTTCGTCGTCGTCTTCTTCATCCTTGTCGCGGCCCCGGGGAGGTCGATCACCTTGCCGCTGCTTGGCCTTGTCGCGGCGTCCTCCCCGGCCATTGAACGGCCGCTTCTTGCTCGGTTCTCCTCCGCCACCTCGGGCCTTCTCCTTGTCGCGCCTCTCGTACTCAGCTCTTTGCTGCTCGACGAGATCATCGACGCGCTTGCAGTTGTAGAGATCGTGGCCCTTGGTGCGGTGGATTTTGCAGTATTGCTTGCCGGGGCCGTCCTGCTTGTCGGCTGCCGCTACAGGGGCAGGCTCCTCGCCGGAGCCGCCAGCCTGTGTTTGCTTGGCGGGAGCCTCCTTGCCGGACTTCTCGGCGGCAAGCACCTCTTTCTTGTTCTTCTTTTGGTTGTTCCGCCGCCGTCTCTTCTTTGTCGGGGCGGTGTCATCGCTATCGCTTCCTCCTGCGCCAGACTCCTCCCCGGGGAGTCTCCTCCCCTCTTCCGCGCGTGCGCACTTATCAGCCAGAGCATAGAGCTCGCTAACATCCCGAATCTTGGTCATCGCCATCTCTTCACGCATGCGGCGGTTACGCACGTTCTGGTGGAACGCGCTGATAACCGCGGCAGGGTGGACATCGAGATGTTGTCTTGCACACGGTGAAGCGTTGGATATACTTGCGCGGGTTCTCCGTCCCTCGGGCCAAAATGTGGAGATCGCTCTCTGGCGTGGGGTTTGTGGCCGCCAGGTGAAGGCGCCAACAAACCGATGGCAAAGGTCTGCCCACGAAGAAATGGAGCCTTCGGCAAGTGCATAAGCCAGAACGAGCGTTCGGCTTAAGCACGCGGCGAAATGGTTCGCCAGAATCTTCTCGTCGCGCCCCGCAGCCTGCACCGCGATGGTGTAGACACCGAGGAATTCGAGGGTGCGTCTTGCCGTCGTACTTCTCGATGCGTCGGGCTTGAAATTCTTCATCTTTGGGCCCTTTGGGCGCGCCGCGGCTTCGCGGGTGAACGCGAGGCAGCTGCAGCGTCTGACAAATCGCTGGTTCACCGGCGCGCGCCGCGTCGACAGTGTTCCCAGCTCGCGGTCTGATTGTCGCCAAGCTTTCGGGCGCTTCGATTGTGGTCCGGCGTCTTCTTGTCGCCGATCGTCGAGACTGGCGTTGATCGAGACGAGCCAGCGGATCCGGCGATGCCGTGGAGCCGTCGTCGGCGTAGTTCGCGACGGCGTCTTTCGCTTCAGCGGCGGGAGTGCATGGTGGTTGCACCCGGCGCTCTTGTCGCCGTCAGCCTTCGTCTTCTCAGCTTGCCGCGGCCGCGAGGTCGCCGGCTGCTGTGAAGGGTCGTTGTTGGCGAAGGCGACCAGGCTCTTGATGGTAGCCCTCCAGTCTTCGGCCTTGTCCGCCGCTGGAGGGAAGTCGAGGAGCATTTGCGCCCTTGCGAGCGCTTCTGCCGGAGTGGAGGGGAGCGGGAGCGAGCGGTGCGAGGGGCGGGGTATGCTCGGGCTCCTAACAGTGTTAGAAGGAGGAGGGTCCTGCCCCGGCGCCTTCGCTTTGCTTGTGTCCGGACGTTGGTCCGGAGCATCCCGCGAGCCTCCGGCGTGTCCTTGCCCCAGCATGCGGATACCACCTCCCGTGGTATGGCGCTGCTGGGTTGTCGTGTGCTGAGATGGACGCGGAATGTCCACGGAGACCGAGGCGCGGTCATCCGCCCTGCCCTTGATCTCGTGGCGCCGCGAGTGTCCTCGCCGGGCGACCACCCTTTCCGTCGGCGTCTCCTCCGCCCACCGTTGGCTCCGGTGGCGGCGGATGAGACGCAGAGCGGACTCGCAGCCCCCTTCTTCTTCGGGCCATGGCGCGATTGTTGACGGTTGCTGATGAAACCGGAGAGGTTGATGAAGAAGCGTGCCAGCGAGAACGCGGATCAGGTCCGCACAACCTCGACGCCCCTACCGGGCGCGCTAAAGATGCCGGGGAGATCTGCCGCCCAGGGCACCTATGGGGCAGGGCCCCGTCGTCTGTCGATGCGAGGCGGAGGGAGCACAGAGAGCAGATCGAGGCGAGCACGCGGGCGGATTTTACCCAGCTTCGGAGCTCTCCGGAGAGATAAAACTCCTACTGCTGCTTTGGGTTGTATTGAGCTCGGGAGCTTGAAGAGCTACAGTAGCAGCTGCACCGAGCGAGAGTGGCTAAGGATTCGAACTGAACGAGCCGAACCCCCTCTACGTGCGCATGGGCCTCCCTTTTATAGTCGGAAGGGGGCGCCAACAGGTGGCAGCATAGGAGAAAGGGGTAAAAACGTAAAAGAGGTGGTAGTTGGAACAGTGCGGGAACAGTGCAGCTACAGTGCGTGAATAGTGGTTTCTACCTACTTTGACAGTGGGGGACAAGGGCATTTAATGCCCGTCGCCGTCGACCCCAAAAGCTCCCGCCCTTGCGTCTCCGTCTGCCACGGCGATGGATCCACCACCGTGAAGTGCCACCGTGTCCCCCAGGCTGCACAGCCATCCGCCACGCGTTCTCGAAAGGCCCTGTATGGCGCTGGGCTGATGAGCTGGAGCGCGGCACACAGCGCAACTCTCCCGGCAAGCACCTTGCCGGGGTCTTGATCTTGCCGGGCCCGGGAGGTTGCCGGGCTCTGTAACTTGTCGCTTCCCGGGCCCTCGCCGGGACGCATATAGCGCCGAGGCGTGTCTTCTATGATGTAATCTTCTAGTCTTCCCGGCGAGCTCCTCTCGCCGGGGCCTTGCGTGAGTGATGTAACCATGAGCCTGGAACGGCCTTCCCGGCAAGCTCCGCTCGCCGGGGTCTCGATCTTCTGCCTTGTATACTTTGTCTTTGAATGGCTCGACATGGAGTAGGAAGGTATCCGGCGAGCACGTGGTAAACCCTGCCGCGGGAAGCTGCAACTGCCCGTGCACAAGTTGGGGTACTGAGGTACCCCTACCTTAAAAGATGCCGGGGGAG
The DNA here is from genome assembly GCA_021437245.1 of Aegilops speltoides. Lineage (NCBI taxonomy): Eukaryota > Viridiplantae > Streptophyta > Magnoliopsida > Poales > Poaceae > Aegilops > Aegilops speltoides. Next base: position 334,951,790 of record CM038144.1, read on the forward strand.
ATCTGCCCGCCGCGGGCACCTATGGGGCCGGGGCCCCTTCGTCTGTCTTGATGCAGGGCGGAGGGAGCCTGAGAGAGCAGATCGAGGCGAGCACGCTGGCGGATTTACCCAGCCGAGCTCTCCGGAGATAAAACTCCTCTGCTGCTTTGGGTTGTATTGAGCTCGAGAGCTTGAAGAGCTACAAGATGCACCGCACCGAGCGAGTGGCTAAGGATTGAACTGAGCAGGCGAACCCCCTCGTGCGCATGGGCCTCCCTTTTATATTCGAAGGGGCGCCAGCAGGTGGCAGCGTGGGAGAAAGGGGTAAAATGTAAAAGAGGTGGTAGTTGGAGCAGTCTTGGGAACAAGGCAGCTACGGTCGTGAACAGTGGTTTCTACCTACTTTGACATGGGGACAAGGGCATTTAATGCCGTCGCCGTCGACCCCAAAAGCTCCCGCCCTTGCATCTCCGTCTGCCACGGCGATGGATCCACCACCGTGAAGTGCCACCGTGTCCCCCAGGCTGCACAGCCATCCGCCACGCGTTCCTGGAAAGGCCCTGTAGGCGTAGCGCTGGGCTGATGAGCTGGAGCGGCGCACCTGGCATTTCTCCGGCAAGCACCTTGCCGGGTCTTGATCTTGCCGGGCCCGGGAGGTTGCCGGGCTCTGTAACTTGTCGCTTCCCGGGCCCTCGCCGGGACGCATATAGCGCCGAGGCGTGTCTTCTATGATATTATCTTCTAGTCTTCCCGGCGAGCTCCTCTCGCCGGGGCCTTGCATGGGTGATGTAACCTTGAGCCTGGAACGGCCTTCCCGGCAAGCTCCGCTTGCCGGGGTCTCGATCTTCTGTCTTGTATGCTTCGTCTTTGAATGGTTTGACATGGAGCAGGAAAGTCTCCGAAGGCCAGTGGTAAACCTTGCCGCGAAGCTGCAAATCGCCATGCACGAAGTTGGGGTACCGAGGTGCCCTACCTTAGTACACCGACAGAGCCCCCGGCTCGGGCCACACGGCAGCCGAAGCGTTGTTGGGCCAGGCCCAAAACAGTCTGCAGGCACACGCGCCCACGGTGCGTCGGATCCACTTCCGCATTCGCCGCATCCCCTCCCGCGAACGGCACGCGTCGATTGCGCGTCGTGGGATGGGACGGGCGGCGATGCGTCTTTAGGGCATCCACACCCGTGATCGTGGTGCAGGCGAGGTCACTTCACCCGTCGCCCGGCCCGCTTTTTGCCACGCGGCCCTCATGCATGGGGGTCGTGGGCGGCGAAGGTGGGAGACCGAGCCGTCACGGGCGGAGAATGTGAGTCGGCCCCGCTCTTCTGCCCTCCTTGCTTCCTGATTGGCCGGGCATGGCGGTTGAGCCCCCACCTCGCCCCTTTAAAAGGGGCGGAAAGGGAGCACAATAGTCTCACACCTCCTCCTCTCCCTTCGTCTTCTGCTTCCGTTCTTCTCTCTGCCATGGAAGGAGGAAATCCTAGCTCTTCAACGGTGGCAACGAGGGTTGCCTCCAGGCAGCGCACCTCTCCCTATCCCGCTCCCGCGGCGGCGGAGCCGGCCACGAGGGGGAGAAGGAGGGGGCGAGGCCGCGGACGAGGCCGAGGGCGTGGTCGAGGCGGTCGGGGGAGAGGCGGTCGTGGTGATGCGCCTCCCCTGTCTCCTCCTGCGGCTCCTTTCCTCGAGGCGGTCCATACTGGAGACGATCCCTGGGAGTTCTTCATCAAGCTTCGCGGCGCCATCGCCGCCTCCTGCCGGCCCGTTCATGCGGCGCGATGGAACCGGATCCACCCGAGGTGATGGAGTTGCGCATGAGGGCTGTGGGATCAGCGGCACTCGAGTGAGTGTCGTGTCCCCAGCCCCGGCGTGATGTACTTGACCGAGGGTGGAAGACATTCGCCCGGATCCACAAATTGGCGGCGGGGTTTACCCTCCATTTCAAGTTAATGGAGGCGACCTTCTCGCCGTCAAGGTCTTCGGGATTCCGGACCCGGCGAGATGCTGTGTGGACAGCTCCTCCGATAGCGAAGGTCCCTCCTCGAGCGAGAGTGACGAGGAGGGGAGCGACAGCGGCGACGAGGGGGATGGCGGGTCCGACTAGGCATCGGACGCTGCCCCGCGCGCCACCGGCGACCCCATCATCCGGGTCGCCGGCCTTCTGAACTCCCCGGGGCCGTCTCCTTGGGCGGCTGGCGTAGGGAGGCTGCGGAAGAGGAAGAGGGGGGTGGCGGTAAGGCCGTCATGTCGGGGTACGAGGGCGAGGTGCCCTCGAGAGCGTGCTGACGTCCCACCACCCCGTCTTCAAGCTCGCCCGGCGCCTCCGTCTCCGCCAAGCTCCTGGCCGGCCCCCGGGAAGTTCTCTTGGTGTCTTCTGGCGCCCGTAGCTCTCCTAGGCGCCCCTTTTGCCCTTCCCGGCAAGCTTCTCTTGCCGGGGCCTCCTTGACCTACCTCCTGAACTCCTGAACAGAGAAACAGGAGAGGGATTACGGGCATCTTATCTTTCAATTTGTAAGCCCTCGGGCCTTAGTTGCATTTAAAATATGTAATCCTCTCTATCATGTTTTTCATCCTCTATGGACTTGTACTGAACTAGGATGTTTTTAATGAAAAGAGGGGAAAGCTTGCCGGACCGAGTCTTTTACTTGACTTCGTGTCTTGTATGTTCCCATCCTGCGCTCTCGGGGAGCTTGCCGGTGCGAACACGCTTGCTGAGTGCGGAACATCAGCAGCCCGCTGGCGGTGTTGCTTCCGGCAAGCAACCTTGCCGGGCCAGTTGCAGCTCACTTGTGTTTGTTGAGCGGACTCGAAAACAAACCAAGGGCGCGACACTTGTCGCAGCTCACTTGAATCGTTGAGCAGGCTCGGGAACGGAACAAGGGCGCGACACTTGTCGCAGCTCACTTAAATCGTTGAGCGTGCTCGGAAACGAAACAAGGGCGCAACTGAGCCACGACCTGGCTCCTCTGCGCACGGGTTTTACAAGACATGCTCGTTCAAAGACGCAGCCCCGCTTTCCCCGGTCCATGAGAGGATGCATGACGAGGGCTGAAAAACTTATCTGATATCGCAGCCCCCAGCAACTCTGGCTTGCCGGAGATGAATCTCAGTACTCGCAGCCCCCGGCAACTCTGGCTTGCCGGGACCCAGGCGCTGGTGTGCTCTTCTGGTTTCTCCTTGTTGCTGTAATTTCAGCCATGAAAACAGCTGAGATAGGTCTGCAACAGTTTCATTATTTACATGTATATGTATATAAATCCTTCTGTGCAACTTTGCAATGCGATGCCGTGCCATGCCCTTCAGATGTTTACACTCTCGCTCTCGGGAGCTTGCGGTGCGAACACGCTTGCTGAGTCACGGGACATCAACAGCAGCCATTGGCGGTGTTGCTCCCGACAAGCAACCTTGCCGGCCGATTCTGGCGTACTTGTGTTTGTTGAGCGGACTCGGAAACGAAACAAGGGCGCGATACTTATCGCAGCTCACTTAAATCGTTGAGTGGGCTCGGAAACGAAACAAGGGCGCGACTGGGCCACGACCTGGCTCCTCCGCGCACAAGTTTCTCATACGAAGGGCATCTTACGGCAGGGCTTGCTACGTTACACCCTTTGTGCGCTTTTACCCTACGCTTCTAGGGAAACTTGCCGGCAAAGTGCCCTTGCCGCGAGCGCTAAGTGCTGAACTCGAAGCAGCCTGCTGGCCCAGGTCTTGCCGGCAAGCAACCTTGCCGCGGCTAGTCGCAACGCACTTAGCTTGCTGAGCGGGCTCGAAAACGAAACAAGGGCGCGACACTTCTCACAGCTCACTTAAATCGTTGAGCGGGCTCGAAAACGAAGCAAGGGCGCGACACTTCTCGCAGCTCACTTAAATCGTTGAGAACAAGATAAGGGTGCGGCTACCCACGGGTAGGTTCCTCCGCGCACAGGTATTGCGTACAAAGGGCGAACGCACGAGGAACATAATATGGAAAAGAATGGAATTAAGGAGTGCTCTGCACAAAAGCTCGGACGACTTAGCTTTTCTATTTCTCGTTTCCTCGCACTTGCCGGTGGAGCTCGATGGTGCGTCCTCAACGGCAGCGCAGCGCTCCGGGGAGGTGCGCTTGCCGGAACGAGCACCAGAGCTGTCCTTGCGGACTTGGCCCGAGCTCGATGGCGCGTCCTCGGCGGCAGCGCAGCGCTCCGGGAGGTGCGGTTGCGGAGTGGGCCCCAGAGCACTTGCCGGACTTGGCTTTTCACTGGAGGGGAGCGGGGGCGAGCGGCGCGAGGAGCGGGATATGCTCGGACTCCTAACAGCGTTAGAAGGAGCAGGCTCCTGTCTCGGCGCCTTCGCTTTGCTTGTGTCCGGACGTTGGTCCGGAGCATCCCGCGAGCCTCCGGCGTGTCCTTGTCTCAGCGGGCGGATACCACCTCCCGTGGTACGGCGCTGCTGGGTTGTCGTGTGCTGAGATGGACGCGGAATGTCCACGGAGACCGAGGCGCGGTCATCCGTCCTGTCCTTGGATCTGGTGACGCCGCGAGTGTCGTCGCCGGCGACCACCCTTCCGTCGGCGTCTCCTCCGCCCACCGTTGGCTCCGGTGGCGGCGGATGAGACGCAGACGGGCCTGCAGCCCCCGAAGCCTTCTTCTTCGGGGCCATGGCGCGATTGTTGACGAAGTTGCTGATGAAACTGGAGAGGTTGATGAAGAGCGTGCCCGCGCGAACGCCGGATCAGGTCCGCACAACCTCGACGCCCCCTACCTGGCGCGCCAAAGATGCCGGGGGAGATCTGCCCGCCGCGGGCACCTATGGGGCCGGGCCCTTCGTCTGTCTTGATGCGAGGCGGAGGGAGCACAGAGAGCAGATCGAGGCGAGCACGCGGGCGGATTTTACCCAGCTTCGGAGCTCTCCGGAGAGATAAAACTCCTACTGCTGCTTTGGGTTGTATTGAGCTCGGGAGCTTGAAGAGCTACAATAGCAGCTGCACCGAGCGAGAGTGGCTAAGGATTCGAACTGAACGAGCCCAACCCCCTCTACGTGCGCATGGGCCTCCCTTTTATGGTCAGAAGGGGGCGCCAACAGGTGGCAGCGTAGGAGAAAGGGGTAAAAATGTAAAAGAGGTGGTAGTTGGAGCAGTCTTGGGAACAAAGCAGCTACGGTCGTGAACAGTGGTTTCTACCTACTTTGTGATGGGGACAAGGGCATTTAATGCACTGTCGCCGTCGACCCCAAAAGCTCCCGCCCTTGCGTCTCCGTGCCTTGCACGGCGATGGATCCACCACCGTGAAGTGCCACCGTGTCCCCAGTCTGCACAGCCATCCGCCACGCGTTCTGGAAAGGCCCAGTATGCACGCGTGGGCTGATGAGCCGGAGCGCCTTGGCACACTGCTATTCTCCGGCAAGCACCTTGCCGGGTCTTGATCTTGCCGGGCCCGGAGGTTGCGGGCTCAGAACTTTGTCGCTTCCGGGCCCTCGCCGGACGCATATAGCGCCGGGGCGTGTCTTCTATGATGTAATCTTCTAGTCTTCCCGGCGAGCTCCTCTCGCCGGGGCCTTGCGTGAGTGATGTAACCTTGAGCCTGGAACGGCCTTCCCGGCAAGCTCCGCTCGCCGGGGTCTCGATCTTCTGCCTTGTATACTTTGTCTTTGAATGGCTCGACATGGAGTAGGAAGGTATCTGGCGAGCACGTGGTAAACCCTGCCGCGGGAAGCTGCAACTGCCCGTGCACAAGTTGGGGTACTGAGGTACCCCTACCTTAGTACACCGACAGCTTCCAACTAGAAAAATTAGTACCATCCAAGTAAGGACCTCTATGGTGGTAATTTCCCTTGCTAGACGCCATACTCTCCTAGGTTGTGGAACCAAGGCTATGATCGCCAAAAGCTATGGAAATCAAGGCAAATGGAGACCATAGCTCTGATACCACTTGTAGGATCAAAAGTATGTCTAGAGGGGGGGTGATTAGACTACTTGACCAAATAAAAATCTAGCCTTTTCCCAATTTTAAGTCTTGGCAGATTTTAGCAACTTTACACAAGTCAAGCAATCAACCTACACATGCAATTCTAAGAGTATAGCAGCAGAATGTAAAACATTGCACATGAAGGTAAAGGGAGGAGTTTGAGGGAGAAAACACAATGTATACACGGAGATTTTTGGCGTGGTTCCGATAGGTGGTGCTATCGTACATCCACGTTGATGGAGACTTCAACCCACGAAGGGTAACGGCTGCATGAGTCCACAGAGGGCTCCACCCATGAAGGGTCCACGAAGAAGCAAACCTGTCTATCCCACCATGGCCATCGCCCACGAAGGACTTGCCTCACTAGGGTAGATCTTCACGAAGTAGGCGATCTCCTTGCCCATACAAACTCCTTGGTTCAACTCCACAATCTTGACGGAGGCTCCCAAGTGACACCTAACCAATCTAGGAGACACCACTCTCCAAAAGGTAATAGATGGTGTGTTGATGATGAACTCCTTGCTCTTGTGCTTCAAATGATAGTCTCCCCAACACTCAACTCTCTCTCATAGGATTGGATTTGGTGGAAAGATGATTTGAGTAGAAAGCAACTTGGGGAATGCTAGAGATCAAGATTTATGTGGTTGGAATGGAATATCTTGACCTCAGCACATGAGTAGGTGGTTCTCTCTCAGAAAATGAATGTTGGAAGTGTAGGCATGTTCTAATGGCTTTCTCCACGAATTAAGATAGGGTGGAGGGGTATATATAGCCTCCACACAAAATCTAACCGTCACACACAATTTACCAAACTCGGTGAGACCGAATCAGAAAACTCGGTCAGACCGATTTAGTTCATAATGTGACCGCTAGGAATTTCGGTGGGACCGACATGTCAACTCGGTGGGACCGATTTCTTTAGGGTTAGGGCATAACATAATCTAGGTGAGACCGATTACACGAACTCGGTGGGACCGACTTTGGTAATAAGCTAACCAGAGAGTTGGTCAGGCAAACTCGGTGGGACCGATTCGCTCATCTCGGTGAGACCGAAACGTTACGAAAGGGAAACAGAGAGTTTGCATTGCGAACTCGGTGGGACCGATCACTCATCTCGGTTAGACCGAAACATTACGAAGGGAAACAGAGAGTTTGCAATCCCATCTTGTTGAGACCGAGATCCCTATCGGTGAGACCGAAGTGACTAGGGTTTCTGGCAGTGGCTATGTCAAATGAACTCGGTGGCGCCGGACAGATCAAATCGATGGGGCCGAGTTTGACTTTAAGTTTGGGACATATGTGGATATAAGAAAGTGGTTGAGCACTTTGAGCAAGAAAGCCATTAAGCAACACCTCATCCCCTTTTAATAGTATTGGCTTTTCCTATTGACTCAATGTGATCTTGGATCACTAAAAGTAAAATGTAGAGTCTTGAGCTTTAGAGCTTGTGCCAATCCTTTGTCCTTAGCATTTTGAGGGGTCCACATTCCTAATCCATGCCATGCCAATCACTGAACTTTCCTGAAATATTCATCTTGAAGTAGCATTAGTTCAATGAGCTATATGTTGTTAATAATTACGAAAACCACCCAAGGATAGTTGCACTTTCAGCGGTTTGATGGGGCTTGGCGGCTTAGTGGTGGCTGGATCAACATCCATATGATCTATGGAAACTTTGTGCTCTTCCAAAGGCGGCTCATCAGTTGTGGCTTCAGGGGCATGGAAGGAAGTGTGTGTTGATTGCTTCTCCGACTCGGAAGGATTTCTAGTAGTCTTAGTCACCTTTGATTTCTGGCTGGGCTTTGCCATAGATCTGTGATTAGAACACAAAGACGAGGTTAGCACAACAACTGAATATATAATTGAAAGCAGAGATTAAACATTCTTACCCAGGCACAGTCTTGAAGACTAGGACATGAGTCCCCGTTGAGTCGCCAGAGGAGGAACGAGATGTTCCCTGATAATTTGAATCGAAAGTATTAAGAGGCTGTCGAAAAAGACCGGCCTTGGGATAAGTTAAGTCGGAATTTGTTGAGACCTCTGGATGACGCTTGCGGGGGGCTGGAGTGTTTGGTAAGACGGAGGAAAGGATCCCGCTTCCGTTGTTCCAGGTTGTGCAGCGAGTGTCATGTTGCTTCTTCTTCAAAAGAAAGTTGGTATCCAAATAAGACAAAGGATGAGAAAACCTTACTTTCCGGCTTGCTTGGCGAGTTTTCTACTTTTGGCAGAGATTATGAGCGGGAGGAAAGAACAATTACCTCTTCATCACCTGCATGGCTGGCTTCTGCTTCATCATGATAATAGTCATCGTCAATGAGATGTACAAAAATGAGCCAAGAGAATCAAGTTCTACCTCCGACTCATCATCATCACCATCGTCATCCAAGATCAGTAACTCGGAGGGGTCGTTCTTCTTCTTGGCAGGTTTTTTAGTAACCTTGGTCTTGGTCCGGGTCGGCTTGGATGTCTTATCCTGTAGCTTCTTCTTCCAACAAGGAGAATCGACATGTGGAGGTCAGATGATCATAAGTGGACAGTGTTAATGAAAACACGATTCAAACAGGAAAGATGGTGTGCAACACTTACAGTTGGTGGCTGGTTGAAGGTGCAAAAAGGACTAAGTCCGTTTTTACTGCATTGTGCCCAGCTTTCATTCAACAAAGCCTTGGTCGCTTCATTGACTTCTACATCAGATAATTGGATTTCGCAGTGGCATTGGGGATCTTTAAAGTTGCCGGTATACTCGCACATTAAGCCGGGGCAGCGGCTTAAGGGTAGGATCCTCCAGGAGACCCAGCACCGAGCAAGGTCGATGCCGGTTAAGCCATTAGCCATGAAGGCTCTAATCTTTGAAAAAGTGGGCGCATAGTTGGCCCGTTCCTTCGTGCTGATCCACTGTGGGAGCTGACGTGTGTTGCTGAGCTCGTGTTCACGGTAACCCGGCAGGGGATTCTCACCCTCTGGAGATGTATCTTGGCAATAGAACCAAGTCTGGTTCCAGTCGTTGGGATGACTGGGCGGCTTGACATACGGGAAGGTGGCCTCTTTCCGTTTCTGAATTGAAACTCCACCTAGTTCCAAGCTGGGCCGTCGGTGAACTCCGTCTGCCGGTTCAAGTAATAAAATTCCCTGAATAGTTCAACAGTGGGTTCCTCTTGAAGATAAGCTTCGCAAAAAACTTGGAAGTTGCAAATGTTGGAGACAGAATTGGGCCCAATGTCTTGAGGATGAAGTCAGAAGAATTGTAGCACGTCTCGAAAGAATTTTGAGTCGGGCGGGGTAAAACCCCGGATCATATGATCAGTAAAAACAATTACATCTCCTTCCTTGGGCTCAAGAGGATTTTCGGCGCTTGGGACCCTCCAGTGGATGACATCTTTCTTGGCTAAGACGCCAGTTTCAACAAAATTGTTCAAATCTTCCTCGTTGACCCGGGATGATGCCCAGTTGCATGTAGTAAATGTCTTAGTCATTGTTGATGATGATCTAAAAAGAAAATTTTGTCGGTTTAATGTTATGTTGTTAAGCCGACCATTGGTTCAAGGGTAAGAACGATAAGCATGCAGTACGTTAAGCCGGAGGATAGTGTTGGAGTTATGCAAGGCAATCTATTGGCGGCTTAAGAGGGGACTAACGGTACCTGGCGGGTTATGGCTTATGAGTTAAGCCGCCTACATAACTATCAGTTTTCAGATCTATAAGTTTAGACTTGCTAAGTGTTGGACAAACAATTTTCACAGATCGGTGCTATAATTTTGGATCTACAACAGTTCATATAAAGAAGAAAAATTCTAAACCTAAGTGGCGGCAGCAGAAAAGTTCACATGCTCAGATAAGATCTGTTATGGAGGGGAGGCGTTCAAATATCAAAAATGAGTGCTAAACTAATACCGCGCATGATGAGCACTAAACTCATATCAAAGCTACTAAAACAGGGAGGAACAAAGAGGAACGGAGATGAACTCCGAAGAACTCGAGCAAACCCTAATGTTGATCTACGGTGAGGAAAGAGGAAGGCTTACCAGGACTGTTGGACAAGGGAGGTGCATGGAGGAGCTCTGGTGCATTCAGGTTGATGCAGCGGCCGAGGTTGAGGCAGTGGACGAAGGTCAACGGCGGCAGCGGAGCTCGGGCGCTTGCAGCATTATGAGGAAGAGGACGAAGACGAGGAGGCAAGGGGGAAAATGAGGAGGATCCCTGTCCCTATTTATAAGGAAGTGGATCGATAGCATGCGTGGGAATCGAGGAGACTGAAGAAAAATGAGTATGTGATAGCGCACATGCCTTGATTCTCAGTAGGTTCATTAAAAGTGAAGATATGATGATATTTGGGCCTCGTGTGATATTAATGCAAGATGACGTAACGTCAGGTTAACACAATTCTGAGAGCTAACATCATGACAGTTTATAAAATTTCTTAAGGACTGACGAGGAAGGATTTTTTTAAGTGCCGAGATTGATATGAACAAGTTCACATCAACCTGGGGCCTAATGTTGGGGATATAACTATTGGGTATGACCTGCCCAGGAGGGGCCGAGTCATACCACTGGCGGTTCATAATGAAAAGGCCCAAGAAGATATTGAAGATGGCGGTTCATGAATCAAGCTTACTGGAGGCCCTTGACCCGGAAGAGACTTGAGGCACACGGGCATAAACCACCATATGTTTAACTTGTATGTTAAGGAAAGTTTAGTTCTGTCACCGAGCCAGACACGTTGTGTATGAGCCGACTAGGACTCTGTAAGCTGCCAAGCATCAACCTGTGTATATAAAGGGGTGACCCGACGGTAGGTTAGGGCAGAAAAACAACAAGTCGAGAACTAGGTCAAGCGTATTCGCTCCCTAGTAATCAAGACCCAAGCAATACAACCTAAAGCAAAAGTAGGCCTTTACCTCATTGCGAGGGGCCGAACCTGGGTAAAAACTCTCTGTGTCCCTTGTCCCATTTTAACACCTTCAAGCTAACTACGTTGTGATGGATCCACACCTAAGTCCTCATGCTAGGGCATCTGCCGTGACGATTCCACGGCAGGTTGCATACCAAAGATGACAATACCTAGATCTATTCGTGTTTTTATACCTAGCTAAGGGCGTTAAACAATAGCGCTTGTCGGGAGGCAACCCAATTTTATTTTATTTTCCTTCCTTTTTGTTCCTGTTTAGTAATAAATAATTCATATAGCCTCTGGTTAGACGCGATTTTATGTTTTAATTATTTTTTGTGCCAAGTTAAACCTTTAGGATAGCTTACGGTGATAGTTGTGTATCCTGCTGAAAATCAGAAACTTTTGCACCTAGTAATTTAGTTTTCATAATTCACAGGAACGTGATTTTGATCGGATTATTTTTTATCTGGGTTGGTACACAAATTTCCCAGGTTTTCCTAATTTATCATTATTTTTGTGGTTATATAAATATTCGAGAGTTACAGATTACTAAGACTGTTCTGTTTTTGACAGATTCTGTTTTTCGCGTGTTGTTTGCTTATTTTGATGAATCTATGGGTAGTATTGGGGGGTATGAACCATGGAAAAGTTGGAATATAGTAGATATTACACCAATATAAATAAAGAATGAGTTTGCAGCAGTACCTTAAAGTGGTGATTTATTTTCTTATACTAACGGAGCTCATGAGATTTTCTGTTGAGTCTTGTGCTGTGAAGTTTTCAAGTTTTGGGTAAGGATTTGATGAAGTATGGAATAAGGAGTAGCAAGAGCCGAAGCTTGGGGATGCCCAAGGCACCCCAAGGTAATATTCAAGGACAACCAAAAGACTAAGCTTGGGGATGCCCCGAAAGGCATCCCCTCTTTTGTCTTTGTCTATCGGTAACTTTACTTGATGCTATATTTCTATTCACCACATGATATGTGTTTTGCTTGGAGCGTCCTGTATGATTGAGTCATTGATTTTTAGTTTACCACAATCATCCCTTCTGTACACACCTTTTGGGACATACACGCATGAATCGTGATTTATTAGAATACTCTATGTGCTTCACTTATATCTTTTGAGCTAGGCAATATTGCTCTAGTACTTCACTTATACCTTTTTAGAGCATGGCGGTGGCTTTATTTTGTAGAAATTAATGAACTCTCATGCTTCACTTATATTATTTTGAGAGTCTTTTAGAATAGCATGGTAATTTGATTTGGTTATAAAATTAGTCCTAATATGATGGGCATCCAAGGGGGATATAAAAAACTTTCGTAAAAACTGCTGAGGGAGTCCTGGATTAGGGGGTGTCCGAATAGCCGAACTATCACCATTGGCCGGACTCCTGGACTATGAAGACACAAGATTGAAGACTTCGTCCCGTGTCCGGATGGGACTTTCCTTGGCGTGGAAGGCAAGCTTGGCGATACGGATATGTAGATCTCCTACCATTGTAACCGACTCTGTGTAACCCTAACCCTCTCCGGTGTCTATATAAACCGGAGGGTTTTAGTCCGTAGGACGAACAACGATCATACCATAGGCTAGCTTCTAGGGTTTAGCCTCTTTGATCTCGTGGTAGATCTACTCTTGTACTACCCATATCATCAATATTAATCAAGCAGGAGTAGGGTTTTACCTCCATCGAGAGGGCCCAACCAGGTAAAAACATCATGTCCCTTGTCTCCTGTTACCATCCGCCTAGACGCACAGTTCGGGACCCCCTACCCGAGATCCGCCGGTTTTGACACCGACATTGGTGCTTTCATTGAGAGTTCCTCTGTGTCATCACCTTTAGGCCCGATGGCGCCTTCGATCATCAACAACGACGCGGTCTAGGGTGAGACTATTCTCCCCGGATAGATCTTCGTATTCGGCGGCTTTGCACTGCGGGCCAATTCACGTGGCCATCTGGAGCAGATCGAAAGCTACGCCCCTGGCCATCAGGTAAGATTTGGAAGTTTGAACTACATGGTTGACATCCGCGGAGACTTGATCTTCGACGGATTCGAGCCACAGCCAAGTGCGCCGCATTGTCTCGATGGGTATGATCTAGTTCTGCCGCCGGACAGTGCCCTGGAGGCCGCACTAGTGTCTGCTCCGACCCTTAGTTCAGAGCTGACTTCGCCGGTCGAGGACGAGTGGCTGGACACCGCCTCGGGGGCTACGATCTCTACGGCTATTGAGCCGAACACCATCCCTGTCCTTTGCAAAGCCCATGACTCCGAGGTGCCGGACTCCTCTCCGGACTCCGAACCTCCCGCGCCCCTGCCAATCAAATCCGATTGGGCGCCGGTTATGGAGTTCACTGCCGCGGACATCTTTCAGCACTTGCCCTTTGGCGACATCCTAAAATCACTAAAGTCTCTCTCTTTATCAGGAGAGCCCTGGCCGGACTATGGTCAGGAAGGTTGGGATGCGGATGACGAAGAAATTCAACGCCCACCCACCACCCACTTTGTAGCCACTGTCGATGATTTAACCGACATGCTCGACTTCGACTCCGAAGACATCGACGGTATGGACGATGATGCAGGAGACAACCAAGAACCAGCGCCTCACAGGCACCGAAGGCCACCTCGTCATCGACATATACATGGTGGACATCCCAAAAGATGGGAATGGCAATGGAACAGCGGAGGATGACCCCTCGAAGAAACAGCCCAAGCGCCGGCGTCAGCGGCGCCGCTCTAAATCCCGCCACAGCAAAAACAGTGATTCCGACACGGGAGATAATAACACCCCGGACAGTGCCGAAGACAACCCTCTTGAGCAGGATTTAGCACAGGAGGAGGGAGAAGCCAGCCCTCATGATAGAGAGGCAGACAGAGAGGTAAATGACGATAATTATATGCCTCCCTCCAAAGATGAAGCAAGCCTCGACAACGACGAATTTGTCGTGCCCGAGGATCCCGTCGAACAAGAGCGTTTCAAGCGCAGGCTTATGGCCACGACAAGCAACCTCAAGAAAAAGCAGCAGCAGCTTAGAGCTGACCAAGACTTGCTAGCTGACAGATGGACCGAGTCCTTGCAGCCAAAGAGTACAAACTCGATCGCCCCTCCAAGAGCTACCCAAAATGCAGGTTGCTACCCCAATTAGAGGAGGAAGCACCCAAACCTACATCACCAGCGCAGGACGCGGCCGACCAGCCACCTCGTGGCCGTGACAGAGAGGCCTCTAGGCCCTCCACTAAAGCCGCACCTCGGCGTCGCTCGAAAAGTACAAAGCCACGGGGGAATGCGCCAGACTTGCGAGACATATTGGAGGACAAGGCAAGACAAATAAGATCGATCTACGGATCACGTGGGCGCCCCACGATACGTGACGACAACTGTCACGCCGGATACAACAATTCCGGCCGGGCCGAACACAGTAGACAAAGATCATTTGAGGTGCGTCGTGATATAGCCCAATACAGAGGCGCCGCACACCCACTATGCTTCACAGACGAAGTAATGGATCATCAAATCCCCGAGGGTTTCAAACCCGTAAACATTGAATCATACGACGGCACAAAGATCCTGCGGTTTGGATCGAGGACTATCTCCTTCACATCCACATGGCCCGCGGTGATGATCTACACGCCATCAAATACCTCCCACTCAAGCTTAAAGGACCATCTCGACATTGGCTCAATAGCTTGCCAGCAGAATCAATTGGTTGTTGGGAAGACCTGGAAGCCGCATTCCTTGATAACTTCCAGGGCACATATGTGCGACCAGCAGACGCCGATGACCTAAGCCACATAATTCAGCAGCCAGATGAATCGGCCAGACAATTCTGGACACGGTTCTTAACCAAGAAAAATCAAATCATTGACTGTCCGGATGCAGAGGCCCTTGCAGCCCTCAAACATAACATCCGCGGCGAGTGGCTTGCCCGGCACCTAGGACAGGAAAAGCCGAAATCCATGGCAGCCCTCACATCACTCATGACCCGCTTCTGCACGGGAGAGGACAACTGCTAGCTAGCAGAATAACCCGACCAAAAACACTGGTAGTTCAGATACCAAGGACAGCAATGGCAGGTCGCGTCGCAACAAGCACAAGCGCGCATTAACGGCGATAATACTGAAGATACGGCAGTCAATGCCGGATTCAGAGGCTCAAAACCCGGTCAGCGGAAAAAGCCGTTCAAAAGAAATACTCAGGGCCTGTCCAATTTGCACCGAATACTCGATCGCTCGTGCCAGATACATGGCACCCCCGAAAAACCAGCCAACCACACCTACAGGGATTGTTGGGTGTTCAAGCAGGCAGGCAAGATAAATGCCGAAAACAACGACAAGGGGCTGCATAGTGATGACGAGGAGCCCCGGCCGCCGAACAATAGAGGACAGAACGGCTTTCCCCCACAAGTGCGGACGGTGAACATGATATACGCAACCCACATACCTAAAGGGAGCGAAGTGCACTAAGGGGCGATATCTGGCGATGGAGCCGATCGCCCCAAAGTTCAACCCGTGGTCCTCCCGCCCAATCACTTTTGATCGAAGGACCACCCACCAAGATCCGCCACGGCGGATTCGCCGCGTTGGTTCTTGACCCAATCATTGACAGATTGCACCTCACTAGAGTCGATGGATGGCGGCAAGAGCTCGAACTGCTTTACCGGATATAGTCGCAAAATGGGCATAGACCCTCAAGGATTAAACCTACAAAACGACCTTTAAAGGCATCATACCGGTGTAGAGGCCAACTGCGACTCGATTACACTCGAAGTGGTCTTGGATCCCGGATAACCAGGCGAGGAATTAATCTTGACATAGTCCCGTTCATGGCGGCTATCACGCACTACTCGGACGAAGCGCATTTGCAAAGTTCAATGCGGTGCCGCACTACGCATACCTCAAGCTCAAGATGCCAGGCCCCCGAGGAGTAATCACGGTCAATGGAAACACCGAACGCTCTCTCCGAACGGAGGAGCATACGGCGGCCCTCGCGGCGGAAGTACAAAGCAGCCTCTTAAGGCAATTCTCGAGTCCGACTACTAAACGTCTGGACACCGTTAAGCGCGCCCGGAGTAACCTACAACAAGACCGCCTGGCATGTTCCGAGCACGCGTAGCAATGCGGCCCCAACCCCAGCCCTCGCAAAATCGCGAGACCAATACGACGCGTACATAACTACGCTCTGGAGATACCATGGGCATAGGGGTAGGGGCACGACCACGGCATGCCCAGAGTGCGGCTCAACCGCACCAGGGGCTCCCAATTGTGTCATTCTTTTTTTTCTTCTTATTCTCAGGACTCCATTTTCCAGAAGTCCTGTCCGGCAATAGAATCGCCGAACTCACGATGCAACAGCCAGGGAAGAAGAAAAGCTACGTCGAGTGTCCAGTGGTCTCAGTTACGAGCAGTATACCGGTTTTACATACCATCCCGCAGCCTACCCCTGGGGGGGACATGTTAAATAGTCCCATCCCTTGCTTATCGCACTATTTGTATCGTTCTGCTTTCATTGCAGTATCTTTTGAATAAACAATACATAGCTTCTGCTTATTATTGAATTCCTTTTTTCCATAAATGTTCATCTATGACATGTTGCACCCGTACAACTTGGTACGGTCAATACACCAGGGGCTTAAGTACCCCAAAACATGGTGTGATAAGTCCGAACACTTTCACAAGTGCGGCATCCCGAACTTATAGCATTATATGCATCGGCTTCGAATCATGTCTTGGGTCAATAGTTGGGTTTTCCCGGCTCCCATGTTTTGGTACCTTACGTTCCGTTATATCGGCTAAGGTAGCGCTGGGAGAACCACTGCGATTGTGCCCCGGTTGAGCTGGGTTGAGCACCTCAGTGGAGAAAGCTAAAACTGACTGTCGTGATAGGGCGAGAGCTGGTCGCTGTTCAAGTGGTTTTCTGGGTCCCTAAAGACTCATGCCGCTTAGAGCGAGGAGTCGGCATTGTCCGGCCAAGGCGTGGATAGCGCCCCGAACTCGGTCTTCCGAATACCAGGGGCTTCGCTGAAATTTAAAATTATAGAATTCTATGGCTAAGTGAGAGTGTTCAAGCATTATAGTCCGGTTGCCTTGTTCGTCGTGTTGAACGCCTCCCTCGAAGGACCCAAGAATGGGAACAAGAGCGCTCAAGTTTATCCCGAACACCCCAGCACTCGTGGCATGGGGGCTGAAGCCAACGACTAGCCATCTCTCAAATTTGATAAACGGCCGCACAGAAGGTAATATTTTAAATTAACAAGCGTTGCTTAGCGCATATGAACAAAGTTTTCAGCGTACAGGATAAAAAATGCGAGTCTACTAAAAAATTACATCTTTGGAGCATTCACCCGCTATAAGGCGGGCACCCTTCAGGACACCCTCATAGTACATCTCGGGCTTGCGATACTCCTTGCCCGGCGGTGGCGCGTCCGTCACAAGCTTCTCGGCGTCCATCCTGCCCCAGTGCACTTTAGCGCGGGCAAGGGCCCGACGGGCACCTTCAATGCAGACGGAACGCTTGATGACTTCAATCCATGGACAAAGGCCCACCAGCCACCGCACTGCACAAGTAGCTCCTGTGCATGGCTTCTTTAGGCCACAGCCGAACTATGAGGCCCTTCATGGCCAGTTCGGCCACCTTGTGGAGCTCGACCAGCTACTTCAGCTGGTCGCTCAGGGGCACCGGATATCCGGCCTCAGCATATTGAGACCAGAACACCTTTTCTGTCAAGCTCCCCTCTTCGGCTCGGTAGAATGCGGCAGCATCGGACACACTATGGGGCAGATCTGCGAATGCAACTAGAGAGCTCCGAATTCGGGTAAGTAACAGATAATTCACTTTTACATGCTTGCTTTGAATGAAGAGTGCCTTACCCGCCGCTATCTTTTTATCGCCTCAATCTCCTGGAGGGCCTTCTGGGCTTCTGCCTTAGCGGCTTTAGCACTCTCAAGAGCCAAGGTGAGCTTGGACTCTCGAGTCTTCGAGTCACGCTCCAAACTCTCGTGTTTTTCCACGAGAGCCTGGAGCTCTCGCCGCACCTCCACCACCCGCGCCTCCTGCTTCTCTTGCTCGGTGCGCTCCGCGGCCGCACTTTTTTCGGCCTTGGACACCACTTCCTTCAGGGTCGCCACCTTGTTCGTGGCCCCTGCAATACTCATGTTATTCCTGTCATTTTTTGCAACCAAATCCTTTCTATAAGGTATTACTTACCTTCCTTGTCCTCGAGCTGCTTCTTGGCAAGGCCGAGCTTGTTCTCGGACCGCTCGAGGCTCTGCTTCAATGCATTGACCTCCGCAGTCAGTGTGGCAGAGGTCAGCATTGCAGCCTACATTCCCATATTAACATGCTTATGTTAGACTCCTGCGTATATCTTTTTAGATCCTTAGTTCGGCTTTTCTTTCCGAACACCGAACTAAGCATCAGGGGCTACTGTCTATGCGGTAATATTCTTACATATCTTAAAAACTTACCTCAAAGCCTGTTAGAAGGCTGGTACAGGCTTCAGTCAGCCCGCTCTTTGCGGACTGAACTTTCTGGATCACCGCACTCATAACAGTGCGGTGCTCCTCATCGATGGAGGCGCCATTGAGCGCCTCCAGCAAATTATCCGGTGCCTCCGGCTGGACGGAGGCCACCGGTGTCGCAGTCTCGCCCTTCTTATGAAGGGCGCTGCGAGACTCGGAACCACCGGGTTCGGTCCGAGTCGCCCAGGGCCGGACTTAGAACCCCTTGGGGTTTGATCCCCCTTATGCCCAGAGTCCGGGAGGTTGCCTTGCGGCACCTGCGGAATTCCTCCTCCTGGCTGGGCCCCTTTTGGGACCCCACCTCGGCGTCATCAGCAGCGCGAGGAGAGGAGGCGGCCGGAAGTGAAGTATTATTCACGTCCGACGGAGCCAAGGAGCCGCTCCGTTGAAATGTCGAGCCCGTCCTTGGGCGGGCTGCAGGGTTGTATTCGGCGTTAGAAGATTCTATGCGACAAACGAAATGCCATGAATTATTCTGGTATCCGGACACTTACGATGTCGCCAGGGGCTTAGCCCTCGGTGGCCACTCTTCTTCGCCGTCGTCGGTGTTGGTGGAGTAGTCCGGAGGAAGGGTCCTTCCCTTCTTGGACCCTCCAGCCTCCCTAGTTGGGGAGGCCTTCCTTTTCTTCTCTCCCCCCGCTGGGGGAGAAGCCTCTTTTTTCTCCTCCTCGTCTTCGCGGGAGGAGTCCGCCTCGGAGTCATCGGACAATGAGTCCGATAACACCTGACGCCGGGAACTCTTTCGGGTTCCCGTGGCCTTCTTCTTGGCCTTCTTATCCGGCACCACATGAGGTGCCGAAACCAGCAGCCCCGTCAATCGGGCGTCCACTGGGTCTTCTGGTAAGGGAGCCGGACAGTTAACCTGCCCGGACTTCTTCTACCAGGCCTGTCAAAGGTAAGGGAGTTTAGATCCCGCATAGAGTCAAACTATGAAAAACAAGTGTCCTGTAAAGGGTAAAATAGCTTACCTCGCCGGCTTGACGCTGCGAGCTGAATCCGCGATCTTTGGTAGTGGATGCGGGAGCCTCGGCGCCCTTGAACAGCACCTTCCAGGCATCTTCGTATGTAGTGTCGAAGAGCCTGCTCAAGGTTTGGTGCTATGCCAGATCAAACTCCCACAAGTTGAAGGCCTGTTGTTGGCACGGGAGGATCCGGCGGATGAGCATGACCTGGACTACGTTGACGAGCTTGATCTTCTTGTTCACAAGGTTTTGGACGCAGGTTTGTAGTCCGGTCAGCTCTTCCAAATCACCCCATGTTAGGCCCTTCTCTTTCCAGGAGGTGAGCCGTGTGGGGATGCCAGATCTAAATTCGGGGGCCGCTGCTCATTCAGGGTCACGCGGCTCGGTGATGTAGAACCACCCCGATTACCACCCTTTGATGGTTTCCACGAAGGCGCCCTCGAGCCATATGACGTTGGGCATCTTTCCCACCATGGCGCCTCTGCACTCCGCCTGCTGGCCGCCCACTACCTTCGGCTTGACATTGAAGGTCTTCAGGCATAAGCCGAAGTGGGGTTTGATGCGGAGGAAGGCCTCACACACAACGATAAACACTGAGATGTTGAGGATGAAATTCGAGGCCAGATCGTGGAAATCCAGGGCGTAGTAGAACATGAGCCCCCAGACAAATGGGTGGAGTGCGAAGCCCAGTCCACGGAGGAAATGGGGAAGGAACACCACCCTCTCATGGGGCCTGGGGGTGGGGACGAGCTGCCCCTCATCTGGAAGCCGGTGCGCAATGTCGTTGTGCAGGTATCCGGCTTTCCTCAACTTTTTGATGTGCCCCTCCATGACTGAGGAGGCCATCCACTTGCCTCTCGCTCCGGACATGGCTGGGGAAGGTTGAGGCGAGATGTGTAGACTTGGGCGCTGGAGCTCGAGTGCGCGGAAATGGATAAGCAAAGGAGGAAGAAGGCGTAGGTAAAAAGGTGGATCCTTATCCCCTTATATGGACGGACGAAACTATGCGTCCCCACCAGCCTGGTAAAACTCGCTTATCTCCCAAGCGCCGTAATCAATGGCGTGGTTGGGTTACCCACGCCCGTATTGATGAGAATCCCGGAATAAGGGGACACGATCTCTGCTTTGACAAGACGTGCCAAGGAAACCGCCTCGCTAAAACGCGCTGAGGTGGGACAGTAAAAATGATTCCAATAAAGGCTTGGCCGTGGTGTGGCGTCACACCGCAGAATACGTCAGCAGATCGAATTTGTGTAAAGATTATTCTCTCTACGGTGGTATGTGGAACTTATTTTGTAGAGCCGGACACTATCCTTGTGTTCAAAATCTTTTATGAAGTATTTGGAGGAGGAACCCGCCTTGCAATGCCGAAGACAATATGCGCGCCGGACTCGTCGTCATTGAAGCCTGGTTCAGGGGCTACTGAGGGAGTCCTGGACTAGGGGGTGTCCGGATAGCCAAACTATCACCGTTGGCCGGACTCCTGGACTATGAAGATACAAGATTGAAGACTTCGTCCCGTGTCCGGATGGGACTTTCCTTGGCGTGGAAGGCAAGCTTGGCGATACGGATATGTAGATCTCCTACCATTGTAACCGACTCTGTGTAACCCTAACCCTCTCCGGTGTCTATATAAACCGGAGGGTTTTACTCCGTAGGACGAACAACAATCATACCATAGGCTAGCTTCTAGGGTTTAGCCTCTTTGATCTCGTGGTAGATCTACTCTTGTACTACCCATATCATCAATATTAATCAAGCAGGAGTAGGGTTTTACCTCCATCGAGAGGGCCCGAACCTGGGTAAAAACATCGTGTCCCTTGTCTCCTGTTACCATCCGCCTAGACGCACAAATCGGGACCCCCTACCCGAGAACCGCCGGTTTTGACACCGACAACTGCATTGGATACTATGAGAAGTTTGATTCTTTATGATTGTTTTGAGATATGAAGATAGTGATATTAGAGTCATGCTAGTGGAGTAAGTGTGAATTTGAGAAATACTTGCATTGAGGTTTGTGAGTCTCGTAGCATGCACGTATGGTGAATCGTTGTGTAACAAATTTGGAGCATGAAGTATCTCTTTGATTGTCATCCTTTGTGTGGAGGTGGGGATCGCGCGATGGTTAACTCCTACAAACCCTTCCCCTAGGAGCATGCGTGTAGTGCTTGGTTTTGATGTTTTATATATTTTTGCGATAAGTATGTGAGTTCTTTAGGACTAATGTTGAGTCCATGGATTATACACACTTCCATCATTGCTAGCCTCGCTTGTGCCGCGCAACTTCCGCCGGTACCATACACCCACCATACACCTTCCTCAAAACAGCCACCATACCTACCTATTATGGCATTTCCATAGCCATTTTGAGATATATTGCCATGCAACTTTCCACCGTTTCGTTTATTATGACACGTTCCATCGTCATATTGCTTTGCATGATCATGTAGTTGACATCGTATTTGTGGCAAAGCCACCTTTCATAATTCTTTCATACATGTCACTCTTGGTTCATTGCACATCCCAGTACACCGCCGAAGGCATTCACATAGAGTCAAATTTTGTTCTAAGCATTGAGTTGTAATTTTTAGAGTTGTAAGTAAATATAAGTGTGATGATCATCATTATTAGAGCATTGTCCCATGTAAGGAAATAAAAAAAGAGGCCAAAGAAGCCAAAATAAAAAAAGAGGCCAAAGAATCCCCAAAAAATGATAGAAAAAGAGAGAATGGGCATTGTTACTATCCTTTTTTCCACACTTGCGCTTCAAAGTAGCACTATGATCTTCATGATAGCGAGTCTCTTATTTTGTCACTTTCATATACTATTGGGAATTTTTCATTATAGAACTTTGCTTGTATATTCCAACGATGGGCTTCCTCAAATGCCCTAGGTCTTCATGAGCAAGCAAGTTGGATGCACACCCACATAGTTTCTTTTTTTGAGCTTTCATACACTTATAGCTCTAGTGCATCTGTTGCATGGCAATCCATACTCACTCACATTAATATCTATTGATGGGCATATCCATAGCCCGTTGATACGCCTAGTTGATGTGAGACTGTCTCCCGCTTTTTGTCTTCTCCACAACCACCATTCTATTCCACCTATAGTGCTATGTCGATGGCTCACGCTCATGTATTGCATGAAAGTTGAAAAAGTTTGAGAATACTAAAGTATGAAACAATTGCTTGGCTGAAACCGGGGTTGTGCATGATTTGAATATTTTGTGTGACGAAGATGGAGCATAGCCGCACTATATGATTTTGTAGGGATACGCATTCATTGGCCATGTTATTTTCAGAAGACATAATTGCCTTATGCTTGAAGTATTATTGTTTTTATGTCAATATTAAAATTTTGTTTTGAATCTTTCGGATCTGAACATTAATGCCACAATAATGAGAATTACATGGATAAATATGTTAGGTAGCATTCCACATCAAAATTTTTGTTTTTATCCTTTACCTACTCGAGGACGAGCAGGAATTAAGCTTGGGGATGCTTGATACGTCTCCAACGTATCTATAATTTTTGATTGTTCCATGCTATAATATTATCTGTTTTGGATGTTTAATAGGCATTTATATGTTATTTTACATTATTTTTGGGACTAACCTATTAACCGAGAGCCCAGTGCCATTTTATGTTTTTTGCCTGTTTTAGAGTTTCGCAGAAAAGGAACACCAAACGGAGTCCAAACGGAATGAAACTTTCGTGATGATCTTTCTTGGACTAGAAGCAAACCAGGAGACTTGGAGATGAAGTCAGAGATGCAACGAGGCGACCATGAGGGTGGAGGGCATGCCCAGGGGGTAGGGCGTGCCCCCTGCCTCGTGGGCTCCTCGTGGGTCTCCTGACCTAGTTCCTTCGCCTATATATACTCTTATACCCTGAAAACATCCAGGGGAGCCACAAAACCACTTTTCCACCGCCGCAACCTTCTGTACCTGTGAGAACCCATCTAGGGACGGCCCTACCGGAGGGGGATTCGATTATGAAGGGCTTCTACATCAACACCATTGCCTCTCCGATGAAGCGTGAGTAGTTTATCACAGACCTACGGGTCCATAGCTAGTAGCTAGATGGCTTCTTCTCTCTCCTAGATTCTCAATACCATGTTCTCCTCGATGTTCTTGGAGATCTATTCGATGTAATACTCTTTTGCGGTGTATTTGCTGAGATCCGATGAATTGTGGATTTATGATCAGATTATCTATGAATATTATTTGAGTCTTCTCTGAATTCTTATATGCATGATTTGAATTATCAGTCTAGTTTGGCCTACTAGATTGGTTTTTCTTGCAATGGGAGAAGTGCTTAGCTTTGGGTTCAATCTTGCAGTGTCCTTTCCCAGTGACAGTAGGGGTAGCAAGGCACGTATTGTACTGTTGCCATCGAGGATAAAAAGATGGGGTTTTTCATCATATTGCTTGAGTTAATTCCTCTACATAACCTTAGATATCGTCATAACTTTGCGCTCTTATATCAATTGTTCGGCAGTAATTTGTTCACCCACCGTAATATTTGCTATGTTGAGAGAAGCCACTAGTGAAACCTATGCCCCCCCGAGTCTCTTTTACATCATATAAGTTATCTTTTACATCTTACTAGTTTCCGATCTACTATTTTGCAATCTTTTACTTTCCGATCTATAAACCAAAAATATTTACTTTACTGTTTATTTATCTCTATCAGATCTCACTTTTGCAAGTAACTGTGAAGAGATTGACAACCCCTTTATCGCGTTGGGTGCAAGTTGTTGATTGTTTGTGCAGGTATTCGGTGACTTGTGCGTTGTCTCCTACTGGATTGATACCTTGGTTCTCAAATTGAGGGAAATACTTACTCTACTTTGCTGCACGACCCTTTCCTCTTCAAGGGAGAAACCAACGCAAGCTCAAGAGGTAGCACACATCACTCACCCCAACAAGTCGGCATTCATCCAAGGTTGATATATTTTGGATGGGGTATTCGTGTCCCATGAACTCCTCCGTGAGGTCCGCACAAAGCAGCTAAAGGTGGTCTTCCTAAATATTGATTTCCATAAATACTATGACACAGTGCACCGACCCTTCCTTTGGGAAGTTTTGCTCCGCAAGGGATTTCATGACCGCTGGGTCACCCGGGTCATGTAGATGGTGTCCTGCAGTCGTACCACAGTGAACACTAATGGGAAGATTGGCCCCTTCTTCCCCACCCACTATGGGGTTAGACAGGGTGATTCTTTCCCCCCCTTTTGTTCAATATGGTGGTCGATGCCCTGGCTACTATCCTCGACAAGGCCAAGGTCGCGGGCCATATTCACAGAGTTTTCCTGCACCTTGTGGCTGGGGGAGGGGTCTCCCTCCTGCAATACGCCGATGACACAATTATCATGGTGGAAGGGTGTGAGGCTGATACGTCTCCAACGTATCTATAATTTATGAAGCATTCATGCTATTTTATTATCTGTTTTGAATGATTACGGGCTTTATTATACACTTTTATATTACTTTTGGGACTAACCTATTAACCGGAGGCCCAACCCATATTGCTGTTTTATTGCCTGTTTCAGTATTTCGAAGAAAAGGAATATCAAACGGAGTCCAAACGGAATGAAACCTTCGGGAGCGTGATTTTTGGAAAGGATATGATCGGGAGACTTGGAGTTCAAGCCAGGGAAGGCTCGAGGAAGCCAGGAGATAGGAGGGCGCGCCCACCCCCTGGGTGTGCCCCTGTCTCCTGGGCCCCTCGAGGCTCCCCTGACCGACTTCTTTTGCCTATATAAGTCCACGTACCCTAAAAACATCGAGGAAGAAGATAGATCGGGAGTTTCGCCGCCGCAAGCATCTGTAGCCACCAAAACCTCTTGGGAGCCCGTTCCGGCACCCTGTCGGAGGGGGGATCCCTCACCGATGGCCATCTTCATCATCCCGGCGCTATCCATGACAAGGAGGGAGTAGTTCACACTCGGGGCTGAGGGTATGTACTAGTAGCTATGTGTTTGATCTCTCGCTCTCGTGTTCACTCTATGGCACGATCTTGATGTATCACGAGCTTTGCTATTATAGTTGGATCTTATGATGTTTCTCCCCCTCTACTCTCTTGTGATGAATTGAGTTTTCCTCTTGAAGTTATCTTATCGGATTGAGTCGTTAATGATTTGAGAACACTTGATGTATGTCTTGCCGTGTTTATCTGTGGTGACAATGGGATATCACGTGCCACTTGATGTATGTTTTGGTGATCAACTTGCGGGTTCCGCCCATGAACCTATGCATAGGGGTTGGCACACGTTTTCGTCTTGACTCTCCGGTAGAAACTTTGGGGCACTCTTTGAAGTACTTTGTGTTGGTTGAATAGATGAATCTGAGATTGTGTGATGCATATCGTATAATCATGCCCATGGATACTTGAGGTGACAATGGAGTATCTAGGTGACATTAGGGTTTTGGTTGATTTGTGTCTTAAGGTGTTATTCTAGTATGAACTCTTGAATAGATTGATCCGAAAGAATAACTTTGAGGTGGTTTGGTACCCTACCATAATCTCTTCGTTTGTTCTCCGCTATTAGTGGCTTTGGAGTGATTCTTTGTTGCATGTTGAGGGATTGTTATATGATATATCTATGTTATTATTGTTGAGAGAACTTGCACTAGTGAAAGTATGAACCTTATGCCTTGTTTCCTACCATTGCAATACCGTTTACGCTCACTTTTATCATTAGTTACCTTGCTGTTTTTATATTTTTCAGATTACAAAAACCTATATCTACCATCCATATTGCACTTGTATCACCATCTCTTCGCCGAACTAGTGAACCTATACAATTTACCATTGTATTGGGTGTGTTGGGGGCACACGAGACTCTTTGTTATTTGGTTGCAGGGTTGTTTGAGAGAGACCATCTTCATCCTACGCCTCCCACGGATTGATAAACCTTAGGTCATCCACTTGAGGGAAATTTGCTACTGTCCTACAAACCTCTGCACTTGGAGGCCCAACAACATCTACAAGAAGAAGGTTGTGTAGTAGACATCAGAGGCCGACATTGCAAATATGAAATTCTTGCTCCTATTCTTTCAACAGATGTCAGGTCTCACGATCAACTTCGACAAGAGCGAAGTTAATTTTTTTGCGCGTGACAAGAGCAAAGTTATGGTGCTTGGGTATTCGCACCCCGAGTGCCAGAGTATCACGGACGGGCTCCACTGCCTGCTGGGGTCCTTCCCAACTGCGTATCTTGGGATCCCCATTTGTGACTCTCGGCTCTCCGTAGCCAAGCTTCGAACCCTCGGTGACTAAGCTACAATATCACATCGAGCCTTGGCAGGGCCGCTGGCTCTCCAAGGCGGCGTGGACTGTGCTCATGAATTCTCCCCTCTCTAGCCTGCTCTGTTCATCATGAGCTTCTATGGCCTCCACGAGACCCTCCACCATGAGATTGCCATGTATCAGTCTCGTTTCTTTTGGGCGGTTGAGAGAGATAAACAGAAATACCATATGGTTCGATGGCCTGATATTTGCAAACCCATGACCAATGTGGGCTCGTGATCATGTCGTCCAAAGGCTTGAACATCGCCCTCCTAACACGCTAGTTATGGCGGATTGCAAAGGGGAAGGGTGGCCTATGGCTTGAGATCATCGGAACAAATACCTCCATGGACAACCGCTCACCTTTTATCAGTGGAATGGCAGATCACAGTTCTGGCGGTCCATCATCCAGCTGCTCCCGGATATATGCATCGGGACCTCCACCGCAGTTGCGTCCGGGATGTCCACATTGTTCTGGTTTGATAGGTGGGTCGTGATCGCCCCTTCACCACCCGTTTCCCTGACTTGTTCGACATCACGGTCGAGCCTAGACTCTCAGTTGAGACGACCCTTATTGACTTAGGGCGTCTCGCGTTCCGGAGGCCATTTGTGCCCCTGGAACTTGCCGTCTGGGAAGATCTTGTGGAGTGTGATGACCCACAAGTATAGGGGACTAATTGTAGTCCTTTCAATAAGTAAGAGTGTCGAACCCAACGAGGAGCAGAAGGAAATGACAAGCGGTTTCAGCAAGCTAATTTCTGCAGGCACTGAAATTGTCGGTAAAAGGTAGTTTGATAGCAATATAATTTGTAACAAGTAACAAGTAACAATAGTAACAACAAGTGCAGCAAGACAGTCCAATCCTTTTGGTAGCGAAGGATTTGCCGGAACTGTCTCCGATAACAAGTAAAGTGTTCTTGAGGACCCACAGGAATTTTATCTAGTCACTTTCATCATGTTGGTTTTATTTGCGTTCGCTAATTTGCTAATTTGATATGTGGGTGGACCGGTGCTTGGGTGTTGTTCTTACTTGAACAAACCTCCCACTTATGATTAACCCCTCTCGCAAGCATCCACAACTATGAAAGAAGAATTAAGAAAAAATCTAACCATAGCATTAAACAAATGGATCCAAATCATCCACTTACGAAATAGGGCATAAACTAGGGTTTAAGCTTCTGTCACTCTAGCAACCCATCATCTAATAACTACTCCACAATGCATTCCCTTAGGCCCAAAGATGGTGAAGTGTCATGTAGTCGATGTTCACATAACACCATTAAGGGAATCACAACATACATATCATCAAAATATCAAAGGAATATCAAATTCACATGATTATTTGCAACATGACTTCTCTCGTGGCCTCAAGAACAAGGGCAACTACTCATAAATAATATTCATGATCAAGATCAGAGGGAGGGATATTAAATAGCATAATGGATCTGAACATATGATCTTCCACCAAATAAACTGGCTAGCATCAACTACAAGATGTAATCAACACTACTAGTCGCCCACATGTACCAATCTGAGGTTTTGATACAAAGATTGAACACAAAAGATGAACTAGGGTTTGAGATGAGATGGTGTTGTTGAAGATGTTGATAAATATTGGCCTCCCAAAGTTGAGACGGTTGTTGGTGCTAACGATGGCTTTGATTCCCCCTCTGGGAGGGAAGTTCCCCCGGTGGAGTCGCTCCGCCGGAGGGCAAAAGTGATCCTGCCCAAGTTCCGCCTTGAGACAGCGGCGCTCCGTCCCAAAAGTCCTCTACTTTTTTTCTAGGTCAAAAGACCTTCTGTACTAGAAGATGGGCACCAGAGGTGGGCCGAGGGGCCTACTACCCAGCAGGCCGCGCCTGCAGGGGGTGGCGTGCCTTGATGTCTAGTGGGCTCCTGGGTGGCCCCCTCCAGTAGTTCTTCTCTCCAGTATTTTTTATTTGTTCCAAAATAATTTTCCATAAAATTTGAGCTCATTTGGAGATGTCCAGAATAGGTATCTCTGACATAGCTTTTTCAGATCTAGAATTCCAGCTGTCGGTATTCTCCCTCTTTGTGTAAACCTTGCATATTATGAGAGAAAAGACATTAGAATTACTCCACAAAGTATTATATTGCATAAAAAACACTATAAATAACAGTAGGAAAACATGATGCAAAATGGACGTATCAACTCCCCAAGCTTAGACCTCGCATGTCCTCAAGCGAAAGCCGATATCAAAAATCATGTCCACATGTTGAGAGAGAGAGAGAGAGGTGTCGATAAAAACAAAATATGGACATAGTAACATCATGCTTATTATTGTAACATCAACAAACTTTATCATAAAACTTTATCATATAACTTCTCATGAACAAGTAACAATTCATCATAACATCGAAGTAGAAAGCATAAAATTTATTGAAAACTAACAAACTATGTTCTCAGTCAACTTTGCAACTACAATTCATCATATTTTTAGGAAGGGTTCGTATCAGAGCCTTTTGACAAGTCCACATACTCAACCGTCATTTAATCTTCTATGATTGCTAACACTCCCAACATATATATGAGCAAAAAGTTTCAACCGGACACATAGAAAGATAGGGGATTATAGTTTTGCCTCCCAACTTATTCACCTCTAGGGCGATGTCAACAATAATTATTCATGTTCACTCATATCCAACTGGATATATGTGCCTAGATCTTTCCCCACCACATGATGCTTGCAAAAGAGAAAAATAAAAGGAATAGAGGATAGTACTTTGACTCTTGCATGAAAGGTAAATACATAAAAGTAAAAGATAGGCCCTTCGTAGAGCGAAACAGAGGTTGTCATGCGCTTTTTGGTTTTGTATGCACAATCTCTTAATGCAAAATAACGTCACATTATATTGCCCCTTATGATAGCAACCTTTATTATGCAGTCTGCCACTTTTATTACTTTGCCATCACAAGTTCGTGTAACACTTATTTTCCCTTACACTAAAAGATCAAACAGATTTAGAAGCAATTTTTATTGCCCTTTTTGCACCGATGACAACTTACTTGAAGGATCTTACTCAATCCATAGGTAGGTATGGTGGACTCTCAAAACATGGGTTTGGGTTTAAGGGTTTTGGATGCACAAGTAGTATCTCTACTTAGTGTGGATTTTTGGCTAGCAAATATATTGGGCAAGCACCACATGTTGAAGGATCTATGGCAATATAACTTCTATGGAAATATGAACAAACATAAATCATTACATTGTCTTCCTTGTCCAACGTCATCAGTTTGGCATAAAATATTTAATGGGGGCTCATAATCATAAAAGATGTTAAAGATGGTATATTTCATGTGAATCTTCTCTTCCCTTATTAATTCTTTCATGAATTGCATCATTGACCAATGCAATGTTTGTCAACTTTCAATAAATTTTACCACTTATACTTTTCCTTATGTGATGTCATTACTTAACATAACGTTAGTATATGATCTTTTTCATCATTTTCCTTTATTTTGGTTGAAACATAAAAGTAAATAAGCAAAAACTCAAACTAAACTTTGTTATATAACCCTCACTCGATTACATAGATAGATAGATCAAGAAAGTAGCACTCAAAAATAGATCATACTAAAGTTCTATTCAACAAAATCATGAAATAACTAAGGATCAAACTAAGATAGGTAAAGGTAATAAAAGTGATGGTGATATGAAACTGGGGCATCTCCCCCAAGCTTCGCACAAGCCAAGGGGAGTGCCCATACCCGTGTACTCAAGTCACCTTCTTTGGTGATGATGGTGTTGCAGTGGGTTTGTCCTCCAACATATTCATGAGTTACTCTGTCGAACTTTGAAACTCTTGGAGGGCTCGATGAAGCAACTCAGTGTTCTTCCTCACTTCGCCCATAATATGTTTATTCTCTGTTCCCCAAGAATTTGTTCATGCATCACTTTCTCTTGGACGAGATATGTCCCAATTGGACGGTATGTGCACATGAGGGATATTTTTGAACCCATAGTTTCGAATCAAGTTCTGAAAATTGTTTTGATGTAACCTGTGTAAAGGCCTCCTTGGAGGTAGTCCTTCTTGAACTTCAGGGCTCTCTTGATCGTTTGTTGATATCATGCCTTGATGGTGATTAGGAAGAGTGGAGATGCTAGCTAATGTGCCCATCTCGGAGGCACGAGGGTGGCAACCTCCTCAATTCCCTCTCCCCTTAACTCCACCTTTGGCAACCAAGCATCTCCTTATATATTATTGGAGGAGGGAGAAGACATGATGCCTAGCTTGATAGATCTGGTAGAAAAACAACACGGAACAAGAATAGAGGATTTCTCCGCGATGCAGTGGTCAAATCATCAGGGGTATATATAAACACATTTTATCTTGGGAAACAAGTATACGAAAGGAAAACAGAGTCGGGAAGGTGCCCGAGGGGCCCACTACCCACCAGGGCGCGCCAGGTGGGGTAGGCACGCCCTGGTGCCTAGTGGGCACCTAGGTTGCCTTCCTGGTTATTTCTTATTTTTTGATATTCCAAAACAGACATAAAATATTTTTGCGGAATTTTTGGAGTCCGTTTACTTACCGTATCATGTACCTCTTCCTTTTCAGGGTTCTGGAGTGTTCTAGAAGGTCTCATTTATGTATTCCTCCGGTGTCATGGTTTGAATAATATTAGTTTCAACATTAATAGACACGTATGAAATATAGTGCTTAATTCTTTGTCCATTGACCACCTTCGGATTAGTGCCTTCGGCATTATTGATCTTAATAGCTCCAGAGCGGTAAACTTTTTCGATGATATATGGTTCTTCCCATTTGGAAAGGAGTTTTCCTGCAAAAAATCTAAAATGAGAAATGTACAATAGAACATATTCACCAACTTTAAATTCCCGCTTTTGGATACATTAATCATGCCATCTTTTAACTTTTTCTTTGAATAGTTTGGCATTTTCATAAGCTTGGGTTCTCCATTCATCTAGTGAGGTAATATGAAATAACCTCTTTTCACCGGCAAGTTTGAAATCATAGTCGAGTTCTTTGATTGCCCAAAATGCTTTATGTTCTAATTCAAGAGGCAAAAGACAATCTTTTCCATAAACCATTTTGTATGGAGACATACCCATAGGATTTTATAAGCTGTTTTATAGGCCCAAAGTGCATCATCGAGTTCCGTAGACCAATTCTTTCGTGACCTATTGACGGTATTTTGTAATATTAATTTTATTTCTCTATTTCTAAGTTCAACTTGACCACTATATTGAGGATGATAAGGTGATGCAATTCTATGGTTGACATCATATTTAGCAAGAAATTTACGGAAAGCACCATGAATAAAATGTGAACCACCATCAGTCATTAAATATCTTGGGACTCCAAACTTTGTGAAGATAACTTCTTTAAGCATTTTAATGGAGGTGTTATGACTAGCACTGCTAGTTGGAATAGCTTCTACCCACTTAGTGACATGATCAACAACAACCGAAATATGTGTATACCCATTAGAGGAAGGAAAAGGTCCCATATAATCAAAGCCCCAAACATCAAATGGTTCAATAACAAGTGAATAATTCATAGGAATTTCCAGACGTTTACAAATATTACCTATTCTTTGGCATTCATCACAAGATAAAACAAACTTACGGGCATCTTTGAAAAGAGTAGGCCAATAAAAATGAGATTGTAATACCTTGTGAGCGGTCCTATCTCCCGCATGATGCCCTCCATAAGCTTCAGAGTGACATTTCCGTAGGATTTATTCCTGTTCATGCTCAGGTATACAATGTCCAATAATACCATCTACTCCTTCTTTGTAAAGATGTGGGTCATCCCAAAAGTAATGTCTTAAATCATAGAAGAATTTTTTCTTTTGTCGGTATGTGAACTAGGTGGTATAAATTTAGCGACAATATAATTAGCATAGTTAGCGTACCAAGGAGTATTATGAGAAGCATTTATGACAACTATTTTTTCATCAGGAAAGCTATCATCAATAGGTAATGGGTCATCAAGAATATTTTTTAACCTAGACAAG
The DNA here is from genome assembly GCA_021437245.1 of Aegilops speltoides. Lineage (NCBI taxonomy): Eukaryota > Viridiplantae > Streptophyta > Magnoliopsida > Poales > Poaceae > Aegilops > Aegilops speltoides. Next base: position 334,984,373 of record CM038144.1, read on the forward strand.
TTGTAAGCTACGGGGTTCTCAGCTCCTTTCCTATCAGTAATATGCAAGTCAAATTCTTGTAGCAAGAGAACCCACCTAATGAATCTAGGCTTAGCATCTTTATTTTCCATAAGATACTTAATAGTAGCATGATCAATGTGAACAATTACTTTGGAATCAACAATGTAAGATCTAAATCTATGACAAGCAAACACAACTGCTAAAAATTCTTTCTCACTAGTAGCATAATTTGTTTGAGCACTATCTAGAGTTTTAATAGCATAATGGATAACATTTAATTTCTTGTCAACTCTTTGTCCTAGAACAGCACCGACAGCATAATCACTAGCATCACACATAATTTCAAAAGGCAACTTCCAATCAGGTGGTTGAACAATAGGTGCAGAAGTTAAGGCTTTCTTAAGTGTTTCAAAGGCTTCTACACAATCATCATCAAATACAAATAGAACATCCTTTTGCAAAATATTAGTAAGAGGCCTAGAAATTTTACAAAAGTCTTTATAAACCTCCTACAGAAACCAGCATGACCAAGGAAACATGAATACCTTTAATGTCTTTAGGACATGGCATTTTCTCAATCACATCAACTTTAGCTTTATCCACCTGAATACCTCGCTCAAAAATTTTTATGCCCCAAGACAATACCCTCATTCACCATAAAGTGGCATTTCTCGCAACTCAATTCAAGACAAGATTAGTTTGTTGACATCTCTGCAAAACTCGATCAAGGTTGCTTAAGCAATCATCAAAAGAAGTTCTGTAAACGGATAAATCATCCGTGAAAACCTCAACAATCTTTTCACAAAAGTCAGAGAATATAGCAATCATACATCTTTGAAAGGTAGAAGGTGCATTACATAAACCAAAGGGCATACGCCTGCAAGCATAAGTTCCAAAAGGGCAAGTAAAGGTGGTTTTCTATTGATCAGGTTGTGAAACAGGTATTTGAGAGAAACCAAAATATCCAACAATAAAGGAAAAGTGTGTGTGATTTGACAATCACTCTAACATTTGTTCAATGAAAGGCAGAGGGTAATGATCTTTTCTAGTAGCTTTGTTTAATTTTGTAAAATCAATTACCATGATATAGCCAGTCACTATTCTTTGTGGGATAAGTTCATTTTTATCATTAGGAACAACAGTAATACCTCCCTTCTTAGGGACACAATGAACATGACTTACCCATCTACTATTATCTATGGGATAGATTATACCTTCTTCCATAAGCTTTAGTCTTTCAGTTCTTACCTCTTCCTTCATCTTAGGTTTTAATCATCGTTGGTGATCAACAGCGGGTTTAGCATCAGGTTCCATATTAATCTTGTGCCGAGAGAGAGTGGGACTAATGCCCATAAGACCACCAAGAGTATATCCAATAGCAGAATGGTGCTTCCTCAGAATTTTAAATAATCTCTCTTCTTCGTGTTCTGAAAGTTTAGCACTAATAATAACATGATATATCTTTTTCTCATCCAGATAAGCATTCTTCAGAGTGCTAGGAAATTGCTTCAATTCAAACAAAGGATCACCTTTAGGTGGAGGAGGACCTCCTATAGTTTCAATAGGCAAGTTGTGTTTAAGGATAGGTTGTTGTTCAAAGAATATTTTATTTATTTCATTTCTTTCACGCAAGTGCATATCATTTTCGTGGTCTAGCAAATATTGTTCTAGTGGATCAGTAGGAGGTACGACAATAGAAGCAACAGCAATTATTTCATCCTTACTAGGTAATTATTCATTATGAGGTTCTGTACGAAACTTAGAGAAGTTAAACTCATGAGACACATCACCAAAATTGACACTGACTGTTTCTTTATGGAAATCTACCTTAGCATTAACAGTGTTCAAGAAAGGTCTACCAAATATTATGGGACAAAAGTCATCTTGTGGGGACCCAAGAACTAGAAAATCAGTAGGGTATTTTATTTTCTGACACAAGACTTCAACATCTCTAACAGTCCGAAGTGGTGTGATGGTATCTCTATTAGCAAGTTTAATAGTGACAATGTCTTTTATTTCAGTGGGTGCTATATCATTCATAATTTCTTGGTATAAGGTAAAAGTAATAGCACTCACACTAGCACCCAAGTCACATAAACCATGATAGCAATGATCTCGGCATTGCCAACAACAGGCTTGTTCTTATCTTTAGTATCGGGTTTGGCAATTCTAGGTGCTTCATCACAGAAATAAATAACATGCCCATCAAAATTATCGACCAAGAGGTCTTTAACCATAGAAACACTAGGGTCCACTTTAATTTCTTTAGAGGGTTTAGGTGCTTTAATATGACTTTTGCGAACCATTATTGACACCTTAACATGTTCCTTTATCCTAACAGGGGAAGGTGGTTTTTCAATATAAGAAGTAGGAACTACTAGCTCAACATTGTAAATGATAGTTTCATCTTTAACTAGAACCGGTTCTTTAATTTCTTCTTTAATAGGGGGATGATATTTAAACCACTTCTCTTTAGGGAGATCAACATGAGTAGCAAATGATTCACAAAAAGACTCTACTATTCTGATCAAGTCCATATTTAGTGCTAAACTTGTGAAAAGCATTGGTACTCATAAAAGATTTAACACAATCAAACTCAAGCTTAATACCCGACTCTTTACCTTCACCGAGTTACCAATCTTCAAAGTTGCGTTTAATTCTTTCTAAAAATTCTCACTTGAATTCAATAGTTTTCTTAATAAAAGAACCAGCACAAGAAGTATCGACCATGGATTGATCATTACGAGAAAGTCGACCATAAAAGTTCTGAATAATAATTTCTCTTGAGAGCTCATGATTAGGGCATGAATATAACATTGACTTAAGCCTCCCCAAAGATAGAGCGATATTTTCTCCTTCACGAGGCCAAAAATTTTATATATAATTTTGATCACGATGAACTAGATGCATAGGATAAACTTTTGGTGAAATTCCAATTTCAATCGATTCCAATTCCAAGCTCCAATATCATCGCATAGCCTATACCATGTCAGACCCCCAAAGATAAAGGGAAAGCTTCTTATTAACTTCATATCTAGGTAAACCTGCAAGCTTAAACAATCCAAAAATTTCATCCACATGTATCAAATGCATATCGGGATGCTTTGTTCCGTCTCCTGCATAAGGATAAGCTAGAAGTTGATCTATCATACCCAAAGGATTTTCATAACTAATATTTTTAGTAGGTGCAGTAGGTTGAGGGGAAACTCTTTGTGTTCCCGTTTGAGGTGAAGATACCCCGAACAAACCCCGCAAATGATTGTTTCCATAGTAACAAGTGACAGTAAATTTCAACACATAGTATAAGTTTTCCTTACGAATTTTCACTTACCAAGAGCGCTTCACTCCTCGGTAATGGCGCCAGAAACAGTCTTGATGACCCACAAGTATAGGGGATCAATTGTAGTCCTTTTAATAAGTAAGAGTATCGAACCCAACGAGGAGCAGAAGGAAATGACAAGCGATCTTCAGCAAGGTAATTTCTGCAAGGACTAAAATTGTCGGTAACAGGGAGTTTGATAGCAAAATAATTTGTAACAAGTAACGATTAGTCGACGTTTACATAACACCACTAAAGGAATCATAACATACATACCATCAAAATATCGAACGAATATCAAATTCACATGATTACTTGCAACATGACTTCTCCCGTGGCCTCAAGAACAAGGGCAAGTACTCACAAATAATATTAATGCTCAAGATCAGAGGGATATTAAATAGCATAATGGATCTGAACATATGATCTTCCACCAAATAAACCGGCTAGCATCAACTACAAGATGTAATAAACACTACTTATCACCCACATGTACCAATCTGAGGTTTTGATACAAAGATTGAACACAAGAGATGAACTAGGGTTTGAGATGATATGGTGCTGTTGAAAAGTTTCCCCGGTGGAATCGCTCCGCCGGAGGGCAAAAGTGCACCTGCCCAAGTTCCCCTTGATACGGCGGTGCTCCGTCCCGAAAGTCCTGTCCTTACTTTTCCTAGGTCAAAAGACCTTATGTACTAGAAGACGGGCACCGGAGGTGGGCCGAGAGGCTCACTTCCCACCAGGGCACGCCTGGAGGGGGTGGCATGCCCTGGTGCCTAGTGGGCACCCGGGTGGCCCCCTCCGGTAGTTCTTTTCCCCGGTATTTTTTATTTATTCCAAAATAATGGTCCATAAAATTTTAGTTCATTTGGAAATGTGCAGAATAGGTATCTCTGACATAGCTCTTTTAGGTCCAGAATTCTAGCTGCCGAAAATTCTCCCTCTTTGTGCAAACCTTGCATATTATAAGAGGAAAGGCATTAGAATTACTCCACAAAGTATTATATTGCATAAAAACACTATAAATAATAGTAGGAAAACGGATGCAAAACGGACGTATCGGAGTGCATCGTGCTACAACCCCCAGAGGTTGATCAACCATATGATTGCATCTCCTGGTATCTTGAGCCCTCGGGATGATTTACCACCAAGTCCCTATACCAGGTCATTGCGACTACGTCGGCCCCAACGCCACTTGTCCACATATGGGCGATTAGACTCCCCCTAAAGATATAGATATTTCTTTGGCAATGGATCTGTGGACGCAACCCTTCTGGCATTGAGGTTCTCAAGCGGAATTGCCCATGTGATGGTCTCTGCCCCCTATGTGGGACGGGGAGGACTCAAACCACATCTTCTTTACGTGTGTGGCAGTGCAATTCCTTTAGAGTTGTTTCTGCGAAGTAGTTGGTGCCACACAAAGTTTCCTGACCTCTTCCCGGAGATCTAGGCTTCCCCTCTGCGTGTCTGCCACATTCGGTGGTTGGGTATCGGCATCCTAGCCTGGATGCTCTGGACTATCCGTAATAAACTTGTGATCCAGCGTGTGCCCCTTCGGCGTGCTACTGACACTATTTACACAATGTGTGGATGTTTGAAGGTTTGGCGGTCGCTTAGCCGCCCTTAGGAGCATGGCGCCATCAACTCCATCATTGATGATCTTTGTGCGATGCTCTCCGTTTGGAGCTTCCACTTCCTCCACCACTCCTAGAGCCAAATTAGCCTGTCAAGGCTTGTTTTGGGCTTTTTTAGTTGTGCCCTCAGCGGAACCCTTGCACTATTTGTCTGTTTGCTACCTTTGCATGTGTGTGTGTGGCGTGAACCTTTGTCAGATGTATGGATCTGGTGGTTTGCTTTAAATATAAAGCCGGGCGAAAGCTTTTTTGGTATGTAATGTGCTTTGTTCACAAATTTATATGGAATATACTTTAACAACAACAATGAAACAACTTAAATTGTTTATAGCGAGTCTATGTATATCATTTTCACAATAGGTTAGTTTGACTGAATTATATTCTAAGAATCCTTGTACTCAAACCTAAAACGAATGATGGGAGTGAGCAATGTTTGGGTTGCGGCAAATATTGTGGTAGTTGGCTCCTTTTTCTTTCTTTGATACGCACGAGTCATTCTGTCGCGGGAAACCACGACCACCTATTGGACCAGGATGGCCCCTTTCTGGTTCGACAGGGTGGAGTCGTGTTGCACAAAGAGCAGACCAACGCAAGGCAACACGACAGGGATCGCACATGCATTTTTACCCAGGTTCAAGTCGCCATGAGGCGTAAAACCCTACTCCCGCTTTGGTGGATTGATGAGGAAAGGTGGTGGTGGTGCGTAGTACACTTGCCCGGCAAGGGTTGCTTTGGGGCAGCAGCGACTACGCGCGTACGGGGGTGTGAGTGATCTAAACTTCTAACCCCGTGAATCATTGCCATGGGCCTCCTTTTATAGATCAAGGGTTTATCACAATGGCAAATTACTCATTAGACACTGATATGATAGCAAATAATGTTATCATACCTAACTTTGTAGGCTCACAACGTGCATTTAATGCGCCTCTTAGTGTCATGTCATTGGCTGCCCGGCAAGGCCTGCCGGGCTAATTCGCCAGCTCCACGCCTGCTCGCTTGACACGTCACTAGACGGGTGTCATCAGAGGTTTCACTTGGTAGGAAGTGGCCGCCATGTGGCGAATGGCTGCCACTTAATCATCCTTCGTCTTGACACCGCACTGATCTATGACGTGGGTTGTGATGGAGTAGTCAGTGAGGTGATATGGTCTCCGCGAGTCCCGGCCGGCCCTGCCGGGACGCCTTGGTCCTTTTCTTCTGGGAGTGGCCTCGCCCCTTGCCGGGCTCGCCTGTCCGGCAAGGGAGGCTTCTTTCTTGATAATATCTGGCTCCTTTGTCTTAGTCTTTGTTCCTTCTGATCTGCTAGTTGGTTCTTCGAGTCTCTTGATCTGGTGTTCCAATCTTGATCTTGTGCCTATGCACAGTCAGGTCAACAGGCCCTGGGTTTGTTGTGCCGACAGAAGCCCCCGGGCCTGCCCCGAATGCGCTGCCGAGCGTCATTGGGGTAGGGCCTAACAAGTGCACATGCAGCGCCGTCGAAGATGCTGGTCTCTTGAGATCTCGTTTGCTTCTTCATTAGTCTTGATTCCGGGCCAGTTTCCGGTTTCCCCGCGCGTCGTGTGCGATGTTACAAAAAAAGGTCCGGATTGTGGCCTGCATGGCGCTCGTGCCCCACGATCATGAGGCAAAAACGATCACCCCACTTGCCTCCGTGCCTCTGGCCCATCCGCCACGTGTCTTCGATCCTGTGGAAGGGTAGGTGGTGGACGTGGAGGGCATGGGTGTGAGTGCCACGGCGGGAAATCAGGCGTTGCTGGTTGGAGCAGCGGGTCGGTCCTGATTCCCCATGTCTTCGGGGGCCATATTGGATGAGCGGGGCGGCCGTCCTAGGGGAGAGGTGATAGCCCCCGGCCCTGCCCTTCTATAAAAGGGAATAGAGATGGTGCTTTTTCATTCACACCTCCTTCTTCTTCCTTTGCAGTCTTTTTCCGCTCGTCATGGTGAGGGGACGTGGGCGTGCTGGTGCTCCAGCGACGGCGATGAGGGCCTCCGCTCGATAGCGCATTCCTTCTCCTCCGAAGCTCGCAGCGGCGGAGCCCGCTGTGAGAGGAGGAGGGAGGGGACGAGATCGAGGTCACCATGGTGCTCGAGGCAGTGGAGGACGGGGCGGCGCTCCGATCACAACTCCGCCGATGGCTCCCCTCCTATGGAAGGCCATGCCGGAGATCAGCCCCAAGAGTTCTTCGTCAGGCTGTATAAGCCTTTGTGTGGCCATCTTCGTCTCCCTACCTCATTTGCTCGGAAAATGGAGCTCGACCAACCGCATGCTTTGAGGTTGCACATGAGGGGCTATGGGAATGGCGACATGTGGGTCGACATCGATTTCCCTACTCCTCATGTTATGTACCTCCGCCGTGGTTGGAAGAACTTCGCCCATGCCCATAGCTTGACGGAGGGGCATGTTCTCTAGTTCAAATTAATGGAGGGCGGCCTGCTCTCCGTCAAGGTCTTTGGACGCTCGGGAATTCCTTGAGGGTGCTGTGCGGAGAGCTCCACCGACGACGAAAGCTCCTCCTCAAGAGGTAGCGACAAGGAGGACCATGATGGTGATGACGACGGAAGCAGGCGGGAGGGCGACGACTCCAACTCCGACTGATCGCCACCCGCACCATATTCATCAGGCGGCAGGAACATCATCTGCATCTCCTTCCCGGCAACGCGATTTGCCGGGGAGTTGGATGCAGTGGTTGGGATGGTGCTCCGGCTCCTCTAGCAGTCTTCCAGCTAGACCCCAGCAGGCTTCCTGTTGGGCTGCAGCTCCGTTCACCCTGCCGTGTCCTGCTGGCCCTAGTGGCGGTGGTTGACAGGTCGCCTCCGCCATGCTCTCGATCGACGCGTTCCCCGGCGCCTCTCTCCCGTCCTCTTTTCCTTCACCTGCCGTGCCTGGGAGGAGTGGGACAAGAAAGGGGATCATGGGGCACTTATATTTTTCAATCTTAAATCTGTAGGCATTTGCCAAATTTTAATTCAAACAATGTAATCTCTCGTGTCCATGTTTGTGTTCCGTAACGCTTGTACTTGTATCAGCATATTAATGAAAAAGATGAACCTTGCCGAGGACTCGCACGTGTATATGTTCATGGAGAGGTGTGATGCCTCTTTAGTGTAAATAAACGAGTTTGCCTCGGCAGGCTATCCTGCCAGCCCTCTTTTTGTCTGCCGGAGAACCTTATCCGTCGGGTTACAAGCAGAAGGACTAGCCCCCCGCCAACTTTCTTTTATCAAAGGCAACTATGACCACCCTGACTGAAGCAACGTTCAGATCAGGAATGGGAGCACCCAAGTCTAGAAGGAGCGGTGAGGCTTTCTAATGCACAAGTTATAGCTTACAGAACACGAATGGACAAGAGGTAGAACTTATCTGTTTGTCTTGCCGGGGTCGCAGTGCCAGGAAATCTCCTCACCCCTTTGTCAAAGCCAAGTCCATAGTGAGAACCTATAACTTCATGCAGATGAGAATGAATGCAGGATGCGATCCTATCTATATGCATATGCAAAATCTCATGAAAATGCTTATGCAGTAATCTGAAATGCTCATACATGCATGCAATCTAGGTTGGGGCCCCCTATATCGCTTCTTTATTTTCTCTTGCACGGGGTCATCACCCCGGCTTTGTACAAGGGGTTACATGCAACTGAGGCAAGGCATGTACAAATGGTGCCCGGCAGCCTCCCACCTTATGGGTAGAACTTGCGGAGATGCTCAATATTCCATGAGTTTTGCAATAGAGTGCCATCTCCGGTCTCCAGACAGACTGCACCAGGTCTGGTGACTCGTAGTACCTGGTAAGTGTCAGGACCCCGATCCTATGCCACACCGATCTAGCATGTAACACCTCATATCACTTTGCGGCCTCTCGCACGGTATTCCCACGGGTGTCGCCTTACCAGGCCCAGGACCGTTTGCGCCTTTTGGCTCACGTATATGATAGTGTCGCTAGCATCCATATGACAAAGAACCCGGGCTGAGATGGCTAGTCGTAAACCCAAAGTGGCACTAACTTACAGGGACGGGCATACATGACCCAGCAACGAAGGTGTCGGTCATCAGCGAGTGAATCCGGGCTATAGCAACTGGGCTAGCAGGACTTGGTAGACACCGCGTGACATTTCCCCGAAGGGATAGACACAAGAACAAAGGACACATGCCGGCTAGCCTAAGTGTTTCGGAGTAGTAGCAAGCTACCAGGGCTCAGTGGAAGCACTAGGAGACATTTCCCGGTAAGAGAGGCTACCAAGGATAAGCAACTAGATAGTCAGATCCCACACATACCAAGCATTTCAATAACATACACACAATATGCTCGATATGTGCAAATACAACAGGGCATCACAACATGACTCTACAACTCAAGTATTATTCAATAGGCTCCGAGGAGCGAGATATTACAAACATGGGTCTCATGACCCAATATTCATAGCATACAAGTTAAAGCACATGCGGAAGCTTAACATGTCCGAGTACAGATATCTACAAATGAAAAAGGCTGAGAAGCCTGACTATCTACCAGATCCTGCCGAGGGCACAAGATTGTAGCTGAGGTAACAGGCTAAATGTCAAAGTCCATGCGGAACTACTAGCGAGACTGAAGTCTCTCTGCAAAAACATAAATTAAGAAAACGTGAGTACAAATGTATCCAGCAAGACTTACATCAGAACTAACTACATATGCATCATTATCAACAAAGGGGATGGTGGGGTTTAACTGCAGTAAGCAAGCCAGCTTTGACTCGGTGGCTATCCTGAACTACGACTACAAGTAACTCTTTTGAGGTGGCGCACAGGAGTCCACATATTCACCATATCAATACACCACTATGGATCCGCTCCCGTCTCCCTACGAGAACGCCATCCATAGCACACACGCTTATCTTGCGTATTTTAGAGTATCCACCTGCACTTGTCTATGAACTGTATAGGCAACCCAGAGGTCCTTTACCGCGGACGCGGCTATTCGAATAGATGATGTTAACCCTACAGGGGTATACTTCTTCACACATGCTCTCACCACTTACCGCCGTTTACACGACATGTACTCGGCAACCTTCAAGCGGAAGCCCAACGAGGGTGTCGGCCACGGCCTACCTAAACACTCAAGTCTCTAGTCCAGTTTATCGCCTATTCAGGTTCCATCCGCAGGGAGTCCGGCCGAAGTTTCCACAAACGGACCCGAACGATGTGTGCAGGGTTCCTGAGACACCAAACGGGCGCCCGGTACACCGTGCCATGTGCCTACCTCATCACAGCCCACCCCTCGGGTCAGCGCTGCCCATGGCCTCCAGCATGCTACAAACACCAGAAACTACTTGCAACTCCTGGACAGAGGACAAGGGTGATTAAGTAGCCGAGAGGGTCCATTGGTTTCGGGCCCAATGCGTAGTAGTAACTGTTTCATGGATCATAAACACAGAACTCATTTCCTGAGGATGGCTTCAATAGGACAACCCACCATGTACTCCTACATGGCCTCTCACCGCTACCTTTACCAAATCGTGTTCACACACTTAGCTCACAAACAGTAGGACATGTTCATCACTGTTCCAATTCATCCCCGCTGAATCAGACCTGACACAACTCTAAGCATAGCAGGCATGACAAACAAGCATGAATGAGTAGGCACATCAGGGCTCAAACAACTCCTACTCATGCTAGTGGGTTTCATCTATTTACTGTGGCAATGACAGGTCATGCAGAGGAAAAGGGGTTCAGCTATCGCAACATGTAACAGTTGTATCGTTGTTGTCCTAATGTAGTAAAAGAGAGCAAGAGCGAGAGAGTGGGATTGTATCAGAATGAACAAGGGGGTTTTGCTTGCCTGATGGGGTGGTAGTAGGATACTGCCCTTCAGTCGGATATTCGTAGGTATCCTCGGAGGCAGAACCTACCACGAAAGACACATCGGAACACAATCATCACATGGCAATATGCAACAATATGATGCATGCTATGACATGGCAATATGGGTGTGTTTTGGCTAATGCATTCTAAAACAGGTTGGTTTGAGTCCATTTGAATCAAAGATTCAAATGAAAGCCCATGATATGAAGTCATATTAATGCATTAGCTTGTTTCGCTTAAACAGCAAGGTTAAAGTGCTCTTACATGCCTGAAACCAACACAGATGGAAAGATTGGGTTTTTCCGATCATTTTTCATATATAACTTATTTCATTCTGAGTTACGGTTGATTTTATATGATTTTTAGAAGTTTATAACATTTTCTGAGATAAAATAACACATTTAAGATTTATTTAATTTCCAGAAGAATTACTGCGTCTGCATGACATCACTGTGATGTCAGCGGTCAACACGGCCGGTCCAGGTCAAGCTGACCAGTGGGTCCCGTGTGTCAGTGACTAACTAAACTAACCTAGTTTAATTAGCACTAACCTAGGTTAAACTAATTAAGTTTAAACCTAAACCAGATTAATTAGCCGGGCGGGGCCCGCATGTCATAGACCCAGGGAGGTCAAATCCCCTGGTCAACCGGGACTAAACCACCGGCGGTCAAAGCGGTCAACCCGCCGGCGTTTAGCCGCCGGCGAGGCCGAACGCGGCGGAGGGCGCGGGATTCGTCCTCCGACGACCAAAACGACGGTGGAGCACATCTGTGTGATGCGGGGAGTGAGCCGCATCGAGTGGTGGCAGTGGGTGGACCTGGGGTGGCCGGAATTGACGCCGGCGATGACCTTGGCAAACGCCGGAGCTCGGACGAGCTCGGGCCCATCATTAGGGGGCACGGCGAGGCACGTGGGGAGGTGCTATGGCCTCCTAGGAGTGCGGTGTGCGGTGACATGCTCGGCTTCGAGCCAATGTGGCCGTGGCCACAACGGCGACGTGCAGTGGCAGTGGCGGGTGCGGGCGAGCTCGGTGCGGTCGATGCAGGGGACGACAGCGAGAACGGAGAGGATGGGGAGGTAGCTGAGCTCACGGCGATCACGGCGGTGCAGTCGGCGAGGTCGGAGGAGGTCGGGTGGCGACGGAGCAGCGAGGGGGATGTCTGGTGGCGTTCGGTGAAGACGAGGTCGATGGAGACGGTGCAGAGCGTGCGAGCGCTCGGGGCTCGGCCTGCTCGGCGTAGCGGACGACAGCGAAGCTCAGGGGCACGAAGGGGCGGCACGAGGCTTTGCTGGAACTGCCTTCTTGGGCTTGGCAGCAGGCTTTGCTGGAACTTGGGCTTGGCAGCAGGCTTTGCTGGAACTGCCTTAGCTGGAGCAGATTGCTTGGGCTTTGAAGTGGCTCCAGCCCTGATGGCATCACCCATGAGCTTAGGCTTCTGAGGAGGCTGGGGTGCTTCCTCATCCTCATCTTCGTCTGCTGCATCATCATGCACTAACCTTCACTTTGCTTGCAGCTTCTTCCAAATTCAGCTTCTGGGCAACAGTGGACTGCTTGACTTTTCTGGTGCCCTTCTTAGTTTGCTTACCTTGTGGCTCTTTGGCAACAACTTTCCTCTTGGGCTTTGATGTGACCTCTTCCTCAACGACAAAATCTGAGTCTTCATCATCTGAGTTCCTCTTCTTTCTGGCTCTGGTGGCTGCAGGAGGTAAACCACTTGGTGTACTCCTCTCACCATCATCTGATGAGCTGCTGGGATCAGGACTAGTGCCTGCCTCTGGAATATCTGCAATGGGTGTCTCTGACCTGTTACATTATCACGGCATCGACATGGTGACAACCTGTGAATAGATAAGGTGTAGGCAGAGAAGAAGAGTCATCACAAATTGCAGAAGTTTTTGCAAACAAAATGAGTTCAAATTTTAGTATTAGGTTTTCACAGAAGACATTTCGGTCAGACCGAGTTTAAAATTCGGTGAATCCGAAGTGTTCAAACAGAAGCATTCACCCCACTTTCGGTTGGACCGAAGTGGGTTTCGGTCCTGCCGAAAACACTAGGGTTTCACAGAATCCTCATTTCGGTCACACCGATTTGCACAACTCGGTTGGACCGAAGGGTGCAGTGCAATGGCCATAGGCCAAATCGGTCATACCGAAAATGTAAAATCGGTCTCACCGAGATGTGTTCGGCGGAAACCTAACCCTAAAACTTTTACTCGAATCTAGTTCAAACGAACTAATTTTGTGTTCAGGAAGATTTCAATCGTGGCAAGATTCTAGGCAAACCAAACGTGCATTGAATCGGAGATGGGAGCACGAGTGGGATCAAAACTCACCCTAACTTGGTGGAGTTTCTCTACGGCGGCAACGACGCGGAGAAGATGTCCGTTGACGGCAATGGAGACCTGAGGCGAGGGCGCACAAGCGACGACGGCGATGATCCGGAGACCAGGGCGACGACAGCAAGGGGTGTGGGGGCGAAGCGTTTGAAGGAGAAATCAACACGCGCGGCCCTCGGAGTATATATACCCCTTTGCTGTCGGTGGGACCGAGTTGTAAAACTCGGTGGCACCGAGATGGATAACTTGAGGCGTTATGCACTTCGGTCACGCCGAAAATCACAACTCGGTTTCACCGAGGTGAAAACCTAGATCAATCTAAATGTTTTCGGTTCGACCGAGTTTGAGAGAGTTGGTCTGACCGAAATCACTTAGAAGGTTTTGGAAGTTAGCCTTTGACGAATCGGTGGCTCCGAGTGCTCCTCACTCGGAGGGTCCGAAAATGACTTGTTCAACATTTGTGATGTAAGCATGAATAGAATTTGAGACAAGAAAGCATAGATAGCTAGGGGAGGTACTTAGGCATTCTTGTTCATCCATTTGGTCAGAAAAATCAAAACAACCAAAACAACAAATGGATGTCCTTGAATGGATAAAATCATGCATCCAACATGCTCACACAATAAGATAGCAAATGAAATATGTGTCAAACATGCACAATCAAAACTCTAGCTACTATCACACAATTTGTCGATGACTAGGTCATCTTTATATGAGTATATTGACTTAGGAGCCAAATGAGAACATTTGATCATAGGTCATACTCATCGTTTAAGCACAAGTGGGGTTACCACTTTTACATAAAGCATTAATGTGTTCACATCATTTGAAGATGCTTTAGCTCAATTTTTAGAGCAAAGCTCCCCCTAGATGTGAGAACCCCTTTTAAAGGGTCAAACTAACCTTGGGTTGTCGTAGAAAACTTCATGTAGATGTTGAAGATGTGGACGCTCAATGTTGATGAAGATCATCAAGAGTTGGGAGCAATCCTTTGGATTCGGGCACTTTCAATACCTACATGGGTTAGTCCCACAAGGAACAAACAAGGATATCCATGGACATAGATTGAAGTTCACAATAGATGATGTCCATGAAAGCAATGATTACCTTGTCCCTTGACTTACCAACAAGAGGGTTTGTGACTCCATGAACTAGTGCACAATGTGGAAGTTGGTTGCACAAGTTCTTGCCAAAATGAATGTGAGTGAAGTATGTTGGCGGAGTCACCCTCAAGAACTCTCTAGTTCTTCTTCTTCGGGATCCACATCATCTTGATGGGAATCCTTGGGGTTGTAGTTGAGCTTGACGAATTTGAACTTGACGTTTCCTTGGGAACCCACTTGACCATGGCTTGAGGTGCTTCAACAAATGCATCAATCTCCTCTTGAAGCTTGTCCTTGCCTTTTAGCTTGTGGTCTTGTGGTGGAAGGTCATCTTGAGCTTGTTCCAGATTGGAAGAAGTAGGATCGTACTTCTCCTTTTGAGAAACAAACTGTGGAGTGGGATATTGACCTTCCCATTCAACACCCTCGGCGTTGAACTTTCGCTCAAAACCAATTCCTTGATTCTTCCAGTGCCTTCCTTGCTTGCGAACAATTTTCTCAAAGTTCTTGCTTCCGGCAAGGCTCTTGTAGACACCTTTCTCTATAATCCCTTTCAATAAACTATTTTCTTGCTCAAGTGTAACTTGGCTTGAAACATTGTTAGTGGAATCAAGAGAACTACTAGAAGCAACAATATTGGATTTAGCATGGTTATTGTTACTACTAGAGAAATAATTTTTCTTATGCTTGTCATGCTTAGTTTTAATGGGTGGCAAGAAATTAGACAAGAGAAGTCGTTTGGCAAGATATGAAGAACTCTTCTTTCGAAGATCGTCATTGATTGCTTTTAGAAACTCATGTTCTTGCTCTAGAGTGAGCTTCTCGAAGCGTAGCTTCTCATGAGATCTTAGGAGCTCTCTATGATCTTCTTGAGTTGTTTCATGAGCTAACTTAAGAGTGTTTAGTTCTTTAGTTAGACGCTCAATCTCCTTCATAGCATTGTCATTCGACTCTTCTCGACTATAAAGACTACTAGCATGTTCATCATTACTAGGCTCACTAGATTTATCAAGCAAGAGCTCATCTTCACCAAGCAAGTCATCCTCATCACTATCAAAGTCAATGAACTCAGGGTGTGATGCCTTGGGGCCTTTAGCCATGTAACGGCTGCGAGAGTCCACGGAGGGCTCCACCAACGAAGGGTCCACGAAGAAGCAACCTTGTCTATGCCATCATGGCCTACGCCCACGGAGGGCTAGCCTTACTCGGGGTAGATCTTCACGAAGTAGGCGATCTCCTTGCCCTTACAAACTTCTTGGTTCAACTCCACATCTTGACGGAGGCTCCCAAGCGACACCTAACCAATCTAGGAGGCACCACCCTCCAAAAGGTAATAGATGGCGTTGATGATGATGAACTCCTTGCTCTTGTGCTTCAAATGATAATCTCCCCAACACTCAACTCTCCTCACTGATTTGGCTGTGGTGGAAGAAAGGATTGAGTGGAAAGCAACTTGGGAAGGCTAGAGATCAAGCTTCATATGGTGGGAGTGGAGCAACTTGATCTCAACACAAGGGTAGGTAGTTCTCTTCTCGAAATGTAAGGTAGGAGTGGTAGTTCTTTCGATGGCTCTCTCCACGAATGAAGAGGGGTGGAGGGTATTTATAGCCTCCACACAAAATCCAACCGTTACACACATTTGACCAATCTCGGTGGGACCGAAGTTGACAACTCGGTGAGACCGAAAGTTCAAATCATGTGAGCGTTGGGATTTTCGTGGGACGAAAATACAATCTCGGTTAGTCCGATTCGTGTAAAGACAGGAGCTTGCCAATCTCGGTGGGACCGACTTCATCATCTCGGTGACACCGATTTGATGATGAAGGTTCTGAAGCTTGGCAACTCAAGTTTCGTGAGACCGAGTTCAGAATCGGAAAATCCGAGTTTGCTAGGGTTTGGCTTTGAGGCTGAGGTGGTTCATCTCGGTGTGACTGAGTTTGGAATATCGGTGGGACCGAGATTACTTATGAGTGTATATGGCAGTGAAAGTTGCTGATAGTTTAGGAGATGTATCACTAAGCACTTTGAGCAACCAGATCATCATCATAACCTCATCCCCTTTTAATAGTATTGGCTTTCCTATGGACTCAATGTGATCTTGGATCACTAAACCAAAAATGGAGTCTTGAGCTTTTGCCAATGCTTGCTTTAGCATTTTGAGGGGTCCACTTCTTCAGTCCTTGCCATACCCATATCACTGAACTTTCTGAAATGATTCTCAAGTAACTATTAGTTCAATGATATATATATTGTTATTAATTACCAAAACCACCCGGGGATTAGTTGCACTTTCAGCTCCTATGTCTCCCGAGTTTGAAGTTCTTCACTTCAAGCAAAGGCAAGGAGAAAACTTACAAGATGCTTGGTATAGGATGATGGAATCTTATCGCAAGTGCACCCTAGAGGTGAACTTTAGAATTCTTCTTCGCAATTTTTATGTTGGGTTAAACATGGCGCATAGACAACTCTTGGATTGCATTGCCAAGGGAAATTTTATTGAAATTGATCCTAGTATTGCGCATGGAATTATAGAGGGAATAGTGGGAACACTACCTCAAAAGGGAGGATCTCATCCTACCCAAGAAGAAACGCAAGTGTTTGGAAAGATTTGCGAAGTAACAAATTTTTTACAAAAGTCTCTTGAGCCTCTTAAAAGTGTTAGCGGAAATCTTCATCACATGAATATGTTGATCACTCTTTGCAATAAGCGGTTGGATTCTTTAGATCTAAAAATTTCTGAGTATGAAGGGAAACGTAAAGAACCTCCCGGATTCGAGCATGACTCCGCTAAAAAACTGAAAAATCAAAGATGGCACTACTTAGATCTATCTTCGCTTTTATGCCTAGCTAGGGGCATGAAACGATAGCGCTAGCTGGGAGGCAACCCAATTTTCTTTATGTTTTTTTTATTTTTGCTCCTGTTTAGTAATAAATCTTGCATCTACCTTCTGTTTAGATGTGTATTTATCTTTTAATTAGTGTTTGTGCCAAGTAGAACCTATAGGATAACCTATAATGATAGTTGATTTGATTTTGCTGAAAAACAGAAACTTTGCACGCACGAATTTAGTTTTGTTAAATCACAGAAACGTGATTTTGTGTTGATTCTTTTTGCTTATGATCAATAATCAAATTTTCCAGGACTTCCTATTTTTGGTAGGATTTTTAGAGTTCCAGAATTTTGCGTTAGTTACAGATTGCTACAGAATGTTCTGTTTTTGACAAATTCTGTTTTTCGTGTGTTGTTTGCTTATTTCAATGCATCTATGGCTAGTAAAATAGTTTATAAACCATGGATAAGTTGGATTACATTAGGTTTAACACCAAAATAAATAAAGAATGAGTTCATTACAGTACCTTATGTGGTGGTTTTGTTTTCTTTCACTAACGGAGCTTATAAGATTTCCTGTTGAGTTTTGTGTTGTGAAGTTTTCAAGTTTTGGGTAAAGCTTTTATGGACTATGGAATAAGGAGTGGCAAGAGCCTAAGATTGGGGATGCCCAAGGCAAGATATTTAAGAATAGCCAAAAGCCTAAGCTTGGGGATGCCCCGGGAAGGCATCCCCTCTTTCGTCTTCGTTCATTGGTAACTTTACTTGGAGCTATATTTTTATTCGCCACATGATATGTGTTTTGCTTGGAGCGTCGTGTATTATATTAGTCTTTGCTTTTTAGTTTACCAAAATCATCCTTGCTGTAAACACCTTTTGGGAGAAGCCTATTTGATTAGAATTTTCTAGAATACTCTATGTGCTTCACTTATATCTTTTGATCTTGATAGTTTTTGCTCTAGTGCTTCACTTATATCTTTTAGAGCACGGAGGTGACTTATTTTTGTAGAAATTGCTAGTCTCTCATGCTTCACTTATATCTTTTTGAAAGTATTTTAGAACAGCATGAAATTTGCTTTGGTTATAAAATTGGTCCTAGAATGGTAGGCATCCAAGTTGGGTATAATAAAAACTATCATAGGAAGTGAATTGGATGCTATGATCAATTTGATACTTGATAATTGTTTTGAGATAGGGAGGTAGTGATATTAAAGTCATGCTAGTTGGGTGATTATGAATTTAAAGAATGCTTGTTTTGAAGTTAGCAAGTCCCGTAGCATGCATGTATGGTTAAAGTTGTGTAACAAATTTGAAACATGAAGCGTACCTGGCTTGTGCATCCTTATGAGTGGCGGTCGGGGACGAGCGATGGTCTTTTCCTACCAATCTATCCCCCTAGGAGCATGCGCGTAGTACTTGATTTTTGATGACTTCTAAATTTTTGCAATAAGTATATGAGTTCTTTTGACTAATGTTGAGTCCATGGATTATACGCACTTTTACCTTTCCGCCATTGCTAGCCTCTTCGGTACCATGCATTGCCCTTTCTCACCTTGAGAGTTGGTGCAAAATTCGCCGGTGCATCCAAACCCCGTGATACGATATGCTCTATCACACATAAACCTCCCTATATCTTCCTCAAAACAGCCACCATACCTACCTATTATGGCATTTCCATAGCCATTCTGAGATATATTGCCATGCAACTTTCCATCATTCCGTTTATCATCATCATGACATACATTACTTTTGTCATATTGCCATTGCATGATCATGTAGTTGACATCGTATTTGTGGCAAAGCCACCATGCATTATTTTTCATACATGTCACTCTTGATTCATTGCACCATCCAGGTACACCACCGGAGGCATTCATATAGAGTCATATCTTGTTCTAGTTTCGAGTTGTAATTCATATGTTGTAATTAATAGAAGTGTGACATTGCCAAAAAAGAAAAAAGAAAAAAAAAGAAAGGCCAAAAAAAGGCCCAAAGAAAAAAAAGAAAAGGAAAAAAAGAAAAAGGAAAAAAAGAAAATAAATAAAAAGGGCAATGTTACTATCTCTTTTTCCACACTTGTGCTTCAAAGTAGCACCTTGTTCTTCATGTAGTGAGTCTCATATATTGTGCTTCAAAGTAGCAGCATGTTTTTCATATAGTGAGTCTCATAAGTTATCTTTTTCATACTAGTGGGAATTTTTCATTATAGAACTTGTCTTGTATATTCCTACGATGGGCTTCCTCAAATGCCCTAGGTCTTCCTGAGCAAGCAAGTTGGATGCACACCCACTAGTTATCTTTCGTTGAGCATTCATTTATAGCTCTAGTGCATCCGTTGCATGGCAATCCCTACTCCTCATGTTGACATCAATTGATGGGCATCTCCATAGCCCGTTGATTATCCTCGTCAATGTGAGACTTTCTCCTTTTTTGTCTTCTCCACACAATCCCCAACATCATATTCTATTCCACCCATAGTGCTATATCCATGGCTCACGCTCATGTATTGCGTGAAGGTTGAAAAAGTTTGAGATTATTTAAGTATGAAACAATTTCTTGGCTTGTCATCGGGGGTATAGAAGTTGGGAACATCTTTGTGTGACGAAAATGAAGCATAGCCTAACTATATTATTTTGTAGGGATGAACTTTCTTTTGCCATGTTATTTTGAGAAGACATGATTACTTTGATTAGTATGCTTGAAGTGTTACTATTTCTTTTATCAATATGAACTTTTATTTTGAATCATTTGGATCTGAACATTCATGCCACAATAAAGAAAATTACATTCAGAATTATGCTAGGGAGCATTCCACATCAAAAATTCTCTTTTTATCATTTACCTACTCGAGGACGAGCAGGAATTAAGCTTGGGGATGCTTGATACGTCTCCAACGTATGTATAATTTTTGATTGTTATATGCTATTATATTACCTCTTTTGGATGTTTATGGGCTTTATTTTACACATTTATATCATTTTTAGGACTAACCTACTAACCGGAGGCCCAGCCCGTATTGTTTTTTTGCCTATTTCAGTATTTCGAAGAAAAGGAATATCAAACAGAGTCCAAACAGAATGAAACCTTTGGGAGCGTGATTTTTGGAACGAACGTGATCCAGAGGACTTGGAGTGCAAGTCAAGAAGCATCCGAAGCTTCCACGAGATAGGAGGGAGCCCCCCCTATAGGGCGCGCCCCCTATCTCGTGGGCCCCTCGGGCGTCCACCGATGTACTTCTTCCTCCTATATAAGCCTACGTACCCCGAAAACATCCAGGGAGCAGACGAAACACAATTTCCACCACCATAACCTTCTGTATCCGCGAGATATCATCTTGGAGCCTTCGCCGGCACTCTGTCGGAGGGGGAATCGACCACGGAGGGCTTCTACATCAACATCCTTGCCCCTCCGATGAGTTGTGAGTAGTTTACCACAGACCTACGGGTCCATAGTTATTAGCTAGTTGGCTTCTTCTCTCTTTGTGGATCTCAATACAATGTTCTCCCCCTCTCTTGTGGAGATCTATTCGATGTAAACTCTTTTTGCGGTGTGTTTGTCGAGATCCGATGAATTGTGGGTTTATGATCAAGTTTATCTATGAATAATATTTGAATCTTCTCTGAATTCTTTTATGTATGATGGAGTTATCTTTGCAAGCCTCTTCGAATTATCAGTTTGGTTTGGCCTCCTAGATTGATCTTTCTTTCCATGGGAGAAGTGCTTAGCTTTGGGTTCAATCTTGCGGTGTCCTTACCCAGTGACGAAAAGGGTTACAAGGCACGTATTGTATTGTTGCCATCGAGGATAACAAGATGGGGTTTATATCATATTGCTTGAGTTTATTCCTCTACATCATGTCATCTTGCTTAATGCGTTACTCCATTCTTATGAGCTTAATACTCTAGATGCAGGTAGGAGTCGGTCGATGTGTGGAGTAATAGGAGTAGATGCAGGCAGGAGTCGGTCTACTTGTCACGGACGTGATGCCTATATACATGATCATGCCTAGATAATCTCATAATTATTCACTTTTCTATCAATTGCTCGACAGTAATTTGTACACCCACCGTAATACTTATGCTATCTTGAGAGAAGCCACTAGTGAAACCTATGGCCCCGGGTCTATCTTTTATCATATTTGCTTCCAATCTACTTTTATTTGCATCTTTACTTTTTGCATCTATATTATAAAATACCAAAAATATATTTATCTTATCTTACTATCTTTATTAGATCTCACTTTCGCATGTGGCCGTGAAGGGATTGACAACCCCTTTATTGCATTGGTTGTGAGTTCTTTGTTTGTTTGTGTATGTGCGTGGGACTTTTGAGGAGCCTCCTACTGGATTGATACCTTGGTTCTCAAAAACTGAGGGAAATACTTACGCTACTATTGCTGCATCACCCTTTCCTCTTCAAGGAAAACCAACACAAGCTCAAGACGTAGCAGCAGTCACTTCTGGCGACTTTCTAAACTTGTCGATGGCAACGAACAAGAATTCAAAGCCTCAGGGGAAGGGGCCGAGGATATCGAGCCCCCAGACCAAAAATGGCCATGATAGAGGGATTGTCTAAAGTGCTTGGGCAGGCAGGTGGGTTTTCTTGGAATGGAACTGACATGCTTCACACTTAGTGACTAGCTCGACTGCATCTTGGAGGGTTGTGGGCCAATAGAATCCTTGCCGAAATGCTTTCCCAACTAATGCCCTTTATCAAATGTGGGAGCCGCACATTCCTTTGTGTATCTCAGTTAGAAGTTCCTTTCCTTTCTCTTGGCAGACAAACTTCAATTTCACACCATTGGGCCTCCTTTTGTACAGAGTGTGTCAGCATTCTGTCTGGCTCAAGTGGTGGCCCAGTATAGCCCATCTTCATCAGCACAAAACTCAAGACCCTCGCGAGGAGCCAAGCCTCGCGGGGCGGACATCACAAGGCTTCCTCAGGAACGGCCTCGCCAGGCAGGCTCGCGAGGAGGCAGAGAGATCAAGGCAGGGTACCTCGCGAGGTGCTCGTGACGCAATCCATGACGATCGAGACCAGGCGGGCGCCAGCCTGCGTGGTGTCCATGTTTCCTCTTTGGTGCAAAGGGGGCAAGCACGGGCGCGGAGTACCGAGGCATCAGGCAAAGGTTGCCATTTCAGTGCAACGAGACCAAGACCAGCAGAGCGGCAGGACGGAGGTCACCGTGGTGCCCGAGACAGCGTCATCACCAGTGCCTTTGGCAGCCGAAGACCAACTTTAGTCAGGATAACTTGTACTATATGTCCCCCTTCAAAATGGTCGTTGTTGGCGCCCTTCCCACTCAATATTTGGGAAGAGGCCCAGGGCCTCTATAAATAGGACTAGCCACCACAGTAGAGAGGGATCAAGTTTTTGGGACTCATCGAGAGCTCATTAGAGAGAGAGAGGCGATCGAACTCACCCAAGCAGTTCATCGCACCAGCTCAAGAACACCTCTCGCGAGGCTGTTCTTCCCTTGTACTGTTCATCATCAGCCCCTGAGGCAATCCACCGCACCACACACTGGAGTAGGGTATGTTGTTCATCATTTTTAGCTAGATCTTATGAGACGATCGGACGTAGGTCGGTAGGGGAGAGATCTTCGTGTGCACCCCAGAGTTCGAACCTTAAGGGTCTGCTGGTGTAACGCCCCGGATTCGATGCGCCAGGTGTCTGCCAGTTATTCACCGTCTTTGCCATGTCATTTGCTTGCGTGTTGCATTTTATCATGTCATCATGTGCTTTTCATTTTGCATACATGTTCGTTTCATGCATCCGAGCATTTTCCCCGTTGTCCGTTTTGCAATCCGGCACTCCTATGTCATCCGGCGTTCCCCTTTTGTCTTCTGTTGTGAGTGGGTGTTAAACTTTCTCGGAATGGCCCGAGGTTTGCCAAGCGGCCTTGGTATAGCACCGGTAGACCGCCTGTCAAGTTTCGTGCCATTTGGAGGTCGTTTGATACTCCAACGGTTAACCGGGTAACCGTAAAGGCCTCTTTTTTTTGCAGCCCAACACCCCTTCCAAACTGGCCCAAAACCCATCTAACTCCCCTCCATGCTCTCGGTGGTTCGATCACGATCGCGTGGCTGAAAACCGTGCCTCATTTGGACACTCCTATCTCCCTCTACCTATATATAAGCCCCTCCCCCCGAAATTCGCGGATGAACCCTAGCCTTCGTCCTCCTCCCGCAGCCGGACACATCCGGACCCCGCCGGACATGTCCGCGCCGCCGCCCCCACCGAATCGCGATGCGCCACGTGGCACCGCACCCTCCCGCCGCCGCGGCTGGAAACCCATCCAGGCCCCTGCGGGCCCGA
The DNA here is from genome assembly GCA_021437245.1 of Aegilops speltoides. NCBI lineage: Eukaryota > Viridiplantae > Streptophyta > Magnoliopsida > Poales > Poaceae > Aegilops > Aegilops speltoides. The sequence continues at coordinate 335,007,754 of CM038144.1, forward strand.
TCCAGCGCCGCCGCCGCCCGGCGCTCCTCGCCTCCACCGTCGCCGCCGTTCGCCGCCTCGGCGGCGCCGCCCTGCGCCTCGCCGCGGCACCTCGCCAGCGCACCTCCGCGCCATGCACCGCCGCCTTAACCGCCGTCCGCCGCCGCCGATGGCCTCCGCTCCTCTGCGCGCCCGGCCTGCGCCCTCCGCGCCGCCCGACCGCCGGGCTTCGCCGTCGCCTCGCCACTGCCACCGGTGTCCCGCGCGCCGCCGCCGGCGGGTGCGCTCCGCCGCCCGCTGCCGCCTCACCCGTGTCGCCTCCGCCGACCTCCCCTGCCGCGGCCGAGCTCCTCCTCGCCCGGCTCCGTCGCGCCCAGCGTCGCCGGCCTCCGGATCCGCGCCGCCCGGAGCTCGCCAGAGCCACCCCGCCCCTCGCCGGAGTTAGCTCCGGCCAGATCCACGAAGATGGACGAGATCCACCAGGAGTTGAACCAAACGGGATCCCCGCGTCCCGGATATCGCCGTCCCGAGTTGACTTTTTCCGGAGGGTAATATTCCACGTAGTCCCCGAATTCTTGACATAATCATGCCATGTTCATCATGTTGTATCTCTGCATCCGTAGCTCCGATTCGTGCGTGTAATATGTCAAATTGTTCGCCTCGACAAGTACTTCATTTCATTCCATTGCATCATTTTCATTTGAGCTCATCTTGATGCCCGAAATGCTGTTGGAAGAGTGCATGTTGATGTTAATCTGCTGAAACTGTTATAACTTGCTCATTTGTCATTTTTGCCATGATTGATGTGTGCATCCTATGATGTTGATGTCTACATGTATGTTGATCTATGCCATGCCATCTTTCCAGTGGTGCTACCCATGTATTTTTGTGAGTTGTGTGCTGAGTGCATCGAGCTTGTTAAGGAGGGTACTTGTTGTTGCTGTTTTCCTGACAGATTCTGTTATATTTTGTTGCTATGTTAACATGTTGCTACTAATCATTCTATGCATAATCTGGAGATGTCCTATAAACATGTTTTGATCTACATGTCATGCTCTATCCATTCATGCCCTTGGTTGCAAATATAGCCTGCTGGAACATGTTGTTATCTTGCTCCAAAGTTGCTTGATAATGTTGCTGTCAGCCTGTTTACATGAAGTTCAGTTTTGGCCATGTGTTTTTCTAATGATCCATGCACCTTATGACCTTGTTCTTTCCATGCCTAGCTTCATAAACATGCCTTCTTACTGTTGGTTGCCTTGACATGCCATGTATTGCTCTGTAGTGAGTGGTTCAAGCTCACCAACATGCCTACTTATTGTTGTTCCTGCCATGTATGAATCTGTAATATAACTTGCGTGATTTTGCATGTAGTTTTATATTATCATGTTGCATCCTTGTTTTGGTGTGTTTACTTGATGGTTGGGTGCTTTTTGCATCAATGCCATGCTTAACTTGTTTTGCTTATATATTCTAGGCCGTAGCTCCGAATCTAATGAACTTTATATGTAACTTGACTAGAATCTCGTGTAGATCATCTTGGTGCATCTTAACTTTCTGTTTAACAACTTGAACATAAGGTTTATTCAGTTCTGGACCAATTTCGCAATTTGCATATGAGGACTTACCGGAATTGTTATATGTTGTTTCCGGCCTCATTTAAACTTGCCTTGATGTGTTGTTCTTGTTTGCATCATCTCTTGCCATGAGTAGCCTCATGTAACCTTCTCATGCATCATGCTTGTTGTGCATCATGTCTTGTTCATGTGTGGTGTGTTTACCATGTTGTGTGCTTCTTCTCGGTAGTTCCCGTTTCGTTGCGATGGTGAGGATTCGTTCGTCTCCGCTTGGTTCGTCTTCATGGCTTCATCTTCTTCATGGACTCGTTCTTCTTCCTTGCGGGATTTCAGGCAAGATGACCGCTACCCTGGATCTCACTACTATAATTGCTATGCTAGTTGCTTCGTTCTATCGCTATGCTGCGTTACCTATCTTTTGCTCATCAAGCCTCCCAAATTGCCATGAACCTCTAACCTTTGACACCCTTCCTAGCAAACCGTTGTTTGGCTATGTCACCGCTTTGCTCAGCCCCTCTTATAGCGTTGCTAGCTGCAGGTGAAGTTGAAGATTGCTCCATGGTGGACAGGGTTATGTTGGGATATCACAATATCTCTTATATTATTAATACATCTATATATTTGGTAAAGGGTGGAAGGCTCGGCCTTATGCACGTGTTTTGTTCCACTCTTGCCGCCTAGTTTCCGTCATACCGGTGTTATGTTCCCGGATTTTGCATTCCTAACGCGGTCGGGTGATTTATGGGACCCCTGACGGTTCGCTTTGAATAAAACTTGTCCAAAAAGGCCCAACCTTGGTTTTACCATTTGCCTCACCACCACCTATTCCCTTCCTTGGGTCGGCCAACCCGAGGGTCATCTTTATTTTAGCCCCGGGCGGTGCTTGTCTAAGTGTTGGTCCGAATCGAGCTACTGCGGGGCCACCTCGGGGAAACTCGAAGTCTGGTTTTACTCGTAGCTAGTCTCATCCGGTGTTTCCCTGAGAACGAGATATGTGCAGCTCCTATCGGGATGGTCGGCGCATCGGGCGGTTTTGCTGGTCTTGTTTTACCATTGTCGAAATGTCTTGTAAACCGGGATTCCGAGTCTGATTGGGTCTTCCTGGGAGAAGGTCTATTCCTTCATTGATCGCGAGAGCTTGTCATGGGCTAAGTTGGGACACCCCTGCAGGGTATAAACTTTCGAGAGCCGTGCCCGAGGTTATGTGGCAGATGGGAATTTGTTAATGTCCGGTTGTAGATAACTTGACACTTGATCCGAATTAAAACGCATCAACCGCGTGTGTAGCCGTGATGGTCTCTTCTCGGCGGAGTCCGGGAAGTGAACACGGTTTCTGGGTTATGTTTGACGTAAGTAGGAGTTCAGGATCACCTCTTGATCATTGCTAGCTTCACGACCATTCCGCTTGTTTCTCTTCTCGCTCTCATTTGCGTATGTTAGCCACCATACTTGCTTAGTCGCTGCTGCAACCTCACCACTTTACCCCTTCCTTTCCCATTAAGCTTTGCTAGTCTTGATACCCATGGTAATGGGATTGCTGAGTCCTCGTGGCTCACAGATTTCTACAACAACAGTTGCAGGTACAGGTTTATGCGATGATCATGACGCGAGAGCGATGCTTGCTTGCGTTGAGTTCTTCTTCTGCTTCTTCTTCGATCAGGGGATAGGTTCCAGGTCGGCAGCCTGGGCTAGCAGGGTGGATGTCGTTTGAGCTTCTGTTTGTGTTTCATCCGTAGTCGGATGTTGATCTCTTGTAAGGTGATGTTGTATTCGTGTGGCATTGTATGCCTTTTGTATGTATCACCATCTATTATGTAATGTTGATGTAATGATATCCACCTTGCAAAAGCGTTTCAATATGCGGGTCTATCCTTGGTGGGACCTTCGAGTTCCTTTTGGATAGGGTCGCATATTGGGTGTGACAAGTTGGTATCAAGCCTCGACCGACCTTAGGAGCCCCCCTTGATTGATCGTGTAGTTTGGCCGTTGTTGAGTCTAGAAGAAAACTTTTTCGGAGTCTAGTTATATCGGAGAGTAGGAATTCTTTTTAATCCTCTGCCCCTTTGTCGCTCTGGTAAGGAATCTTGACGTAGGTGTTTTGAATTACTCCTCTTCCCTTTCAAATTTTTTCTTTAGGATCACGCAGTTGGTTTTCCGATCGTTGGTTCTCAGCTCTTTTCATCCGGTGCATTCCTCGTCAAGTTGACTCGAGCCTCTTCATCTTTGCCAAGATCAATCCTCAGCTCTTTTCGATCGGTGTTGTTTCCCTGTCCGAAGTTGTCCTTGTTTTTCCCACCCGCCCACCCTTCTTCCTCTCGGAACCGGAGTCCATAATCGAGTATCCATCCTACTCGTGCGAAATCTTTGCTTTCTTTCCTCAGTGATTTCAACCGGTGTTTTCTCTTCAAGATATTCGTAACTTTCCCCTTCCGAGTTTCTTTTGTTTTCCCGCCCTCCCACCCTTTTCTTCCTGGAGTCTGAGTCTCTCTCAACCATCTATTTCATTCGTGCGGAGTCTCTTCAGTCTTCCCTCAATATTTCTACCGGTGAATTCTCGTCTCGTTCGTCATTCTTCATTTCTTTTCTTCTCCGGTGGACTCAATTCAAGTTTTTTTCGGGTTGATCATATTCTTTTCCTCGGATCAAGTGTTTTCCCTGCTCGTTCGCCTCTCGCCAGTTTGTCCTTCCGAAGTGTTCAAGACATCTCAGAGATTCGTCTGTGTTCGAATTAATTCGAGGTGGTCACCTCATTCAAATATTTCAATTGTTCCGGTGCATCATCTGTCTGTTCAACAATCCTTTCCAATGGTGTTTTCTCTTGATGGGCCTAACCCACGTGTCTTTTCGAGGATCTTACGACTCTTCTAATTCCCGGAGTTATTCTCAATTCTTTTCAAAGTGTGATGTAAGAATGAATTTCATCAGTCACATGTTTTTCCAAGATCTCTTTCAAATCATTTCATTGTTGGCTCAACCTCTCTGCTTTTCATTCTCCCGGAGTATCTCAGTAATTTTGATGGTTTTCTCGTCGTCATTTGAAGATTGAAGAAGAGTTTTCCTCTAAATCTTGTCCGTTCCCCGGAGATTCACGGTGCTAGCTCGACGTTATCCTATCAAATTGTTTCAAGTCATGCAAATTCTTTTCATCCATCCGGAGCATTCAGGAGTTGCTTTCTCTCTCGATCATCCGGAGGCCATCTTTTCGGAATATTTCTTCGTTCTAAGTTTTTTTTCAAATTCGTTCTCCAATTATTCTATATTTGTGCCCTTTCGTTCGTCTCAATATTCTTCCGGTGCTTCGTTCAAGTATTCTTCAATCATCTCATGATCTCTTTGTTCTTTTGCATCTAAATCCCCTCAAGCATATTTGTTCTTCTAATACTTCTCGGTGATTCATTCTCTTTCATCAGTCATTTCCGAATTCTTACGGTGGTTCGTTCAAGATTCTTTTCCTTGTTTATCATATTAATTAATTCGATCTTTCCAATCCTACCGGTGGTTCATGAAGACTTTCTCAAATTTTGTGCTATGTTCCCCTTAATCCTTTTCAAGAAGAATAAGTAATATGCAAAATCCATTTGTCATCAATTTAATTTGATGAAGGATAAGCATACAATAAATCTTATTCTTATTTCATCCAAGTGAGCTATTCCTTCCTTCGGAGTTTGTTCTTGATGAATAAATTCTAGTTCCAAGTGTTTTCATCTTTTCTTTTCCAGAGTTCAATTTTTCCTCGGCCATCTCGTCGGAAGCCCCATCTAAATCATCGCAAGGCTCATCTTATTCTTTCATCCTTCATTCTATCTCATTATCCTTTTGTTACCGAAGTTCTCCATGGTGGTTCTTCACGATTTAATTCATTCTTCAAGAGTTCATCAAGTATCATTCCATCCTCTCAAGTTCATGTTCTATTCTTTCCATGTTCAGCCGGAGTGCTGCCTAAATCCTTTCAGTCTTATTCGGTTCTTTTCTCATTCCAACCGGAGTTGTTTCATGGTCTATTTGATCCCGTGAGCTTTCGATTCTCGTCATTCTTACCGTCCCTCTCTTCTTCTTGAGTGCTCTCGATTCTTTGTTTCTTCTCTTGAGTTCTTGTTTCACTTCATCCCTTTTCCCTTCCGTCTCGGTCCTAAGATCTCGGGACGAGATCTCTTGTTAGTGGAGGAATGTTGTAACGCCCCGGATTCGATGCGCCAGGTGTCTGCCAGTTATTCGCCGTCTTTGCCATGTCATTTGCTTGCGTGTTGCATTTTATCATGTCATCATGTGCATTTCATTTTGCATACGTGTTCGTTTCATGCATCCGAGCATTTTCCCCATTGTCCGTTTTGCAATCCGGAACTCCTATGTCATCCGGCGTTCCCCTTTTGTCTTCTGTTGTGAGTGGGTGTTAAACTTTCTCGGAATGGCCCGAGGTTTACCAAGCGGCCTTGGTATAGCACCGTGTCGGTGTACTAAAGTAGGGGTACCTTAGTACCCCGAACTTGTGCACGGGCGGTTGCAGCACCCCGTGGCAAGGCTCGCCGGGCGTCCGCCAAGACCCTCCGTCATTTCCACTTACTGCCATTCAAGAACAAAGTGTCAACCAAGTAGACAAAGCCCCGGCAAGAGGACTTGCCGGGAAGGACAAGACCCCGGCAAGAGGAGCTTGCCGGGAAGGACAAAGCCCCGGCAAGAGGAGCTTGCCGGAAGGCCAACCAAGGCGCTTCGGAAAACTGCCATGCGCTTCAGCGTCCGGCAAGGCCCGACGACCGCAAGCTTGCGGTAGCGACAAGAGAAGGGCATGGCGGCGCTTGCCGTGGCAAGGCTGCCACCACGCACCCAAGCTCCAGCACATCCAACGGCGTGTCACCCTGGGCCATCCCAGAGCACGTGGCGAGCCTTTGTGCAGCCATGCGGTGCGGTGTGGCGAAGCGACAAGGAGGCCATCGTGGCGATCGGTGGCGCCCTAACGGCCGTTTCCTTGCCTTTGTTGGGGCGACCGGACGGGCATTAAATGCCCTTGTCCCCTGCCGTCGAGTTAGGTAGGGGACACTTGTTGGACTTGTTGTACCAACCTGCGTTTTACTCTTTTACCCCTCTTTCTGCGTTGCCACAGCCGGTGACCCCTTAGACTATAAAGGGAGGCCCATGCGCACGTAGAAGGGGTTCGGTTCATTCGACACATCCAACACCACTACACGCTCACGCTCTCGAGCAAGAACAAATACAAACACAAAGCAGCAGTAGGAGTTTTATCTCTCCGGAGAGCTCCCAAGCTGGGTAAAAAAAACCTGCGTGCCGTCGCCTCGATCTGCTCTGCGCGCGGCCCCCGCTCCCTTGCCGGACCAGAAGGGGCCCCCTGCCCCATAGGTGCTTGTTTCCCACGACATCTTTGGTGCGCCAGGTAGGGGGCGTCGAGGTCGTGCGCATCTGATCCGGCGTCTACGCGCACAACATCAACATCTTCATCGACATGGCACCGAAGAAGAAAACTTCAGAGGTAGCCGCTCCGTCCGCGACTGTCCTACCGCCACCGGAGCAAACAGGCGGTGGGGTGGACGCCGGCGGAGGAGCGGGCGCCAGCGGGGGGACTCACATCGTCACCCGCTCCAAGGACAAGGCCCAGCAAGGTTCCGCGTCCGCACATCCACCGCACCCCTCCCAGGAGGTGCAAGATCAACAACGCCACGGTGCTCCTGGCGCCGTGCTCACGTTGGAACAAGGCCAAGCTGGTGGGTCACGGGACGTTCAAGGCCAACATGCACGCCAGCACGTTGGCACGAGCGCGGTGCGGTCGCCAGGACGGGATGCTGCTCCTTCTAACACTGTTAGGAGTTTGAGCATGTATCGCACCTCGCGTCGCTCACCACCGCCGCAAGACTCGAGAGAAGCGGCGAGCCCAGCTGCTTCTAGATTACCCTCGGCGCCGGACAAGATCGGCGGCGGAGGGCTGCCATATATAGCCTCATCGACTTCGCCAGCGGCGCAAGCCCCGCGAGCGAGCACGCGTCGGCAGCGCGGCAAGATCTTTCGGCGCAAGCCGGCGCCGACAAGACTCGCTGGGGGCCACCACGGTGCACTCCCGCCCGAAGGCCAAGATCGCCACTCGCCGGGCCAACCTCGACAACGAATCCACCGCGTCGTCGGGCCCGCGAGCTTCGCCCGCGATCAGCGCCAAGTCCTTCAAACGGCACGCGCGAAGCGCTTCGCTTTTCGCATCGGCGTCGAAGAAAGCGCAGCGTCAATCCGACCTGCGCTAGGCCCACTGTCGATATGCATGCGCCGGGGAGCAGGCGACTTGCCGTCTGTGATAGGTTGCCTGCGTTCACCCGTGAGCTGCGGCAAGTCGATGGCCCAACACCAAGAACTTCAAACCAGGCGTGCCGAAATGCGATGGCAGGATACATCCGTCGAGTTCCTCAACATCTACACCATCGCGGTGCGAGCTGCGGAGGACGCGACGAAAGATCCTTGCCAAATACTTCCGGTGGTGCTCAAGCCCAACGTCAGATCTTGGCTCATGCACTTGCCGGAGAACTCCATTTCTTCGTGGGCGGACTGTGCCACCAGTTTGTCGGCGCCTTCACGGTGCCACAAGCCTCATGGCCAGGAGAGCGACCTTCACTTGCTCGTCGAAGGAGGAGAACCCTGCGCAAGTACATCAGAGATTCAGCCAGTGCGGCGCAACATCCCAGGCGTCCACCCTACGCGAGCTTATCGCTGCGTTCCATCGAGCGTGCGTAACGCGCAGGATGAGGAGAGATGGCGATGTGCAAGATTAGAGATGTCGGCGAGCTATGCGCTCTGGCGACAAGTGTGCACGGGCTGAGGAGGGGAGGAAAATCCCCGGAGAGACTGCAGGAGCAGAAGGATCTGATAGTGAGGATGCCGCCCCGGCAAGGAAGAACCGGAGGCGGGGCAACAGAAAAAGAAAGGCTAAGGATGTGCTAGTTGTCGAGCATTCTTGCGACGGAGGCGGCTCCGACAAGGCCAAAGCTAGTGAATCCGGCGAGGCTGTGGTAGCCACCGACAAGCAGGACGGCTCCGGCAAGCAGTATTGCAAGATCCACCGCACCAAGGGCCATGACCTCCAAGCCTGCAAGAAAGTTGAGCAGATGGCGGACTCTGAGAAAGCTGAGTCTGGCGCCGCGACAAGGAGAGGGCCCAGGGAGGTGGCGGAGGATCCGGCAAGAAGCTTCCCGCCCGGGGAGGGCGCCGCGGCAAGGCCAAGCCGCAGCAAGGAGACAGGCCTCCCTGTGGCCGCGACAAGGACGAAGACAAAGATGAAGATGATGAAATGGAGGAAGATGAGACCGACGACCGAGAGTTTTAGAAGGAAACAGAGGTGTTGTGCATCGACGGCGGTGCTTCTCTGCACACCTCGCACCACCAACTCAAACAATGGGCGCGAGAGGTGAGCGCAGCAGAACCGTCCGTTGAATCGCGCAAGCCTCTGAAGTGGTCCAGCACGCCCATCGTCTTTGATGTTGAGGATCACCCTGATCGCATCACTGCGGTCGGGTGCTTGCCGATGTTGGTTTCGCCAACCATCCGCAACCTCAAGGTCACAAAGATGTTGGTTGTGGCGGGGCCGGCTGAATCTGATCTCTTGGCGGTGCTCAAGCTCGGATCCCCGACAGCGAGCTCGAAGAGACTGGTACCTTTCAGGGAATAAATCCAGGAAGGAGCAAGCCAAAGGGGAAGATCACACTGCCAGTGACCTTTGGCAGCAAGTTGAATTTCAGAATAGAGAGAGTCACGTTTGATGTTGCTGATTTCCCATTGCCTTACAATGGGATACTTGGCAAATCGGCAATTCGCCAAGTTCATGGCCGCCTCTCCTCGCCTACAATGTACTCAAGATGCCTGGTCCGATAAGTGTTATTTCTGTCCATGGCGACAAGAAAGATGCACTTATCTGTGCCGACAAGATCCACCGGGAAGCAGCAGCCGCAGCGGAACACAAACCACTTGCCGCTGAAGCTCCCGGGGGGAAGAAGAAGACCAAGTCCGGCAAGAGTAGCTCTGATGCCCTCTCCGGCAAGCGCACCTCTTCAGAGTGCTGCGCTACCGTCGAGGACGCACCATCGAGCTCCACCGCAAGTGCAAGAAGGCAAAGACAGCTTCACAAGAGACTAAGTCCGCAAGCGTGGCTCGATGCCCACTCCGACAAGCGCGCCTCTTGAGTCTTTGCTGCTGCCGTCGAGGACCTTTCATCGAGCTAGAACACGGTCGTTCTTAAATTTTAGGTTATGTTCCTTGAACGGCCGTGCATTGTATGGAAAACCTGTGTGCGGAGGGACTGGCTCGTGGCTGAGTTGCGCCCTTACTTTGTTTCGAGTCCGCTAAACAAATGAAAGCGCGTTGCAACTAGCCCCGACAAGGTTTCTTGCCGGAGGCAGCACCGCCAGCGGGCTGCTGATGTTCCGCACTCAGCAAGTGTGCTTGCACCGGCAAGTTCCCTAAAAAGCATAAGGGTAAAAACATACAAGGGATGGAATCAAGTAAAGGAGACAACATAGCATTTGGCGCCGTCCAAAGCGCGCAACCTTGCGGGACACGATTTACGAAAAGCTAAGTTGCCCAAGTCGAGCACAAAGCCCAGCCGGTTTCAAATTCTTATGTTATATTCCTTGAACTGCGGCGCTTTGTATGGAAAACTCCAGCGCGGAGGAACGGCTCGTGGCTGAGTTAAGCCCTTACTTTGTTTGAGTCCGCTCAACAAATGAAAGTGCATCAGCAACTAGCGACAAGGTTTCTTGCGGAGGCAAGACCGCCAAATGTGCTCTGATGTTCGCACTCAGCAAGTGTGCTTTGCGCCCGCAAGTTCCCTAAAAGCGTGGGGTAGAGACATACAAGGAAAGCGGCGTAATAAAGGATATAACATAGCAATCACTGCCATAGAGCGCAGTCAGTTTCAAATTTTTAAAGTTATGTTCCTTGAACGGCCGTGCCTTGTATGGAAAACCTGTGCGCGGAGGAACCGGCTCGTGGCTGAGTTGCGCCCTTGATTTGTTTTCGAGTCCGCTCAACAGTACAAGTGAGCTGCAACTAACCCCGACAAAGTTTCTTGCCGGAAAGCAGCACCGCCAGCGGGCTGTTGATGTTCCGCACTCAGCAAGCGTGCTCGCGCCGGCAAGTTCCCTCAAAGCGTAGGGTAGAAACATACAAGGCACCGAATCAAGTAAAGGGCATAACATAGTAAGCTTTGCTTAGAATAAAGTTATATATTATAGTAAATAACTTGCGGCGCTCTAAGAGATTGTTCTTATGACACATCTAGCAGCGGCAAGGACAAGGAAAGAGAAGAAAGGTGCGCCGGCACCTGGATCCCGGCAAGCCAGAGTTGCTGGGGGCTGCGAATGCCAAGATTCACCCCCGGCAAGCCAGAGTCGCCGGGGGCTGCGATATCAGATAAGCTTTTTGTCCCTCATCATGCATCCTCTTATGGATTTGGAAGCGCGGTTGCGTCTGGAACGGCCGTGCCTTGTATGAAAAACACTGTCGCGGAGGAATCGACTCGTGCTAAGTTAAGCCTTTGATTTGTTTTCGAGTCCGCTCAACAATACAAGTGAGCTGCAACTAGCCCGACAAGATTTCTTGCGGAGGCAAGACCGCCACTGACTCTTGATGTTCCTTTTCGGCAAGTGTGCTTGCTTGCCGCAAGTTCCTCAAAGCGTGGGTAAAGACATACAAGGCATAGAGTCAGGTAAAGGATATGGCATAGCAAGCGTCCCCTTTTTCATTAAAAAACATCCCATTCGGGTACAGTCCATAGAGGATGAAAAACATGAAAGAGAGGATTACAAGTTCTAGATGCAGCTAAGGCCTGAAGGCTTACAAACTAAAAAGATAAGATGCCCGTAGTCCCTTTCCTGTCCCCCTTTTCAGGAGGTAGGTCAAGGAGGCGAAGCAGGCAAAAGAGGCGCCTAGGTGAACTACGGGTGCCAGAAGACACCAAGAGAACATCCAGGGGCCAGCCGGGGGCTTGGCGGAGACGGAGGCGCCGGAAGCAGAGCTCGAGGACGGGGCGGCAGGACGTCAGCACGCTGTCGAGGGCACCACGCCCTCGTACTCTGACTTGACGGCCTTGCCGCCCACCCTCTTCCTCTTCCGCAGCCTTCCTCGCCCGGCCGCCCAAGGAGACGACCGGGGAGTTCAGGAGGCCGCGACCGGATGATGGGGTCGCCCGGTGGCGCCGAGGCGACACTGACGCCTAGTCGGGCCCGCCGCTCTCGTCGTCGCTGTCGCTCTCCTCCTCGTCACTCTCGCTCGAGGGGGAGTCTTTGCTATCGGAGGAGCTGTCCACGCAGCATCTCGCCCGGGTGCCGGAGTCCCCAAAGACCTTGACGGAGAGGAGGTCGCCCTCCATTAACGAAATGGAGGGTAAACCCGCCGTCAAGCTGTGGATGCGCGAACGTCTTCCACCCTCGATCAAGATACATCACGCCGGGCTGGGGATACTGGCCGACTCGCGTGCCGCTGATCCCGCAGCCCCTCATGCATAATCTCAGCGTCTCAGCGGTCCGCTCCATCGCGCTTCAGAAGCGGAGCCGAAGCCGAGGCGACAACAAGGTGCCTCAAGCAGCTTGCGAAGAACTCCCAAGGTGCGTCCCCGTGTGGACCGCTGAGGAGAGGAGCCGCCCGGCGGAGGCGGCCGACGCGCCGCCCGCCCGCCTCTTCCCAGCGCCTCGACCTCGCCCTCGACCTCGCCCGACCTTGCCCCTCCCTCTTCCCCTTGTGGCGGCTCTGTCACCACGGGCACGGGTAGGAGGGATCTTGTTGTCTGGCGGCGACCTTCGCCGCCACCGACGGAGACCAGGATTCCCTTTCTCCATGACGGACGAGAGAAAGGAAGCGAAGAAAGAAGGAGATGAGGAGTGCGGTTTTCTGGCTCCCTCTCCCTTTCTTAAAGGAGCGAGGTGGGGGCATGGCCGCCCGCCCCGAATCGAAGCACGAAGGCAGGGAATCGGGCCGACCAGCGCCTCCGCCCGTGGCGGCTCGGTTTCCGCCTCCGCCCACGACCCCACGCGCATGGGAGCCGCGTGGCGGGGATGCAGAGCCGAGGCGACAGATGAGGTGACCTTGCCCCGCCCCGTGATCACGGGGGTGGGCGCCTTGAAAATCGCGCACACCACCCATGCCTCCCACGACGCCGCGATTGACGCGTGCCGTTATGGGAGGGCGCGTTGGATACGGAGTGGGTTTTGTGTGGACCCAAGCCGCGTGCCTGCAGACTGTTTTGGGCCTGGCCCAACAGCGCTTCGGCACCGTGTATAGCCAAGGCCGGGCCTCTGTCGGTGTACTAAAGTAGGGTACCTTAGTACCCGAACTTGTGCACGGCGGTTGCTGACACCCGTGGCAAGGCTTCGCCAGGCGTCCGCCAAGACCCTCCGTCATTTCCACTTACTGCCATTCAAGAATAAAGTGTCAACCAAGTAGACAAAGCCCCGGCAAGAGGAGCTTGCCGGGAAGGACAAGACCCCGGCAAGAGGAGCTTGCCGGGAAGGACAAGGCCCTGGCAAGAGGAGCTTGCCGGGAAGGCCAACCAAGGCGCTTCTAGAAAACCTGCCGCGACGCCCCGCGCGTCCCGGCAAGGCCCGGCGACCGGCAAGCTTGCCGGCGCAACAAGAGAAGGGTCGCGGCGAGGCACTTGCCGCGGCAAGGCTGCCACCCTGCACCCAAGCTCCAGCACATCCAACGACGTGTCACCCCAGGGCCATCCCAGGAGCACGTGGCGAGGCCCTGTGCAGCCATGCGGTGCGAGGTGTGGCGAAGCTGACAAGGAGGCCATCGTGGCGATCGGTGGCGCCCCTAACGGCCGTTTCTTGCCTTTGTTAGGGCGACCGGACGGGCATTAAATGCCCTTGTCCCCGCCACGAGTTTGGTAGGGGACATTGTTGGACACCTTGTACCAACCTGCGTTTTTACTCTTTTACCCCCTCTTTCTGCGTTGCCACCTGTCGGTGACCCCCTTAGACTATAAAAGGGAGGCCCATGCGCATGTAGAAGGGGTTCGGTTCATTCGACACATCCAGCACCACTACACGCTCACACTCTCGAGCAAGAACAAATACAAACACAAAGCAGCAGTAGGAGTTTTATCTCTCCGGAGAGCTCCGAAGCTGGGTAAAAACCCCCCGCGTGCCGTCGCCTCGATCTGCTCTGTCTGCGCCCTCCACTCCCTTGCCGGACTAGAAGGGCCCCCCCGCCCCATAGGTGCTCGTTTCCCACGACACACCGGTAGACTGCATGTCAAGTTTCGTGCCATTTGGAGGTCGTTTGATACTCCAACGGTTAACCGGGTAACCGTAAAGGCCTCTTTTGTTTGCAGCCCAACACCCCTTCCAAACTGGCCCAAAACCCATCTAACTCCCCTCCATGCTCTCGGTCGTTCGATCACGATCGCGTGGCCGAAAACCGTGCCTCATTTGGACACTCCTATCTCCCTCTACCTATATATAAGCCCCTCCCCCCGAAATTCGCGGATGAACCCTAGCCTTCGTCCTCCTCCCGCAGCCGGACACGTTCGGACCCCGCCGGACATGTCCGCACTGCCGCCCCCGCCGAATCGCAGTGCGCCACGTGGCACCCACGCCCTCCCCGCTGCCGTGGCCCGCGGAGCCCATCCAGCTCCTGGGCCCGATCCGTGTCGCCGCCGCCCGGTGCTCCTCCGCCTCCACCGTCGCCGCCGTTCGCCGCCTCGGCCAGCGCCGCCCTGCGCCTCGCCGCGGCACCTCGCCGGCGTGCCTCGCGCCGTGCACCGCCGCCTTGCCGCCGTCGCCACCGCCGATGGCCTCCGCTCTCTGCCGCGCCCGGCCGTTCTCCTCATCGCGCGCCCAACCACCCGAGCTTCGCCGTCGCCTCCGCCCGCCACCGGTGTCCGCCAGCGCCGCCGCCCGGCAGGTGCGCCACGGCCGCCGCTGCCGCCTCACCCGTGCCGCCTCCGCCCGACCTCCCCTGCTGGCGGCGAGCTCCTCCTCGCCCGGCTCCATCGCGCCGCGTCGCCGGCCTCCGGATTCGCGCCGCCCGGAGCTCGCCGGAGCCGCCCCGCCCCTCACCGGAGTTAGCTCCGGCCAGATCCACGAAGATGGACGAGATCCACCAGGAGTTGAACCAAACGGGATCCCCGCATCCTGGATATCTCCGTCCCGAGTTGACTTTTTCCGGAGGGTAATATTCCACTAAGTCCCCGAATTCCTGACATAATCATGCCATGTTCATCATGCTGTATCTCTGCATCCGTAGCTCCGATTCGTGCATGTAATATGTCAAATTGTTCGTCTCGACAAGTACTTCGTTTCATTCCATTGCATCATTTTCATTTGAGCTCATCTTGATGCCCGAAATGCTGTTGGAAGAGTGCACGTTGATGTTAATCTGCTGAAACTGTTATAACTTGCTCATTTGTCATTTTTGCCATGATTGATGCGTGCATCCTATGAGATTGATGTCTACATGTATGTTGATCTATGCCATGCCATCTTTCCAGTGGTGCTACCCATGTATTTTTGTGAGTTGTGTGCTGAGTGCATTGAGCTTGTTAAGGAGGGTACTTGCTGTTGCTGTTTTCCTGACAGATTCTGTTATATTTTGTTGCTATGTTAACATGTTGCTACTAATTATTCTATGCATAATCTGGAGATGTCCTATAAACATGTTTTGATCTACATGTCATGATCTATCCATTCATGCCCTTGGTTGCAATTATAGCCTGCTGGAACATGTTGTTATCTTGCTCCAAAGTTGCTTGATAATGTTGCTGTCAGCCTGTTTACATGAAGTTCAGTTTTGGCCATGTGTTTTTCTAGTGATCCATGCACCTTATGACCTTGTTCTTGCCATGCCTAGGTTCATAAACATGCCTTCTTACTGTTGGTTGCCTTGCCATTCCATGTATTGCTCTATAGTGAGTGGTTCAAGCTCACCAACATGCCTACTTATTGTTGTTCCTGCCATGTATGAATCTGTAATATAACTTGCGTGATTTTGCATTTAGTTTTATATTATCATGTTGCATCCTTGTTTTGGTGTGTTTACTTGATGGTTGGGTGCTTTTTGCATCAATGCCATGCTTAACTTGTTTTGCTTATATCTTCTAGGCCGTAGCTCCGAATCTAATGAACTTTATATGTAACTTGACTAGAATCTCGTGTAGATCATCTTGGTGCATCTTAACTTGCTGTTTAACAACTTGAACATAAGGTTTATTCAGTTCTGGACCAATTTCGAAATTTGCATATGAGGACTTACCGGAATTGTTATATGTTGTTCCCGGCCTCTTTTAAACTTGCCTTGATGTGTTGTTCTTGTTTGCATCATCTCTTGCCATGAGTAGCCTCATGTAACCTTGTCATGCATCATGCTTGTTGTGCATCATGTCTTGTTCATGTGTGGTGTGTTTACCATGTTGTGTGCTTCTTCTCAATAGTTCCCGTTTCGTTGCGATCGTGAGGATTCGTTCGTCTCCGCTTGGTTCGTCTTCGTGGCTTCATCTTCTTCATGGACTCGTTCTTCTTCCTTGCGGGATTTCAGGCAAGATGACCGCTACTCGATCTCACTACTATCATTGCTATGCTAGTTGCTTCGTTCTATCGCTATGCTCGTTACCTATCTTTTGCTCATCAAGCCTCCCAAATTGCCATGAACCTCTAACCTTTGACACCCTTCCTAGCAAACCGTTGTTTGGCTATGTTACCGCTTTGCTCAGCCCTCTTATAGCGTTGCTAGTTGCGGTGAAGTTGAAGATTGCTCCATGGTGGGCGGGGTTATGTTGGGATATCACAATATCTCTTATATTATTAATAC
Source organism: Aegilops speltoides (assembly GCA_021437245.1). Taxonomy (NCBI): domain Eukaryota; kingdom Viridiplantae; phylum Streptophyta; class Magnoliopsida; order Poales; family Poaceae; genus Aegilops; species Aegilops speltoides. The sequence goes on from CM038144.1 coordinate 335,024,100, forward strand.
ATCTATATATTTGGTAAAGGGTGGAAGGCTCGGCCTTATGCCTGGTGTTTTGTTCCACTCTTGCCGCCCTAGTTTCCGTCATACCGGTGTTATGTTCCCGGATTTTGCGTTCCTAACGCGGTCGGGTGATTTATGGGACCCCCCTGACAGTTCGCTTTGAATAAAACTTGTCCAGCAAGGCCCAACCTTGGTTTTACCATTTGCCTCACCACCACCAATACCCTTCCCTTGGGTCGGCCAACCCGAGGGTCATCTTTATTTTAGCCCCCCCAGGCCAGTGCTTGTCTAAGTGTTGGTCCAAACTGAGCTGCCTGCGGGGCCACCTCGGGGAAACTCGAAGTCTGGTTTTACTCTTAGCTAGTCTCATCCGGTGTTACCCTGAGAACGAGATATGTGCAGCTCCTATCGGGCTTGTCGGCGCATCGGGCGGTTTTGCTGGTCTTGTTTTACCATTGTCGAAATGTCTTGTAAACCGGGATTCCGAGTCTGATCGGGTCTTTCTGGGAGAAGGTCTATTCCTTCGTTGATCGCGAGAGCTTGTCATGGGCTAAGTTGGGACACCCCGCAGGTATAAACTTTCGAGAGCCGTGCCTTGCAGTTATGTGGCGATGGGAATTTGTTAATGTCCGGTTGTAGATAACTTGACACTTGATCCGAATTAAAACGCATCAACCGCGTGTGTAGCCGTGATGGTCTCTTCTCGGCGGAGTCCGGGAAGTGAACACGATTTTTGGGTTATGTTTGACGAAAGTAGGGGTTCAGGATCACCTCTTGATCATTGCTAGCTTCACAACCGTTCCGCTTGTTTCTCTTCTCGCTCTCATTTGCGTATGTTAGCCACCATCCTTGTTTAGTCGCTGCTGCAACCTCACCACTTTACCCTTCCTTTCCCATTAAGCTTTGCTAGTCTTGATACCCATGGTAATGGGATTGTTTGTGTCCTCGTGGCTCCTGATTTCTACAACAACGATTCAGCAGTACAGGTTTATGCGATGATCATGACGCGAGAGTGATGCTTGCTTGTTGAGTTCTTCTTACGCTTCTTCTTCGATCGGGGATAGGTTCGAATTCGGCAGCCTGGGCTAGCGGTGTGGATGTCGTTTGAGCTTCTGTTTGTGTTTCATCCGTAGTCGGATGTTGATCTCTTGTAAGGTGATGTTGTATTCGTGTGGCATTGTATGCCTTTTGTATGTATCCCCATCTATTATGTAATGTTGATGTAATGATATCCACCTTGCAAAAGCGTTTCAATATGCGGGTCTATCCTTGGTGGGACCTTCGAGTTCCTTTTGGATAGGGTCGCATATTGGGCGTGACAGCTGGAACCCAACATCCAACATTTGGCGCGCCAGGTAGGGGTGCGCCGGAATCTTTCTTCCGCTGTTCGCGTTCGATCTTCCGTCGTGCCCTTGGCTGCGCTCGCCGGGCTCGTGCTGAGCGTCGGGCTGCTCTCGCCGCCCGCGTCGCCCAGACGGCTCCCATCGGTGGGTGTCCCCGTCATTCCCCGTCGCCTGCCGCCAACGCCGCCACCGGCCCGGTGGGGAACGAGCAGCAGGCCTCGTCGTTGCATCCTTCGGTGCGGCGGGAGGGCCGCACCGCCACCCCATTGCTGACTCCAGCTGGTTCGTCATCCCACGCACGTCGCGCCCCCGCGGACATGCACGCCGTGTTGCTCCTAGCGTGTGAGCTCCTGCACTACCATCCCGTCGACGACCTCTACGAGGAGTGGCTCACTCGCATCACCGAGCTCGTCAGTGCCGCAGGGGGCTCCCCTGTGCCGTCCCCCTCGTTGCCTCGCCCTCCGTCCTGCGCAGGAGGCGCAGATCAGGAGGTGCCTCCGCCACCTCCTCCCCAACAAGGCACCCTGGCCGCGAGGTGCGCGGCCCCAGGACAAGACCCACCGCGTCCGGCGCCGGCACGTCAAGAAAGGAGCTACCAAGAAATCCCTCGTCCCCAAGAAGGTGCACGCATGCTCCCGGCGTCGGCGCCACGGACTGCATCCCTGCAAGGCCAAAGACGCCAAGACCCCAGCTGCTGCTTCAGCAGAGGCGCTGGGAATCTCCATGAGCAAGCCTCAGACGAGAGAGTTCTGGTGGTTACTGCGCAGCTGCCGCTCTCACCACCGAGCCATGCGGTGTCGCTGGCGTGCAGTTCAAACCTGACCTGCCTCCCCGCTAAGATGGCATTGCAGACCCCGCGGAGTTCCTGCAGCTCTACGAGTTGGGGATCGAAGCCGCCAACGGGAAAAAAAGGTCATGGCAAACTGGTTTCCCATGGTGCTCAAAGACAGCTCCTGCACCTGGCTCCTGAACCTGCGTCCTGGCACGATCTCCTCCTGGGACGAGATGCGCACTCGCTTCATCGCCAACTTCTGTGGCACTTCATGACCCTCCACCGTCGTGGGTGACTGCGCCAGATCAAGCAGCAGGCCGAGAGACCTTGCAAAAATACATCCAGCGCTTCAACAACGCTCGCCTCAAGATCCCCAGGGTGACTGAGGAGGCCATCATCTCTGCATTCTCTGATGGCGTCTGCGACGTCAAGATGAAGGAGGAGCTGGCGATCCATGAAGACCTCTGTACGTCTCTGGAGCTGTTCAACCTGGCGACCAAGTGTGCAAGGGTTGAGGAAGGGTGCCTCTCCCTTCTCGAGCTTCACACCCACAACACCAACGAATGCCAAGAACTCAGGGCCGTGCGAGAAGGTTACATACGACGCCCGAAAGCGCAATAATCGGGCTATGGCCTGCTGGAGGCTGGCGGGACCCGAGACTGGAGGCTTGGAAGATCAGAGCAAGAGGTGGAGGACGATGGGACGATCGTGGGCCTCGCCAAGGGTGGCGTGACTGCCTTGCGAGGATCAACAAGGGACCTAGACTCGCGAGGGAGCTTGAGAGATCAGCCTCGTGGAGGATCACCCACAAGGCAACACAGACTCCTCCTCTCGCCACCCACCGAGAAGGAATGAAGACCATCATCACGGTCGAGGGGTGGGGCTTCAGAGCCTCGCAATCGCTTGCATCTTGGGCGGCGCCAGTCCCCACCCTCCACGTTCCCTCGGGGAAGGCGTAAGGCAAGGAGGTCCGACCCTGGGAGTTCATCACCAAGGTGGCTCGGGAATTTTAGGATGGAAGTCATCTTGCGACAACGGCCGTCTGCCCGTAGCTCCCCATCGGCGAGGATGGCCGGCTGCGTCATCGATTACCCGAGCTCAATCGGTCAGCGTCTCGCAACGCCGGCCTTCACGTGTGGGCGTTCGGCGGGTCCACCGCCTGACCTACGTTCGCATGCCCTTGGCCTACCGAGCGTGCGCGCAACCTGGCGCTGATGAAGCATTACGGAAGCTCGGTGGTCAGCATCCGCGCTCATGGAGGAAGGGGAGATGGACCTCGTCAGGCTGCCCGGACCTCGCGAGCCTCCTAGGCTCGGGCCGAGGCTCGCGGTTAGCTTCTTCACCTCGCACCGCCAGCTACTCCGACCCTCGCACTGCAATGGTATCAGGTGACTTCTTTCAAGTTTCATTTTAGCTGGGAGTGCCCTTAGGGTTGCATCATTCCCAGGTCGCGTGGATCCATCCCCGCGGCATGTATTCATTTTGCTTTTGTCTTCAGCTTACCTTGTTGGGGGCGCCCCTCGGGCTGCATCATCCCCAAGCCGCTCGGGCCAGACCCAGTGGCGTTTGCTTTTCTCTGCATCTATCTAAGTTGATTTACTTCTTCATGCTTAACTTGCTCGGGATAATTGCCTACTCGATTGACACCTACCTTCGGAGCCGCTCACTCTAGCACGGCGCTTGCGCATGGGTCCGTCCCTGCAACACCGACAAATCTGAGTGGTCGAGCTCTAGCCATGGCAGCCACAAATCGCTACCTCAAATCCACTGAAGGGCTTAAACGTAAACATTGAATCCTCGATGGCTGCCAGACCCAGCGGTTTGGATCGAAGATTACCTCCTTCACATCCATATGGCCCGGCGGCCGTCTCATGCCATCAAGTATCTCCCTCAAGCTTAAAGGACCAGCTCGGCATTGGCTCAGCGCTTGCCCGAGTCAATTGGGTGTTGGGAAGACACGGAAGCGCATTCCTCGACAACTTCACGGGGCACATATGTCGACCACCAGCGCCGATGACCTAAGCCACATAATTCAGCAGCGGACCAATCGGCGGACAGTTGGACACGGTTCTTAACAAAGAAAAATCAAATGGTCGATTGTCGGGATCTGAGAGGCCCTCGCAGCCTTCAAACATAATATCGCGATGAGTGGCTAGCCCGGCACCTAGGACGGAAAAGCCGAAATCCATGGCAGCCCTCATCTCTAATGACCGGCTTACGTGCGGGAAGGACAGTGGCTAGCTCGCAGCAACAACCTCGATAAAAGTTACGGTAGTCGGATACCAGGACCACAATGGCGAGGTCGGCGTCGAAGCAAAAATAAATGCGCGTGCTGGCGGCGACAAGGAGGATATGGCGGTCAGCGCGGTTCGAGGTCTAAACCGGTCGGCGGAAGAAGCCATTCAAAAGAACCACTCGGGTCCGTCCAATTTGGACGAATACTCGACCGCTTATGCGGATACATGGCACCCAACCAGCTAATCACACCAGCGAAGTTGTTGGGTATTCAAGCGGTGAACAAGTTAATTGCTGAAAACAATGACAAGGGCTGCCGCAATGACGGGAAGAGACCCGACCGCCGAACAATAAGGGCGGAAGGGTTTCCCCCACAAGTGCGAGACGGTGAATATGATATCATAACCCATATACCCAAGAGGGCCAGCGTGCACTAAAGGGGCGTAGATCACGATGGAGCGGTCGCCGAAGTTCAATCCATGGTCCTCTTGCCCGATCACTTTCGACCGAAGAGACCATCGGCCAGTATCCACCATGGCGGATTCGCGCATTGGTTTTAGACCAATCGTCGATGGATTTCACCTCACAAGAGTCACGATGGGCGGTAGCGTGCTGAACCTCCTTTATCGAGGATCTGATTGTGCAAGATGGGCATAGACCCTCAAAGTTAAACCTACAAAGGCGACCTTCAAAGGCGTCATACGATGTTGAGCCAATTATGCAGGCTCAGTCTGCTTGGAAGTGGTCTTGGATCCCGGACAATTTCGGGCGAGAGTTAATCTTCGACATAGTCCCGTTCATGGCTATCACGCTTTGCTCGGGATGACGCATTTACAAAGTTCAGCGGTGCGCATTGTGCATACCTCAAGCTCAAGATGCGAGCCCTCGTGGGTCATCACAGTCCGGAAATACAGGCAGCTCCTCGAGCGGAGGAACATGCAGCGGCTCATGGCGAAGTACAAAGCAACCTTCTAAGGCAATTTTGAATCCGGCCATTAAGCGGCGGACCGCGATAAGCGGACTGGAAGCAACATCAACCAAGACACCTAGCACGTTCGGCGTAGCGTAATCTTGGCCCCAACCCAGCCCTCGCGCAATTGCAAAACCAACCTCCGGTACATCATTACGCTTTGGAATACCATGGGCCTAGGGGAGGGGCATGACCACAATAGACCAGTGCGGCTCGACCGCTGAGAGCTCCCAAATGTGTCGCTCTTTTATCATTTTCTTTTTATATATAGGACTCCATTACCAAAAGCCCGTCCGTTGGTGGACCGGCCCGTAGGTGGTTACGGAGCGAAACCTATAGGGCGAGGGGCCTTCTCGGTCGGCGAGGCGGGCGCCTGAAGAAGCGAGATCGGTGGCGGGATTTACCCGGCTTGGCTCTCCGGGAAGATAAAACTCCTACTCTTTGTGTTTGTATTTTTGTTCTTTTCGGCGTGGGTATCTTGTGGTCTCGAATCGTCAGACGAACCCCTTCTCGTGCTTGGGCCTCCCTTTTATAGTCTAAAGGGGTCGCTGAAGCAGAGTGTAGCAGAGGGGGTAAAAAAGGTAAGCGGGTTGGTACAACCACTATCTCTGATGCCCTACCTAATTACGTGGCGGGGACAAGGGCATTTAATGCCGTTCGATCGCTCAACGGTCGAGCGACCGTTAGAAGCGCCACTGATGCCGCGATGGCCTCCTAGTCACCTCCGCTCGCCATCTCGCACCGCTAGGCTGCGGTACGCCCATGCACCAGGAATGATCGTGGCGACCGTCGCGGAGTGAGCTGGGCGTGGTAGCAGATGGTGGCTGCCGTGTGGCAGCGCCTTGCGCGGTCTCATCTCATCGCACCCGCAAGCTTGCCGCCGGGTCTTGCAGAGGGCAGCGTGGTGCGTCGCGGCAAGTCTTCTGAAGCGCCTTGGTTGGCCTTCGGCAAGCTCCTCTTGCGGGGTCTTATCCTTCCGCAAGCTCCTCTTGCCGGGGCCTTATCTTAACACTTTGTTCTTGAATGGCGTAAAATAGGAATGAATGAGGTCTTGGCGGACGCGGCAAGCCTGCGCGTGGACGTTGCATTGCCGTGCCCAAGTTCGAGTACTAGGTACCCCTACTTTAGTATACGACAGGAGCCGGGCCCTGGGCCGCTGGTGCGGCTATTTGGGCGGGCCCAAAGCACCCGAACGCAGCGGCGGCCTGGGTCCATGCAAATCCACTCCGTATCCACCATGTCCTCCGTAGCGGCCGCAGCGTCGGCAGCGGCGTCGTGGGAAGATGTGAGCTATACTTTAATCCAGGAAATGCATCGCGTATATAGCGGAGAGCAGGGCGTTCCCCACCGCCACCATAGTTCCTTCCTCAAGAGCTCGCCGCTTCCCTCCGCTTTCCAAGCGAAAACAGCGCTCCATCGCCCGTCGCCCGCCGTCGCCTAGCGCTTCCGCTCCCCGCCGCTTCGCCATGGCTCGAAGACCAGCAAGGCCTTGAAGTCGGCCCGGCGTTCTTGACTGGCGCTCGCGCAAGCGAGTGCTGCTTTCCCGCCGAGCTCAGCCCGGCGCTGCGGGAGAGTTCTACCCTCTTCGGTCAGCGAGGCGAGCGCATCCGCGCAAGCGGTACTTTCGGCTGAGGCTTCCATCAGCGGTGCCCAAAGGTACTATTTCTTTCGGTGTTCTTCTATTGCGGGCTCACCCACCTTTTCGGACTTCTTCGCGACATCATGAATACCTCACGGGTTTCATCTTCTTGATTTCACCCCAACGCCGTTCGACAATGGCGGTTTCACACCTCTCTGCGAGAACCGTTGGCATCCACCCAAGTGTTGCTCTTTTTGCCATTATTTCACCCGGGCGAAAAGAGAGCCATTAGCTGGTGGTCGCTGGACCTCTCGACTTGGCATGAAGGAGGTGTATCTGGCCAGGCGAGCTCGGCTGACAAGTGGGATGAGTGGAGGCGGGTGGTGCTGGATCTGTGATGCCAATCCGCAGCCCTTCGCCAACCTGCGCTGAAACTCGGGTAGTTAGCGGCGGCTAGAGGAGCTCTATGCAGATTGACGCCAAGTGAAGATTACCACCGAATCCTCACGAATTGACTTCAGGAGCTCTAGCAGGGGCGGTTGGCGCGGTTCCTTCGCCGTGCCTGTCGCCCCTCTCTGAAGGGGAGGCCCGCTGGCGGTTGGCGGCCAGCCGGATATCATGGCCTCGCGCCGGGCCTCAATTTCAACTTCCGCAGTTACGGGCAGCCCGGGATCTTGAGGCTGTTCAAGCAGCGCCAACCATCGAGTGGTTCGGGCTGCATGAGCGTCATCCTTGTGCAGCAACTCCAGTAGCGCATCGCATCTGCTCAATGATGCAGTCGATTCACGGGATAATCCCAACTTGGATGGAGCCGCCCGGCGATGTCATGCAGCAATTCTTCAATGGCTTGATGGAGTAGCGGTCGCGCCGGCGAAAAAGCTTCTCACCCGTGCCACCACCAAAGCGAGATCACGGTACATCGCCAGCGGGGCGGCGGCGGCAGCACTTGTGTGGCAGTTAACTTCCGTTGGAGGAGGCGGTGACGGCGGGCGTTAAACGAGGAGGACTTTCGGGAGGTCGTTGGCGGAGGAGCCCAAGGCGGACAGCGGCGAACTGCGGCGGCCGACCAGCCGCCGAGCAGCTTGCGCGGCGAGCCTAAGCGCAGCCAATTCAACCAGAGGCGCCTCCGTCGAGTTGGAATCTGGCGGGGCGAGTCCGGCAGCCAAGCGCCCGTGGGACACGCTCAGCCGCGGCAGAAATGCAGCGGGAGGTCGAGCTGCGCCCGTCAAGCGAAGCGAGGTCTTCCCGGGCAGCCGCGCTGATCTGCCGCGCTCGACAAGCGTCGAAGGGAGCCTACTCCTCGCCACACAGCGAGAATTGCGGACTTGACCTCTCCGTGGCTCGAGCTCGATGATGATGAAGAGGAGGAGGAGGAGGAGGAAGACTTTCTTCTCGCTGTTCTTGATTTTCTTTGATATTTGTTGTTGTTTGTCTTGTATCTAATTTGCTTCTCTCTGAATCCTGTTCTGTTTGAGGACTCTGGCCCGGAGAAGCGTGAGCCAAGGTCCCGTGGTTGTCGCCGAGGGCGATCTGCTGCGATGGCGGAGGACGCGTCGAGACTACCTTAACGGACCGGTTCCTTCTCCTCGCGGCAGCCCAGCCTGACCCAGCGTAAGTGTTTGATTCACTTCTGTTGTGGGGCGGCGCGTAGGTCTTCTTCTTGTCGGCGATATTTTGTTGTTGATTTATTTGTGTAAGGCGAAACAGGTCCATCGAGAACAGCGAAACCGCTCGGTCTTCTGCGCCGACTACGCCCGCCAGGGCGATTCCCGACAAGGCGCTCCCGGCAAGGGAGGTCCCGGCAAGGGACAATCGATGAGCCCTTGGTGGAGGAGCCGTGGTCCGGAGCCCGGCCGAGGTAACCTTCCTTGTTGGAAATCTTCCCTTGGGTTCTTCTGGCGATCTTTTTGTAACTTTCCTTCCTCTTCCCATTTTTGGATCCCCTCTCGCGAGACCCGATGGAGCCGAGGCCACGGCGGCGGGGAGGCGATGCTTGAAAGGCGCCGCTGGCGGCGAAGGCGGTGCTGATGAACCCTTGACGAAGAAAGCGCCAAGGCTCTTGGTCGCGAGGGCCCAGCGAGGTCAGCGATCATCTTGGCGACCGGAGGTACGGGGCGCAGGTGCTGCACGACCGGCGACCCCTCTGCCGCTGATCAGCCACAGGGCTCAGAGGCCCAGCAGGCGCTGCAGAAAGGCGCGGGCGTGTTCATCAAGCTTCACGGGCGTTGAGCTCGAGCCGGTCAAGAGAGTTTGATGGGGAAGTACTGCGCCTCTGTTGGCTGGCGATGGTTGGCAGCGCCCGGCAGCGGCATGGCGAGTTCGGGCAGGACTCCGGAAGTTGGTGTCACTCTACGGCGACAAGCGAAGTCGAGAAGCGCTTATGTGAGCGGAGTTGACATGGAGAAACATCTTGGAGGAGCTCAAGAGCATAACAGGGGCCCTCGATCCATGCGGAGGAGGCGCAGCAATGAGGCAAGAAGGCGTTCATCTGGAAGAGCTGAGGCCGAGGCAGCGAGGCTCGCCGCCCGAGGAGATGTCGAGTGAAGGTGGTGACCTGGAAGAAGGTCGATTTGGACAGCCACGAGGAAGAGCTCGGCCTGCGGAGCAATCACTTGGCGGGGCACTCAAGGGAGGCAAGGGCGCATGACCCGAGGCCGCCAAGAAGGATTTAGAGGTGAAGGTGGTGTTTGGAGGCGGATGTGGGAAAAAGGATGAAAGCTTGCACGCCCTCTAAGCATGACAGCGAAGGATGCTCTTGCCCATGGCGATCTGCAAGTTCAACTTGCCGACAAGATCAAGGCTGAAACGCCGCCAAGGACGTGATCTGGGCAGAAGCTGATCCCTTGTGGCGGAGACCTTTGGGCGCCTGAGGCGAGAGGATGACTTGAAGGAGCTCAAGGGACGAGGAGGTGGCGAGGGCGAGACCAGGAACCCTTCAAGGCCACGGTGGAGCCTACGGATGGAGGGCCTCGTCAACATCATGCATCCATCGGCGAGGTGGCGGAGCTAGACTTGGCGGGCCGGGTGCTCAGAAAACCTCGGCCCGCACCAAGCTTACGCTTTTCTTCAAGGGTGTGGTGGCTCTCTCCAGACTCAGGAAAGGATCCAGTGGTGGCAGTCGTTGTGATCTACCAAGGTCTTGGAGAAGGTGTTGGTGAAGATACTCTTCCCAACTGGCGTCGACCTCACCCGCATCCTCAAGCTGCCGGTGCTGATCTTGAAGAACTCAAAGCCGTTATCGCACCCATTGTGGACAAGGTGAGCGAGTCGGGAGGATCGGCAGCGTGGATTAGCCACCCTTCTTCTCTTCTTCTTGCATTTGCTAAATATGTCATAGGAATAATCCATTAGAAGCGGCGGCAAGTTATTTATTAATAATATAACTTTATTAAGCGGCGCTTGTTATGTTATCTCCTTTACTTGGTTCCATCCCTTGTGTTTTTACCTGCGCTTTTAGGGAACTTGCGGCATAAACCGCTTCTTTGGCGCTAGTCTGAACATCTGACAACTGTGGCGGTGTTGCCTCGATAAAACAGCATAGGGAGCTAATTACATGAGACTTTCATTGTTGGCGGACTCGAAACAAAATAAGGCATAACTCAACCACGAGCAGTTCCTCCAGCACGGAGTTTTCCATCTGAGGCATGGTCGTTCAAAGAATATAACTTAAATACATAAGCTGGTATGCTCAAACTTTGGCAACTTAGCTTTTACGCTGTGTCCCGGCAAGGCTAGATTCCTTGAGCAGCCTTTGGTCCACACCTTCATTTTCTCCTCCCGGTGAACTTGTGGGGCGGAGGAACCTTCTTTTTGAGAAGAAAGAAGAAAATAATGATAGAACCTTAAGGTTCGATTACAGCTTACGGAACAGGTGCTGCACAAAGTGTCGGTGTATACATGCTAAAGAAAGAGGCATGAAATTTGACAACTTTTGGCATAGCATATGATCTTTATTATGCTCAAAGTCTGCGCCCGGCTTTGTAAAAGGTCACATGCAACAGTGGCAAGCTTGCACAAAAGGTGGTTCTGCGGAACAGGTTCCGACAACCAGCGCCTTATAGGTAAACTACTTGAAGATGTTCTATGTTCGAGTTGCTCACAGAATGCCATCTTGGTCTCAAGGCGGACGCGCCGGGCCTAGTGACTCGTTTACCCGATAAGGGCCTTCCGCCGGCATCAACTTGTTGGAATTCTTGGCGGATTGAACACGCGAAGAACAATGTTGCCTTCTCGAAGCTTACGGCATTAACTGCGGCTATGGTAGCGGCGCCAAAAGCTTCGTATGACAGCTCGCCGGCGGCTGAAGACAATCCTCCTCAAGGGCAGCGCGTCATCTTGCGGCTACTCTTGCTCAAGCTCATCATAGCGAGCACTTCGGTGATCCGTATCTGAGTTTAGTGGGGAAGCGCCTACTGCTCCGTGAACGAGCAAAGGGTGTATGCGGCGATGGCTCGATTTGGCGTCGTCTGATGACCAAAGAACCGCGCGCTCCTCGATCCAATTTCTTCGCACTTGTGCAGCTTTGTCGAGATTACGATCTTGAGCCAGCGCAACACTTCAGCATTGCCCTCTCCGCTTGACCGTTGCTTCTCGAATTCGACAGCGAAGCGGCGAATCTTGGCGCCAAGATCTTGGGCGTCTTGCATGAAGTGCTTGCGGCTCGTTGGTGTGTGGCGTTATCGATTGATGATCCTGTTAGGGACTCGAAGCGGCAAACAATTGACCGAAGACTTAGCTGGCGGCTATGTTGTCACCTTCCTCACTGCCTCCACCTCCGGCCGCCGTGAACGTCGATTGCCACATACAAGTACTCGAAGCCCCGACGGCTTCGGGAAAGGGGAGAATGTCGAACCCCGGACCAAAATGGCCAGGATAAAGGGATTGTTTGGAGAGCTTGAGCTGGTTGATGATTCTGTTGGAGTGGAAGCAGCACGCTTCACACTTTGTTACTTGTGCGAGTTGCATCTGGAGGGCTGTCGGCCAGAAACCTTGCGGAAGGCAACGGCAAGTGCTCTTGCGCCAATGTGGTGACCACATATGCCTCCGTGTATCTCCGCCAGAGCTCATCCTTCTTCCCGGAAATGCTAATTTCACCCCATTGAATCTTCTTACATCTGATATTTCATCGACAACTGGTACATATTTGATTCTTGGGGCTACTCTCTGCTTCCTCTTGCTCCTCGGGAAGTTCTCTGTTTGAAGGAAATGGGCCGATCTGCTTGTGCCCATCTTAGGAGCTTTTGGCTCGGCGACAAGGACTAAAAGGCGCAAATCTTTGCTTTCTTGAGAACATCAGCTTCTGACAAGAATCTGGGATCCTACGGGGCGTGATGCTCCCGACAAGCGTGTCGGGACACAACATCGGGGCGTGCTTCAACAAAACAAACCCTAGGGCTTGTCAGAATGACGCTCCTCGGCACTACGTGTTGATCACAGGGACCTTCTTGGCGGCTTGGAGGCTCTGTTGGAAAGTAGTCGCCGATAACAACTTTCTCTTCCTGCAACTGCCTGAGATCCATCTTTGCGGGACGAGCTTGTCGAAGCCCCCTTTGTCTTGGATTAAACTTGTCGCGGTTATGCGCTCATCATCGCCTCCCTCTCCGCTACTAACTTGGCACTAACCACTTGATTGGTTGCCTCTAGAATCTGCATTCTCTTGTGGCTTAGGTGCGACAAGTGTTAGAGTGGAGATAGTATCTCTTCAAGTCTGCTTGTGCCCTCACTCGGCGCGGAGGGTAATCTAAACAGGTTGGGCTCGGGCCAGCGCTTCCCTCTGAAGTCTTGGCGGTGGTGGCGGCGCGAGTGCGGGATATGCTCAAACTTCTGCGGTGTTAGAAGGAGCAACATCTCGCCCGAGCGGCCAAATCTGCGCTTCGTGCGGCGTGTTGCGGCGTATGTTGGCCTGGCGTCCCGCGACCCACCAGCTCGGCCTTGTTCCAATGCGATGCAGTGCTGGGAACACCGTGGCGTTGTCGATCCTGCACCTGGGAGGCGGTGGATGTCTGGTTATCGAAGCTTGCGGGGCCTTGTCCTTGGACTGGTGTGACGTGGAATCCCGTCGGCGCCAGCTCCTCGCGGCGTCCACCCGCCCGTTGCTCGGTGGCGGTAGGACCGATCGCCAAGCGGGCGGCCACCTCATGCGGTGGCATGTCGATGAAGATGTTGATGTGGCGAAGACGGATCAGGTTCGCGCAACTCGGCGCTACAGCGCGCCAAAGATGTCGTGGTTACGGGGAGCGAGCACCTATGGGGCGAGGGCCCCTTCTCGGTCGGCAGGGAGCGGAGGCGCCTGAAAGCGGATCGGGTCGAGCAGGGGGATTTTACCCAGCCGGACTCTCGGGAGATAAAACTCCTCTGCTGCTGTGTTTGTATTTTGTTCTTGCTGAGGCGTGGGTATGCTGTGGTCTCGAATCGTCGAACCGAACCCCTTCTACGATGTGCATGGGCCTCCTTTTATAGTCTAAAGGGGTGTTGCAACAGTGGCAACCTTGAGAGAGGGTAAAAAAGGTAAGCAGCGGGTTGGTACAACCACTATCTCTGATGCCCTACCTAATTACGTGGTAGGGACAAGGGCATGTAATGCCCGTGCACGGTCGCTCAACAATCTTTGGAAGCGACCGTTAGAGGCATCACCGATCGCCATGATGGCCTCCTAGTCACCGCCGCTTCGCCATCTCGCGCGCTAGGCTACATTTGCCGCGTCATGTGCACCGGGGAATGATCTGTGGCGACCTGCTTCGCGGGTCAAATTTGGAAGCGTGGGCGGCAGTGGTAGCTGCGCTCACAGCATGCTGCCTTGATCAACGTCTCGTCGCACCGCAACCTTGCCGCTGCCGGGTCTTGCAGGCCCAGCGGTCGCGTCGCGTGACAAGTCTTCAGGCGCTGATTGGTTGGCAGCGGCAAAGCTCCTCTTCCGGGGTCTTATCCTTCGACAAGCAGCTCTTGCGGGCCTTTAATCTTAACACTTTGTTCTTGAATAAGCGGTAAAATAGGAATAGCGAGGGTCTTGGCGGATGCGACCAAACCTACCGTGCCCTTCGGGAGCCAGCTACTTGTTGCCGTGCCCAAGTTGATACTAGGTACTACTTTGGTACCGGCACCCGCCGAACTCACGATGCAGCGGCCAGGAAGAAAGAAGGTTGCGGTTAACATTCGGTGGTCTCCATTCGAGCATTAAATTCGATTATATACGCCAGTCTGCGGCCCACCCCCGGAGAACATGCTTATTTAGTCAATCCCTTGCTTACCGTACTATTTGTATCCTTCACGCACCTGTAAAATTCCTTGAATAAATAATGCAGCATTTTTTGCTGTTATTGCATTACTTTACATATGTTCATTAATGACATCTCACACCCGTATATTTTAGTGCGGCCGAATACACGAGGGCTTATGTTCCCCGCATTATGGTGTGATAAGTCGAACACTTTCACAAGTCACGGCACCCGAACTTATAGCATTATATGAATCGGCTCGAATCATGTCTTGGGTCAATAGTTGGGTTTGCCCGGCTCCCGTTTTGGTGCCTTACGTTCCGTTAACGGCATCGGCTAAAACGGCCTTTGGGAGAACCACTTCTTGATTGCGCCTGACGCTGGTAGGTGGCGCCTCGGTGGAAAGCTAAAAGCGGCCCGGCATGATAAGGCGTGGTAGCCGAGAGGAAGGTTTCGGGTCCCCTAAAGACCTATGCCGCTTGACGAAGTACGGATAATGTCACGGCGAAGCGTGGATAAGCGCCCGAGTTCGATCTTCGAATACTAGGGCTTCGCGAAATTTAAAATTATAAATTCTATGGCTAAGTGAGAGTGTTCCAAGCATTATAAGTCCGGTCGCCTTGTTACGTTGTGTTGGCGCCTCCTAGATGGACCCAAAAATGGGAACAAGAGTGCTCAAGTTTATCCGAACACCCACACTTTTCGTGGCTTGGGGGTTGAAATGAACAACTTGCCATCTCGAGATTTTATAGCAGCGCTTGAAGGTATATTTAAATTAAACAAGCGTTGCACTGCGCATATGAACAAAGTTTTCAGCGCGCAGGATAATACATAACGAGTTTTACTCAATCAGTACATCTCAGGGGCACTCATCGCGTATTATTGGGCACCCTTCAGGACTGTCTTATAGTACATTTCGGGCGTCACGATACTCCTTGCTTGGCTGGCGGCGGGTGATAAACCTCTCCGCATCCATACTGTAATGCACCTTTAGCGACTGACAGAGCACCTTCAATACGGTGGCGCTTATTGACCTCCACCGGGCACACATCCACGAGCCGCTGCGAGGCTGAAGTAGCTCCGGGCATGGCTTGTCGAACCACGGCCGGACTATAAGGCCCTTCATGGCCTCCTCGGCTACCTTAATGGAGTTCGACCAGCTGCTTTGATGGTCGGCTAAGGGCCGGATGGCCCGACCTCAGCGTCTTGACGACGAACCTTCTCCGTTGAGCTCCCCTCCTGCGCCACGGTAGAATCTGGCGCATCGGATGCTACTGAGGCAGATCTGCAACGCATACTGGAGAGCTCGAATTCGGGTATGTGTCGGGTGGTTTACATTAACATGCTTGCTTTGCATGAAAAATGCCTTACCGCTGCTATTTTCTTCATATCCTCAACTTCACGAAGGGCGCCTTACGGGCCTTGGCCTTAGCGGACTTGGCACTTTTCGAGAGCCGAGGCGAGCTCGGACTCTCTGAGTCTTTGAGTCACGCTCAAACTCTCATGCTTCTCCATGAGCCCTGGAGCTCTTGCAGCACCTCCGCCACCCGTGCCTCCTGCTTTTCTCGCTCACCCAGTTCGGGCCGCATTGCGATCGCACGCAGACACAGCCTCCTTCGAGGATGCCACCTGCGTTTGTGGCCCTACTGGTACCCATATTATCCTTGTTAATTTTATTTGACCAGAAATCCTTTTTACGTAAGGTAAAAAATTCAAAGTGGTGCTACTCACCTTCTTTGTCCTCGAGCTGCCTCTTAGCATGGCCGAGCTTCTCGCTTTCGGACCGCTCGAGATCACGCCTAACCGCCTCCATGGTCGGTCTTGGCGGAGGTCGGCGACCTGACGCAAACCCATATTGACATAATTTATTAGCAACCCTCGTATATCTTTTTAGATCCTCGGTCAAACTTTTCTTTAGAAGCACCGAACCGAGCATCGGGGAGCTCTGTCTATGCGGTATTACATTACATAATTTTAACTACTTACCTCAAAGCTTTGTTAGAAGGCTCTGCGAGCTTCGGTCATTGCGCTCTTAGCGTGAGACCACGAATCACCGCACTCATTGGTGCACGGTGTTCTTCCTCAATGGAGAGCACCTTGGGCGCCTCGGCCAAGTTGTCGGCGCCCTCCGGTTGGGCCGGAGCACGCCCGGCGTCACGGATCTTGCCCTTCTTGCCGAAGGGCGCGCTTGCCGGACTCGGAACCTCTGCGAGTTCGGCGTGAGTCGGCGCCAAAGTCGGAGGAGGCTGCCTTGCAGCCTCCAGAGCCTCCTCTGATGGGTCCCTTTGGGATCCCACCTCGGCGTCCTCATCGGCGCGAGGGTGGAAGCGATCGGAATGGAATCCACATCCGGGGCCGCGAGCCGCTTCGATGAGCGGGGAGATCATCATCGGCCGGGCTACTGGCGGTATCACGGCATTAGAAGGACACTATGTGACACAAAAAGAAATTACAGATCATTCGAGGATCCGGATAATTCTGATCTACTTTGAGGCCTGAGGCCTTGAGGCCACTCTTCACCTTAACATTGGTGTTGGCGGAGCTATCCAGGGAATAGTTCTTCCCCTCTTGGACCCTTCGGCCTCCCACTGTTGGGGAAGCCTTCTCTTCCTCTCCCCCTGCAGGAGAGAGTCTTCTTCCTCCTCCTCATCTTCGGGGAGGAGTCCGCCTCAGAGTCGTGACACAAAGCAGGGAACTCTTTGAGGTGCCCGTGGCCACCTGTCTTGGCCTTCTTCTCCGGCACCACGTGCGGTGGGAACGTCTTCCCGCCAAGCCAGGCGTCCATCTTGGGTCATGGGATGGCGCAGGCGAGATGAGGCTGCTGGCCTTCTTCATCCATTCATGTCAAAGGAAAGGGGTTAAAACCCTCTTAGGGTTGAACTATTAACAATAAGTGTCCCGTAAAGGGGTGAGAATCACTTACCTGCATCGGTGGGAGCTGCAAGTGAAATCCATGATCTTCCGATGCAGCGGATCACGGGGCTTTAGGCGCCCATGAACAGCACCCTCTAGAAAGCGCCGTGCGTCGTGTCGAAAAGAGCCGGCTCAACGCTGGTGCTGTTCGGATTGAACTCCAGATTGAATGCCCGTTCTTGGCATGGGAGAATCCGGTGACCGAGCATGACTTGGACCACGTTAACCAGCACAGGCTTCTTGTTCACGGCTTGGATACGAGCTTGGAGTCCGTCGGCTCCTTGAATTACCCCATAGCAAGCCCTTCTCTTTCCAGTGAGGCTGGTGCGCAAGGGAATCTGAACTTAGGGCCGCCCACATGAGGTCAGCGGCTCGTGATATAGAACCACCGTGCCACCCTTTGGCGGATTCCACGAAGGCCCTTGAACCAAGGGCGTTGGGCGTCTTGCCCAACATGGCGCCTCCGCCTCCCTTGAGTGCCCTTCACTGCTTCACTTGACATTGAAGGTCTTGAGCCACAAGCAGTAGGGGCTGGATCGAAGGAAGGCCTACGCACGGCGATAAGCCGAGATGTTGAGGATGAAGTTCGGCGCCGGATCATAAATCCAGGCCCGTAGTAGAACATGAGCCCCGGACAAAAGGGTGAAGTGAAAGCCCAGTCAGCGGAGAATGGGGAAGAAACCGACCCTCTCATGGGGAGCGGGGGTGGGGATGAGTTGCCCCTCGTCCGGGCAGCGGTGCGGCGGACGTTCCGGAAAAAGGTACCGGCTTGCTGCAGCAACGATATATGCTCCTCCTTAGCGGTGGAGGCCAGCCATTTGCCTCCCGCTCCGGACATGGTGGAGAAGGTCGAGAGCGAATCTTGCGAACAGGCGGTGGAGCACCGAGTGCGTGGAGATGGATAAGAAAAGGAGGAAGAAAGGCGTGGGTGAAAAGGTGAATCCTTATCCCTTATATATAGGCGGAGAAACTATCGTCCCCAATTTGTAAAACTAAACATCTCCCAAAGCGCCACCATCAATGGCGCGGTTGGGTTGCTACGTCGTATTGATGAGAATCCGGAATAAGGGAACACGATCTCTGCTTGACAAGGCGTGCCAAGGAAACCGCTTCGCTAAGGTAATAAAAAACGATTAAAGTAAAAGCTTGGTAGTGGTGTGACGTCATGCGCATAAAAATATGTCGTGATTGAACTTGTGTACATTTTATTCTCTCTACAGTGGAATGTGGAATTTATTTTGCGGGCGGACACTATCTGATGTTCATGATCTTCTACAGATTATTTAAGGGAGAACCCGCCTAGCAATACCCGAACATTATCGCGCGCGGACTCATCGTCATTGAAGCCAGGTTAAAGAGACTCTTGAGGAGTCTGGACTAGGGGTGTCCGGACAGCGGGACTATCATCGTCCATGGGACTCCAAGACTACGAAGATACAAGATTGAAGACTCTGTCCCGTGTCCGGATGGGACTTTCCTTGGCGTGGAAGGCAAGCTTGGCGATCTGGATATGTAGATCTCCTACCATTGTAACCGACTACTGTGTAACCCTAGCCCTCTCCGGTGTCTATATAAGCTGGAGGCTTTGAGTAAATGAGACACAACCTCCATCTGAACAATCATACCATAGGATAGCTTCTAGGTTTTAGCCTCCTTGATCTCGTGGTAGATCCACTCTTGTACTACCCTTATCATCAATATTAATCAAGCGGGGACGTGGGTTTTACCTCCATCAAGAGGGCCCGACCTGGGTAAAACATCGTGTCCGTTGTCTCTGTTACCATCCGCCTAGGCATGCATTAGGGACCCCTACCGAATCCCGGTTTTGACACCGACAAGGACCCAACCAGTGACACCCCAGCTGCCGGCTTGCGGGCGAACTGCCTTGCGAAGAACGTCTCTAGGCTCATGAGATAAGTCATGCTTCATAAAAAGCTAAATCAACAGCGGCGTTAATCCCACGACTAGTGCAGCTACATCCTGGCGACATTGCCTTCCCTTTCTCTCCAGGCGGAGGCTGCCCAGGCGCTAAGGGGACCCACGAGCATGGTGACTTCGAGAGCTTCTCTGGACCTTGGGCCACTCACCTCCCCGGCTTTGACCACGACGCCGCGACACAGCATACCGGCCTTGGTGAAAGCGGCCACAAAGGACCGGGACACAGTCGACGCCGAGCACCAAGCCCACTCGTGAGGAAAGAAAAGAATAAGCGAGCGGAGACCACGCATCTCGCGCCGATTCATAATAAGGACATAATATTCACAAAAAGACATGGCAGGCGCCTTACATACCCCGTGGGTGTCCGCCGATTCCTCGCGAGAACAAAGGTGCTAATCTAAGGAGCACCCTTCTGCAGCGCCTCGGGAGGCGCCATCATCAACGATGAGCCGCCCGAGCGGCGGCGCAACCCATCGGATCAGCTGCATCGCGGCCAGGTCAGCCGCCCTCGGCGCGACACGAGCTCGAGGGCTCCTGTGTCGTCGCTCATCACGGGGTCATGTGAAGCTCGGCGGGTAGCTGATTCTCCGTCTCCTCGCTGCTGCACGAGAACTCTGGGGAAGCGATTAGCGGCAGCCCGCTGCCATGTCGGTGCCCGACTGCCTTCCTTGGGGCAACCTCGGCGGCGTCCTACGCGTCAGCTTTGAAGAACATCAAGGCGCCGCCATTATTCAAGATGAATTATGTGGGCACCCTATTCGGCGGAACTGGCGAGCTTCGCCCCAGCCGGTCATGAAGACCTTGCATGGAAGCGGCGACCGTAACCTCCGCTCGATTGCAAGCGTCGGGCGATCGGCGATGCTGCAGCGGAGCTCGAAGACCCGCTCGGCGGCATCTCGGCGAGGAGGAGGAAGGCAAATCAAGATCGCGGAGGCATGGCGGCGTGAAGCACAAGCTCACAAGAAGAGCTCGGCATGGACTCGGGGGTGGCGGCAGCGTCTGCCATGACTTGCGGGTGTCGCTGCGGCGGCGGCGATGTCGCTGCCGACCGTCTCGGGGCCCTCGATTCCGGGCATACAAGGCGAGAGAAACCCAGGCGGCGTTGTACGAGGCAGCATGACGGCGCTTTATAGCGACGGCGAAGAAGTATGAACGAGCGCCCTCAAAGCTACCCAAAGCATAAGTTTCTCCCCAATTAGAGGAGGAAGCATACATACCTTCATCACCGGTGCCCTGTCTGACCGACCGACCACCCGTGGTCATGGCGGAAAACATCTAGGCCCTCCACCAAACCCGTACCCGGCATCGCTCCAAAAATACAAGCCAAGAGGCAGCGCGGACTTGCAAGATATCTTGGAGGACAAAGCAAGGCAATCCAGATCCATCTATGGATCACGTAGGCATGACGGCCAGCGAATACCGTCGTGCGGATACAATAACTCGGGCGGGCGAACACGGTGATGCTCCTCGAGCTACGTCGTGATATTGCTCAATATAGAGCCGCACACCTGCTATGCTTCAGCGAAGTAATGGATCATCAAATCCACTGAAGGGCTTAAACGTAAACATTGAATCCTCGATGGCTGCCAGACCCAGCGGTTTGGATCGAAGATTACCTCCTTCACATCCATATGGCCCGGCGGCCGTCTCATGCCATCAAGTATCTCCCTCAAGCTTAAAGGACCAGCTCGGCATTGGCTCAGCGCTTGCCCGAGTCAATTGGGTGTTGGGAAGACACGGAAGCGCATTCCTCGACAACTTCACGGGGCACATATGTCGACCACCAGCGCCGATGACCTAAGCCACATAATTCAGCAGCGGACCAATCGGCGGACAGTTGGACACGGTTCTTAACAAAGAAAAATCAAATGGTCGATTGTCGGGATCTGAGAGGCCCTCGCAGCCTTCAAACATAATATCGCGATGAGTGGCTAGCCCGGCACCTAGGACGGAAAAGCCGAAATCCATGGCAGCCCTCATCTCTAATGACCGGCTTACGTGCGGGAAGGACAGTGGCTAGCTCGCAGCAACAACCTCGATAAAAGTTACGGTAGTCGGATACCAGGACCACAATGGCGAGGTCGGCGTCGAAGCAAAAATAAATGCGCGTGCTGGCGGCGACAAGGAGGATATGGCGGTCAGCGCGGTTCGAGGTCTAAACCGGTCGGCGGAAGAAGCCATTCAAAAGAACCACTCGGGTCCGTCCAATTTGGACGAATACTCGACCGCTTATGCGGATACATGGCACCCAACCAGCTAATCACACCAGCGAAGTTGTTGGGTATTCAAGCGGTGAACAAGTTAATTGCTGAAAACAATGACAAGGGCTGCCGCAATGACGGGAAGAGACCCGACCGCCGAACAATAAGGGCGGAAGGGTTTCCCCCACAAGTGCGAGACGGTGAATATGATATCATAACCCATATACCCAAGAGGGCCAGCGTGCACTAAAGGGGCGTAGATCACGATGGAGCGGTCGCCGAAGTTCAATCCATGGTCCTCTTGCCCGATCACTTTCGACCGAAGAGACCATCGGCCAGTATCCACCATGGCGGATTCGCGCATTGGTTTTAGACCAATCGTCGATGGATTTCACCTCACAAGAGTCACGATGGGCGGTAGCGTGCTGAACCTCCTTTATCGAGGATCTGATTGTGCAAGATGGGCATAGACCCTCAAAGTTAAACCTACAAAGGCGACCTTCAAAGGCGTCATACGATGTTGAGCCAATTATGCAGGCTCAGTCTGCTTGGAAGTGGTCTTGGATCCCGGACAATTTCGGGCGAGAGTTAATCTTCGACATAGTCCCGTTCATGGCTATCACGCTTTGCTCGGGATGACGCATTTACAAAGTTCAGCGGTGCGCATTGTGCATACCTCAAGCTCAAGATGCGAGCCCTCGTGGGTCATCACAGTCCGGAAATACAGGCAGCTCCTCGAGCGGAGGAACATGCAGCGGCTCATGGCGAAGTACAAAGCAACCTTCTAAGGCAATTTTGAATCCGGCCATTAAGCGGCGGACCGCGATAAGCGGACTGGAAGCAACATCAACCAAGACACCTAGCACGTTCGGCGTAGCGTAATCTTGGCCCCAACCCAGCCCTCGCGCAATTGCAAAACCAACCTCCGGTACATCATTACGCTTTGGAATACCATGGGCCTAGGGGAGGGGCATGACCACAATAGACCAGTGCGGCTCGACCGCTGAGAGCTCCCAAATGTGTCGCTCTTTTATCATTTTCTTTTTATATATAGGACTCCATTACCAAAAGCCCGTCCGTTGGTGGACCGGCCCGTAGGTGGTTACGGAGCGAAACCTATAGGGCGAGGGGCCTTCTCGGTCGGCGAGGCGGGCGCCTGAAGAAGCGAGATCGGTGGCGGGATTTACCCGGCTTGGCTCTCCGGGAAGATAAAACTCCTACTCTTTGTGTTTGTATTTTTGTTCTTTTCGGCGTGGGTATCTTGTGGTCTCGAATCGTCAGACGAACCCCTTCTCGTGCTTGGGCCTCCCTTTTATAGTCTAAAGGGGTCGCTGAAGCAGAGTGTAGCAGAGGGGGTAAAAAAGGTAAGCGGGTTGGTACAACCACTATCTCTGATGCCCTACCTAATTACGTGGCGGGGACAAGGGCATTTAATGCCGTTCGATCGCTCAACGGTCGAGCGACCGTTAGAAGCGCCACTGATGCCGCGATGGCCTCCTAGTCACCTCCGCTCGCCATCTCGCACCGCTAGGCTGCGGTACGCCCATGCACCAGGAATGATCGTGGCGACCGTCGCGGAGTGAGCTGGGCGTGGTAGCAGATGGTGGCTGCCGTGTGGCAGCGCCTTGCGCGGTCTCATCTCATCGCACCCGCAAGCTTGCCGCCGGGTCTTGCAGAGGGCAGCGTGGTGCGTCGCGGCAAGTCTTCTGAAGCGCCTTGGTTGGCCTTCGGCAAGCTCCTCTTGCGGGGTCTTATCCTTCCGCAAGCTCCTCTTGCCGGGGCCTTATCTTAACACTTTGTTCTTGAATGGCGTAAAATAGGAATGAATGAGGTCTTGGCGGACGCGGCAAGCCTGCGCGTGGACGTTGCATTGCCGTGCCCAAGTTCGAGTACTAGGTACCCCTACTTTAGTATACGACAGGAGCCGGGCCCTGGGCCGCTGGTGCGGCTATTTGGGCGGGCCCAAAGCACCCGAACGCAGCGGCGGCCTGGGTCCATGCAAATCCACTCCGTATCCACCATGTCCTCCGTAGCGGCCGCAGCGTCGGCAGCGGCGTCGTGGGAAGATGTGAGCTATACTTTAATCCAGGAAATGCATCGCGTATATAGCGGAGAGCAGGGCGTTCCCCACCGCCACCATAGTTCCTTCCTCAAGAGCTCGCCGCTTCCCTCCGCTTTCCAAGCGAAAACAGCGCTCCATCGCCCGTCGCCCGCCGTCGCCTAGCGCTTCCGCTCCCCGCCGCTTCGCCATGGCTCGAAGACCAGCAAGGCCTTGAAGTCGGCCCGGCGTTCTTGACTGGCGCTCGCGCAAGCGAGTGCTGCTTTCCCGCCGAGCTCAGCCCGGCGCTGCGGGAGAGTTCTACCCTCTTCGGTCAGCGAGGCGAGCGCATCCGCGCAAGCGGTACTTTCGGCTGAGGCTTCCATCAGCGGTGCCCAAAGGTACTATTTCTTTCGGTGTTCTTCTATTGCGGGCTCACCCACCTTTTCGGACTTCTTCGCGACATCATGAATACCTCACGGGTTTCATCTTCTTGATTTCACCCCAACGCCGTTCGACAATGGCGGTTTCACACCTCTCTGCGAGAACCGTTGGCATCCACCCAAGTGTTGCTCTTTTTGCCATTATTTCACCCGGGCGAAAAGAGAGCCATTAGCTGGTGGTCGCTGGACCTCTCGACTTGGCATGAAGGAGGTGTATCTGGCCAGGCGAGCTCGGCTGACAAGTGGGATGAGTGGAGGCGGGTGGTGCTGGATCTGTGATGCCAATCCGCAGCCCTTCGCCAACCTGCGCTGAAACTCGGGTAGTTAGCGGCGGCTAGAGGAGCTCTATGCAGATTGACGCCAAGTGAAGATTACCACCGAATCCTCACGAATTGACTTCAGGAGCTCTAGCAGGGGCGGTTGGCGCGGTTCCTTCGCCGTGCCTGTCGCCCCTCTCTGAAGGGGAGGCCCGCTGGCGGTTGGCGGCCAGCCGGATATCATGGCCTCGCGCCGGGCCTCAATTTCAACTTCCGCAGTTACGGGCAGCCCGGGATCTTGAGGCTGTTCAAGCAGCGCCAACCATCGAGTGGTTCGGGCTGCATGAGCGTCATCCTTGTGCAGCAACTCCAGTAGCGCATCGCATCTGCTCAATGATGCAGTCGATTCACGGGATAATCCCAACTTGGATGGAGCCGCCCGGCGATGTCATGCAGCAATTCTTCAATGGCTTGATGGAGTAGCGGTCGCGCCGGCGAAAAAGCTTCTCACCCGTGCCACCACCAAAGCGAGATCACGGTACATCGCCAGCGGGGCGGCGGCGGCAGCACTTGTGTGGCAGTTAACTTCCGTTGGAGGAGGCGGTGACGGCGGGCGTTAAACGAGGAGGACTTTCGGGAGGTCGTTGGCGGAGGAGCCCAAGGCGGACAGCGGCGAACTGCGGCGGCCGACCAGCCGCCGAGCAGCTTGCGCGGCGAGCCTAAGCGCAGCCAATTCAACCAGAGGCGCCTCCGTCGAGTTGGAATCTGGCGGGGCGAGTCCGGCAGCCAAGCGCCCGTGGGACACGCTCAGCCGCGGCAGAAATGCAGCGGGAGGTCGAGCTGCGCCCGTCAAGCGAAGCGAGGTCTTCCCGGGCAGCCGCGCTGATCTGCCGCGCTCGACAAGCGTCGAAGGGAGCCTACTCCTCGCCACACAGCGAGAATTGCGGACTTGACCTCTCCGTGGCTCGAGCTCGATGATGATGAAGAGGAGGAGGAGGAGGAGGAAGACTTTCTTCTCGCTGTTCTTGATTTTCTTTGATATTTGTTGTTGTTTGTCTTGTATCTAATTTGCTTCTCTCTGAATCCTGTTCTGTTTGAGGACTCTGGCCCGGAGAAGCGTGAGCCAAGGTCCCGTGGTTGTCGCCGAGGGCGATCTGCTGCGATGGCGGAGGACGCGTCGAGACTACCTTAACGGACCGGTTCCTTCTCCTCGCGGCAGCCCAGCCTGACCCAGCGTAAGTGTTTGATTCACTTCTGTTGTGGGGCGGCGCGTAGGTCTTCTTCTTGTCGGCGATATTTTGTTGTTGATTTATTTGTGTAAGGCGAAACAGGTCCATCGAGAACAGCGAAACCGCTCGGTCTTCTGCGCCGACTACGCCCGCCAGGGCGATTCCCGACAAGGCGCTCCCGGCAAGGGAGGT
This sequence comes from Aegilops speltoides, assembly GCA_021437245.1. Classification (NCBI taxonomy): domain Eukaryota; kingdom Viridiplantae; phylum Streptophyta; class Magnoliopsida; order Poales; family Poaceae; genus Aegilops; species Aegilops speltoides. The sequence continues at coordinate 335,049,421 of CM038144.1, forward strand.
CCCGGCAAGGGACAATCGATGAGCCCTTGGTGGAGGAGCCGTGGTCCGGAGCCCGGCCGAGGTAACCTTCCTTGTTGGAAATCTTCCCTTGGGTTCTTCTGGCGATCTTTTTGTAACTTTCCTTCCTCTTCCCATTTTTGGATCCCCTCTCGCGAGACCCGATGGAGCCGAGGCCACGGCGGCGGGGAGGCGATGCTTGAAAGGCGCCGCTGGCGGCGAAGGCGGTGCTGATGAACCCTTGACGAAGAAAGCGCCAAGGCTCTTGGTCGCGAGGGCCCAGCGAGGTCAGCGATCATCTTGGCGACCGGAGGTACGGGGCGCAGGTGCTGCACGACCGGCGACCCCTCTGCCGCTGATCAGCCACAGGGCTCAGAGGCCCAGCAGGCGCTGCAGAAAGGCGCGGGCGTGTTCATCAAGCTTCACGGGCGTTGAGCTCGAGCCGGTCAAGAGAGTTTGATGGGGAAGTACTGCGCCTCTGTTGGCTGGCGATGGTTGGCAGCGCCCGGCAGCGGCATGGCGAGTTCGGGCAGGACTCCGGAAGTTGGTGTCACTCTACGGCGACAAGCGAAGTCGAGAAGCGCTTATGTGAGCGGAGTTGACATGGAGAAACATCTTGGAGGAGCTCAAGAGCATAACAGGGGCCCTCGATCCATGCGGAGGAGGCGCAGCAATGAGGCAAGAAGGCGTTCATCTGGAAGAGCTGAGGCCGAGGCAGCGAGGCTCGCCGCCCGAGGAGATGTCGAGTGAAGGTGGTGACCTGGAAGAAGGTCGATTTGGACAGCCACGAGGAAGAGCTCGGCCTGCGGAGCAATCACTTGGCGGGGCACTCAAGGGAGGCAAGGGCGCATGACCCGAGGCCGCCAAGAAGGATTTAGAGGTGAAGGTGGTGTTTGGAGGCGGATGTGGGAAAAAGGATGAAAGCTTGCACGCCCTCTAAGCATGACAGCGAAGGATGCTCTTGCCCATGGCGATCTGCAAGTTCAACTTGCCGACAAGATCAAGGCTGAAACGCCGCCAAGGACGTGATCTGGGCAGAAGCTGATCCCTTGTGGCGGAGACCTTTGGGCGCCTGAGGCGAGAGGATGACTTGAAGGAGCTCAAGGGACGAGGAGGTGGCGAGGGCGAGACCAGGAACCCTTCAAGGCCACGGTGGAGCCTACGGATGGAGGGCCTCGTCAACATCATGCATCCATCGGCGAGGTGGCGGAGCTAGACTTGGCGGGCCGGGTGCTCAGAAAACCTCGGCCCGCACCAAGCTTACGCTTTTCTTCAAGGGTGTGGTGGCTCTCTCCAGAGTCTTCGGGAAAGGATCCCGAAGAAGTCTGGGACGAGTCGCTAGGCGATTCCCACTAAGGTCTTGGAGAAGGTGTTGGTGAAGATACTCTTTCGCAACCTCAAGGCCGACCTCACCCGTGATCCTCAAGAAGCTGCCACAGGCCGGATCTTGAAGAACTCAGCCGTTGTCGCACCCATTGTGGACAAGGTGAACGAGGTCGAGGAGGATCGCAATAGCTGATTAGGCCACCTTCTTCTTCCTTCTTGCCGCTGCTAAATATGTCATAGAATAATCCATTAGAGCGCGGTAAGTTATTTATTGTAATATAACTTATTCTGGCAACGCTTGTTATGTTATCTCCTTTACTTGGTTCCATCCCTTGTATGTTTTTACCGCGCTTTAGGAACTTGTCACAAGAAACATCGCCCGCGAGCGCTGAGCGAACATCGCAGCTCAATGGGCGGTGTCAAGTCTTCAGAAGAAACCTTGTCGGCTAGTTGCAGCGAGACTTTCATTGTTGAAGCGGACTCGAAACAAAATAAGGGCATAACTCAACCACGAGCCGTTCCTCCACAAGCATGTGTTTTCCATACCAGGCATAGTCGCTCAAGGAATATAACTTAAATACATAAACCGACCGTGCTCAAACTTTAAGTAACTTAGCTTGTACTGCGCTCGTGTCCCAAAGAAGGCTAGATTCCTTCAACAGACGCCGGTCCACACCTTCATTTTCTCCTCCCGGTGAACTTGTATGCGGAGGAACCTTCTTTTGAGAAGAAAGAAGAGAAAATAATGATAGAACCTTAAGGTTCGGCATCAGCTACTGGGAAGCCAGAGTTTGCTGCACAAAGTGTCAGTGTATACATGCTAAAAGAAAGAGGCATGAAATTTGGATAACTTTTGGCATAGCATATGATCTTTATTTATGCTCGGGTCTGCGCTCGCTTTTGTACAAAGGGTCACATCTGCAACAGCGACAAAGCTTGTATTAAAGGTGGTTGCGGAACAGGTTCCAAGAATAGCGCTTTTATAGGGTAAAACTTTAGATGTTCTATGTTCCGTGAATTGCTCACCCGAGAATGCCATCTTCGGGTCCAAAGGCATGACAACATTAGCCCAGTGACTCGCTTTCACCCGATAAGGGCCTTCCCACTGCATCAACTTGTTGGAATTCTTGCTGGATTGAACACGCCAAGAACAATGTTGCCTTCCTCGAAGCCACGGCATTAACTGCGGCTATGCTAGCGGCATAGAAAGCTTCTCAGAAGCGAGCTCGCTCGCATAAGAAATAAGACAACTTCTCCTCAAGGAGCAGCGGCCACATCTTCTGCGCGGCTACTCTTGCTCAAGCTCATCATAAGCGTAGCACTCGGGTGATCCCAGATACGCGAGCTTAAGTGGGGAGAACTGCCTCATGCTCAGTGAACAAGAGCAGCGATGTCCGCCGCTATTCGACGATTTGGCGCCGTCCCGACGTGATTCCAAAGAACCACTGCGACAGCCTCGATCCAATTTCTTCCGCGACTTGTGCAGCTTCGTCGAAAGTTCGATCTTGAGTTCGCTGGCACACTTCAAGATTTGCCCCTCTCCGCAGCGCGCTGCTTCTCGAATCAGACCTTGGTTGAAGCAGATCTTAGCGCCAAGATCTTGGGCGCATCGCATGAAGGGTCTTCGTGGAATTGGTGTGTGTCGTCGTCGATTGATGATCCTGTAGTGACTCAAAGCGACAAACAATTGACTGAAGAAACAGATTGCGACCGTTGTCACCTTCCTCACCGCCTCCATCGCGGCTTCCGTGAACTTGTCGATTGCCACATACAAGCACTCGAACCCCAAACTGACTTCGAGAAAGGGCCGAAGAATGTCGAGCCCAGGCACTAAAAATGGCGGAGATAAAGGGATTGTTTGGAGAGCTTGAGTCGGGTTGATGATTCTATTTGGAGTGGAAGCTCGGCACGCTTCACACTTTGTTACTTGTGCGCTTGTATCCCGGAGGGTCTGTCGGCCAAAGAAACCTTGGCTGAAGCTTACAGCAAGTGCTCTTGCGCCAATATGGTGACCACATATGCCTCCGTGTATCTCATACAACAAATGTCCGGCCCTTCCCGGAAATGCACTTCAATTTCACCCCATTGAATCTTCTTCATGTCAGACAGATTTCATCGACAAGCTGGTACATATTTGATTCACGGGCTACTCTCTGCTTCCTCTCGCTCCTCGGGAAGTTCTCCTCGTTTGAAGGAAATGGACGGTCTGGTTTGTGCCCATCTTAGGAGCTTTTGGCTCGACGACAAGGACTAAAAGCGCAAATCTTTGCTGCTTGAGAACATCCGCTTCTCTGAAGAAGAATGGGGATCCCACCGGAGCGTGATGCTCCCGACAAGCGTGTCGGGACACAACTTGCTCCGGGAGCGCCTGCTTCAACAAAACAAACCCTAGAAGCTTGTCGGAGCATGTTCACTTCCTCAAGACTTTCTCGTGGTGATCCCTGGGGACCTTCGGGCGGGCGGCTTAGAAGCTCACGCTTGGGAAAAGTAGTCGCCCGAGAATCAACTTTCTTTCAGAATCGCATGAGATCCATCTTTGCCGGACCAGGGCTTGCTCTGGAAGCCCTCGCTTGGCTGGATTCGCTTTGCAGCGTTGTTCCGCTCATCATCTGCCTCCTCTCCGCTACTAACGCAGCACTAACCACTTGATTGGTTGCCTCTAGACACAAGCAACAACTTCTCTTGTGGCTTAGGTGCGACAAGTGTTAGGAGGAGGATAGGTATCTCGTTCAAGTCTGCTGTGCCCGGGCTCAGCTCGGCCCGGGAGGGTACTCCAGAAGCAACTGGGCTCGGGCCCAGCCTTCCTCTGAGTCTTGGGCGGTGGTGGCGGCTAGGCCCGAGGTGCAGATATGCTCAAACTTCTAACAGCAGTTAGAAGGAGCAACATCTCGCCGAGCGACTGCAGACCAGCTTGCTTCGTGCGGTGTTGCAGTATGCAGTGTTGGCCTTGAGCGCCTCACGACCCACCAGCTCGGCCTTGTTCCAATCTCGAGTAATGCTAAGTGCTAAGAACACCGTGGCGTTATCGATCCTGCACCCACGAGAGGGAGCGGTGGATGTCAGAACGCCAAGCTTGCGGGGCCTTGTCGCCAGACCTCGGTGTGGACGCGGAGTCCCACTGGCTTGGCCAGCTGGCCTCCGCAAGGCGTCCACCTTCACCGCACGCGTTGTTCGGTGGCGGTAGGGCAACAGAACGCCAAGCATGCGGCACCTCAAGCCTTCTTCGCCGGTGGCATGTCGATGAAGATGTTGAAGTGGCGGCGGGCGGATCGAGTTCGCACAACTCGACGCTTACTGGCTGGCGCTAAAGATGTCGCGTGGTTCGGAGGAAGCGAAAGCAATCTATGGGGCAGGGGCCCCTTCTCGTCCCAAGGCAGAGAGCCGAGGGCGCCGCGAAGAGCAGATCGAGGTCGAGCACGGGGATTTTACCCAGCCGAGCCTCCCGGGAAGATAAAACTCCCTACCGCTTTGTGTTTGTATTTTGTTCTTGCTCGGAAGCTGCGGGTATCTTGCGGGTCTCGAATCGCCGAATCAACTCCTTCAACGCAGAGATGGGCCTCCCTTTATAGTCTAAAGGGGGTCGCCTTGGTGTGCAACGAAGAGAGGGTAAAAGGTAAAACGCGTTGGTACAACCATCGCTCCACAAAGGCTCCCTACCTAATTACGTCACGGGGACAAGGGCAGTACGACGCCCGTCTGGATCGCTCCAACACGCTTTGAAGCTACCGTGCTAGGCGCCACCGATCGCCTATGATGGCCTCCTAGTCACCTTCGCTTCGCCATCTCGCACCGCTTAGAGCTGCACAATGACGCGCCATGTGCACCAGGGAATGATCCCGTGGCGACTGCGTCGCCGGTGAGCCGGAAGCGCGGGGCGCTGAGTGGTAGCTTTTGCCGCTGACAAGCGCCTTTGCCGCGTCTTCTGTCTCGCCGCACTCGCGAACTTGCCGCTTAGCGAGTCTTCTTAAAGGACAGCTGGCTTGCCGCTGAACAAGTCTTCAAGCGCCTTTTGTTGGCCTTCGAAGCAAGCTCCTCTGCTTGGAAAACCTATCCTTCGACAAGCTCCTCTTGCCAGGCCTTGTCTTAACACTTTGTTCTTGAATGGCAGATAAAATAGGAATGACAAGAGGGTCTTGGCGGAGGGGCCCGGCAAGCCGCGCAGCGAGGACCATTACTTGTTGCCTTATAAGCCCAAGTTCTTTTACTAAGGTAATTCTACTTTGTCTACCGACATCCGGTCCAATAACTCACGATGCAACAGCCGTGGGAAGAAAGAAGGCTGCAGTTAACATTCGTGTGGTCTCCATTACTGAGCATTAAATTAGATTATATACACTAGTCGCAGCCCACCCTCGAGGGGGACATGTTTATTTAGTCCAATCCCTTGCTTACCGTGACTATTTGTATCCTTCGCGACTTATAGCAGAAATTCCTTGAATAAATAATGCAGCATTTTTGCTCATATTGCATTATTTTACACATATGTTCATTAATGACATCTTGCACCAGTATATTTTGGTACGGCCGAATACACCGAGGGCTTATGTTCCCGTGATTATGGTGTGATAAGTCCAACACTTTCTGAAGTGCGGCACTTCAACTTATAGCATTATATGAATCGGCTCGAATCATGTCTTGGGTCAATAGTTGGGTTTGCCCTGCCCCACGCTTTTGGTGCCTTACGCTCCGCTCTCGCCGGCTTAAGGTGGCACTTGGAGAACCACTATGATTGCATACCGAGCTTGCTGAGCTGGGCGAGCGCCTCGAGGAGAAAGCTAAACCGACGGCATGATAAGGCGAGAGATCGTCGCTGTTCGAGAGGTCTTTTTGGTCCCTAAAGACCTATCGCCAAATGCCGAAGTCTGGCACCGATAATGTCCGAAGCGCGGATAAGCGCCCGATCTTGGTCTTCCGAATACTAGGGGCTTCACGAAATTTAAAATTATAGAATTCTATGGCTAAGTGAGAGTGTTCAAGCATTATAAGTCCGGTGCGCTTTGTTACGTTGTGTTGAGCGCCTCCTAGATGGACCCAAAAATGGGAACAAGAGTGCTCAAGTTTATCCCCAACACCCAAAGACTGTGTGGTTTGGGGGTGAAGCCAACGACTTGCCATCTCTCGAGATTTTATAAGCGGCCGCATGAAGGTAATATTTTAAATTAAACAAGTGCTTGCATAGCACATATGAACAAAGTTTTGTGCCTGAGGATAATACATAGCGAAGTTTACTCAATAATTACATCTCTGGGGCACTCATCCGCAATATTATGGGCACCCTTCAGGGCAGTTTTATAGTACATTTAGTCGTCACGATACTCTCCACTGCATTGGCGGCGGTCAAGTAGAAGCCTCTCCGCATCCAAATGCCTACTAAGGCACCTTTGCTGTGGCGAGGCCCGACGAGCACCTTCAACTAACGTGAGCGCTTGATGACATCCACTCAGGGCACACATCCACGAGCCGAGAAAGGCCGAAGTAGCTCCTGAGCATGGCTTGTCGAGCCCTGACCGGACTATAAGGCCCTTCATGGCCTCCTCAGCTACCTTAATGGAGTTCGACCAGGCACTTGACCTGGTCGCTAAAGGGCCCGGATGGCGGCCTCAGCATCTTGAGACCAGAAGACCTTCTCCGTTGAGCTCCCTCCTCGCCCACGGTAGAATCGAAGGCGTCGGATACTACGAGGCAGATCTGCTAGCCCGTGGAGAGCTCCGAATCCGAGTATGTGTCGGTGGTTTACATTAACATGCTTGCTTTGCATGAAAAATGCCTTACCGCTGCTATTTTTCTTCATATCCTCAACTTCTGAAGGGCCTTCACGGGCCTTGGCCTTGGCGGACTTGGCACTTCGAGGCCGAGGCAAGCTCGGACTCTCTAGTCTTTGAGTCACGCTCCAAACTCTCATGCTTCTCCATGAGAGCCTAGAGCTCTTGCCGCACCTCATACCCGTGCCTCCTCGCTTTTCTCGCTCTGCCCGTTCACAAGCCCCATTGCGTCGGCGCGAAGACACAGCCTCCTTGAGGATGCCACCTCGTTTGTGGCCCCCGCAGTACCCATATTATCCTTGTTAATTTTATTGCAGCTTGAAATCCTTTTACGTAAGGTAAAAATTCAAAGTGGTGCTACTCACCTTCTTTGTCCTCGTGCCCTCTTGGCATGGCGAGCTCTCGCTCGGACCGCTCGAGATCTTGCTTTAATGCACTAACCTCCGCAATGATCGGTCTTGGCCGGTCGGCGGACACCTGCAAAACCCATATTGACATAATTTATTAGCAACCCTGCGTATATCTTTTTAGATCCTCGATCCGAGCTTTTCTTTAGAAGCCCGAACCCGGCATCGAGGCTACCGTCTATCTTGGTATTACATTACATAATTTTAACTTCTTACCTCAAAGCACGTTAGAAGGCTCTGCGAGAGCTTGATCAGCCCGCTCTTGGCGAGCTGAACCTTCAATCACCGCACTCATAGCAGTGCGGTGTTCTTCCTCAATGGAGAGCACCTTGGGCGGCTCCGGCCAAGTTGTCCGGCGCCTCGGTTGGGCCCGAGCGGCCCCGGCGTCACGGTCTTGCCCTTCTTCTTCGAAGGGGCGCTTGCGGACTCCGAACCTCTGCGGGGATCCGTGGAGTCCGGCGCAAAAGTCGAGGAGGCTGCCTTGCGGCGCCTCGGGAGCCTCCTCACGATGGGTCCCTTTACAGGATCCCACCTCGGCGTCCTCATCGGCGCAGAGGTGGAGGCGATCGGAATGGAATCCACATCCGAGCGAACCACGACCCGCTCGATGAGCGGGAGATCATCATCGGCGGACTTGCCAGGCGGTATCGCGGCATTAGAAGGACACTATGTGACACAAAAGAAATGCAGATCATTGAGGATCCGGATAATTCACGATCTCGCTGAGGCTGGAGCCTTGAGGGCCACTCTTCACCGCCAGACATTGGTGTTGGCGGAGCTGTCCGAGAATAGTTCTTCCCTCTTGGACCCTTGGCCTCCTGTTGGGAAGCCTTCCTCTTCCTCTCCCCTCTGGGAGAGAGTCTTCTTCCTCCTCCTCATCTTGGGGAGGAGTCCGCCTGAGTCGTGGGACACCTAAAAGCGGGAACTCTTCCAGTGCAGTGGCCACCTTCTTGGCCTTCTTCTCCGCACCACGTGCGGTGATCGGAACCAGCAGCCCCGCTAGGCGGGCATCCACTTTGGGTCTTGGCATGGGGCCGGGGCAGATGAGCTGCTCGACCTTCTTCATCCATTCCTGTCAAAGGAAAAGGGAGATTAAAACCCTCTTAGGGTTGAACTATTAACAATAAGTGTCCCGTAAAGGGGTAGAATCACTTACCTCGTCAGCTGGACGCTGTAAGTGAAATCCGCGATCTTCCGTCGCGGATGCGGGGGCTTTGGCGCCCTTGAACAGCACCCTCTAGGCGCCTTCGTACGTCGTGTCGAAGAGCCCGCTCAACGCCTGGTGCTGTTCCGGATTGAACTCCCACAGATTGAATGCCCGTTCTTGGCATGGGAGAATCCGTGACGAGCATGACACAGACCACGTTAACCAGCTGAGCTTCTTGTTCACCAGCTTACGGATACGAGCTTGGAGTCCCGTCGGCTCCTTGAATTACCCCATGCAAGCCCTTCTCTTTCCGAGAGGTGAGCTGCATAGGGATCCAGATCTGAACTTGGGGGCGCCGCCCGCGTAGGGTCGCTTGGCTCGTGATATAGAACCACAGCGCCACCCCTTGGCGGATTCCACGAAGGCCCTTGAACCAAAGGGCGTTGGGCATCTTGCCCAACATGGCGCCTCCGCGCTCCACTTGAGTGCCCTTCACTAACCGGCTTGACATTGAAGGTCTTGAGCCACAAGCGAAGTGGGGCTGGATGCGAGAGAAGGCCTGCGCACCGACGATAAACGCCGAGATGTTGAGGATGAAGTTGGCGCCCGGATCATGGAAATCCGGCCATGAGTAGAACATGAGCCCCTGGACAAAGGGGTGAAGTGGAAAGCCCAGTCCATGGAGAAATGGGAAAACCGACCCTCTCATGGGGCCCGGGGTGGGGATGAGTTGCCCCTCGTCGGGTAGCAGTGCAGTCTGACGTTGCGGAAAGGTACCCAGCACTTGCAGACCTGTGATGTGCTCCTCCTTAGCAGTGGAGGCCAGCCATTTGCCTCCCTCTCCGGACATGGTGGAGAAAGGTCGAGGCGAGATCTTGCTGAACTTGGGCGCTGGAGCTCGAGTGCGTGAGATGGATAAAGAAAGGAGGAAGAAAGGCGTGGGTGAAAAAGGTGAATCCTTATCCCTTATATAGGCGGGCGAAACTATCGTCCCCTTGGCTTTAATAAAACTCGCTTATCTCCCAAGCGCCACCATCAATGCTACGGTTGGGTTGCCCGCGTCTGTATTGATGAGAATCCGGAATAAGGGAACATGATCTCTACTTGACAAGGCGTGCCAAAAACCGCCCGCTAAGCGCTACCGAGGTGGTATAATAAAAGCGATTCAAGTAAAGGCTTGGTAGTGGTGTGACGTCATGCCGCAAAATATGTCAAAGCCATTGAGCTTGTGTACATTTTATTCTCATGCGGTGGAATGTGGAATTTATTTTGCGAGCGGACACTATCCTGGTGTTCATGATCTTCTCTGGATTATTTAAGGGAGGAACCCGCCTTGCAATGCGAACATTATCTTGGCCACGGACTCGCCGTCATTGAAGCCGGTTCAGAGGCCACTCTTGAGGAGTCCTGGACTAGGGGTGTCCGGACAGCGGGACTATCATCGTCTCACGGACTCCAAGACTACGAAGATACAATATTGAAGACTACTGTCCCGTGTCCGGATGGGACTTTCCTTGGCTGGAAGGCAAGCTTAGCGATACGGATATGTAGATCTCCTACCATTGTAACCGACTGTAACCCTAGCCCTCTCCGTGTCTATATAAACCGGAGGGCTTTAGTCCGTAGGACACAACCTCCATTACAACAATCATACCATAGGATAGCTTCTGGGTTTAGCCTCCTTGATCTCGTGGTAGATCCACTCTTGTACTACCCATATCATCAATATTAATCAAGCAGGACGTAGGGTTTTACCTCCATCAAGAGGGCCGAACTGGGTAAAACTGTCGTGTCCCTTGTCTCCTGTTACCATCCGCCTAGACGCTACGATTCTCGGGACCCCTACCGAGATCCGCCGGTTTTGACACCGACAAGGACCCAACCAATGGACACCCAGACTGCCAAGACGCTGGGCTGTGCACCTTGGGTCAAAAACGTCTCTAGGCTCATGAGATAAGTCATGCTTCATAAAAAGCTAAATCAACGCGACGTTAATCCCACGACTAGTGCAGCTCTGTCACGGCGACATTGCCTTCCTTTCTCTCCCAGCGGAGGCTGCTTGAGCGCTAAGGGGGACCCCTGAGCATCGTGACTCAGGAGCTCTTACTGGACCTTGGGCCACTCACCTCCTGGCTTTGACCACGGCATCGCGACCTGGCATACCAGCGACGGCTGAAGCCGGCCTAGGGACCGGGACCTGTCAGCATAGAGCACCAAGCCCTCGTGAGGAAAGAAAGGGGGAGCCAAGCCAGAACAGGACACGCATCTCGCATCGATTCATATTAAGGACATAATATTCACAAAAGACATGGCAGGCGCCTTACATACCCCCGTGGGGTGTCACTTCGATTCCTCGCAGGGAACAAAAGGTGCTAATCCTAAGGAGCACTAACTACGCGCGCCTCCGGAGACGCCATCATCAACGATGGGCGCCAGCGTTGGGCGCCAACCCATCCAGATCAGCGGCATCGACGCATGATGCAAATGCCATCGCTCCGGCGCGACACGAGCTCGGGGGCTCATAGCTGTCGTCGCTCATCACCGGGGTCATGTGAAGCTCGGCGGAGTCGCTGGATTCTCCGTCTCCTCCTGCTTTACGAGAAACTATTGGGGAGGCGATTAATGGCTTCAGCCCTTGCCATGTGGTGCTCTCGATGCCTTCCTTGGGGCAAGATTTCCACTCGGCCGGCCTCATACTGCGTCGAAAACTTTGAAGAACATCAAGGAGGCGCCATCGTATTCAAGATGAATTATGTGGGCACCCCCTGTTCGGCAGACCTGAGCGAGCTCGCCCCAGCCCCGGGTCATGAAGACCTTGCATGGAAGCGGCATCGTGAACCTCCGCCTCGGCCAAGCGTAACGGCGCACGGCGTCTTGCAGCCAGAGCCTCGAGAGACCGGCTGGCGGCATCTCGAAGGCGAAGGAGGGAGGAAGGCAAATCCAAGATCGCGGAGGCATGGCAGCGTGAAGCACAAGCTCACAAGAAGAGCTCTCAGCATGGACTCCAGGGGTGACGACGCGTACTGCCATGACTTGCCGGTGTCGCCTGCGGCGCCGGCGATGTCGCTTGCCGACTTCGTCTCCAGGGCCCTCGATTCGGGCATACAAGGGCAGAGGAAACCCAGGCGGCGGCCGCTTGTACCAGGGCCGCGACGACGCCTGCCAAGCGACCACATCGCGGCGGCCGGGGATAGGCCGCTTCTTTGGCGGAAGCGGGTCAGGACCCTCTCGGGGGGCCTTTCCCTTCTCTTCCGCAGAAAACCGGCAGATCGGTGCCATTGGCGTAAGGTGGAGCAAGGGCGAGGAAGAAGAAGAAAGAGAGTAGCAGGAAGGGATGGACTACGGGGGCTCTCGCCCGTCCGTACTTATAGTTCGGAGGAGGCCAACCATCGGCCACCACGATCTTAGGTAATCATGACCCGTTTTTGCATGCAGGGACTTGTCAAGTCGGGCGGTTGCCGAGGCAGCGTGGGGAAGCGGAGGTGCCCACGTCCAATCAACCGCCACGCGGCGCCCAAGGCCGCAGGCTGATGGAGCCCGCGGCGCTCCGCACTGGCCCCTTCACTTCTCTGCTAAGCCAAGTCCGAGCGCGCCTTGGGCCCGGGGGCTACTGTCGGCATTCTAGGAACGGGGGTCCCTAGACTTGCCTGCCTGCAGCCTGTGGCGTGGCTCAAGTGGTTGCCCAGTACAGCCCATCTTCATCAGCACAAGACTCAAGACCCTCGCGTGGAGCCAAGCCTCGCGGGGCGGATGGCACAAGGCTTCCTCAGGAACGGCCTCGGCAGGCAGGCTCGCGAGGAGGCGGAGAGATCAAGGCAGGGTACCTCGCGAGGTGCTCGTGACGCAAGCCATGACGATCGAGACCAGGCGGGCTCCAGGCGGGCGCCAGGCGGGCGCTAGGCCTGCGCAATGTCCTTGTTTCCTCTTTGGTGCAAAGGGGGCAAGCACGGGCGCGGAGTACCGAGGCATCAGGCAAAGGTTGCCATTTCAGTGCAACGAGACCAAGACTAGTAGAGCGGCAGGATGGAGGTCACCGTGGAGCCCAAGACGGCGTCATCACCAGTGCCTTTGGCAGCCGAAGACCAACTTTAGTCAGGATAACTTGTACTATATGTCCCCCTTCAAAATGGCCGTTGTTGGTGCCCTTCCCGCTCAATATTTGGGAAGAGGTCCAGGGCCTCTATAAATAGGACTAGCCACCACAGTAGAGAGGGATCGAGTTTTTGGGACTCATCGAGAGCTCATTAGAGAGAGAGAGGCAATCGAACTCACCCAAGCAGTTCATCGCACCAGCTCAAGAACACCTCTCGCGATGCTGTTCTTCCCTTGTAGTGTTCATCATCAGCCCCTGAGGCAATCCACCGCACTACACACTGGAGTAGGGTATTACACCACAACGGTGGCCTGAACAAGTATAAATCTTGTGTCCCTCGTGTTGTTCATCGTTTTTAGCTAGATCTCACGAGACGATCGGACGTAGGTCGGTAGGGAGAGATCTTCGTGCACACCCCAGTGTTCGAACCTTAAGGGTCTGCCGGAACCCAACATCCGACGGAGTGTAATCAACAAACTGATACATACTGGCCCTCTAGGCTACTCTTTCAGCTTCGTCTTGATCGTCGGGAAGCTCTCTGGTTTGGAGGAAGTAGACAATGTGCCTTGCCCAAGTTGGAGCCTGTGGCTCGGCAATGAGGACTAGCGGCACCTCCTCTGCTGCGGGAGCACTCGCCTCGTGCATGGGGTCCATGGACCCGGCAGGAGGGGGGGTCCGGTAGGCTGCGAGGAGTTGTTTCCGGCAGGGTCTCTGCCAGGAGCGGATGGCTCTACCGGGAGAGGCTTTCCGGTGTCCAACTTTCTCCCCTTCCGGGCCATTGTTGTTGGGTATACCGAGGGCTGAGTAATATGGAGAACAAAAGTCCCTGGTTCCACAAGAATCTTTCGTGCAGCGCACTTTGATAGATGATCATCTATGCTGTTTTCCGCATGGGGTACATGCTCTGTTTGCAATCCGTCAAAGTGCTCCTCCAATCTTCTCACTTCCCCGATGTACGCCTCCATTAATGGACTTTGATAATCCTTGTTAACTTGCCTCACCACCAACTGTGAGTCTCCTCGAATAATCAGCTTCTTAATTCCCAATTCTGTTGCAATCCTGAGCCCAACAAGGAGCCCTTCATACTCTGATGTATTGTTGGTGGCTTCTTCCCATGCAAAATGCGTCTGTAGGACGTACTTCAAGTGTTCCCCGGAGGGGGCAATAAGAAGCACGCCAGCCCCCGCACCTTGCAGGGAAAACGCACCATCAAAATACATAATCTATCCTTAGGATGATTCCTTGCTGGGGACAGGTGTCTCTGTCACTTCCTCATGAGGGGTTGGCGTCCATTCAGTAATAAACTCTGTCGACGCCCTACTCTGGATAGTTGATGTTCTCTCAAACCTCAAGCCAAAGTTGGATAGCTCCAAAGTTCATTCCCCTATTCTGCCGGTAGCCTTTGGGTTTTGGAGTATCCGCTGCAACGGGAAATGAGTAACAACCATGTTCTCATGGGCTTGGAAGTAGTGGCGTAGTTTCCTTGAGGCCATGATGAGGCAAAAGATCAACTTTTGCATGCCAGAGTACCTCGACCTTGCCCCCTGTAGGACCTTGAAGTATGCCTAGAGGGGGGGGGGGTGATTAGACTACTTGACCAATAAAAACTTAACCTTTTCCCAATTTTACAGTTTGGCAGATTTTAGCTACTTTAGGACAAGTCAAGCAATCATCACACAATTCAAGCAAGCATGCAAAGAGTATATAGGCAGAGGAAATTAAAGCATGCAACTTGCAAAAAAGTAAAGGGAAGGGTTTGGAGGATTCAAACACAATTGGAGACACGGATGTTTTTGGCGTGGTTCCGATAGGTGCTGCTATCGTACATCCACGTTGATGGAGACTTCAACCCACGAAGGAGTAGCAGCTGCATGAGTCCATGGAGGCTCCACCCACGAAGGGTCCACGAAGAAGCAACCTTGTCTATCCCACCATGGCCGTCGCCCACGAAGGACTTGCCTCACTAGCGGTAGATCTTCACGAAGTAGGCGATCTCCTTGCCCTTACAAACTCCTTGGTTCAACTCCACAATCTTGTTGGAGGCTCCCAAGTGACACCTGGCCAATCTAGGAGACACCACTCTCCAAGAAGTAACAAATGGTGCGTTGATGATGAACTCCTTGCTCTTGAGCTTCAAATGATAGTCTCCCCAACACTCAACTCTCTCTCAATGGGTTTGGATCTGGTGGAAAGAAGATTTGAGTGGAAAGCAACTTGGGAAGGCTAGAGATCAAGATTCATATGGTAGGAATGGTATATCTTGGCCTCAACACATGAGTAGGTGGTTCTCTCTCAGAAATGGTAAGTTGGAAGTGTAGGTTCATTATGATGGCTCTCTCCACGAATGAAGAGGAGGTGGAGGGGTATATATAGCCTCCACACAAAATCTAACCGTTACACACAATTTACCAAACTCGGTGGGACCGAATTGTTAAACTCGGTCGAACCGATTTAGTAAACCTAGTGACCGTTAGTGAATTTTGGTGGGACCGACAAGCATCTCGGTGAGACCGATTCGGTTAGGGTTAGGGCATAACGTAATCTCGGTGAGACCGATTACACAAACTCAGTGAGACCGATTTGGTAATAAGCTTTCCAGAGAGTTGGTCAGGTAAACTCGGTGGGACCGATTTGCTCTTTTCGGTGAGACCGAAATGTTAAAAAAAGGAAACAGAGAGTTTACATTGCAATCTCGGTGGGACTGATCGCTCACTTTGGTTAGATCAAAACGTTATGAAGGGAAACAAAGAGATTGCAACCCCATCTCGGTGAGACCGAGATCCCTATCGGTAAGACCGATTTGCTTAGGGTTTGTGGCAGTGGCTATGACTTTTGGAATCGGTGGCGCCGGATAGGAAGTTTCGGTGTGACCGATTTTGGCTTTGGGTTTAGGTCATATGTGGATGTGGGAAAGTAGTTGAGGGTTTTGGAGCATATCACTAAGCACATTGAAGCAAGAGGCTCATTAAGCAACAGCTCATCCCTCCTTGATAGTATTGGCTTTTCCTATAGACTCAGTGTGATCTTGGATCACTAAAATGTAAAATGAAGAGTCTTGAGCTTTTGAGCTTGAGCCAATCCTTTGTCGTTAGTATTTTGAGGGGTCCACTCTCATCATCCATGCCATGCCATTCGTTGAGCTTTCCTGAAATAATAGTCTTGGAATAGTATTAGCTCAATGAGCTATATGTTGTTATTAATTACCAAAACCACCTAGGGATAGTTGCACTTTCACCCCCTGTAATAAGGAGCTGACTAAGTACACTGGGATTTGCACCACTTTCTTCCTCACCACGTCCTTGGGGTTGCCATCGTTGCCATGCTCGCTACTGTTCTGGTCCTCATCTGGCCATGTCGGCCTCTGCTCACTCTCTTTCTCATCCACTTCTTGCTGTGCTACCAAGGCTACACTGACAGCTTGGTTTGTTGCCGCCAAGTTTAGCAATAATGGCTCCTCAGGTTTGGGTGCGACCAAGGTAGGCACAAACGATAGGTACGTCTTCAGCACTTGCAAAGCTGCATCTGCTTCAGGGGTCCATTTCATGGGACTTGCCTGTTCTTCAAAATCTTGAAGAACAGCAGGTCACGCTCGACAGACTTGGAGATGAATCTACTAAGCGCGACAACACACCCCGTCAAGCGCCTCACATCCTTGACTGTCCTTGGCGCTTGGATCTGCTCGATGGCCTTGATCTTGTCGGGATTGGCTTTGATTCCCCTGTGGGACACAAAGTATCCAAGAAGCTTGCCGGAGGGGACGCCAAACACACATTTCTCTGGGTTTAGCTTCAGGTTGATCTTGCGCAGATTTGCAAACGTCTCCTCCAAATCCTTAATGAGAGTTGCTCTGTCCTTGGTTTTGACCACAGTGTCATCCATATAAGCTTCAATGTTTCTGTGCAGCTGAGGTTCAAAACCAATCTGGACTGCCCTTGCAAAGGTGGACCCGACACTCTTTAATCCGAATGGCATGCGGACAAAGCAATACGTACCTCATGGAGTGACGAATGATGTCTTCTCCTCTTCCTCCCTTGACATGAAGATCTGGTGGTACCCAGAGTAGGTGTCCAGAAATGAGAGCAAGTCACAACCTAAGGTGGAATACACTATCTGATAAATGTGGCAAGGGGAACGGGTCCTCTGGGCAAACCTTGTTGAGGTCTGTGAAGTCAATGCACAGCCTCCACTTCCCGTTCGCCTTCTGGACCACCATTGAGTTTTCTAGCCAAGTGGGATGTAGCACTCCTCTCACCAATCTAGTTGCTTCAAGCTTCTTGATCTCTTCTGCGATAAACTGCTGCCTCTCCAAGGCCTGCTTCGGACTTCTACGCTAAGCAGTGCAGGCGTGTGGGCGAAAGAAGGTGGTGCTCGATTACCTCCCTGGGAACACCGCGGATATCAGATGGATGCCAACCAAACACATCGATATTCGCCCACAGGGAGGCAATGAGCGCGCTTTCCTATTTGTCATCGAGGGTGGCGCTAATGGTGAAAGTACCATCAACGCCAGCCAGCCCTGCCGGGACCTTTTTCACTTGCAGAGCAACAACCTTGGATCTCTTGTTGTTGGAACACTCCGGCACGTCGTCAACGGGTGCCATGCACTCTGAGGGGCACGCTTCCCAGACTCTTTGCCAGAGGTCCTACAATCCTGTTTCTTCCCTTTGCTCTCCTTGGCGGGAACAGATGTCGTCGTGGCCTTTGCCTCGACCGCGTCCCTATACATCTTGCCACACAAATGATGTCATCTTTCTCATCCGATGGGATGGCGAGGACTCCCAGTGGCCCAGGCATCTTCAGGGTATTGTAGGCATAGTGGGATGCCGCCATAAACTGAGCCAAGGTCCGGCGCCCAAGGATTCCATTGTACAGCAGGGGGAGATCAACCACGTGAAACACAATCTTCTCGTCTGGTAGTTAAGCTCTCCCCCAAATGTTACTAGCAACGTAATATTCCCTTTAGGATGACTCCTGCCGGGGTTGACTCCTTGAAACGTGCCTATAACCTCTAGCTCTTCTTCTGCTTTGTGAAGCTTGTTCATAACTGCTGTGGAAATCAGATTCAGTCTGGCTCCACCATTCACCAACATCTTTGTGACCTTGAGGTTGCGAATTGTTGGAGAAACCAACAAAGGCACGCATCCTACCTTAGTGGTGCGGCTAGGATGGTCCTCCTCATCGAAGATGATGGGTGTACGGGACCATTTGAGCGGCTTCCGTGCCTCCGGTGTTGGTTCCACGGCATTGACTTCCCATGCCCATCACTTGAGTTGGCGATGGGAGGTGTGGAAGGATGCACCCCCGTCAACGCACAGGGCGTCCGTGGCCTTCTGAAAGTCCTGCTCGCTGGTTTCCTCTTCATCCCCTTTATCACTCTCATCATCGCAGACTTCTTTCTCCTGGCCCCTGGCGGGTTTTCCTTTGTTCCGAAAGGGATTGCCGGGGCGATTTACTCCATTGCCTCGGCCCTTACCGCCAGCGACATTCTGACCCTTTTCCTTATCACGCTTCTCATATTCTGCTCTCTGTCTCTTGACCAACTGCTCAACCTGATAGCACTTCTGAAGGTCGTGGCCCTTGGTCTGGTGGATCTTGCAGTACGGCTCGTCACCCTTCCTAGCCTTCTCGGCAGTTACAGCTTCCCGGCAATCGGCGCACACGGCAACCTCCTTGTTGGGGGCCTCAGCCTTGGTGACCCTACCGGTACTAGGGGTGCCTCACCCTTCAACGGTCAATACTGCCTTATCCCTTTGCTTCTTACTGCGCTTCTTAGCATTCTTCTGACGGGTGGATTTATCATCATCCTGTGAATCAACATCAATGCAATCTTCCTCTCCAGGCAACTTCCTTCCCTCCTCCATCCAGGCACACTTATCCACTAGGGTGTACAGCTCCTTCACAGTCTTGGGCAACCGCACGTTCATCTTGGCATGGATTCGGCGGTTGCGCATGTTGGACAGGAAGGCAGCTATCACAGCTGCCAAATGGATATTTGGAATATTCCTATGAACTTTACTGAACCTCTGCAAATACTTATGGAGGGTTTCTCCTTCCTTCTGTTGGAGAAGCTGCAGATCGCCGGGGCGGCCCGGCTCCTGGTGGCCACCGGTGAAAGCGCCGACAAACTCATGGCACAGGTCTGCCCACGACAAAATGGAGTTCTCGTGCAGGTGCATCAGCCAAGAACTCATGTTGGATTTGAGTGCCAACGGGAAGTAGTTGGCAAACACCTTCTCATCTCTTCCCCTGGCAGTCTGAACAGCGATGGTGTAGATGCTCAGGAACTCTGCCAGGTTCAGCCTTTCGTCGTACTTCTCTCGTATCTCCTATTTGAACGTGCGAACGGACGGCCAACAGACTTGCCGCAGCTCCTAGGTGAAGCAGGGCAGCCAACCTTGAAGGGCAGGAGCCCGTCAGCACCAAGAGTGGGCTCGTCGATGTTGGGGACGCCGTGCCCGTCGGCTCGGAGGAGGTTTCCGTGGCATTGCTCAACGCTGCACATGTCCCCTCTTTGCCTAACCTCTGGGGTCTGCCATTGGCCTGGACATGCTTGAAGATCAGAAGAGGCCATCGAGGCGTCATCAAAGTCTTGATTTGGTGGCGCCCGTGACGGCCGCCGTGGTGGGGACTGAACCATGGGGACGGCCCCCTCCATGCGGGCAGCGGCATGGGCTGTTGTTGTTGCTTGGGAAGGTCACGGTGGGGCAGCCCGTCATGAGCCTTCGGCTTCGGCGAAACCGAGCAGGTTCTGGATGGTGGCACACCATTTGTCCATCTGCTCAGCCGCTGGTGGAAACCTCAGCAACAGCTGAGTCCGTGCTATGGCCTCCGAGGCTGTGCTTGGCATGGATGATGATGAAGTCGATCGCGATGTTGCTCGGCTCCTGGTGGTGCCTGCGGTGGCATCACTACGCTCCCGCTATTGCAATGCAACCACCTGGGCGGCAGGTGGTGATGCGGAGGCATCGGAGGGACATCAGCTCTATTGGGCGCATGATCTTGGTCGACCCGCCCTGGGGAGAGTGCACGTGCATCAGTCGTGCCTGCGGTGAGGACGGCTGTAGGGCGATGGCTCGCCCTAGACCGAGCGCCATCGTTGTGGTTGTGCCCGTCAACGGGCAGAGCATGGCCGTCGAGGTGCTGCTAATGTCGCTCTCCTCCGGCATCTTCTGTTCCCGCGTCGGCCGCAAGGGGGATGGTGGTGGTGCCGCCTGCTCCGGCCACATCGCCTGCAGCGTTCGCTCCCTTGTGCATCTCCGTGCCCCCACAGCGTTAGAGGCCGCGAGGAGCGGAGCCTTCGAGGTGGATGGATGAGCTGAAGGAGCTGGTTTCTTCTTGGGCGCCATGGTTGATGGCGTCATCGATGATGCAGATGGCGATGAAGATGGCGCCGCTGCCCATCTTGAGTTATGCAGCGTTAAGCCCTCGTGGTGCACAAAGAGATGCGCCACGACCACCTATGGGACCATGGCGCCTTGCTAGTTCGAAGTCGTTATTGCACAAAAGCATACCAGCATAAGGCGGTCGGCAGGGATCGCACATGCAGTTTTACCTAGGTTCGGGCTGCCGTGAGGCGTAAAACCCTACTCCTGCTTTGGTGGGTTGATAAGGAAAGGTGGTGGTGGTGCATAGTACACTTGCCCGACATGGGTTGCTTTGTGGCAGAAGCGACTACGCGCGTACGGGGGTTAGAAGTTTAGATCACTCACACCCCCGTACGCGCGTAGTCGCTGCTGCCCCAAAGCAACCCTTGCCGGGCAAGTGTACTATGCACCACCACCACCTTTCCTCGTCAATCCATCGTAGAAGGACTAGGGTTTTACGCCTCACGGCGGTCCGAACCTGGGTAAAACTGCATGTGCGATCCCTGCAGCGCTGCCTTGCGTTGGTCTGCTCCTTGTGCAACGCGACTCCTTGCCGAACTAGCAAGGGGCCGTCCTTGTCCCATAGGTGGCCATAGTTTCCCGCGACACATTCATTATAGATGGAGGAGAGAAAGACTCCCAAATGATCCACAATTTTAAAATATATACATGCAGACTTCACCTAACACGACCCTACACTTAGACAGACTACTCCTGACCGAGCCATATGCTACCCAACTCCACAAAACCTTTGATTTCTTCTTTAAACAGTCCCAAAGCTTTCTTTCTTCTCGGATTCATTCCATGGTCATAGTAAGTGATGGGGTAGCTTTGTTGGATATGATGTCATTTTGGTGTTTCCAAATCATCCACATGGCAAGGAGGCACTTAGCCCTTGTCGACCTGCGATGTCTTGGATCTTGGTCCTGCCTTATGCACCATTCATGTAGGGTCTCGCCATGGAATGGTTCGAGCTCTCGATGTCCGATGATCTCACCCAACCCATGCCAGACTTTCCTCAAAAAGACACAACTGATTAGCACATGTTGTATTGATTCCTCATGCTAGTTGCAAAGCGGACACACGTCCTGATGTGCTATCCCTCGCCTGGCCAATCTAT
This sequence comes from Aegilops speltoides, assembly GCA_021437245.1. Lineage (NCBI taxonomy): Eukaryota > Viridiplantae > Streptophyta > Magnoliopsida > Poales > Poaceae > Aegilops > Aegilops speltoides. The sequence goes on from CM038144.1 coordinate 335,070,637, forward strand.
CTAAAGTCCAACACGTCGCGATTGACAAGTTCACAAAGTGGCCGGAAGTGGAGCTAGTGAGGAAGGTGACAGCGCAGTCAGCCGTCAAGTTCTTCAAGGGACTCCTTTGTCGTTTTGGTGTGCCAAACACAGTCATCACCGATAACGGCACACAGTTCACGAGCCGCACCTTCATGCAGTATATCGAAGACCTTGGTAGCAAAGTTTGCTTTGCTTCTGTTGCTCACCCAAGGAGCAATGGCCAGGCAGAAAGGGCAAATGCTGAAGTGTTGCAGGGCATCAAAACAAGAACTTTCGATAGGCTGCGCAAGTGTGGAAGGCACTGGATTGATGAGTTGCCAACGGTTCTTTGGTCAATCAGAACGACACCAAATTGAGCTTGCCCAAGATATTGTGCTACCTTATATTCTAACAGGTGCCGGGAAACCGCCAAGGCTCCGTGCCCCCGTCCTCTCCTCCTTTCGGCCGCAGTAACAACGCCCTGACAAGAAATTGAGAAGACTGCTTGGCGCGGCGTCTCCACCGACAACTCAACCAGATAAAGTTCCTCCCCTGCCCATTCATGTTCGTAACTTGTGACTTGCGCATTAGAAACCCTCGCCACTCTGTTTAGACTTGGGTGCTCCCATCCCCGACTCGAACGCTGCTTCGGTCGGGGTAGTTGCGGTAACCTTGAGTAAAAAGAGTTTGGCAGGGGCCTGGACCCTGCTCCTGTAACACGGCAGATGTGATTCTCCGGCAGGCACAGGAGCGCCGGCAAGGTAGCTTACCGGGGAGACTCGTTTATTTTCGCTAAAGGGGCATTTTACCTCTGCACGAATGCATACGTGCATGATTTCCCGGCAAAAGCTCATCTTTTTCATTGATATGTTGATGCAAGTACAGATATTACGGTACATAAGCATGGGATCGGCAGACTACATTTCCTAGAAAGTTAAGATTTGTCAAGTGCCTACAAATTGAGAAAAAGATAAGTGCCTTGTAATCCCCGTTTTGCCCTATTCCTCCCCAGGTACGGCAGGCCACGCAAGGTGACGGGCATGGGGAACTGGGAGATGGAGAGCCTGGCGAGGAAGCCCGCCAACCACCATCACCAGGGACAACAAGACGAGGCCCCCAGCAAGGCGTGCTGCCAGGGGAGGTGGCAGGCCAGATGATGGTGCAGCCACTGGCGGTCAGCCGGAGTCAGAATTGTCGTCCTCCTGCCCGCTGTCGTCGTCGCCGCTGACGCTATCCTCCTCATCACTGTCGGTCGAGGAGGAGCCTTGATCGTCGGTGGAACTCTCCACGCAGCACCCTAAGCGGCTTCCTGAGTTCCTGAAGACCTTGACAAAGAGCAGGCCGCTCTCCATTAACTTGAAATGGAGAACGTGCCCCTCCGGCATGTTGTGGGCACATGCAAAAGTCTTCCACCCCTAGAAAAGGTACATGACGTGAGGACGAGGAAAGTCAACATCAGCCCACATGTTGCCGTTCTCGCAGCCCCTCATGTGAAGCCTCAAGGCCTGCGGTGGGTCTTGCTCCATCACCCGGGCGAATAGGGTCGGAAGCCGGAGACGACTACATACAGGCTTATATAGCCTGATGAAGAACTCGTAGGGTTGGTCCCCGATGTGGCCGCCCATTGGAGGAGGGACCGTCGGCAGGGGCGCAGCTGATGCACCGCCCCATCCACCTCCTCCCCGAGCACTGTGACGACCTCGGCCCCGCCCCCTTCCTCTCCCCCTTGCAGCGGGCTCCACCACCGGAGGCTCAGGAGGAGGAGGAACGTGTTGTCGAGCAGAAGCCCTCATCACCATCGTCGAAGCGCCAGTGCGCCCTTTCAGCATGGTGGATGGAAAGAAGATGGTAAGCAAGAGGGGAAGAAGAGGGCGAGCGCGGAGAGGCACCATCTCTCTCCATTTTTATAGAAGAGCAAGGCCGGGGCCAGGCCACCAAAGGGCGACCGCCCCGTGCGGCCAATGTGGCCTCCTAAAGCACGGGGAATCGGAACCGACCCACTCCCCCAATCCACGAACGTTTGGTTTTCCGCCCCGGCGTTAATGCCAACGTCCTCCGCATCCATCGCCTGCCCCTTCCCAAAGTGTGAAGGATATGTGGCGAAGCGGAAGGGGGTGTGAGGACAGGTAGGATGGCCGTTTTCTACCCCATGATCATGGGGTGCGATGCCATGCGAGCTACGACCCGAGTCCACTTAGTAAATGAGTAGCGCCCCTGCAGATTCCTTCTTTTTTAATAAGGAAAGCACGGGCCGCCACTTTACTATCGACTGCGAGATGACACGAGCATGCTGAGGCCATCCTACGCATGACCCTCATGTCACGTGCTTGACGCGGGTTGTGGGGAAGCGCAACTAATGATAAGATCGTGGCAATCCATCTCTGCCACGCCCGCCCACGCACTGCCTTGGGCCTGGCCCAACTAGGCCTTGCACTTATGTGTGGCCCAGGCCCGGGGGCTCCTGTCAGTGTACAAAAGTATGGGTACTACATGCCCTTACTAGTGCTGCGGGCGATGCTTACGCCTTTGCTGGCGAGAACTGGCAGAGGAAAGCTAAGTATAAAGGCCACCAAGACGGATGCCCGAAGCGCAAGGAGTAGAGGCGAGCTGGACCACCCCCGGAAAGGGCCTCTCCGGGGCATTCTACACAGCACTAGCAAGTCCATCACCCTTGGGGCTGAGAGCTCTGACACCATCGACAATGCTAAGGCCAAGATCTGGAGAGCACATGCCTGATAGCATGCAGCTTGTCATAAAGATTGACAGCCCACAGATCTACGTGGGACCGGAAGACAAAGACCCCCGGCAAGACCCTTGTCGGGGGCGACTCCAAGGCCCCCGACAAGCCTTGCCGGGGACGGTCGCTGGGCATCAGCCAGACCCGCGCCCGGCAAGGTTTTGCTACCTCACCACCGATCTAGTGCGACGATAGGCATGTCAACTAAGCAGGCGCCTACGTGGTGGCATGCAGATCTTCGTGGAAGCTTACCACTGCGCCAATGCAGCAGTTGGTTGGCTAGCGTGGCGCTGCATGCCTCGTCGACCTGGACGCGTGTCAAGGTGAGGAGGAGTGGTGAAGGACGGGATGGATTCTATTGCCACCCCCAATAAAGCGAGGGGACACAAAGGCGATGCATTGAATGTGTTTGTCCTATGTTGCCGACCGATAAGCTTGTGCACTGTAGTTTGCCACCTCTTGTGTGCCATTGTGGCAAACCTTTTTCATATAAAAGGAGGCCCGAGGCACATGCAGAGGGGATTTGGACTTTTGGATAAAGCACGCACCGTAGCTAGCTCAAAAGCTCAAGAACACACATATAAACCAGACAAGCAGGACTAGGGTATTACGCGACCTTTGCAGCTCGAACCTGGATAAAATCCCATGTAAGCTAACGGCTCGACCTGCTCTTCGTGCAGCTAATCCCCCGCCAAACGTAGAAGGGATCCTTGTGACCCCATAGGTGATCAGTTTCCCCGACACATCATAATTAGAGCATTGTATTAGTGAGGAAAGGATGATGGAGACTATGATTCCTCCACAATTCGAGATGAGAAATGTGGACAAAAAAAGAGGCCAAAAAGAGGCCAACAAAAAAGGAGAAAAAAGTGAAATGAAAGAAGTAGAGAGAAGAGGCAATGTTACTATCCTTTTCCACACTTTTCTTCAAAGTAGCACCGTGTTTTTCATATAGAGAGTCTGCTATGTTGTCACTTACATATACTAGTGGGAATTTAACATTATCGAACTTGGTGTTGTGGGCATAAGTCTGACAATAGATTAAGGGGGTACGAATTAGAGGGCAAAGCCTAGCTATGGCGCAATTGTTACACTCGGATTTAGGAGTTCAGGTCCCTCTTGGTGCTCTGGAGCTGTAGAGTGTATGGTTTACAGAAGATGGGAACCCTTGCCACGGAGCAGGGGAGGCTTATATAGAGTTCGGCCTCACCCATGAATGTTGCCGTTACCAAGGGTTTAAGGATGAGATTTAAGGACGCCAATTACTAGGAACGGGCACACTAAGTACATTTGATGAGGGCGGACGCACGTCCTCACCGCTGAGATCCCTTGGGGAGCTTCCTAGTCTTCTCGTACCGAGTGCTGACAGGCTCTCAGAGTGAAGTGGTCTTGGTCGAGAGGAGCGCTACCTTCCAAGTGATTCTCAGGATGTAGAGTATTTGAATGTTGGTCTGGCCCTGGGGCCCAGTGTAAGGTGCATGGTGCCCTAGGGTAGGGTCTGTAGGTCAGGCCTGTTACCCTACCCTTAGTACATGTCCCCATCATTAGCCTCTGAATCGGTCGAGGTTAGCCAGGTTGGGTCGAAAAGAATCTCCGAGTGAGCTGAGTGCTATAGAGGCAATCAAGAGCTCTCATTGGCCATTCGACGACCTCATCCTTGCACAACCCCTTGATGGATTCTGAATGATGTGACTCCTGAGTGAAAATTGTCTTATAGTCCTGAGTCAAACTAGGGAAGCCTCTTTCCAAAGGAAGGCAATCGGATAGCCGGATCCTGGATTTCGTAGGATTTGAAATCAAAGATGTGCGTGCGCAAACGGTTGCGACATGGTGAGTGGGGAAAGTGGGGTGTGACGCCTCGATTTTTGCCCCACTTTCTGCCACATACTGCAGGATCCCTGCCAGCTGGTTTTGGGGAGATCTGCGGGCCCGGGAGCTAACGACGAACATCTATAGGTGTCAAGGCTGGTGGTATAAAAGGTTACCATGTAGAGGAGCTGGGGAGGGAGGGAGGGAGAGAGAGAGAGAGAGAGAGAGATCCTCTTTTCCCCCTTTCCTTCAATCCTCCAATCTTCCTCTCCGCCTCCACTCTATGCAAGCTTGCTCGGCGCCGGACCGCTCTATTGCGATGGCAAAGGACAAGACGAAGAAGCTAGAGAGGGCGAAGAAGGCGAAGGCATTTAGCTCCAGGCTTGTGCCCCCGCGGGGATGGATCCAGGGCGATTGGCTCCCGCCAACCACCATGGCGGAGGACATCGGCGGGCTTGTCACCGATGAACTGGTGTTAGAAGGGAGCTGGAGGGTGCCAGAGGAGGGGGAGATCAAGCATGCGCCACACCCAGGGTAGCACATGCTCCTTGTCACTCACGCGGATAGAGGTTTTTCTTTGCCTCCCCATCCTTTCGTCCGTGGTTTCTTGAACTTTTTTGGTGCCCAGCTTCACCACCTCCCTCCGAATGCCATAGTATACCTTGCTGCATTCAATTCCATGTGTGAAAACTTCTTAGGCTGCCAGCCGCACTGGGAGCTATTCAAACACATCTTCGCATATCGTTCTTAGTTGGTCAAAAAGGTCGACCCTGAGGGGGAGAAAACTCATGTTATCCACCTATGTGGTGGATTAGGCATCCAGATGAGAGGTAAGAGCGCTTTCCCAACAATGACTTTCCCCGAGTCAGTTAGAGGTTGCCAGTCGACTTAGTTCTACTGCAATGGCATTCCTTGTGCTGGTTCGTCGACTGGCCTCCCTCCTTAGACGCTCGAGATGGTTAATGCACCTCCATCACTAATGATGGACAAGGAGGAAAAGACGAAAGTGGGGATTCTTGTAGCTTCTGTAGTTGGTCTGATTCAGGACAGAGTGACATGCATGGATCTACTGGAAGTCTTCCTCGGTCAGCAGATCCAGCCGCTACAGGAGCGGGCTCACCCCATGTGGCGGTTTGCCAGGGCTAGCGACCCGACTCGAGTGCACCCGAAGGACGTCGACAAGGAGACTGTGGTTCGGTGGCTTAGGGGCATCAGCGGCGCTCGCGACAACCTCTGGGGATCAAGACGGATCCCTCCCTTCGACGACGCACACCCTCCAACAGAGATGTGACATGCATTTATGAGTGCATCATTTATGTGCAAATTATCCGAATGAACTGACTGATCTGACTGTTTTCGTTCTTTGTGCTTTGCAGGACTTCTAGAGGATAATCTTGCCCATGCAAAACAGAGGCCACCTCGTCGGGAACATGGAGAGCGACCATGATAGTGTTGAGGACAGCTATGCAAAAGACAGGGAGGAGGAAAGGGACGACTCAGAGGGGAGTGACGAGGCTGAGTCTTCTCCATCTGTAGAGGTTCTCACGGAACACTGTTCCAAGCAGACTCAAGATCCGAGTGTCTGCCAGATCAAGACCATGGCCTCGAGTGTTAGGAACCTAAAGCGCACTTGGACATTGACGTGGGAGCCAACAGAAAAGATCGCCAAGCAGCTCAATATTGTCTCACCCAAACCTTGGAAACATCTGCCCAAGAACAAGGTCGTCGTGCTTGTCACCTCAACGTGAGTGTTGCAACTTTTATTTTCATCTCTATGAACCTTATGGCTCTTCTGACCGAGTGAATCTATGAACCAGGGCCGCTGCTTTGACGATGTCACCCATGTAGGTCGACGAAGATCGTGCTGAGTCCGAGTCAGCGGATGCGTCCACCTCCTAGAAAGGTATTGGTGGTTTCTTTTTCGCTTTGTTCTATCATCCACTGGATTGCAAACTGTGCTGACAATGTTGAGCGGACGCAGCGCCTAAAGAGATCATCCACGTCACGGACGATGATGAAGAACCACCGCAGAGGGACGCCAAGAAGGGGAGCCAAGCCCTGACTGCCTCACTGACCGCCACTCAGAAGATGCCACCAAGAAAGACGCCTCAAGCTCCACCTGCGTTCGGCATGACCATGCATCCGAGGCAAGGCTCGTCCTGGGCCGGCGTTGACCTTGTCATGACTGTGTTGACTGCTCCGGCTCCAACGCCGACTCCTCCTGTCAACATATTCGGTCTGCACCATGTACCAGAGGACAAAACCAGAGCCAACAAAGAAGCGATGATCCAAGCGCAGCTAATGACTCAAAGCCTGAAGGAGATCTGCAACGTTTGCAATGTGGCGTATGATGCCAGTGCAGCTCTCTAAGTGAATGTTTGAGTAAGTGCTATCATAAGTTAACTTCCAATTGGTTTTACGCTACAAGAGTTCCAGAAACTAGATTTTCTATACACCCATTGGGGGTGCCTGTCCTGTGGGGGCACGCTGAGTGCACCCACAACGTGTAGTCCCTGATGCTATCATCGATTGCTGGTAATCGGCGGAAGTCTTAGAACTTCTTGCATTTTTGTTTTTTGTCCGTCACTCAAATTAGGCGGGCCGTTCCGAGTGGATACTATCCTAGTGGGGGCACGCTAATTGCACCCACTAGGTGTAGTCCCCCGAGATTGCCATCGATTGCACATGGGAGTCTTATAGAACAGACATGCATGTTTTTAAGCTCATCAACACGAGCCACTTTATAGTGGGGGCACGCTGAGTCCACCCACTAGGTGTAGTCCCCGAGACTACCGTCGACTGTAGGCAATCGGCTTGACTCTGATAAAACTGTGCTCTCTTCGGCTAACTGACTGAGTTGCACTAGCAACTTGTGTCAGAGTGTATCTCAGGATCTGGTACTAATCGAGCTTGGTCTTTTCTGACTTGGAGGTCAGAGGATACTTCAAGATCTGGTACTGGTTGAGCTTGTTCCTTCCTAACTTTGAGATCAGAGGGTACTTTAGGATCTAGTACTGATCAAGCTTGTTCCTCCCGAGATTGCTTGACTTACTTTTTATCATTGACCGACTCATTTTCTTTTCCCATACACCCAAAAACTTGTGAGCTCGGGGCTCGGTATGTGTTGCTGGAGAAGGAGACGAACCAGCTCCGGCTAGATCTGGAGGTGGAGAAGAGGAACACAGCTCGCGTGCATGCGGAAGTGAAGACCATGGGAGGTAAGTCTCAGCAATCGAGCATTCAGCTTTCACTTTGTTCCCTTCTTTGAATCGAGTGACTTCACTTGAATAGATGTGCGTAGTGAAAACCAACAACTCCAAGTGCGTCTTAGGACCTCTATTTCTTTAGAAACTATGAAGTAGACACTCATTGACAAGGACAATGAGTTGGCTAGAGCACAGAAGGTGGCTGAGGGAGTCCTGGATTAGGGGGTATCCGGACATCCGGACTATGTACATCGTCCGGACTATTGAAGCGTGAAGATGCAAGACTCAAGACTTCGGCCCGTGTCCGGATGGGACTCTCCTTTGCGTGGAAGACAAGCTTGGCGATCCAGATATTGTGTTTCCTTCCTTGTAACCGACTCCATGTAAACCCTAGCCCCCTCCGGTGTCTATATAAACCGGAGAGGTTGGTCCTTAGAAGGCCGATCACAATTACAATCATACCATCATAGGCTAGCTCTTAGGGTTTAGCCTCTACGATCTCGTGGTAGATCTACTCTTGTACTACTCATATCTTCAATATTAATCAAGCAGGAAGTAGGGTTTTACCTCCACCGAGAGGGCCCAACACAGGTAAACATTGTGTCCCTCGCTTCCTGTTACCATCAGCCTAAGACGCACAGATCGGGACCCCCAACCCGAGATCCGCCGGTTTTGACACCGACATTGGTGCTTTCATTGAGAGTTCCTCTGTGTCGTTGCTACAAGGCTTGATGGCGCCTTCAATCGTCAACAACACGGTCCAGGGGGAGACTTTTCTCCCTGGACAGATCTTCGTGTTCGGCGGCTTCGCACTGCGGGCCAATTCGCTTGGCCATCTGGAGCAGATTAACAACTATGCCCCTGGTCACCAGGTCGGGTTCGGAAACTTGAACTACACAGCTGATATTCGTGGAGACTTGATCTTTGACGGATTTGGGCCCGTGCCAGGAGCACCGGACAGTCGCGATGAGCACATCCTAGACCTGCTGTCGGACAATGTTCGGGTTATCACCCCCGCAGTGGCCCCGGACCAAAATCTGGAGCAGGCTGCGTCGCCTAAGGATGGAGGGATGGGCCCCGCCCCACAGGCTGCACACTCATCAGTGGTAGAGCCGAACACAGGCCTCACTTCTAAAGAATCCTGTAACTCCGGATCCCCAGACTCGTATCCGGTCGTTGGTTCCAGTCCGCACACCCTCGAGCCAGTCGAGCCAGGTTGGGCTCTGGTAATGGAGTTTACCGCTGCGGATATCTTCCGGCACTCGCCCTTTGGGGACATGCTGAACTCATTAAAGTCCCTCTGTTTGTCAGAAGGCTCTGGGTCGAACTATGTCCGGCTTGAGTGGGAAGCAGGCGACGAAGGAATTCGCTGCCCACCCACCACCCACTTCATAGCCACGGTCGATGATTTAACCGACGTGCTTGACTTCGACTCTGAAGACATCGACGGTATGGACGACGATGCAGGAGAAGTACAGGAGCCACCGCTCCCAGGGCGGTGGACAGCCACCTCCTCATACGATATATATATGGTGGACACTCCGAAGGAAACTAATGGTGACGAGGCAACGGAGGATAACCCCTCAGGAAGAAAAGAAAAGCATGGGCGTCATCGGCGCCGCTCCAAGCCCCGCCAAAGCAATACCGGACCCGGAGAGGAAAGCAATCCGGATGGTGCCGAAGAGGAATACAACCCTGACCAGCCCGCCTTCGAGCAGGCCGTACAGGAGGATGAACAGGTCAGCCCAGACGAACAGGCGACAGACAGATATCCAGAGGAGGACAATTATATGCCCCCCTTCAAAGACGAGATTAGCCTCGGCGACGACGAGTTCGGCGTACCTGAGGATCCCGTGGAGCAGGAGCACTTCAAGTGCCGGTTTATTGCCACTGCGAGGAGCCTGAAGAAGAAGCAACAGCAACTCCATGCTAATGAAGACGTGCTCATAGATAGATGGACTGAAGTTCTTGCAGCCGAGGAATACAGACTCAAGAGCCAAACGGCTGACCGGCCACCCCGTGGCCGGGATAAAATGGGGTATCATCCCGAACACCAGCCCGCACCCCCACGCCAATACACTACGGCCCGGGGCAATAGGCAAGACCTGCAAGATATACTGGAAACCAAAGCAGGACAACCAAGATCGATCTATGGATCGCGGGGGTGCGCCCCAGCGCGCGACGATGACCGTCACGCCGGATACATCATAGACAAGTCCGGCCGGGCCGAAGATAGCAACCTAGACCAATTCAAATTGCGTAGCCACATAGCCCGGTACAGAGGCACCGCACACCCCCTCTGCTTCACTGACGAAGTGATGGATCATGAATTCCCAGAAGGGTTTAAACCCGTAAACATCGAATCATACGATGGCACAACAGACCCCGCAGTATGGATCGAAGATTTCCTTCTCCACATCCACATGGCCCGCGGAGATGATCTACACGCCATCAAGTATCTTCCCCTTAAGCTCAAAGGACCAGCCCGGCATTGGCTAAACAGCCTGCCAGCAAATTCCAATGGCAGTTGGGAAAACCTGGAAGACGCATTCCTTGATAACTTCCAGGGCACATATGTGTGACCATCGGACGTCGATGACTTGAGCCACATTACTCAACAGCCCAGAGAGTCAGCCAGGAAATTCTAGACCCGGTTCTAACTAAAAAGAACCAAATAGTCGACTGTCCGGACGCCGAAGCCCTGGCGGCTTTTAAGTATAATATCCGTGACGAGTGGCTCGCTTGACACCTCGGCCAGGAAAAACTCAAGTCCATGGCAGCTCTCACAACACTAATGACCCGCTTTTGCGCAGGCGAGGACAGCTGGTTGGCTCGCAGCGGCACGACGCCACATTCCGGCACTTCGGATGTCCACGACAATAACGGCAAGCCACGACGCAACAGACATAAGCGACGGAACAACGGCGACAACACTAAAGACACGGCAGTAAACGCCGGATTCAGCGGATCCAAGTCCGGTCAGCGGAAGAAGCCGTTCAAAAGAAACAATAAGGGACCGTCCAGTCTGGATCGTATACTGGAACGCTCGTGCCAAATTCATGGCACCCCGGGCAAGCCAGCCAACCACACCAACAGAGACTGATGGGTATTCAAACAGGCCGGAAAAATAAATGCCGAAAGTAAGGACAAGGGGCTGCACAGCGACGATGACGAGGAGCCCCGGCGTCCGAACACGAGGGGACAGAAGAAATTTCCCCCAGGTGAAAACGGTCAACATGATCTACGCCACTCACATCCCCAAGCGGGAATGAAAGCGAGCACTACGGGACGTCTACGCGATGGAGTCAGTCGCCCCCAAATTCAACCATGGTCAGCTTGTCCGATCACCTTTGATCGTAGGGATCATCCTACTAGCATCCGTAACGGCGGCTCAGCCGCATTGGTCTTAGACCCAATCATTGACGGATTCCACCTCACGCGAGTCCTTATGGATGGCGGCAGCAGCCTGAACCTGCTTTATCAGGACACAGTGCGCAAAATGGGCATCGACCCTTCAAGGATCAAGCCCACGAAAACCACCTTTAAAGGTGTAATTCCTGGAGTAGAGGCCCGCTGTACGGGCTCCATAACATTGGAAGTGGTCTTCGGATCTCCGGACAACTTCCGAAGCAAAGAGTTAATCTTCGATATCGTCCCTTTCCGTAGTGGTTACCACGCACTGCTTGGACGAACCGCATTCGCTAGATTCAATGAGGTACCACATTATGCATACCTCAAGCTCAAGATGCCAAGCCCGCGCGGGGTCATAACAGTCAACGGAAACATGGATTGCTCTCTCCGTACAGAGGAGCATACTGCAGCCCTCACGGCAGAAGTACAACGCGGCCTCCTCCGGCAAACCACTAATCCGGCAACGACAACCTCAAGCACCGTCAAGCGAGTACGGAGCACCCCGCAACAGGATCACCAGGCACGCCAAGAGCACGATTAGCAGTCCAGCCTCCGCTCAAACCCCATCAAAGCAGCATTCGTGCCACGCGTACATAACTACGCACTCAAAATACCATGGGCACAGGCGGAGGCACAACAGTGACTCAGTTAACAGTGCGGCATCACCGCAGCATACTTTCATACCCCCCCTCCCCTTCCTTTTTATTTCTTTCAAGACACTGCCTTAGGGCAGCCTCTTCGGAAGAGCCGGATTGTCGGACCTATACAGGGGAGAAGTCCAAGGAGGCAACAGGCTTTGCGCACAGAAGGAAATACCCAGGTGGAATCTATTTACGATCGTTATACCCGTTTTATCTATCTGTACGTGGCCTGCCCCTAGATAGGACATGTCAAATAGTCCTATTTATCTCCGCTTAATGCATTCATTGTAAACATATGCTTAAACGTATTATTCATCAATGGGAGATCACATATAGCGTCAGCTTATCATTCTAATTTGAGCATTTTTTCTCACAAATGTTTATTTAATATTGCAACCGTACACCTTGGTACGGTCAGTTTGCCAGGGGCTTCTCATGGCGCCCCGTAATACGGCAAGTAAAGTCCGAACACTTTCAACAGTGCGGCACCCCGAACTTATAGGACTATATGCATCAGCTCCGAATCATGTCTTAGGTCTACAGTTGGGTTAGCCCGGCTCCCTTGTTTGGTACCTTACGTTCCGTTATATTTGCTAAGGTAGCGTAGGGAGAACTACTGCGATTGTGTCCCGGTTCTTCCGGACGAGCACCTCCGTAGACAAAGCCGAAAACTGACCGGCATGATGTGGCGAGAGCTGGTCGCTGTTCGAGAGGTCTTAAAATCCTTAAAGATTTTTCCGCTTTAGGCGATAAATCGGCTTCGTCAGGCGTATATAGCGCCCCAATTCGGTCTTCCGGATTCTAGGGGCTTCGCCGAAATTTAAAATTGTAGACTTCTATGGCTAAGTGAAAGTTATAAAGCCGCATAGTCCGATTGCCTTGTTCGTTGCGCCGGACACCTCTTTAAGGGACCAAACATTTGGATAAAGAGTGTTCGGGTTTTCCACGAACACCCCAGTACTAGTTATGTGGGGGCGGAAGCCGACGACTGGCCTACTTTCAGAATTTTATAAACAGCCGCACCGAAGGTAATATTTTAAATAACAAAAGCGCTACATAGTGCAAGTAACTTCGTCCTTAAATTACAAACATGACAGAAGTGAATTCATTCTAAAATTATGTCCTTCGTACATTCATCGGCCACGAGATGAGCGCCCTTCATAACGCCATCATAATACTTCTCCGGATAGCGATGCGCCTTGCCCTCCGGCGGCCCGTCCTTCACCAGCTTCTCCGCATCCAGCTTGCCCCAATGCACCTTCACGCGGGCAAAGGCCCGTCGGGCACCCTCAATGCAAACGGATCACTTGATGACTTTGAGCCGCGGACAGGCATTCACCATCCGCTTGATCAGGCCGAAGTAGCTAGCCGGCAGGGGCTCACCAGGACACATCCGGACTATGAAATCTTTCATAGCCACTTCGGCCGCCCTGTGGAGTTCAACCAACTGCTTCAGTTGGTCACTCAGAGGCATTGGATGTCCGGCCCCAGCATACTGGGACCAGAACAACTTCCCCATTGAGCTCCCCTCCTGGGCACGGTAGAACTCTGTGGCATCTGATACGCTGCGTGGCAGATTTGCTAATGCCCCTGGAGAGCTCCGAACTTGGGTAAGTAAAAGAAACGCCTCCTCCACATGTTTGCTTTGCATAAAGAATTTCTTACCCGCCACTATCTTTTTGGCCTCCTGGATTTCCTGCTGTGCCTTCTCGGCTTCGGCCTTGGCATCTTTTATACTAGCAAGGGCCTTCACAAGCTTGGCCTCTTTCGCCTTAAGCTCATGCTCCATGGATTCGAACTTTTTGTCGAGCTCCTCGAGCTCTTGTTATACCTCGCCCACTCTGGCATCTTGCTTCTCGCGCTTTGTGCATTCCAAGGCCGCCTTGTCTTCGGCCTCGGACAACGCTTCTTCATAGAGGCCACTTCGATGGTGGCCCCTATTACAAAATCACGATGCTTCGTCATTAGAATAACTAATTGTATACACCCTTCATTATGTGAGAGCGGGGAATCACTCACCTTTGCTCTCTTCGAGCTGCCTCTTCGTGAGGTCGAGCTCTCCCTGCACCTGTCCAGATCCCGTTTTAGTCCGGCGATCTCGGCTGTGTGGACAGTAGCGGCAAGCAGCATAGCCTTCTTATTCACATTCACACTTATTAGACTCCTACGGATTATAATTGACCCGACGTTTGGTTTTTCTTTCCGAACACCAAACAGAGTATCAGGGGCTACTACCTATCGGGTGGTAATTTCACACATTTTTATTACTTACCTCAAAGCCTGTTAGGAGGCTGGTGCAAGCTTCGGTTAGTCCGCTCTTGGCGGACGAAACCTTCTGAATCACCGCACTCATAAGAGTACGGTGCTCTTCATCCATGGAAGCGCCGCGAAGTGCTTCCAACAGACAATCCGGTGCCTCGGGTGCAACGGAAGTCCTCAACACAGACGGCTCACCCTCCCTAATGAGGGGCTGCCCGCCTGAGTCCGGAACCATTGATGGTTCCGGAATAGTGTTCGGCTGAGAGCCCGGCCTACTGTGGCTCTCACCTACACGATCCGCGGGGATCTTGAACCCCGCGTGTCCGACATCTGGAATTCTGCCTTGGGGCGTCTCCAGAATCACCTCCCCCCCCCCCGCTCTGGGAGCCTTCGGGACAACACCTCCGTGTCATCCGCGGGTTGAGGAGTAGTGGCCGTTGGGAGCGAGTTCATCTCTAAATCGCTGAGGGATCCATCCGAAGAAGATACCTCGGGATGAGCCCTGGCCGGACTGCATATATGTTCGGCGTTATAAAAAGACTATGAAGTAAAGTCATAACAGAGTGCGTATACTTACGACCGCGCTAGGGGCTTCCCCCTGGGCAGCCACCCCTCCTCGCTATGGGAGGCCGTGGCGGAGTAGTCCGAAAGGGACACCTTTCCCTTCTTAGACGAACCAGCCTCCCCCTCCCGGGCGGCTTTACTCTTTTTCTCCTCCCCAGTGCGGGGAGGTAGAGTTTCTTCTTGCTTCCCCCCGCCTCCGCGGGAGGAATCTGTCTCATCGTCATCAGACGATGTGGGTATGACGGCCTTGCGTCGAGGGCCTTTCCCGGCCCTCTGGTCCGCCTTCTCGGGCCCCTCACCCTCTCCTGGTGGGGTGGTCCCTTCTTCTTCTTCCTCCCCTTCGGGGGAGGAGTGTGCCTCGTCGTCTTCGAACGAGGCTTCCGGCGCAACCTTACGCCGAAGACCCTTTCGGATCCCTGGGGCCTTCTTCTCCGGCACCTTGTAGGACGCCGAGACCAGCATCTCCGTCAGGAGAGCATTAGCCGGGCCTTCTGGCAGCGGAGCCGGACAGTCAATTTGCTCCGCTATTTCCACATAATCCTGAACAAATATGCACAATTACTTAAGGCTCCCCCATGAATATATTGGGAAGAACCGAATCCAGTGGGAGTCTGAAAATTCACCTGAGTGGGAGGCCGCGCAGCGTGGAGCCCACTGTCCTCGGATGTGGGAGGAGGTACTTTGGAGGCCTTGAACAACGCCTTCCACGTGTCTTTGTGCTTCATGCCGTAGGGCCTCTGAACCGTCTGGTGTTCGGCCGGGACGAAGTCCCACAGATTGAATGCCCGCCTTTGGCACGGCAGAATCCGGCAAACGAGCATGACCTGGATCATGTTGACAAGCTTGATGTTCTTGTCCTTCATGCTCTTGATGCAGTTTTGGAGTCCGGTCAACTCTGTAGGTTCACCCCGGGACAGGCCCTTCTTTTCCCAGGAGGTGAGCCACATGGGGGTTCCGGATCGGAACTTGGGGGCCGCCGCCCAGTTGGCACCGCGCGGCTCGGTGATGTAGAACCACCCCGACTGCCACCCCTTCACGGTTTCCGCAAAGGAACCGTCAAGCCAGGTGGCGTTAGGCATCTTACCCACCATGGCTCCTCTGCACTCCGCTTGCTGGCCGCTCACGATCTTCGGCTTCACACAGAAGATTTGCAGCCACAAGCCGAAGTGAGGCTTGATGCGGAGGAAGGCCTCGCATATGACGATGAACGCCGAGATGTTGAGGACGAAATTCGGGGCTAGATCATGGAAATCTAGCCCATAGTAGAACATGAGCCCGCAGACGAAGGGGTGAAGTGGAAACCCCAGTCCATGGACGAAGTGGGCGAGAAACACGACCCTCTCGTGGGGTCCCGGAGTTGGAATGACATGCCCGTCATCTGGTAGCCGGTGCGCTATGTCTGCGCCAAGTATCCGGCCATCCGAAGATTCGCGATATCCTTCTCCTTCACGGTGGAAACCACCCACTTGCCTCCTGCTACAGACATGTTTAGCTGTGTGGAGACGATTTGGGCTAGGGCGCTGGAGCCCGAGGGGGCAAGAGTGGGCAGAGGAGGAATAAGGCGTTGGTAAAAATGGGGAACTCTTATCCCTTTATAGAGGCGACGATAGCGTTGTGCCTCGCCCGTTGGGAATCGCTTACTTCCCAAGCACCACGATTGATGGCATGGTAGGATTACCCATACCCGTATTGATGAGAATCCCGTGATAAGGGGACACGATCTCTGCTTTGACAAGACGTGTCAAGGAAACCGCCTCGCAATATGTGTTGTGGCGGGTTGAAGGAAAATGGTTCGAATAATGGCCCGACCATAATGACATGTCACATTGTCTAAAAAAGTTGCCAGCAGATTGCATTTGTGAAATATTATTCTCTCTACGGTGATATGTGAGGATCATTTTGCGGATCCGGACACGGTTGAAGTGTTCGATAATTACCTTGGAGTATTCGGAGAAGGAACCTGCCTTGCAATGCCGAAGACAAGACTGCGCACCAGACCCATCGTCATTAAAGCCTGGTTCGAGGCTACTGAGGGAGTCCTGGATTAGGGGGTATCCAGACAGCCGGACTATGTACATCGTCTGGACTATTGAAGCGTGAAGATACAAGACTCAAGACTTCGGCCCGTGTCCGGATGGGACTCTCCTTTGCGTGGAAGACAAGCTTGGTGATTCGGATATTGTGTTTCCTTCCTTGTAACCGACTCCATGTAAACCCTAGCCCCCTCCGGTGTCTATATAAACCGGAGAGGTTGGTCCTTAGAAGGCCGATCACAATTACAATCATACCATCATAGGCTAGCTCTTAGGGTTTAGCCTCTACGATCTCGTGGTAGATCTACTCTTGTACTACTCATATCTTCAATATTAATCAAGAAGGAAGTAAGGTTTTACCTCCATCGAGAGGGCCCGAACCTGGGTAAACATTGTGTCTCTCGCTTCCCGTTACCATCAGCCTAAGACACACAGATCGGGACCCCCTACCCGAGATCCGCCGGTTTTGGCACCGACATTGGCGAGGGAGAAGACCAAGGCCGTTGAAGAGAAATTGGCTTCAGTCACAAAACTTGAAGAGGAGAACAAATCACTAAGGACCGCTGCTGAGGAGGCGAAGGCGGATACTGCGAGCTCAAAAAACAACCAGCCGAATTGGACAATAGGCTCAAGACCCAGACAAGTGTTTTTGAGCAAGAGAAGAAAACTTTGAGCAAGAAGGTTACCGAGCTCCTGAGAAAAGGGACTCTCTGGAGCAATACATAGAAGACTTCACGGAAGACACGCACAACAAACTCGCAGGTACATTGTGTCATCTGAGTGAACCCTTCCTCATTTCCCAGTGAACTTTGCACGTGTTGACTCAGGTCTTATTTTTGTATGCATAATATTTTCACGACTTTGAGTTGGAGACTGACAGGATCGAGAGGGATTTGAATCCCACCAGGTCGCTTGTCAAGGACAAAGCAGCCCTGGGCATTTGCGGCTCGAAGCCCGTCTCAATGACACTCTTGGGTATATCATCCGTCTACAGGGGTGCAATGGGAAGAATCAACCAGGAGTTGTGGCCAGAAGAAATATTCCAGAATGACCCGCCGATCATGGAGGGGGTATCGATCGTGGAGGGCTTCTACATGAATGTTGCTGCCCGTCCGATGATGCATGAGTAGTTTGCCATAGACCTATGGGTCCATAGCTAGTAGATAGATGGATTCTTCTTTCTCTTTGATCTTCAATACAATGTTCTCCTCGATGTTCTTGGAGATCTATTCGATGTAATCTCCTTTTGTGGTGTGTTTGCTGGGATCGATGAATTGTGGGTCTATGATTAGTTTATCCATGAATATTATTTGAGTCTTCTCTGAAATCTTTTATGCATGATTGGTATAGCTTTGTATTTCTCTTCGATATATCCGTTTGGTTTGGCCAACTAGATTGATTTATCTTGCAATGGGAGAGGTGCTTTGTAATGGGTTCAATCTTGCGGTGCTCTATATCCCAGTGACAAAAAGGGACAAGAAACGTATTTGTATTGTTGCTATTAAGGGGAAAATGATAGGGTTTATTCATATTTGTTGGATTTACTTTGTCTACATCATGTCATCTTACTTAAGGCGCTACTCTGTTCTTTATGGACTTAATACTCTAGATGCATGCTGGATAGCGGTCGATGTGTGGAGTAATAATAGTAGATGCAGGAAAGAGTCAGTCTACTTGTCTCGGACGTGATGCCTATATACATGATCATTGCCTTGGATACCGTCATAACTATGCGCTTTTCTATCAATTGCCCAACAGTATTTGTTTACCCACTGTATATTTTAGAGAATCCTCTAGTGAGAACTATGGCCACTGGGTCTATCTTTATCATATATTAAAATTCAAAAATACCTTGTTGTAATGTATTTTCTTTTGTTTTGTGTTTTTTGTTTATCTATCTACCATTATCAGACTTGATCCTTGCAGTTAACCTCTGACGGGATTGACAACCCCCTTGATCGCGTTGGGTGCAAGTATTTGTTCTTTTGTGTGTAGGTGTTGTTCCCGAGGTCTTGCGTGGTTCTCCTACTAGATTGATAACCTTGGTTCTTAACTGAGGGAAATGCTTATCTCTACTATACTGCATCATCCTCTCCTCTTCGAGGAAATCCCAACATAGCTCACAAGTAGCACACCCCCTTCCCCAACTTGGATGATGTGGTGACCTTGGGATGGGAGGACCTGACGACGCTAAGCCTCAAGGAAGAACCACGTCCACATAAGGAAGAACTAAACAAGAAAGTTGAGATGGTGGAGATTAAGGAGGAGGAACCAAAGAAATAAGGGAATGGTAACACCACTCCAGATGAGTATCCTCCTAATCACTTCCAATTCAATATATGAGGATCTAGTCCGTTATTTCCTCTGGCCCCTCCTCATAACGAGTGGGGAAAGGAGCCACCGACCCCCAGAAGAGACGAAGGAAAAGATCAAGGAATTGGAGAAGGTTTCGAAGGCTTGTGTGAATGTAATTGGAAAGGCACTACAAAAAAAAGACACATCCGTGACATTTTGGGCCGAACGAATTTTTTTTCTATCATACTTATGACACTTCTATGACGATAATTGTGACAAAGCCCGGTATCATCATAGATGTGGTGGGCTCCTACTTCAATGACAAAAAATCATGATAGAAAATGGGCTTTTCGTCCTGGGCGGGCTGGAGACGCAACTGCATGACATTCTTTGGGCCGTCCATGATGGAAAAAACTGTGGTAGAAGCGAGGGCGAGGAAAATTTCGGCGAGTTCCCGGTTGCGGTGGGCGGTCGGAGGCTGAGCGATGCGCGTTTCTCTCGTACACGTACGCGTGTGTGTGCGAGGCATTGGCTCTAACTGAACCCGAGCGATTGCACTGCATGCTACACGTTACTGAACCCGAGCGATCGATCAATGACTGTTAACTAAACCCGATCGAGCGATTCCTTCGCTACTGCTGCTGACTGAAGCCGATCAATGCTGCATGTGGATGAATAGTGAGTGTTGCGTGGGGGGGGTGGATGAACAGTGAGCGGTGGGGGTGGATGAACAGGACCCCGTGGTGTTGCCTCTGGATGAACAGGACCCCAATCAATCGAGCCGGTTGGGGCTGGGTGAACAGGACCCCGTGGAGGGCTGGATGAATAGGACGACCCCGTGAAGGGCTGGATGAACAGTAGATGGTGGAGGGGTGGATGAACAGTAGCCCGTGGAGGGGTGGTTGAATAGGAGCCCGTGGAGAGGGGTGGTTGAACAGTAGCCGATGGAGTAGCGCCGCGGTGAAGGCTGGATGAACAAGAGCCCGTGGATGAACAGTTGCAGGTGGAGGCTGGAGGAGGTCGCCGGTGGATGTACAGTGGCCCATGGAGGCTGGAGGAGGTCGACGGTGGAGATGAACAGTATCCCGTGGAGTCCCGTTTTGCGGTACGCCACACCCTCCCGGCGAACAGGGACCCCGCTTTGGCCGTGAAGCTCCAACAAGTCCGTTTCATCCATTTTGCGGTACACCACACCCCTCCCGATGAACAGGACCCCGTTTCGACCATAGGAGGTCCAACACAAGGCCGTTTCCTCCGTTTTGTGGTACGCCGGACCCCTCTCGATGAACAGCGGCCGGTCGAACAGAAGGTCGTTTCCTCCGTTCTACGGTACGCTAGGCCTTGTTTCCATCGCCTGTTCCATCCAAGCCGGTTGGCTCCCACGCGTTCTGTTGCCTCCGATGAACATGACGCATTCCGTTGCCTCCCGATGAACACGATGCATTCTGTTGCCTCCCCATGAACTTGATGACGACGCAGTTTCTCCATTCCGACCCAGCCATGTGCACGAGCCTTGGCCGTACGTATGCGTGAGTAGGCGTTCGAGACCCCGCCCATATGTACGTACGTGGCCGTATTTACTTTCTAGCACCCTGGCCGTTGTACGTACTTGTACATGCTACGTGCACGCCTCTACTACGACACGTGCGCGCCTCTACTACGACACGTGCACGCCTCTACATCGACCAAGATATATCGCACACGTCGCGGGGCGAATGGCAACGCCACGCACGCTTCACCGTGTGGGTCCCGATCCGCCGCACTTCCTTGCATGCGAAGATGTAGCTGGTGGGTCCCAGCAGTCAGGGGGCGAATCATTGTTTTTGCCCAGACGCACTTCCTTGGGTGCGAAGATGTAGCTGGTGGGACCCAGCAGTCAGGGGGCGAATCTTTTTTTTTGCCCGGGCGCACTTCCTTGCGTGCGAAGATGTAGCTGGTGGGTCCCAGCAGTCAGGGGGGAAACATTTTTTTCGCGAAATACGATGGCCCGTCCGGTGGGTCCCTGCTGTCAGGTGGAGGTATCATTATATTGTACGTAATAAGGAGGCACTTCCTTGCTGCGGTCGTGGACCCAGCTGTCAGCCTCTCCACGTACAGTCCACGTCGGATAGAAGTTATTCCTTGACCACTTTGACCATGCCGCGCCGAGAGCACCAGGGCGGTGGACGACGGCGAGGCCTGGGAAGGGGACGACGCAGAGCCGGGGAAGACATTGCAGTGGATGCCCACATGGAGTTGAGTACGAGGGTTCACTGGTTCGGCTGCAGTGTGAGGCTGCCGCCGCCGCAGAATAACAAGGGGTGTGGGTGAGTAGAGGGATGGCCTGGCCAGCGATGTGAGTAGTAGGGGGCAGTGAGGCCTCCGCGGCATCACAGCCGGCCACGGGAGGCAGGAGCACGCGGCACGACCGGCGCTGGTTTGGGCGGCTGGAGCAAGAAGTCCAGAGGTTGAAGAAGCACTACGGCCGTTGGATGAACATCGTACTATAACAGGAGCTAGAATCGTTCATATTGACTAAGTTGTCAAAGCCCTCCGTCCCTGTCAACTTGGTAGGCCCACAAGTCAGCCTCCCACTATGCAGGGTTCCAGCTGGTAGGGGGAGTATTCATTTTTTTGTGCGTAATAAGGAGGCACTTCCTTGTGTGCGAAGATAGACGTGGGTCTGACCTGTCAGCGGGGGCACGTTTTTTCACGAAATACAGAGGCCCTTCCGGTGGGTCCTAGATGTCAGGTGGAGGAATCCTTATTTTGTGCGTAATAAGGAGGCATTTCCTTGTGTGCGGCCGTGGACCCAGCTGTCAGCCTCTCTACGCAAAGTCTACTTCCGATGGTGTCATTTGTTGACGACGTTGACCACGCCGCGTCGAGCGCATCCAAGATGGTGGATGACGGCGAGGCCACGGACAGCAATGAGCCGGAGATTGGAAGACGCGAGAGTAGAGTCGCAGACGGAGAGGTGTACGAGGGTTAACTGGTTCTAGTGTGGTGTGGTTCGACAGCCGGTGGAGAAGAACAGGAGGTGTGGAGGGTTGGAGGATGGCACGCCAACGGTGGAGTAGCGCTTCACAACGGTTGCTAAGCATAGTCATAGCAGCAGGAGGCGGAGGTGGTCCCGGCGGTGCTGGAGGAAGAAGACGAGAGATTGAAGATGGATGACGGTCGTTAGATGTAAATCCAACAGCTAACATGTCAGAATCATTTGTCGACTAAATTGACAACGACTTGCGTTGGCTTCGACCTATTGGCACACATTTCAGCCTCCAAAAATGTGGCACGTATTCAACCCATTTTTCAGAATTTACAGTCTTTTTTTGCGTGGTAGAATTTACAGTCAATTTGATCTTTTTTTGAATTACAGTCCATTAGCTGGGCTGGGTGAACCAAGAATGTAGCGTCCAGCAGCCCATTTATTTTTTTCCTAAAAAATTACAGGCCATTTGCACTTTCTCGAAATACACAATTTTGCTGGGCTGATTCTAATTATAATGTTGGGTTGGGCCAGCAATAATATCAAAAAATAAAAAGGGGCTGAGCATTTTGTTATAAATATATTTAAATAATAAGTGATATTATTACATTCGTCCTTAAATCTTACCAAGCTTCTGTACACAATCATTAGGATTTTCGTGCCAAAACAATCCAGGATTTTATTGTTAAGAAAATTATTTTTATAAGTTAATAAGATGTGGGATATTGTTTTCTTACATATGTAAGTATCTGTTAAATATATGATGACAATAAAAATAATATATAATAACATATAAAATAATTTAAATATATATAATATAGATAGAAGGGAAACATAATTTGGACCTGGCGTTCCTATCCTTATATAGAAAAATAGAACAGACCTCTGCGTTTCTTCAAAAAATACATAAATTGGGCTGCCGATGTTTCAGGAAAAATAAAACCTCGGATGGGAGGTCCATAGGCCGGTCGATACATGAAGGCCCTCAAGAAAATACAAACAGGCCTATGGACCTCCCATCCGAGGTCGTGGGCTGCGCATGTTAAAAAAGAAATCCTAGACGGGGCAGCCCAAAACCCACCTGATACTTGCTGCCCCAGTGATAATAAATGATACTTGCCAGCTCCCCGGCTTCGTTGTGAATTTATCTCCTATAGTAACTACGTTGAAGCACCTAAAAAAGTAACTATGCTGACAAACCCGTGGGCCCTAATGTCAGTATAGCATGGGGAGGAAGTTTATTTCGATGAGGCACTTGCTTGCGTACGACCTTAGACCTAGTGGGTCCCGACTATCCACCTCTCCACGTATAGTCCTCTCCAGATTCCTCTCGTTTGTTCAGCATGTTCACAACGGCAAACAGCGGCATCGCGGCGAACGCACAAAGGCGTAGGAGGGGATCCGACCACCTGAGGAAGTGCCTTATTATTAACGAAACTACTGAACTAGCCTAGTGGCCAAGTGACACTACCCGACAGCTGTTCCGCCCGGGTTCGATTCCACCTGTGCAGGGAAAATATCTCCAAATTTTTTGCCTCTGCCATTATTGACATGTGGGTTCCCATTGTCATCTACGCACACCACGTCCAACACTTGCGAAAACTTCGTCCCGTGTTTTCTCTGTGTTTTGCACACTCAACATTGTGTGGGCATTTTGAAAATAGCATATCTTTTTGACTATCCATCATATGAAGATGTGATATGCATGAATGTTGATCAGCATGATGTTAACTGGCTGGTAGTTCCATATTCGACCATGAATAAAACTTCCAACATGATGTTAACCCTTTTTGAAAAGGTCGTGTTAATATAAATGCTCTGCCTCTGAAAGTTGTAGTTTCGTCAAATCGAACTTGCGCTTTCTCTGGCCGAACCTTGCGCTTTTCTCCGAGAATCACATTGTTCCACTTTTTACTCCTATGAAACTACATTTTTTTAAGTGCTAAAAATAGATCTCTAGATTTCATAAAATACTTCATATGCTCAATAATGCAAATCTGAAATTAAAAATACATTCATATTTGAAAGTACTCTCAAAATACACAACACAAAACACAATTCACAACCTGCAAATACTGACAACCCTAAGCTCCTCCTGACAAATCATAACCTGCCCGACTATTGGGCTGTGGGGGCAGTCCCCTCCTATTCCTCGGCGGCAGACAGCCGCCCCGTGAGACAATGTGAACGGCAAGGGAGAGGATGGCGGGGAAGCGTCGTCGGGCCAACTACTTTTCTCCTCTTGCAGTTGGGTTCGGTCAATGAAGACTCCACTAGCTCGCTCTGGCAGGACACCCTCACAAACGCCACCCTCTAGATGCTCGATCCTTCAATCTCTGGTGGATGCTCCATCTGGGATTGATACTCCCACCACCTCTCCCTCACGATCGGATTTGGTGAATCTGTTTGCTCCATGGCCCAGAGGAGCAGCTCTATGTACTCCCGCGCGACTCCCTTGTTGGTCCTTGTTGTCAAACCTAGACTATATCTCCAACATCCTAGCTAGCTTCACAGGGTCGTCGTCTACGATCCGCACGTATCGGTTGTACTCCTCCATCGATCTACTTCTCCACAACACCTTCACTCGTCGGCGGTGGTTTCGAATGGAAGAGGAGAGGAGCAGCGCTGATTTTGGATTAGAACGGGAGAGGAGAAACGCTAGTTTTGGACTGGAACAGCAGAGGAGGGGCGGTGGTTTTGAAATGGAAGAGGAGAGGAGCGGTGCTGGATTTAGATTGGAACAGGAGAGGAGTGGCGGTGGTTTAAGAGGAGAAGAGCAGAAGAGCGGCGCTGGTCTTGGAAGTATTTTTTTGTTGTTTTGCGTATTTTGGGTCAAAGTTTGACCACGTACTGTATTTTTACAAGCAAAATGTGAATGCATGTCAGCAAAAATTGTATCATTTGGTTCGTATCTGAATGTACTTTCAAATTATATTATTTTTGCAACGTATAACATATATTTTATGTGCGAAAATCATGGTCAATTATGACCTAGAATAAAAGGGAGACTAGTTAATGTGGGGTTGCATTCTTGATTGAAGGGTAAATTGATTTTGATTTTGATCCAGTCACAGTGTACCGGCCCTCTCGTCCAATCCTAAATCGCTGTCGCACGCTCCTCTCCCTCTTCTGCATTGCAAAACCACCTCCTCTCCTCTCCATCATCTCCATTCCAAAACCACCGTCTCGCCTCTCCCTCTTCTAATATTCTCCATTGCAAAACCACCTCCTCTCCTCTCCATCATCTCCATTCCAAAACCACTGTCTCACCTCTCCTCTTCTCTATTGCAAGACCACCGCTCTCCTCCCATCTTCCAAAGCTAGCACCGACCACTCGTATGGACATCTATGGAGAGGATGCAAGAATAATCAGCAGATCACCGGGCGGCACTGTGCAAAGTTAGCTGTGTTGAAGGAGATCCTTACTTGGTTCGATAATGAGTGGGAGATTTCAAGGACAGTGAGAGCCATGTGGCAATGTATGCGAAAGAGTGAGACGGCGGTGATGTACGTACTTCTCAGCGGCAGTCACGCCGCAGTCCTCCGAGTTCATCAAGTATCTCCTCTGGGTGATGGAGCAGACAGATTCGCCCGAGGCGACAGTCAGGCAGAGGTGGTGGGCATACAGGTCGAAGGTCGAGCACCCAAAGGATAACGAATCGATCGAGTATGGTGTGCCGTTCATGAGGGTGCAGAGCCATCCAGAGCCACAGGAGTATTCGTTCTCCCACCACAAGAGGAGGCCGGATGGCACGACGTTGCTTCCCCGCCGTTCTCCACGGTTCCCTCGACGCTCGCCTCATTTCAACAGCGGCGGTACGGTTTAAGGTAAGCTTCGCACTAACCTAATCTTCCACCTGCTCATGCTTACAATCAGTGTGACAGCTAATGAAAATCATGCTTACAATCAGTCTTCAAGTACTACGCCAATAACCCTAAAATAGCTCTAGACCTTTGGGTCAAAGTTGTGACACAGTGTACAAATAAAGAAAAATAGATTGGTGCTTCTTTCAGAAAAGAATACTCCCTAGAAAACTGCCAATATAAGCTACCGGTATTTGGTTAGAGGATTTGCTGCCAAGAAAGATCCGTCCACAGAGAGTGCCACACATCCCACTAGTGGTGGTGGATGCCAATGCGTGCATGCAGCATGGTTGGTGTCGGTAATTTTTACTTGGCACACCTCGCACTCTCCATATATGCCGGTTCCATACGTACATTTTGCAGTTCCACCAAAATGCAGCTGAATAACCCTGTTTGCACAGATAATGAAAAAGCGTGATTACATTATAGTGGCACTAGTTGATGAAACACACAAAATAAATAGAAGAAAATATTGCGATAGTATCATAGTATGCCATGCTGCGAGGGCGAGATGGGCCCTGCGATGCCTCATACGGTACGCCTAATACTGGAAATCGTCCCAAGTCTCCCAGATACACCTTCTGCCAGTGATGAACATCAGTGTACAGCGGTAGTACAAGGAGGTGCCTTAAGACATTCGAATCTCTATTTTTGTACAAATCAACTAAAATTAAGCACCCCAGTTTGCAGAAACGTTTAAACATTAACAATGGGACTAGTTGATGAAACATACATTAACAAAGAGAAGCACTTTCTTTATCTACATTGGAAATGAAATGATAGAGAGGACACTCGCTCTATTTTAACTGTATTATTACTTCATTTTATCAGTGACACTAGGGTCGAGCAGGTGGCAACGAGGTGTACCTTTGCGCCGCAAGGATGGAGGCCGGGTGCTTAGATCGACGTCAAGCTGGCTCTTTCATCACCAACATGGATGATTCAATTCATGGGACCTTTTGGTGCAGTTCACCTAAAATGAAGCAATGTCCCATGAGCTAGCAGCTTCTTCTTCATTTTTTAAGAAAAGGGTTCCAGCCCGGTTCCATTTCCATCGAAAACTAAACCCACAGAGCTTCTTCTTCATTAGTTGCAATAAAATTGAGCAACATCAAGGTTGGTTGTGAAGCTCCGTGAATGTTCAACTATAATTTGATATCATTTGTGCAGTTCAACTAAGATCGAGCGTGAAATGTATATCTCTGCTTGCACAAAAAGGTGGAAAGGAGGGTGACTAACAAGTGATGAAACATGCATCAAATGAAAAGAAGCATGTTCCTTATCCTAATGGCAATCCTACAAGGACAATAGCAATTTCTAAAGCAAAGGCACTGCTAGATATTAGTGTGGGCATTAGTATTAACTATGACAACTGTTAAATACTTACATTACTTTGGGCACGGGAGTAGGCGGACCAGGATGCTTGCATTTCTAACGAAAAGAACCAACTTATCTTAATGGGAAATTTAGCAGGACATGTAAAAAAGTGCCATTGATTCATATTACTAGAGGCATTACATTGAAAACAACATTGGTTTAACATGTCCTTACTTTTAACGGTCTGCGATCGCTACATTTTACCAAAGGCATTACATAAGAGTGGCTCGGGCAACAAACATCAAGACAGATATCCGGGTTGGTCCCATTTTTGTTCTAAGATAGCCACCTTATACTGTGTGAGGCTAGCAAATCTAGTGCTGGACTTACTCTATTGACTTGTCCCCAGTCCCCACTTTCTTTCCTTTTTCAACCAATAGATCGGGTTTATATTGAGTTTATACTGCGTTTCCCTTTATTTCCCTATTAGACCTAGAGACCAGTTGGATAGCTAGTCTCCGCTACTTTTCGCCCCCATTATTTCCTCTTTCGACCAAGTCGTAGATTCAGGTAACAAATCTTCCCCCACCCCCTTTCTTCCCTATTTGAACCAAGTAGTACTAGATTCGAGTGCATGAACTAGTTTTACCTCTTAACCATAAAAAAATTAGGTGGTTTTCGAACAGCCGATTAATCCTATCTACGAGGGGGCCTGAGAAATAGTAAAAGATACAAATGCAGCGATGTCAGGAGCTCGGGAAGTAGAGCAAGGCCGGTTTCGAAGGAAGTTATACCTGATGGTCGCCGAGATGTCGCTAGGTGGGCGGCGGGATGCCGGATCTGTCCACACTACGGCAGCGAGGAAGAGAACGGCAAGGCAGGCTGATCGGGACGCGCCAGCGGTGGGTAAGAGCCATCACCGAGGACGACCGCATGAACGTTGCACCTTCTCACCTTCCCCGACAGACAGGATCCGGCTGGATCTATGACCAGCGGTGAGCAGAGAGGTGATCAGAGAGAGAGAGATAGTGTGGCCAACGCCGTCGTGTTTAGATCTGGAGAGGACGAGACAGTGTGAAGAGAGCAACACTAGCAAGCAAGCGCAGAGGCTCCTGCCTATATAGTGGAGTACTAGTTTTCTTTTGTCTACTGGAGCCGGCTTGACCTCGTCAATGACTGTCGAGAAGTCTTCATGCACGTCGCCCGGAGGCGCAGTTGTCATCATTTTGATCTGAAGCACCGGATTATAACATATAACACGAAAAAATGCCACATGACAAGAAATCATAACCTCACTGCCCAAAGGAGACAATGTGAATCCCGACGGACAAACTAGACAAGGAACAAAGCTCAAATTAAAGATAAACTCGTAGAAAAGGGTTCCGTCAATAGATGTCCTAATTAACATAGCCGGCTTGACCTAGATGGCAGCCGAGTAGTCTTCGTGCATGTGCCCCCAATGACTAGCCCAACTCAGTTGTCGCTGTTTAACCCTCGTGACCGATCCGGCACATGACACCTAATTTTGCGAGATGACTAGAAACCTTTTTGGATTTCTCACCGTAACTACAGCCCCTACATAAACACATCCTCGCACGATATGTAGACGATAGCCAATCCAGCGTGTCTCGCTGGAGTCCGTCACATGCATGGACGAACCGATCTTCTGTGTCTTGCAGGGATCGTCCAGGCACCAACGTAGTACAACACTTCTCTAGTACTATCGCTCGTCTCCCTTTTCTATTAAGTCACCCGACTTGCGGGGCCGGAGAGTGTGCCTATGGTCAGTTCTCAGTTGCGGTCCCACATGTGTGTACAAACACAATATGACGTGCGTTCCATTCGGAGAGCAGCGTGCCAGACCGACCGATCGTCAAGGGTGCGACACGAACGTGACGGGCGTGATGTATACTCCATACATGTGTATCGCCATTTTCTAGAGGCTTTTCTCCATTGAGCAATCCATGGATACAAAATTAGTATACTGTACTATTTAAAAGTCGAGGGCGGGGCTTTTCCTGCGTGTTAGGCGGGGCAGTTCCGCGTAGTCGGTTCGACAGAGACGTGAGAAGATGAGCGAGTAGGCTGCTGCAAACGTAGGGCTGTGTGATTTGACAGCGAGTTACTGCTGGACAAGTGGGGCCCCATGATTTGACTTGCCATTATCATTTTAACTGCGGCGCTACGACCGGCGTGAGTCTCCCGATTCCTGACCACCTCCATACAGGTGCCTCTCCCAATGCTCCACCATGTAATAGAGGCTGGCTCTTGCATGAGAGCTCACTTCTCCACTTTTTCCTTGCATCTTTCCTCCACATATGCAAAAATGCCATGTAAATCGGGATTATAGCCCACTATTGTAGTACTTACTTGCTCCTACAGGTGCTAAGCTTGCCACATAGGCATAAAGTCTGATGTGGCAAGTTTGGTGACCCAAGGAAGAAACAGTGCTAAGCGCGTGTACCTAGGTGAAAAGACAGTTTTGAGTCTATAGCTAATTAAATGAAGCACACTTAGCAACAAAAAACTAATAAGCACCTATGCATTGGGGACTTGATTGCTAAGCCATTTAATGCCCTTAGCACCTCATCTAAAGCACCATTTCATTGGAAGAGGTCACTCCTTGGCAATGCAATAATACTATTTTTCGTCCCATATTATAAGAACGCTTTTGGCACTACACTAGTGTCAAAAACGTTCTTATATTATGGGACGGAGGGAGTACGAAGAAGAGATAGAGAGAAGTAAGAAATACACTTATAGCCAACCTTATAGCTAACCTTGTTGTAGTATGAGTGACTAAGTGATGACATGCCAACATCAGATAGCCTAACGCACCATGTTAAATCTCCAAGGGCGCGACCGCACGAGCGACGCGATGGTCGTGGTAGGCACGACCATGATACGGGCTACTGGCAGCCCTTGGATCTGAGATCGAATGTCACATGCTAAGTTGCTGAAAATTTGTAGAATAACCCTCCAGGATAGGATATTCACCCATAGGTCTAGAATCACGCCATGCAACTGTTCGATCTCAGATCCAAAGGCTCTCGGAAGCCCGTATCATGGAAGAATGGAAAGCCACTACCCTGCCATTCGCACGCTGGCAGTTCGCTCCTACTTGTCGCCACACATCCTTTAATATTACGACGGTTCGCTCCTAGTCGTCTCGTCCTTTTACATTACGGCAGTTCCACTAATCCTGACCCTCCTCCCAAATCCATGGCGTCCCAAATCTCCATGATCAGCGGTGAGTACAAGGTAGAACCATCACCGGCATTGAGTTCAACGTCATCTACACCCGTTCTTCCGCGACGGTGAAAGGATGCCTTTCTCGCTTCAGACGCATGTTCGAAAACTCAGATGATGAGTGGGTCTCTGGGCTAGATGTTGAGTACACCACAGTCCTGGGACGAGAGAAGGATCTAAAGGAGGAAGAGAGGAAGAAGCCCGCCGTGATCCAGGTTTGCGTACATGACTTATGCTTGGTCTACCACATATGCCATGCCGATGTTGAATGCCTGGATTTTAAGAACTTCCTCGAGAGCATCTGAAACGCCCTCGATGCGGCTATATCTCCCACGTGTCGAAGCACGACTTAGAGGCATAACCGCATTGAAAGCAATGTCGCAAGTGAGGTAATCTTCGCACAATCCATGTAATACATAAGGGAAAGAGATACATAGTTGGCTTACAATCGCCACTTCACACAATTACATGAATAAAGCATTACATCATCCAGATACAATCAAGGTCCGACTACGGAACCAAAATAAAAGAAGAACCCCAAATGCGATAAAGGTCCCCGATCGACCCCAACCGGGCTCCACTATTGATCAACTAGAACGAAACAACACAAAGGGCAAGATCTTCATCGAGCTCCTCCTTGAGCTTGGTAGCGCCACCGCCGGTAACGTAGGCACCGCAAACTGGTTTTGGAAGTATCCGTGAGCCATAGGGACTCGAGAATCTCGCACCATGAGATCAAGACTATTTAAGCTTATGGGTAAGGTAAAGGCATGAGGTGGAGCTGCAGCAAGCGACTAGCATATATGGTGGCTACAATCGCAAAAGAGAGCGAGAAGAGAAGGCAAAGCACGGTCGACAAAAGTATGATCAAGAAGTGATCCTATAGCAACCTCGCCAAGCATAACTCCAACATCGTGTTCACTTCCCGGACTCACGGAAAGAGACCATCACGGTAACACACGCGTTGATGTATTTTAATTAAGGTCAACTTCGGTTTTCTACAACCGACATTAACAAATTCCCATCTGCCACATAACCGCAGGCACGGCTCTCGAAAGTTTAAACCCCGCAGGGTGTCCCAACTTAGCCCATGACAAGCTCTCGCGATCATCAAAGGAATAGACCTTCACCCGAGACACTCCGATCGACCGGGTATCCCAGACATCAAGACATTTCGACAATGGTAAAACAAGACCAGCAAAGCCGCCCGAATGTGCCGACAAATCGATAGGAGCTGCACATATCTCGCTCTCGGCACACCGGATTGTCCAAACTTCCGGTAGGCCAGCCCGAGTTGCCCCCGGTGGCCGGCGGTGACGGTTTGGACCAACACTCTAACGAGCACCGCCCGGGGGTAATAAAGATGACCCTTGGGCTCCGGAATCCCAAGGGAAAAAAGGCTAGGTGAGGAAAATGGTAAAACCAAGGTTGGGCCTTGCTGGACAAGTTTTATTCAAAGCGAACCGTCGAGGGGTCCCATAAATCACCCGACCCAGTAAGGAACGCAAAATCCGGGAACATAACACCGGTATGACGGAAACTAGGGCGGCAAGAGTGGAACAAAACACCGGGCATAAGGCCGAGCCTTCCACCCTTTACCAAATATATAGATGCATTAATAATATAAGAGATATTGTGATATCCCAACAAGTAAACATGTTCCAACAAGGAACAACATCTCCATGTTCCAACAAGGAGCAATCTTCAATCTTCACCTGCAACTAACAACGCTATAAGAGGGGCTGAGCAAAGCGGTAACATAGCCAAACAACGGTTTGCTAGGAATGGTGTCAAAGGTTAGAGGTTTGACATGGCAATTTGGGGGGCTGACAAGCAAATGGTAGGCATCGTAGCATTGGCATAGCAAAAGAGCGAGCAAACTAGCATAGCAAAGATAGAAGTGATTTCGAGGGTATGATCATCTTGCCTGAAATCCCGCAAGGAAGAAGAATGAGTCCATGAAGAAGACAAACGGGCGAAGTCGAACAAATCCTCACAACTCCGGAACGAAACCGAAGCTAACGAGAGAAGCAAACCGGAAAGAAACAAACAACATAGTAAACAACCATCACATAAACATGGCATGATGCGCAAACAAGTATGATGCATGTCCGGTTTAATGAGGCATGGCATGGCAAAGTGCAACAAACAATACTACAAGTTAAGTGGAGCTCAATATGCAACGAATTGCATATTGACAAAACACCACATCAATTATTTAGTTTGATCTCGTTATAAGCTACTCATCAATATTAAATGTTATTAAACATGGCAAGGGATGAGGCATAATTAAACTAACAATGTAGGCAAGTTTAAATGAGGC
Source organism: Aegilops speltoides (assembly GCA_021437245.1). Lineage (NCBI taxonomy): Eukaryota > Viridiplantae > Streptophyta > Magnoliopsida > Poales > Poaceae > Aegilops > Aegilops speltoides. The sequence goes on from CM038144.1 coordinate 335,103,313, forward strand.
CGGAACAACAAACAACACTTCCGGAAAATCCCCATGTTATTTAGCAAATTAATGCAACAACAATTTTAAACATTTAAATGTTGTTATCATGATGCGGATGACATATGCAAGTTTATACAATTTTAAAGAAAATGTTGACATGAGCATGATACGAGGCATTTGGTCACCATGGCGGAACAAAAAGGGTGCCACGGCGGCGAAACGAAAAGGGTGCCACGGCGCCGAAAAGGAAATGGTGCCACAGCAACATATCCGAAAATGATGCCACGGCAACATATCGGTTCCGGTAGCTCACGGAGATACCGGTGCAAAAGGAAGTGAGTGTGAGCGAGTCGTGCAAGATGGTGGGGTGATCCCGGATTCCGGGTGTCCCACATAATGGTGGCATGGCAAGAGAGGAACGTGCAAGGAACAATTCGGACACGGTCCAAACATAGGGTGCATCTCAGACAACAAAGCATTCGTTCCACGGCGGTCGTCTCGGGGTTATACCTTCGAAGCGTGCATTCTCGGAGCGGTTCGAGTCGTCGAGGGAAGTAGTGGTTCACGTGATGGTAGTGGTACACGGTTGTTGTGGAAGTAGTTGTACACATTGTCTTGTCGAATCCACCATCTTCGGGGCGACGGTAGTGGTTCACGGACGTCGTGGAAGTAGTCGTGCTCGGCGTAGATGTTCGGGTCCGGCGAGGAACTTGATGACCACGGGGTCGACGATAGAGGAGGTAGTGGTACACGCGGAGGTAGTCGAACTTGACGGTTCCGTTACACGGTCTTGGCGATGGTAGATGTTCACGTTCGTTGACGCTCGAGCCATCGGTAGCGGTACTTGATGAATCCCGAACGGACTTGGCGCCTTCGTGCATAGGGGTACTTGGCGGTCCGGAGACGACGGTAGAGGTACTTGACGTGTCCCATGTAGTCGTACACTTGTCGAGAGGAACTTGACGATCGTGTGTAGTCGCATCGGCGTTACATGTAGTCGAACTTGACGATCCGGGGCTCCCCGCGTCGTGGTAATTGTCGAAATCCACATCCGATGTAGTTGTACATTTTGAAGAGGAACTTGCGCGTCCAAATCTGCGGGCGCTGGAGCTAGGCGCTGAGCGAGCCAACACGAGGCGGGGCGCGGTCCTCTCGCTTTTCAGAAGCAGAGCAGCGGTGGCGATTTAACTTGCAAGTCGGCCAGCGAGGAGGAGGCCCGAACGGTGAGGTCATGGACGACGGCGAGGGAGGAGGCAGAGGAGGGGCACGCCACAGGCGACGGAGGGCCGCCGGAGCTCGGGAGGAGAAGCAGGGCGCGGCGAGGGAATCGGGCGCAGGGGAGGAGATTGAGAGGGAGATGGGGATCGAGAGGATCGGGCGAAGCCCTTCCTGGCAGCGGGCGTGCGGAGCGACGCAAGGAGGCGGTGACGGACGCGGGCGGCAGCTCCTGGAGGCTGGCGGCGCTTAAGAATCGGGCGCGGGGCAACGAGGAGAATCAGGAGGAAAGCCATGGCTGGGGAGGAGCGGCGCCGGGGTGCCTGGAGGGGCGCGGGCGGTGGGGGTCGCCCAGCGGGCGGCGCGGCGCCGGCGAGGACGCGAGGCCTGTCCAGGGCAGCGCGGGCTGGAGGAGGACGAGCGAGGGGATCGAGGGAGAGAAAGTGGATCGGGAGAGGGGTAGCGGCGCTGGAGGAGGACGAGGGAGAGATGGAGCGCAGAGGAGGGTTCGCTAGGGTTAGAAGGCAGGGGTAGGTGGGCCGACTTGGGGATGGATGGGCCGGTTTGGGCTGGCGCGGGAGGTTTGGGAGGCCCAGGCTGCTGGGCTCCTCTATCTCTCGCTCAAAAGAAAGAAAAAAAAAACAAAACAGAGATAAGAAATAAAATAAAAGAAAGAGAGGGTTAGGGAAAAAATTTGGACATGGGGATAATTTCCCTGGACTCACGGAAATATGCTCGATCCAAGAAAAATGAAGTGGCAAGATTGAAAGATTTAAATTCAAATTCATTTGAATTTAATTCAAATGATTTGAACTAGGACGGGTTTGAGAAGTGTCCAAAAATGTTGAGAAATTAGGAGGAGCCTCGATAAATGGGAAAAGAAATATTGGCAAAGTTTGGGGACCAAACTTGAAGTAGAAAGGGCATGGGAATTTTGCAAGTGTGTTAGGGTGAATTCCAAAAATGGAATATTTTATAATAGCTCCACTAATATCGGGAGGATATATTATAAAGAGAAATCACCATCGTGAATTCCCTCGATTTAAATAGATCAAAAGATCTATGCAATTTATTTAGATGATTTGCAAAAGATTTATGAGATGATGGCATGATGACATGATGCAATGCAAGAGATGGCATGATGAATGGACAAACAAAACAAAATCACACAACGAATCTCGGAAACCCTGGAAGGCATCTGAAGCTCCGGTCTTGGGGCGTTACAACACTCCACCACTATGAGAGGATCTCGTCCCGAGATCTAGAATGGCACCGGAGGAAAAACGGAAGAGAAAGAGAAGAGGTAAAACTAAGTTGCTTCTTCGGCAAACGAGTGAAACCACGAACCTTGAGAGGTTGAGCAATTTAAAAGAAAGAGTACAACGGAGATGAACGAGATTGCAAACAATCCGGTAGGAAAAGAGGAACAAGGAATATTACGAGAACTTGAAGGTTGCAAAGACACGAATCAAGAGTTTAATGGACAAGATAGAATTCAAAACCACTGCGGTTAAAACAAGATGGGAGAGGAAGAATTCGGGCAGCACTCCGGTTGAAAGAAGAAGGAAAACTTGATAAGATGAAAAGCACTTGAAGAGATGACACAACACTCCGGTTAAATGGATAAGCACAAAAAGAACATGACCTCACCATACGACATGATGAGTGAAAAGAGCAGAACGTAATGCCTCCGGAAGAAAGAATAGAAGATAGGTCATAGGAATAAAAGAATGAAGGAGAAAATGCCAACTTCTGCCACAAATGAGCTTGGAAAGCATCCTTGCAAATAAGAATTGAACGGAGTTGTCGGAAAATCAACAACGAGAAACACAAGCTTGTTGTGGGCTTATGGAAAACATCTCGAGACTATGAGGTGACAACCGGCCACAAATGGTAACCATTGATTGCTTGAGATTAACGAAGAGATGAAAACTTGTTCCATCAAGATGGAAAAGAGATAACTTGGGTCATTAATAAGCACCAAAATAGCAACATTCCTTAGGGAAGGCTTTAGGTGAAATCTATACCAAGATAACTCCAACGAAGAAGTTGATTGATTTAAAATACCTCATTCTTGACAACAATATGAATCATGAAACATGAAGGAAATTGTCAAGAGTGACATAACACCACCTCAAAAGATAAGGTAGAAAGAATTGCACTTTGGAATGCAAGATGAAGAATACTTGAGCCCCTCAAAACAAAACATGTGTTGAGCACCATGTTTATTTTTGAAGTATGGCTTGGCAGATCTTAACTTCAAGAGAAATCTTGAAGAACAATTGAAGAATGAAAGGAATCCTTGACGAAGCACCATGTAGAGCCTCCATGGGGAACTACGGTAATAGAAGGATGATGAAAAGAAAGAGAAGTTGAAAACACAAGGTGAAGCCTTGTGATGATTTAGATGGAGCTTCGCGACGAGATAATGCGGAAAACTTAGAACTCCGGAAAAGAAAAGATGAAGCATCTCGAACCAAGAATGTGATATGATGAACAACTCCGGAAAGAAGAAATTAATCACTTGGATGAAACAAGAATAAGAATTATGTTATGCATATCCTTCACCAATTAAATTGATGACAAGCAACGGATTTGGCATACTACTTATTCCCGTAGAAAGGATTAAAAGAGATATATCAAAACTTGAGAAGGTCTTCAACGAACCACCGGTAGGATTGGAACAACAAATGAATTGATATGATGAACAAGAAAGAGAGATCTCGAAAGAACCACCGTAAAAATTGAAAATGAACGTAGCAAAGGCACAATTCACCGGGAAGAATTGGAAAACGAATGAAGATATTTGGGGGGATTTAGATACATGAGAACGAAGAGAACATGAACTGATTAGAGGATATTTGAACGAATCACCGGTAAGATTTGGAGAACGATAGCTGAAAGCTTGAATGAATAATACTTATGATGGGCTCCGGATGACAAACTGAGAAGACTCTTGAATATCTCCTGATGGGTGAAAAAGATTCTCACAATCGAAAACAATTATGAGAGGATGGCAACAAGCTAGCACCATGAATCTTGAAGAGAATAGGGCAAGATTAAAGAGAAACTCTTCTTCGGTCTTCAAATGATGAGAATGACAACGAGAAACACCACCAAGAATTATTGAGGCACACTAGAAGAATCAAAATCGAAGAGGTTGAGCCAACTATGAAAAGAATTTGAAAGATCTTGAAGAAAAGCATTTGACTGATGACAACTCATTCTTACGTCAAACTTGGAGAAGAATTTAGGATAGCTCTGGGAAAAATAGAAGAGTCAGGTAAGATCCTGGGAAAAGACCTGTGGGTTAGGGCCCACTCAAAAGAACACCGTTGAAAAAGATTTAAAAGAGATGGTGCACCGGTTGAATTAAATGACTTGAATGAGATACCAATCTCGAAAGAGCTCGAGCGAATGCAGAGTGGAAACACGAATCTTCGAGATAGCTTGAGCACTCTGGAATAACAAATAGCGAGAAGTAGAATGAACATGATGTGCACCGGTATGAGAATACATTAGAAACGAGGAAAGGAATATGATGAATATCGAAAGCTTGAATAGGATCCACCGGAGAAGAAACAACAATGAAGGATGATGAACTTGAAGCTGTTGAGCATCTTCATGGGAAATCACCGGATAAGAACATTGATTGAAAAGAACGAAGAGACTTCACATGAATAAATGGATACTTGATAAAGAAATATGTGTCCTTGAAGAAAAAGGGTGGGAGGGTGGGAAAACAAAGACAACTTGGGATGAACAAAACAAACACCGTTGAGAAAACTTAGAATTGATCTTGCAGATGGGGAGAATGATGGGATCATCTCGAAGAGAAACGCACCGGTTGGAAAGAATTGACATGACAATCTCGATGATCAAGAAGGATTGGTATTCACATCTGAGTATGAGAACACCATTTAGGAAAAGGTATGGATTCAACATTTGACTTCGAAGCAACTCGAATACCACAAATAAAACAAAAACAAAGGATTGGCTTGCGTAATAAGCGGAACAAACATATGATAGAGATTTCATCCGGTTTTTCGTGGTGGGGCCTACACGGGCTCAATCGACAAAGCACCATCATGTACAAGGCAAGGCACATGACATACGAAGCGCCCCAGTCGGCATAGCCAAGGACTCTTTAAGACACAACGAGACCATCAGAAACCAACCGTGAATAGGCGGACCACTAGACGTCGAACCCCAATTTCATATCATACATCCGTCGGAAAGATATCCTAAGAGCTACTTGAATTCCCACCTATGAAACTCCCAAACTTTCCGGTTATGCAATCTGGTGTTGGGGATACAGGGAGCAATATATCTCACCCAAACTAACAATCCCTACATCCAAATTGATCCATCCGTCAACACATAACCAAGAAACCTTCGAAATCGTCTACCTCAACCTTCAAAAGCATCCGTTATACGAAGTCATGGCAATACTCCGTACTCACCTCAAGATCAAGTTAGCGGGTTATCTCACCAACAACTGCATAAAAGAGATTTTCGATGTCGGCGATTAAACTCGTATTCCGAATCGCAACGATAAAATTATGACGACAACACCTCGGAGCTCAACTCCCGGGACACCGCCACAACCCCTAAATGTCGAGGCAACCAAGACAATGTTGTCATCATAAAACCATCGAACGATTCTAAGATACCCGCGTGATCCTAAAAAATTTTTTAGTGAAATTTGAGAAGAGAAGAGTCAAAACTCTCGTCAGATACCTCACCGTAAGGTCGAAGGACCGGGAGTAAAAAGAATTCCTAACTCTCCGATATATATAATCCTAAATGACTCAAAACATTTTTTCTAGACACAACTCGCCACTAAAACGATCAAGCGTTGGGGGCTCCTAAGGTCGGGGATGGCTCGATACCAACTTGAACGCCCTCGATGCGGCTATATCTCCCACGTGTCGGGCACGACTTAGAGGCATAACCGCATTGAAAGCAATGTCGCAAGTGAGGTAATCTTCGCACAATCCATGTAATACATAAGGAAAGAGATACATAGTTGTCTTACAATCGCCACTTCACACAATTACATGAATAAAGCATTACATCATCCAGATACAATCAAGGTCCGACTACGGAACCAAAATAAAAGAAGAACCCCAAATGCGACAAAGGTCCCCGATCGACCCCAACCGGGCTCCACTCATCGATCAACTAGAACGAAACAACACAAAGGGCAAGATCTTCATCGAGCTCCTCCTTGAGCTTGGTAGCGTCACCGCCGGATACGAGGCACCGCAAACTGGTTTTGAAGTATCCGTGAGCCACGGGATTCAAAGAATCTCGCACCCGAGATCAAGACTATTTAAGCTTATGGGTAAGGTAAAGGCATGAGGTGGAGCTGCAGCAAGCGACTAGCATATATGGTGGCTACAATCGCAAAAGAGAGCGAGAAGAGAAGGCAAAGCACGGTCGACAAAAGTATGATCAAGAAGTGATCCTATAGCAACCTCGCCAAGCATAACTCCAACATCGTGTTCACTTCCGGACTCCGCGGAAAGAGACCATCACGGTAACACACGCGTTGATGTATTTTAATTAAGGTCAACTTCGGTTTTCTACAACCGACATTAACAAATTCCCATCTGCCACATAACCGCGGGCACGGCTCTCGAAAGTTTAAACCTGCAGGGTGTCCCAACTTAGCCCATGACAAGCTCTCGCGATCATCGGCGAATAGACCTTCACCCGAGACACTCCGATCGACTCGGTATCCCGTACATCAAGACATTTCGACAATGGTAAAACAAGACCAGCAAAGCCGCCGAATGTGCCGACAAATCCGATAGGAGCTGCACATATCTCGCTCGTGGCACACCGGATTGTCCAAACTTCCTAGTAGGCCAGCCCGTAGTTGCCCAGGTATACCGGCGGTGACGGTTTGGACCAACACTCACAACGAGCATCGCCCGGGGGTAAATAAAAGATGACCCTTGGGCTCCGAAACCCAAGGGAAAAAAAGGCTAGGTGAGGCAAATGGTAAAACCAAGGTTGGGCCTTGCTGGACAAGTTTTATTCAAAGCGAACCGTCAGGGGTCCTATAAATCACCCGACCGCGTAAGGAACGCAAAATCCGGGAACATAACACCGGTATGACGGAAACTAGGGTGGCAAGAGTGGAATAAAACACCGGCATAAGGCCGAGCCTTCCACCCTTTACCAAATATATAGATGCATTAATAATATAAGAGATATTGTGATATCCCAACAAGTAAACATGTTCCAACAAGGAACAACATCTCCATGTTCCAACAAGGAGCAATCTTCAATCTTCACCGCAACTAACAACGCTATAAGAGGGCTGAGCAAAGCGGTAACATAGCCAAACAACGGTTTGCTAGGAATGGTGTCAAAGGTTAGAGGTTTGACATGGCAATTTGGGGGGCTGACAAGCAAATGGTAGGCATCGTAGCATTGGCATAGCAAAAGAGCGAGCAAACTAGCATAGCAAAGATAGAAGTGATTTCGAGGGTATGATCATCTTGCCTGAAATCCCGCAAGGAAGAAGAACGAGTCCATGAAGAAGACAAACGGGCGAAGTCGAACAAATCCTCACAACTCCGGAACGAAACCGAAGCTAACGAGAGAAGCAAACCGAAAGAAACAAACAACATAGTAAACAACCATCACATAAACATGGCATGATGCGCAAACAAGTATGATGCATGTCCGTTTAATGAGGCATGGCATGGCAAAGTGCAACAAACAATACTACAAGTTAAGTGGAGCTCAATATGCAACGAAGTTGCATATTGACAAAACACCACATCAATTATTTAGTTTGATCTCGTTATAAGCTACTCATCAATATTAAATGTTATTAAACATGGCAAGGGATGAGGCATAATTAAACTAACAATGTAGGCAAGTTTAAATGAGGCCGGAACAACAAACAACACTTCCGGAAAATCCCCATGTTATTTAGCAAATTAATGCAACAACAATTTTAAACATTTAAATGTTGTTATCATGATGCGGATGACATATGAAAGTTTATACAATTTTTAAGAAAATGTTGACATGAGCATGATACGAGGCATTTGGTCACCATGGCGGAACAAAAAGGGTGCCACGGCGGCGAAACGAAAAGGGTGCCACGGCGGCGAAAAAGAAATGGTGCCACAGCAACATATCCGAAAATGATGCCACGGCAACATATCGGTTCCGGTAGCTCACGGAGATACCGGTGCAAAAGGAAGTGAGTGTGAGCGAGTCGTGCAAGATGGTGGGGTGATCTCGGATTCCGGGTGTCCCACATAATGGTGGCATGGCAAGAGAGGAACGTGCAAGGAACAATTCGGACACGGTCCAAACATAGGGTGCATCTCAGACAACAAAGCATTCGTTCCACGGCGGTCGTCTCGGGGTTATACCTTCGAAGCGTGCATTCTCGGAGCGGTTCGAGTCGTCGAGGGAAGTAGTGGTTCACGTGATGGTAGTGGTACACGGTCGTTGTGGAAGTAGTTGTACACATTGTCTTGTCGAATCCACCATCTTCGGGGCGACGGTAGTGGTTCACGGACGTCGTGGAAGTAGTCGTGCTCGGCGTAGATGTTCGGGTCCGGCGAGGAACTTGATGACCACGGGGTCGACGGTAGAGGAGGTAGTGGTACACGAGGAGGTAGTCGAACTTGACGGTTCCGTTACACGGGTCTTCGGCGATGGTAGATGTTCACGTTCGTTAGACGTTCGAGCCATCGGTAGCGGTACTTGATGAATCCCGGAACGGACTTGGCGTCTTCGTGCGTAGGGGTACTTGGCGTGTCCGGAGACGACGGTAGAGGTACTTGACGTGTCCCATGTAGTCGTACACTTGTCGTAGAGGAACTTGACGCATCTACGTGTGTAGTCGTACTCGGCGTTACATGTAGTCGAACTTGACGTATCCGGTGCTCCCGGCGTCGTGGTACTTGTCGAAATCCACATCCGATGTAGTTGTACATTTTGAAGAGGAACTTGGCGCGGCCCAAATCTGCGCACCGGAGCTAGGCGCCGAGCGAGCCAACACGAGGCAGGGCGCGGTCCTCATCTTTTCAGAAGCGAGCTGCGATGGCGAGAACTTGTAAGTCGGCGCGCGAGCGAGGAGGCCCGAACTGTGAGGTCATGGACGACGGCGAGGGAGGAGGCAGAGGAGGGGCACGCCACAGGCGACGGAGGGCCGGAGCTCGGGAGGAGAAGCAGGCGCGCGAGGGAATCGGGCGCAGGGGAGGAGATTGAGAGGGAGATGGGGATCGAGAGGATCGAGCGAAGCCCTTCCTGGCAGCGGGCGTGCGGAGCGACGGAAGGAGGCGGTGACGGACGCGGGCGGCAGCTCCTGGAGGCTGGCGGCGCTTGGGAATCGGGCGCGGGGCGACGAGGAGAATCAGGAGGAAAGCCATGGCTGGGGAGGAGCGGCGCCGGGGTGCCTGGAGGGGCGCGGCGGTGCATGGGGGTCGCCGGCGGGTGAGGCGCGCGCGGGCGAGGACGCGAGGCCGGGTCTGTGGCAGCGCTGGCCGGAGGAGGACGAGCGAGGGATCGAGGGAGAGAAAGTGGATCGGGAGAGGGGTAGCGGCGCTGGAGGAGGACGAGGGAGAGATGGAGCGCAGAGGAGGGTTCGCTAGGGTTAGAAGGCAGGGGTAGGTGGGCCGACTTGGGGATGGATGGGCCGGTTTGGGCTGGCGCGGGAGGTTTGGGAGGCCCAGGCTGCTGGGCTCCTCTATCTCTCGCTCAAAAGAAAGAAAAAAAACAAAACAGAGATAAGAAATAAAATAAAAGAAAGAGAGGGTTAGGGAAAAAATTTGGACATGGGGATAATTTCCCTGGACTCACAGAAATATGCTCGATCCAAGAAAAATGAAGTGGCAAGATTGAAAGATTTAAATTCAAATTCATTTGAATTTAATTCAAATGATTTGAACTAGGACGGGTTTGAGAAGTGTCCAAAAATGTTGAGAAATTAGGAGGAGCCTCGATAAATGGGAAAAGAAATATTGGCAAAGTTTGGGGACCAAACTTGAAGTAGAAAGGGCATGGGAATTTTGCAAGTGTGTTAGGGTGAATTCCAAAAATGGAATATTTTATAATAGCTCCACTAATATCGGGAGGATATATTATAAAGAGAAATCACCATTGTGAATTCCCTCGATTTAAATAGATCAAAAGATCTATGCAATTTATTTAGATGATTTGCAAAAGATTTATGAGATGATGGCATGATGACATGATGCAATGCAAGAGATGGCATGATGAATGGACAAACAAAACAAAATCACACAACGAATCTCGGAAACCCTGGAAGGCATCTGAAGCTCCGGTCTTGGGGCGTTACAGCATCCTAGTCAAATTTGTTACTGTAGACTTTACGAATGACAAAAGAGTCCTGGGTCAGATAGGCCTCGTTGTAGGCAACCCCTTCGACCTCCAGAAGAATCGGTCAGCCCCTCCGTTGTCCAAATTTTCAATGTCGACTCTGGTATAGGAGCCATGGTTCATCCTTCGTATGGTAAACTGGAGAAACCTCATCACATGTTTCATCGTCATGCATGGCAGTGGAATGTACTAGATATAGACCACATCCACTATGCTGCAATGGATGACTACCTTTGTTTCAATATCTACAAGGGTTGGATGAAGAGCAAGAGCCAAGTGTGCGGTTCAAGCAAAGAAGTATCGGCCAAGAGGAAGAGGGACAAGGACAAAGTTGAGGACGTGGACGAGGACTCCGAGTAAGGTGGCAGTGTCGTTGCTCATGGTGGTTCTAATGCAGTGTCTACCAGATTAGTTGCATAGTTAATTTCAGGTGTGCTTAGTTTAATTTGAGGGGTGTGTTGTGCTGAGCCCCCAGCAGAACTATGTTATATTTCTTCTCATTACTTTAACTCTTAAGTACGTACATATTAGTATTTCTTACATTTCATCTTTTAGTTGGTATAGTACTACCACTCGTTTCTTCACATTATATACGTACAATATATATGGCCAACATCATATAGCCAGCAGTTTAGTTGTCAAAGAATTTCAGTGGTGCTTAGTTTTGTCAAAGAATTCGTGGTGCTTAGTTTTATTTGAGGGTGGGTTGTCTTGGACACCATTATTGTGACTAGCCTTTTTAATAGTACTATATGCATAATTTGGCAACGAGCGCTCTCTATATATAGCACCTTTTTTTTAATTTCAAGTTTTGCTCCATGGCGCAATCCATCGATACTACTACTGTACAAAAGTATACATATTTAAAAGGCTAGAGGGTGGGGCAGTCTAGCTTGGTCAGTTTCACGAGAGGCGAGGGCCTTTGTGATTTGATGACTTATTACTGCTGGAAGGCGGGGCCTTGTGATTTGACTGCTCATATAAATGTGCCGACGACCTGAGGAGGAGCAAACAACCGTGCGGTATACTCAAGTTTTCCACTGGAGTAGTACTACGACGGAGGAGCACGAAACACGACAGCCCAGTGCCATATGGCAATAAAAAATGATCTAATTTGCTAGTAATCTCATTGTTAGCATTGTTTTATTCATGCCTCGCAGAGAACATGACATGTGCGGCGAAACACCCGAAGCAAAAGATGAAACACAGGAGCAAAAGAAGAAGGAAGATTATCACCCGAAATGATCTAATTTGTCGCGGAGTCGTAACTACTTCTTCATTGCCTCCACGACCTCCATCTCCTTGCGCGTATCCTCCGCCATCTTCTTCATTCTGTCCATGACGCGGGATTTCTCGACACGAGCCTTCATCATCTGTTCCATGGCCGCATTATGTACCTTGACAGCAGTCGGGTGCTCGATGCGGAGCTTCACAAATTCCTCCTTCTATTCCATGACGAGGGCCTGCAGCATCTTCATCGAGGAACTACTATTCTCATGCAGCTTCTTCCATCCAACGTTCTTCTCCTTCAACAGGTCGAGCTCGTGGCAGAGCTTCGCCTTGTCCTCCTGAAGTTGCAGGTTTTTGCCGGTCGCCTTCTTCTCCGAGACAATTCTCTTCTTCAGCAGTATCACCAAGCCGGCGGTCAACTCCCCCTGCTTATTGAGCTCAGCGGGCATGTCGTCAAGTGTCGTGGATTTGTCACGACAGATGTCCTAGTGTGAGGACTTAGTCGTGAGGCCAGTGCATCTATGTGGTAGCTTGAGAGGGGTTGATCGGGACGAGATACGCAAGGGGGATCATCACACAAAACGCGGATTTAGACAGCTTCGGGCCCCGGGAAACATCATCCGGAATCGCCCTACATGCTGTTTGTGGCTAGGTCTCATTATGCTCATGAGGGAGTCGGCGCATAAGCCGGCTCCCCCTTTGTGTCTAGCCCTAGATATTATATCTTCTTGCTTGCCCCTCTTTGGGGAGCCCTGCCCCTCCTTATATAAGTTAGAGGGGCGGGTTACATGTGGAGTCCTAGTAGGACTAGGACTAGCCTATCTTCTACTACAAGCCGGACACAAGTCCGGGTCTTGATTCCTTGTAAGGGAACTACTCCTCACACCTTTCTTCTTAAGTCCGCCCACCATCGCATGAACCGGCCTACTGGGCCTTGTGTCTTGTCGTCCGTTTGACCCGCCATCGGGGCCATCCGTGAGTCGCCAGGCTCATGAGTCATCAGACCAGTGAGTCGCCAGACTCGTAAGTCGCCAAACCTCCGGCGGGTTACCAGTGAAACGCCAAGTCCCAGTCGGGTCATCCATCCGGCTGGGTCATACCGTGGGGTATATCCCCGACATTAGCCCCCAGTTTAATTTGGATTTATCCTTGTTAAACTGATCCTGCAAAATAACTCAAGAACAAATTTGACAAGTTGTGCTCCGGGTTAAATACTCTTGTAAGCCGGCACTTGAATATCTTTAAGTCCTTGTCATTTCCTTGTTGATATAAATATGTCCATAACCTCATAGAAAAATCTTCTTTAACAGATATGCTTCAACTTTGTCAATGCGGAAAATCCAGATACTTCTTTTGAAATATCCGGGTTAACAGGCCAGCTTCAGAATCAATTTGCTGACATTGGTCTTCTTGTAGAGAAATATTGTAAGAAATAATCCACTTGAGTCGGCTTCCAAAACGCCGGCTTAAAAAATATTAGTCTTGAAATACTCATCTGACTTTCAACCGGCTTAAAGATGTAGATCTTGCCGATTTATGATTGCCAAAATTGTCGGGTTATAAACAAATGATATCGGGTCATGTAATTGTTGCTGATGCTGGGTCATAATCTTATGATGACGCCGGGTCATAAACTTTGCAGATTTCTTCAATAATAATATAATACCCGATTTGCTCAAAACTGAGGATTTGAAGTTATTCCTCCCTTATATGCATATCACCTGTAGCCCCCAAGTACCGGGTTGTTATGCTTGCAGTAACCTGGGACTTGTAATTGCCTTATGCTCATAAAACTTCAACCAGTGCAACCCCAAGGGCCGAGTCATTATGCAATAATGGGCAGGGACTTTGTAAATATTATTATGTAAACTGGAGCAGCAATGTGTAGCCCCCAAGGGCCGGCTCAGTAAGATATTACTGAGCTGGGACTTTGTATATATTTCATTGATAATAACATCATATGATGTAATCTCCACCATGGGGCTTGAACCCACATCCACAAGGTTGAGAGCTTTGTGCTTTACCAACTGAGCAATGGATCCTTCAATATAATGGATTAAGACTTGTGTACCTTGAACTATTGACAGGAGCAATTGGTAGCCCCCAAGGGCCAGCTCATTATGATGTGATGAGTCGGGTCTTCAATGAGGTGAGCAAAAAATGACTTTGCATTAGCCCCCAAGTGTCATGGTGCATGCTTGCAGCGACATGAGACTTGCATATTTGATGTAACCTCAATTTGAATAATGTAGCCCCCAAGTGCCGGGTCGTAAGCCTGCAGTGACTCGGGACTATTCCTTCCATTGTAGAATAAATCATATCCATTAATGAAATAATAGCCATTGCGCCAAAGCGACATTGAATACCTCGTCTGTTGATAAGTAAATCCGGAGTTTAAATACCCGGTAGCTCTTGGCCGATGGCGATTTAATACGCCTCCATTGTAAGCCGGAATTTTTGTAACCTGGCGGCTTATAGCCTTTGAGAAAAATCCAGAACGGATAATCATTTTGAAGCATCAACTTTGGTAATGAGCTTGAACTTAATCATTTATGTGTCATATTTCTGCAAATCCTGCAAAGAGTTTAAACAACATATGCCCTGGCGATTTAGCGTCAAAGCCAGGATGGGTCATAATATCTCATATATAACCACTGTGATATTGTATTTGTACTGCCGGTTCACATGACTTGTGTAGTAAGGGTGATAACCCAATCCTTAGAAGCCAATGCTTCCACATAGATGATGATTGTCATAAACTGGCAACTTATAGTCAAAAGTCAAGCCGAGTTAAGCATAAAACACTTATATACATTTGAGATATAATCCAAAAAAGGTCTGAAGTCAAACCCAAAATTGTTCGCAAAAAAGACTTAAAAAGTTTAAGGCTTCTGATTCATATACGATCAGAAAACCGTTCCAAAGGGGTTGAGCTAAGATTCGAATACGATCATATAGCCCCCAGTGGCTCTGGCGTTGCCGATCAAGAGGGTACCGACAGCTATGTTCTCTTTGGTTCGAATACGACCTATGTTTGAACAGGAAGCCCCCAAATGACCTTGAGAGTTGTTTTAACGACGCTGATTCGAATACGATCCACGTCGAACCCAAAAGAGGTTAAGCTATGATTCGGATACGATCAGGAAGCCCCCTAGTGAGCTTGGCATTGTGCCGATCAAGAGGGTACCGACAGCTATGTTCTCTTTGGTTCGAATACGACCTATGTTTGACCAGGAAGCCCCCAAGTGACCATATAAGTTTTAGCATTACACGGATCAAGAGGGTACCGACAGCTGTGCTCGATGAGCAGGAAGCCCCCAAGTGACCATAATAAGATAAGCAGTAAGGCAGGATACCTATGTTTGAACCGCGCATGATGGCAACAAGTTCTTTTTGGCAACCTTTAATTTTTCTTAGAACTCAAACTTGCGAGAGATTAATTCTTTTTGAACCGGAACTTTAAACCGGATTTGAAAGCTTCAAAAATTTGTGAGGGACAAATTTACCTTGAGCCGGATTTTGAACCGGATTTGAGAGCTTCAAAAATTTGTGAGGGACAAATTTACCTTGGGCCGGATTTTGAACCGGATATGAGAGCTTCAGTGCTTTGTGGGAGAAAGATGTCTATTGAACCGGATTTTAAACCAGAATCCTTATTTTGAGCCGGAAATCTTCTGATGGCTTTTCAATTTTCATCGATCTAGCAGTAATCTCCGGGGCCGCGTTATTTTTCCCTTAAATGACCCGGAGTTCTTGAATTTATTGAAACCGGCTAATTTTGCCGAGTCATACCATTGTAGCCCCCAAGTCTCAAGACGACTCGAGGAGTTGGCTTGAGATTCTCCATATTTGACCGTAGCAGAAGGTACATATCATTGGCGTTGATAGCGCGATGTAAATCCACAGAAGGTTGAGGTGACTGCGGCGGGTTATAAATGATCCCATATGAGCAGTGTCAGCAACTCGGCCAATGATTCCTTCCAACTAGCTGTTTGAAGTTAACCAAACTGTAGTGGCGGCGATTTGTGCACCTGCCCATTGAACCATCCAGTGCAGACAGCGGCTGATGATAATTTGCCTCCAACTTGTTAGAAGAAAAACCGGGCTTCCCAATAGTGACTTGCTCATACTCAACAAATAGCTTATCCAGACAAGTGCGGCCCGGTGTGTTGATATAGACCAGGCCGCGTGAGACGGACAATAAAGACGACCGCAACATCAAAGACGGCTTAGACAGATGAATCGGCCGCGGTATTGTTAAACCGGCGCGGGCGAGTCAACCACGTCATTTTGAAGTATGATGAGTCAGCCGCGGGAGCAGACACATGAATCGGCCGCGGCATTTGTAAGCCGGTGTGGATAAGCAAGTTGTCCTCCGCATTGTAAACCGGCGTGGTCATGAGAGACGGCCACGGCATTGTAATCCGGCGCGGTCGCGAGAGACGGCCACGGCGTTGTAAGCCGGCGCAGTCACGAGAAATTGCCACGGCGTTGTAAGCCGGTGCGGGAGTCGTTGAGTAATGACCACCGCCTATGCCAAAAGATGTTGGCATGCCTCCATCTCCGCGGTATAATATCACTTTTTCTCATAAATAATTGCCCTGCATAAACAATATTGCAGACCAAGGCAAAGATAAACCCTTTTTTGACAAAAATAATAGGTGCCAAGAAACTAAAATTGGACGGATATCACTTGATGTATTTTGACGACAGATGATCTGCACACACGGTGCCAGTACCAATTGATTTATCTAATGCATAATCTCCCTCTTCTGCCATAATTTTGTCTTGATGTGGACCAATATTAGCCTTTTAGCTCCATGTCACGTGTATGTAGCACCAAAATATGCCAGCGCTTTTCTTTGATAGCATTTTGAAATGTCACGCCTTCAAATTGTGTGATACGGCTCCACACATCCTTGTAGAATAGTTTATTCCAGATTGTACAGTAATTCTCCTTCATAGCATGAGAACTCATCTTTTGTAAGTGGTCTGTGTGATAACTCAATCTGAAGGTGATTTTTCAGCCAACCGGGACCTTCCTCTGACCACCAATTCTGACAGATACTAGTATATTGATCTGTTCGTTCTCTGTTTCATCGAGGGCACCTGGCTTCACTTCCATGCCCCAGAATTCCATTATGGTTGCTCAGGGAGTCAAAGGCGCGGCTGCAGCAGCAGGAACTAAAATATGTCGCGGCAAGGCCGTCTCAACGCACCGGCGGCTCAAAGGCAGGAGCTAGCACAAGTCAGCCGAGGCCGGAGCAATTGGTGGCGACCGACTGTTTATGATAGCGGAGGAGTATGACGTGGGAGCTGGCGTCTCAGCGAGGGCAGCGGGTCAACACCATACTTGTGGCCGTTCGCAAGAAGCAAAATGTGAGACCAGGCGGCTCAGGAGGCCCCGAGGAAGCAGATCGAGGCGGCAGGCCGGCAGCTTGTGAGGCGGCGGTTTGATCCAGCCGCAATGGCGACTTGGCGAGGGTAGCCCGAAACCACATCCACGGAGGCTTGGAGGACTGCTCCAGCGGCTCACAACGGGCGTGAGGCATGAGTGGTCGTTTGAGACGGCAGTAAATCCACCGAAGCGGGGCGGCTCAACGCGCCGGAGGCGAAGGCGCCCGGCGACTCAGCACGTATACTGAGGCGGCCGGTGACTTGAAGTGGTTGCGGCTGGAGCGGCGATTGGAGCACAAGGTGAACCGGCTGAGGCGGCCGGAGACTCAAGGTCGTAGCCGTGGCCGTGGGCTGCCGGCGGCGGCGAAGGCGAACCACTAGCGGGATGCAAGGTCGACAATGGGGCAGGTCAACGGAGGAGCTCGGGTCCGAGGACAAATTTGCTCCCGGGTCATGGCCCCTTTTCCCTCATCTCTGATTACTCGCACTTGGTAGTCTCGCTCAGTGGCCATAACAATTAATGAATTTACAAATTGTTGGAGCCAGTCTCATGACGTAGTTAGGATTAGATGACTGCTTCAATTTGACTTAGTCTTCGTGATAGAAAAACAGTATCGACCGATCGCTGTCATAGGGAGTAGTAGGAGCAGCAGTAATAAGATCAGATCAACTTGAGTCTTGCCTCTGTATCCCTTGGCAGATCAGGTTTTGCGTGTTTCGATCAGAATACGAACCGCAGGGCACAAGTTGAATCCACTACGGAAACTTCCATCGTCACCGCGACAGAAAAATAGCGCGCGGCACAGACGCAACCCTAAATTTTTATGCTTAATCTTGCATACGCCGCCGCTGAAAACTCCCTCAATCTTGACTGACGAATCTTTGTAGTTGACGTGAATTCTTCCGCGCCGGCTCTTGTTGATCCGGTGGGTCGTAGTTTCTCGGCCCCTAAAAGAAATCCCTTCAAGAACTCAACAACATCGTGCGCCTGGCCCCATGGTGGCGCCATTACCGTGGTTGTGTCACTACAGATGTCTGAGTGTGAGGACTTAGTCACGAGGCGCCAAGATCTATGTGGTAGTTTGAGGGGTTGATCGGGATGAGAGACGAGGGGATCATCACACAAAATGCAGATTTAGACAGACTTGGCCCCGGAAACATCATCCTAATCGCCCTACATGCCGCTTTGTGGCTACGCCTCATTATGCTCATGAGGAGTCGCCACATGCTTCCGGCCCTCCTTTATGTCTAGCCCTAGATATTGTATCTTCTTGCTTGCCCTCTTTGAGCCCTGCCCCTCCTTATATAAGTTAGAGGGGCGGGTTACATGTGGAGTCCTAGTACGACTAGGACTAGCCTATCTTCTACTACAAGCCGGATACAAGTCCGGGTCTTGATTCCTTGTAAGGGAAATATTCCTCACACCTTTCTTCTTAAGTCGGCCCACCACCGCATGAACCGGCCTATTGGGCCTTGGGCCTTGTCGTCCATTTGACCCGCCGTCGGGGCCATCCGTGAGTCGCTAGGCTCGTGAGTCTTCAGACCAGTGAGCCGCCAGACTCGTAAGTCGCCAAACCTCCGGCGAGTTACCAGTGAAACGCCAAGTCCCAGCCGGGTCATCCATCCGGCCGGGTCATACCGCAGGGTATATCCTCGACATCAAGGATCTCCTTCAGCAGCTCCACCAAGCCTTGGATGAACTCCTTCTCCTTATTGAGGTGCTTATTTAGCTGATTGGGCATGCCGTCGAGGGATAACGACTCCAGTGCCGCCGGCTCGGCATGTTCGCCTCCACGGCTAGGGCGCTCTTGGGAGCCATCGCCTGCCCGTGAGAGATCTTTCGAGGTCTCTGCGTGGCGGCGAGCCCTCTCTTTTTTCCGCAGCCTTGGTTGCCGCTCCCTTGTTACGAGTAGTTCTCGACCTAGAGCTCTGCTCACCGGCCATGGCAAGGACGGACGAAGAAGGAGCACTTACGAGGATGAAAGGTAGAGCAATTTTCGGTTAGGTAGTTCCCATTTTTATAACCTAAGTACTAGCACTAGTACTAATACCTACATAGTGGGAACACGTTCAGATTTGGTACGTACTAGTAGGTGTGAGCAGGCTTTCGAATGGGATGGGAACAAGGTAAAGATTAATTGATGATTTTGGTTTCGAGGCCCGAAATGGCTCCCGATGAGTTTAGTGGAACGTAAATTTCAAGTAGACTAGACTGCTCAAATGCGTAAATATTGTAAATATTATGTTACTGTCAAAAATTGGCACAAAATACGAAGGAGACCAATGGAAGTACTACTAGCAACCCATGATTTAACTACTCGCATGCGCGCAGTGGAGTAGTAATGTCTTTCTTCCGCCCTCACGTCCACTCAATTTGCATGCACTGTATTAATTAACCATCAATGAAGTGAACGACTTTACACGCGTCAAATTATCACATGGGGTGGATCTTGGTACAAAATTTCATCCGCTTGTGTACCACGTGTGCGTGCAAGGGAATGAGTGCGTGCGTGGCGTGGGTGCACATCTTCGCTTCGTGCATGTACCGACAGTATGGCTCAGGGAGGACGAGTACATTCTTCTGGAACCAGAAGCACGTCAATGTGATCAATCCACACAAGGAGGTCACGACAACGCCTCCACATGTGCCATGTGGCTTCATGAACTGTAAGAGAGACACTGTGTAGCGTGCCATTGGAATTCTAATTTACGAGTTTTTCACATACTCGAAGTACTAGTAAGGCGCACGTGCATTGCACGCATCAGATTTTGCAACCAAATTATGAATAAATGCGGCAAGTTCCCCTAAAAAGCATGTAAGCTCTGAGTCATATATGCATGATGTAGACCTTCGTTAATTCTTATAGTTCATCTCATTCAAAATCAAATAGTTTTTATAAAAAAGCGAGGGCCTTTTAGATTCGTAGGATTTCCAAAAGGCGGGAATAGGAAAAACATGGGATTATAGTGGAATGTCGTCTTAAATCCTACAGGATTGTACGAGTGTTTGATTGTGCATAGAAAAAACGCAGAATTCTTTCAAAGAGGTTTGAGTGGATGGGATGTTTCCTATGAAATCTAGTGCAAATAAATCATATGGAAAAATTCCTATGGTTTACAATCCTACGAATCAAACAACCAAGATAGGAAAAATTCCTAAGGATTAGAATCCTCCAAAATGAAGGAAATATGCCCTAGAGGCAATAATAAAGTTATTATTTATTTCCTCATATCATGATAAATGTTTATTATTCATGCTAGAATTGTATTAACCAGAAACATGATACATGTGTGAATACATAGACAAACATAACGTCACTAGTATGCCTCTACTTGACTAGCTCATTAATCAAAGATGGTTATGTTTCCTAACCATAGACATGTGTTGTCATTTGATTAATGGGATCACATCATTAGGAGAATGATGTGATTGACATGACCCATTCCGTTAGCCTAGCACTTGATCGCTTAGTATATTGCTATTGCTTTCTTCATGACTTACACATGTTCCTCAGAACTATGAGATTATGCAACTCCGCTTACGGAGGAACACTTTGGTACTACCAAACGTCACAACGAATCGAGTGATTATAAAGGAGTACTACAGGTGTCTCCAAGGTACATGTTGAGTTGGCATATTTCGAGATTAGGTTTTGTCACTCCGATTGTCGGAGAGGTATCTCAGGGCCCTCTCGGTAATGCACATCACTATAAAGCCTTGCAAGCAATGTGACCAATGAGTTGGTACGGAATGATGCATTACATAACGAGTAAAGAGACTTGCCGATAACGAGATTGAACTAGGTATTGGATACCGACGATCGAATCTCGGGCAAGTAACATACCGATGACAAAGGGAACAATGTATGTTGTTATGCGGTGTGACCGATAAAGATCTTCGTAGAATATGTAGGAACCAATATGGGCATCCAGGTTCCGCTATTGGTTATTGACCGAGAATAGTTCTAGGTCATGTCTACATAGTTCTCGAACCCGTAGGGTCCGCACGCTTAATGTTACGATGATGGTTTTATTATGAGTTTATAAGTTTTGATGTAACGAAGTTTGTTCCGAGTCTCGGATGTGATCACGGACATGACGAGGAGTCTCGAAATGGTCGAGACATAAAGATTGATATATTGACGACTATATTCGACACCGAAGTGTTCCGACATTTTGGAGAAAACCGGAGTGCCTGAGGGTTACCGAACCCCCCGGGAGAGTTAATGGGCCACATGGGCCTTGGTGGGAAGAGAGAGGCGGCAGGGGTGGGCGCGCGCCTCTCCCCTCCTCGTCCGACTGACTAGGAGGGGCGCCCCTCTCCCCTTCCTTCCCCCTCCTAGTAGGAGTAGGAAAGGAGGAGTCCTACTCCTACTAGGAGGAGGACTCCTCCTCCTGGCGCCCGCCCCTTGGGCCGGCCGGCCTCCCCCCTTGCTCCTTTATATACGGGGGCGGGGGGGCACCCCATAGACACACAAGTTGATCTACGGATCGTTCCTTAGCCGTGTGCGGTGCCCCCTCCACCATATTCCACCTCGGTCATGTCGTCATGAGTTTAGGCGAAGCCTGCGCCGTAGAGCATCATCATCGCCACCACGCCGTCGGCCGACTTGTGGAACTCATCCCCGGCTTTGCCGGATCGGAGCCCGGGATCGCCATCGAGTTGAATGTGTGCTGAACTCGGAGGTGTCGTGCGCTCGGTGCTTGGATCGGTCGGATCGTGAAGACGACGACTACATCAACCGCTGTGTTAACGCTCACCGACGTTCTACGAGGGTACATGGACAACACTCTCCTCTCGCTATGCCATCACCATGATCTTGCATGTGCGAGGAATTTTTTGAAATTACTACGCTCCCCAACAAAGGGCATCCGAGCCTAGGTTTGATGTGTTGATGTTATATGCACAAGTAGAACACAAGTGAGTTTTGGGCGATACAAGTCACACTACTTACCAAAGATGTCATACTTTGGTTTGGCGGTATTGTGAGATGAAGCGCCCGACCGACATTACGCGTGACGCTTACGTGAGACTGGTTTCACTGCTACGAGCACTCGTGCTTAAAGGTGGCTGGCGGGTGTCTGCTCTCTCACTTTAGCCGATCGAGGTGGCTCGCCCGGTCCTTGCGAAGGTTAAAACAGCACTAACTTGACGAACTATCGCTGTGGTTTTGATGCGAGGTAAGAACGGTTCTTGCTAAGCCCGTAGCAGCCACGTAAAATTTGCAACAACAAAGTAGAGGACGCCTAACTTGTTTTTGCAGGGCATGTTGTGATGTGATATGGTCAAGACGTGATGCTATATTTTATTGTATGAGATGATCATGTTTTGTAACCGGTTATCGGCAATCGGCAGAGCCATATGGTTGTCGCTTATTGTATGAAATGCAACGCTTACATAATTGCTTTACTTTATCACTAAGCGCTAGCGATAGTCGTAGAAGCAATAGATGGCGTAAATGACAAAGATGCTACGATGGAGATCAAGGTGTCGCGCCGGTGACGATGGTGATCACGACGGTGCTTCGAAGATGGAGATCACAAGCACAAGATGATGATGGCCATATCATATCACTTATATTGATTGTGTGTGATGTTTATCCTATGCATCTTATCTTGCTTTGATTGACGGTAGCATTTTAAGATGATATCTCACTAATAATCAAGAAGTGTTCGCCCTGAGTATGCACCGTTGCGAAAGTTCTTCGTGCTGAGACACCACGTGATGATCGGGTGTGATAGGCTCTAAGTTCAAATACAACGGGTGCAAAACAGTTGCACACGCGGAATACTCAGTCATACTTGACGAGCCTAGCATATACAGATATGACCTCGAACACGGAGACCGAAGGTCAAACGTGAATCATATAGTAGATATGATCAACATAGTGATGTTCACCATTGAAACTACTCCATCTCACGTGATGATCGGACATGGTTTAGTTGATTTGGATCACGTGATCACTTAGATGACTAGAGAGATGTCTGCCTAAGTGGGAGTTCTTAAGTAATATGATTAATTGAACTTAAATTTATCATGAACTTAGTACCGATAGTATTTTGCTTGTCTATGTTTGTTTGTAGATAGATGGCTCGTCTTTGTTGTTCCGTTGAATTTTAATGCGTTCCTTGAGAAAGCAAAATTGAAAGATGATGGTAGCAATTACACGGATCGGGTCCGAACTCGAGGATTATCCTCATTGTCGCACGTAAAAGTTACGCCCCGAAGCACCGCTGGGTGCCGTGCCTCTCGCTAATGCAATCGACGACATTAAGAACGTCTCGCGAGCAAAGCCGATGACTACTCGATAGTTCAAGTGCCATGCTTTACGGCTTAGAACCGGTCTTCAACGACATTTTGAACGCTCATGGAGCGTATGAGATGTTCCAGAGTTGAAGTTAATATTTCAAGCAAATGCCCGGATTGAGAGATATGAAGTCTCCAACAAGTTCTATAGCTGCAAGATGGAAGAGAATAGTTACACAAGGAACACATACTCAAAATGTCTGGGTATAATAATCACTTGATTCAAGTGGGAGTTAATCTTCCGATGATAGTGTCATTGATAGAATTCTTCAATCATCGCCACCAAGCTACAAGAGCTTCGTGATGAACTATAATATGCAAGGGATGAACAAGACTATTCCCAAGCTCTTCGCAATGCTAAAAGCAGGAGGTAGAAATCAAGAAGGAGCATCAAGTGTTGATGGTTAACAAGACCACCAGCCAAGAAAAGGGCAAAGGGAAGAAGAAGGAACTTCAAGAAGAACAGAAACAAGTTGTCGCTCAAGAGAAGAAACCCAAGTCCGGACCTAAGCCTGAAACCGAGTGCTTCTACTACAAGCGATCGACATCGAAGTTTAAACCGCCCCAAGTATTTGGCGGATAAGAAGGATGGCAAAGTGAACAAAGGTATATGTGATATACATGTTATTGATGTGTACCTTACTAATGGTCGCAGAGTACCGGGTATTTGATATCGGTTCTTGCTAATATTTGCAACTCAAACAGGACTACGGATTAAGCAAAGATTGGCTAAGGACGAGGTGACGATGCGCGTGGGAAATGGTTCCAAAGTCGATATAATCGCGGTCGGCACGCTACCTCTACATCTACCATCGGGATTAGTTTTAGACCTAAATAATTGTTATTTGGTGCCAGCGTTGAGCATGAACATTATATCTGGATCTTGTTTGATGCGAGACGGTTATTCATTTAAATCAAAGAATAATGGTTGTTCTATTTATATGAGTAATATCTTTTATGGTCATGCACCCTTGAAGAGTGGTCTATTTTTATTGAATCTCGATAATAGTGATACACATATTCATAGTGTTGAAACCAAAAGATGCAAAGTTGATAACGATAGTGCAACTTATTTGTGGCACTGCCGTTTAGGTCATATCGGTGTAAAGCGCATGAAGAAACTCCATACTGATGGGCTTTTGGAATCACTTGATTATGAATCACTTGGTACTTGCGAACCGTGCCTCATGGGCAAGATGACTAAAACGCCGTTCTCCTAACTATGGAGCGAAAGCAACCGATTTGTTGGAAATCATACATACCGATGTTTGTGGTCCAATGAATGTTGAGGCTTGCGGCGGTATCGTTATTTTCTCACCTTCACAGATGATATGAGCAGATATGGGTATATCTACTTAATGAAACACAAGTCCAAACATTTGAAAAGTTCAAAGAATTTCAGAGTGAAGTGGAAAATCATCGTAACAAGAAAATAAAGTTTCTACGATCTGATCATGGAGGAGAATATTTGAGTTACGAGTTTGGTCTACACTTGAAACAATGCGGAATAGTTCGCAACTCACGCCACCCGGAACACCACAACGAAATGGTGTGTCCGAACGTCGTAATCGTACTTTACTAGATATAGTGCGATCTATGATATCTCTTACTGATTTACCGCTATCGTTTTGGGGTTATGCTTTAGAGACGGCCGCATTCACGTTAAATAGGGCACCATCAAAATCCATTGAGACGACACCTTATGAACTGTGGTTTGGCAAGAAACCAAAGTTGTCGTTTCTTAAAGTTTGGGGCTGCGATGCTTATGTGAAGAAACTTCAACCAGATAAGCTCGAACCCAAATCGGAGAAATATGTCTTATAGGATACCCAAAAGAGACTATTGGGTACACCTTCTATCACAGATCTGAGGGCAAGATTTTCGTTGCTAAAATCGGATCCTTTCTAGAGAAGGAGTTTCTCTCGAAAGAAGTGAGTGGGAGGAAAGTAGAACTTGATGAGATAATCAGATCTGCTCCCTTATTGAAAGTAGTTCATCACAAGAACCGATTCTGTGACAACTACACCAATTAGTGAGGAAGCTAATGATATTGATCATGAAACTTCAGATCAAGTTTCTCTCAACCTCGAGGGTCTACCAGAGTAAGATGCGCACAGTGGTACGGTAATCCTGCTCGAAGTCATGTTACTTGACCATGATGAACCTACAAACTATGAGAAAGCGATGATGAGCCCAGATTCGCAAAATGGCTAGAGGCCATGAAATCTGAGATGGGATCCATGTATGAAAACAAAGTATGGACTTTGGTTGACTTGCCCGATGATCGGCAAGCCATTGAGAATAAATGGATCTTTAAGAAGAAGACTGACGTTGATGGTAATGTAACTGTCTATAAAGCTCGACTTGTTGCGAAAGGTTTTCGACAAGTTTAAGGGGTTGACTACGATGAGACTTTCTCACCCGTAGCGATGCTTAAGTCTGTCCGGATCATGTTAGCTATTGCTGCATTTCATGATTATGAAATTTGGCAAATGGATGTTAAAACTGCATTCTTGAATGGATTTTTGGAAGAAGAGTTGTATATGATGCAGCCAGAAGGTTTTGTTGATCCAAAAGGTGCTAACAAAGTGTGCAAGCTCCAGTGATCCATTTATGGACTGGTGCAAGCATCTCGAAGTTGGAATAAACGCTTTGATAGTGTGATCAAAGATATGGTTTTATACTGCACTTTTGGAGAAGCTCAGATTTACAAGAAAGTGAGTGGGAGCTCAGAAGCATTTCGATATTATATGTAGATGACATATTATTAATTGGAAATGATATAGAATTTCTGGATAACATAAAGGGATACTTGAATAAAAGTTTTTCAATGAAAGACCTCGGTGAAGCTGCTTACATATTGGGCATCAAGATTTATAGAGATAGATCAAGACGGTTAATAGGACTTTCACAAAGCACATACCTTGATAAAATTTTGAAAAAGTTCAAAATGGATCAGGCAAAGAAAGGGTTCTTGCCCGTGCTTCAAGGTGTGAAGTTGAGTCAAACTCAATGTCCGACCACAGCAGAAGATAGAGAGAAAATGAAAGATGTTCCCTATGCTTCAGCCATAGGCTCTATCATGTATGCAATGTTGTGTACCAGACCTGACGTATACTTAGCACTAAGCTTGGCAGGAAGGTACCAAAGAAATCCAGGAGTGGATCACTGGAAAGCGGTCAAGAACATCCTGAAATACCTGAAAAGGACTAAGGATATGTTTCTCATATATGGAGGTGACAAAGAGCTAGTCGTAAATGGTTATGTTGATGCAAGCTTTGACACTGATCTGGACGATTCTAAATCGCAAACCGGATACGTAGTTTTATTAAACGGTGGAGCTGTAAGTTGGTGCAGTTCTAAACAAAGCATCGAGGCGGGATCTACATGTGAAGCGGAGTACATAGCTGCTTCTGAAGCAGCAAATGAAGGAGTCTGGATGAAGGAGTTCATTTCTGAGTGCATCGGCACCAATGAAGATCTTCTGTGACAATACTGGTGCAATTGCCTTGGCAAAGGAATCCAGATTTCACAAGAGGACCAAGCACATCAAGAGATGCTTCAATTCCATTCGGGACCAAGTCCAAGTGGGAGACATAGAGATTTGCAAGATACATACGAATCTGAATTTTGCAGATCCGTTGACTAAGCCTCTCTCACGAGCAAAACATGATCAGCACCAAGACTCCATGGGTGTTAGAATCATTACTATGTAATCTAGATTATTGACTGTAGTGCAAGTGGGAGACTGAAGGAAATATGTCCTAGAGGCAATAATAAAGTTATTATTTATTTCCTCATATCATGATAAATGTTTATTATTCATGCTAGAATTGTATTAACCGGAAACATGATACATGTGTGAATACATAGACAAACATAACGTCACTAGTATGCCTCTACTTGACTAGCTCATTAATCAAAGATGGTTATGTTTCCTAACCATAGACATGTGTTGTCATTTGATTAATAGGATCACATCATTAGGAGAATGATGTGATTGACATGACCCATTCCGTTAGCCTAGCACTTGATCGTTTAGTATATTGCTATTGGTTTCTTCATGACTTATACATGTTCCTGTAACTATGAGATTATGCAACTCCCGTTTACCGGAGGAACACTTTGGGTACTACCAAACGTCACAACGTAACTGGGTGATTATAAAGGAGTACTACAGGTGTCTCCGAAAGTACATGTTGAGTTGGCATATTTCGAGATTAGGTTTTGTCACTCCGATTGTCGGAGAGGTATCTCTGGGCCCTCTCGGTAATGCACATCACTATAAATCCTTGCAAGCAATGTGACCAATGAGTTGGTTACGGAATGATGCATTACGTAACGAGTAAATAGACTTGCCGGTAACGAGATTGAACTAGGCATTGGATACCGACGATCGAATCTCGGGCAAGTAACATACTGATGACAAAGGGAACAACATATGTTATTATATATGCGGTTTGACCGATAAAGATCTTCGTAGAATATGTAGGAACCAATATGGGCATCTAGGTTCCTCTATTGGTTATTGACCGAGAATAGTTCTAGGTCATGTCTACATAGTTCTCGAACCCGTAGGGTCCGCACGCTTAATGTTACGATGATGCTTTATTATCGCTTTATAAGTTTTGATGTACCAAAGTTTGTTCGAGTCCCGATGTGATCACGGACATGACGAGGAGTCTCAAATGGTCGAGACATAAAGATTGATATATTGACGACTATATTCGACATCGGAAGTGTTCCGGACGCTTTCGGAGAAAACCGGAGTGCCGAGGGTTACTGAACCCCCGGGAGAGTTAATGGGCCACATGGGCCTTGGTGGGAAGAGAGAGGGCGGCTGGGTGGGCTCCACGCCTCTCCCTCTGGTCCGAATGGACTAGGAGGGGGCGCCTCTTCCTTCCCCTCTCCCCTTCCTTCCCCTCCTAGTAGGAGTAGGAAAGGAGGAGTCCTGCTCCTACTAGGAGGAGGACTCCTCCTCTGGCGCGCCTCTCTTGGGCCGGCCGGCCTCCCCTGCTCCTTTATATATCATCGGGGGGGCACCCCATAGACACACAAGTTGATCTACGGATCGCTCCTTAGCCGTGTGTGGTGCCCCCCTCCACCATATTCCACCTCGGTCATATCGTCGCGGAGTTTAGGCGAAGCCCTGCGCCGATAGAGCATCATCATCGTCACCATGCCGTCGTGCTGACAGAACTCATCCCTGAAGCTTTGCTGGATCGGAGCCCGGGGATCGTCATCGAGCTGAACATGCGCTGAACTCGGAGGTGCCGTATGTTCGATGCTTGGATCGGTCGGATCGTGAAGACGTACAACTACATCAACCGCATTGTGCTAACGCTTCCGCTTATGGTCTACGAAGGTACGTGGACAACACTCTCCCCTCTTGTTGCTATGCCATCACCATGATCTTGCGTGTGTGTAGGATTTTTTTTGAAATTACTACGTTCCCCAACGCAAAATTCGTTTGAGAATCCTTTGAATCAAAGAAGCCCTTAATCTATTTTATGATTCATGGAATTTGTGCGTTGTAAAGCATAAAGTAAAAACAAATAATGGCAATTCAACTAGAAAAAAAGTTTGGGCAGTTATGATACGAAAGATTCTAGAACAAAGGAGAACCACTGTTGTTTTGAGGTTTGTGCATTATGCTTAAGTTCAACCATGGAGTCTGCTAGATTGTACGTGTGGCAAAATCCGGTGGGGGCTAGAAGATGGTGCGAGGGGCCGAGTGGAGGGAGACTATGAAGGAGTGCACAAGTGCGAGATCGATATTTAGAGAGAGGGGGTGAGAACGTGCGCTGTTGCGCGCAGTGGCGGAGCCATGAAAAATAAATGAGCTAGGGGGCCAAGCATTGCTAATCCTTTACGAGGAGGGTGAATTCATGAACTTAAACCATTTTTAGCAGCAATTGTCTAATGATCACATTCATATTAGCCTCGATATATGTGGGTGTATCGAGAGATGAAGCGGAAGGCATGGATGATGAGAGGGGGACGTTGGATATATAATTAATGTGGGTGTATTAGCTATATATGTTAAGTCCTATATAGAGAGGTATAGATTGATCGATGTGGACGTGGGAAAAAGGATGAGACCTCACTGGATATATCGATTGATCGGTTTGTGTGGAAAACTTGAAAGACCTAGCTATATACACACAGACATAAAGGAACATCGATCGTTGCGCATGCATGCATGAGAGATAAAGAATGCCCGATATGATGGAGAGGGGGATGTGTGTGGGTGTGTGCCTTCATGGGAGACCGACCTGAAGAAAAATATTGCATGTGTGCGATGGATAATGCCGACTGGTAGTGTGTGTGCATGCATGCACGAGAGAAAGTTAGTGGTATAATTATAAAGAGAAGACGACTGTGTGGGTGTAAAATACTAGGTGAGGTCATAATCAATGTAAAGTTGTTCAAATATTTGAATAAGAGATCCTGATGTTTGAAACCCATACATGCATGAATATAACGGAGGTCTACACGTGTGGTTTGGAAACGAGCATGTTGTAATGTATACACATTGAACAAGGTCAGACTGATTTGAATTTGAGATAACGATGGCAGACATTGTTTGGCCACGTCGCATCCGTGCATGGACACACTATTCTAATTGGAGATGATGGGTGGCTTTCGCATCACATATCTATATCTATATCCATATATATATATTATATATTATATTTTTTTATATTGTGTGCAGGTAACTTTAACTTTGAAAGATGGTCGTTCGATGAGGCGAACCCGATGGTCCAGAGATGGCAAATTTGAGCACTACTGGCCGTTGGATATCATCTAGATTCCACTAGATTTCGCCACATGTATAATCTAGAAGACACCATGGATGAACTTAATCATAATGCACAAACATCAAAACACAAGCACTTCTTCTTTGTTCTAGAATCTTCCATATCAGAATTGCCCAAATGTTTTTCTACATGATTCGCCATTATTTGTTTTTACTTTATGTCTTACAATGCACAATTCCATGAATCTTAAAATAGATTGGCTTTCTTATAAAAACTAGATGATTTTGAATGAAATGAACTATAAGAATTAAACAAACATCTACATCATGCATATATGACTCAAAAGTTTACATGCTATAATGTGGTATTTATTCATAATTTGGTTGCCAAATCTCATGCGTGCAATGCACGTGTACCTTACTCTAGTCTAAATGGTGTGTGTGTGTGTGTGTTGTTCGTGGTGAGGTGCAAATTATCTTTTTTTTGGGTACACGTTAAGCTTGTTCTCCCGAAATTTCAAGCCGCGCCTTGTTATGCCGAAATTTCAAGCTAGCGTCTCTGTCTATCGTGCTGCAAAACTCCCGCCTCTTCAACCCGCGCCTTGTTAGCCCGAAATATTTAAGATATATCTTTGTCTCGTTGTGCTCCGACAACTCCCTCCATCTCAACCCACGCCTTGGTATTCCAAAATTAGAACGTGCGTGGAAACTCCCACCTCCTATGAAATCCCGACACATGAAATGCCCGTGGTACCCCTGAACCGAAAGAACCGCCTCAAATCAGTGGTGGTACTTTCGTAACTTACCCCACATTTCGGGCAAGCGCGTCCCTAAGCCATGGTTCCCCACTCACATCCCATCCACCCACCCATTCATACACCGAGGCCGCGAAAACCTGCGACAAAGCCCCACACCCTCCTCCGTATGCCACCCAGCTGGAGCCTCTTCCCCGATGACGTCGTCCACAGCAACACCTCGACGTCCCTCATCCACCGTACCGGATGAGGATCCGTCGTCGATCTCGTCGTCCGGCCAGTTCAGCCACCCCGTCCTCCACCTCCAAGGAGCTGCCCCGATGTTCCCCTCATCTTTCGCGCCACCTCCATTCCAACACCATCATCTTCACCTGCACCACCGGAAGAGCATCATCATCACTGTTTCCTCGGATGAAGCTGCGGCCTAATCGGTGCCACCAAAGAGGTTGTACACTAATCGCCACATTTTCTTCTTGATTCGATCTCATGGTGCTGCCAGCGCTCGGTCCCGAGCCGACACGGCGCGGCTCCATCCACGGCGGCATCGCCGGCCACTTCCTCCACGGCGTCGCTCCCTCGGCGGCGATGTCCACATTAGTAGGAGCTGCTGCTGCATTAGCTCTCACTCGCGCTACTGCTCTGCTCTTGCTCTTGGTCCCCTGCCTGGTCTGCTCTTGCTATTGCTCTTGCTCGCGCTGCTGCTCTCGCTCTTGCTCTTGCTTGCGATGCTGCTCCGATTTAGCTACACTTCAGTCGACTAAATTGACTTTTGGGTTAGTCGATTTTCAGGGGGTGGGGGGCTCACCGGAGTGAAGGAAGAACCAGCCGCAGCAGGGAGGGAGCTCGCCGGAGAGGTACCCCACTATCTATCTTAGGGTTCAGGGTGGGGCGGTGGTCGCCGGCAGTGGTGCGGTGGTGGCGTGGGGAACACCGGAGAAAAAGCTCGGCACTGGGGGGCCTAGAGGGATGCCTGGGCGGCGGCCGACCGACGGTGGGGAGTGTTTTTGGGGCGGGCGAGGCGGCACACACGCCGCGGTGGCGGGGCTGCTGTTTGGCGGTGGTGGTCAAGCGGCTCGTGGGTGGAGGTTGAAGATGACCTGCAGCCCTTGATTTCAGATCCAACGGCTGCAAAATCGACCGACCAGAGATGAAAAAGTCACGATCGACGTAGCCTCACCTTGCTAGTGCATTCAGTTTCGACAGTAAAATTCAGTTTTGACAGCAAAATTCAGTTTCGACAGTTAAGTTCAGTTTCAACCTTAAATTCAGTTTCGACAGTTAAGTTCAGAGATGAGTGGCTGATGTATTTCACAGCTAGCACTTTGTGGTTATGTATTTTACGTCATGTATTGGAGATGCTATTAGAATTCCACTCAGGTTAACATTGTCTCTCTTGTCCTGCTTCAGCCTCAGCGTCGTACAACTCACCGGAGCTGCTCCAACAACGAAACCCTCCATCACAGAGAGCAGTACCTCGGGCTCCATCTCTAGATGCCTAAGATCTTATTCCCCTCCTCCGACAGCCAAGTCAGCCGGAGCCTCCTCACCGGCCAACCCAATCACGCTGAGATCGACATGGCTTCGCCAAAGAGGTTGTACACTTGTTGCATCTCTTTTTTACTCTACATGTTATATATATTGTCCACTGAGCACATGTAGTAATGTGAAATACGATTATTTTATCCTACAATATGAGAAGCATTGAGGTACCGGGCAACTTAGCTATCCGTGATGGACTCTTTTGAATGCCAGCATTATTTATCTCTGTGCGTTTGAGCTGTGCATTTGTCGATGGGCTTGGGAGTTTAGCTAGTATGTCAGTGGACTGGGTCCAAAGTAATAGAAGTAGCACAAAAACATTTTTTAGTGTAGGATTTTCCTTGCTCAAGCCTGCCTACTAGAATCGCCAGTGCTTGAAAGGAAAAGTGAATGAAAAACATAGGAATTGGAAAGTTTCCTATGGTACTACTTCTCATGAATTTGGTGCAAAGGAATGGAGCAAAGGAAAACTGTAGGATTTGTTCCTTTAGTGTCTCCTTGAAAGAAAAACCGTAGGAATTCTAATTTCCACTTGTCCTCCTTTTCATATTCCTATTTATCAAGCACAATACTAAGAGATAGTAGCATAATAGCATTATAACCGTACATTTTCTTGTGGTTTGGCTTAATCTCACCATGTTTTTTTGCATCATGTGATCTTCCAATTCTTGTGAATCAAATACCCAGATTGGCAGAAATCCTATGTTTTTAAATTCTCTGTTTTGCATGTGCATTCCTATCCTATTCCTGTTTATTTCCTATCCCTACATTGTTAGAATCCTCAAATTCAAACAAGCCCTTACTCAATTACTTCTGTTACAAATATGTGTCAAAGAAAACCTTGTGTGGTTTGTCCTGCTCCTGCGGCGTTGTGTTCCACCCCACCTTAGCTCCTCCAACAACGGAAGGGTTCACCACAGCAGGGATCCGCTCTCCAGACTGTCTTTCGCCACCTCAGATCTTCTTCCCTACCATCGGCAGCCACAACAACTGCATTACCATCATCAACTGAGCAGATGACCTTGAGGACTACACGGGTCCGCAAGAGAGGTTGCACTCTTCTGTGTCTGCTTACGTTATGCATCACTTAATATGATGGCATGCTACATTATCGTTGTGTGCACCTATTAGACTCCGAGTCAGGTCCAAACTAATGCTGAAACTTAAGTTTTTGAATGGTTGTGGGGTACATATTGGGGCAGCAATCAGTACTATCTGTCTACTATCTGGTTAATCTCGGGTGTCTACTATGAGTTTCATGTTGGGTGCAGACAAACATTAAAGGAGCCATTATCTGTATTTTTTAACTAAAGCTATTATCTGCCTGCTATCATTGGTTTTGGGTCTATCCACAATTTTCAACCATCACTCTGGATTTGTGCATGCACTCCTTACATAATCTCACTATGTTTTATTCCTATGCGTGCTAGTTATTTTACACAATGGAACTGATCATGTAGAGCAAAAGAGACAAGCCTTGCATGGCAATAAAATTTCATGCAGACGTCGCTCCATGGTGGGCGCAAAGGCAGCCCCCCTCCACCCATTTTGGATCGTAATCAAGAGGAAGATAACTGTTCTGAGGGGGATTCAGAAGGAGAAGACCACTCCTATTTACCCCATGAGGTCTTCTCTCTAACTTGGCATGCTGATGTTAGTAATATCATGCATATGGTGCCTTGCATTGCGTACTGTATACATTAAAGATGTCATCTGCTTAGTTTAGACTTGCTTTGTGTCAATGCCATCTGTTTAGTTTCTCTATCGAATATGTGAATCATGCAGTGCCATATTGTTTAGCCAGGCATCCTATATGTGAATTTTGAAATGCCACCCTGGTTAGCTAGTCGTCTTATATGTGAATTATATCATGCCATAATTTTTTTATTACGTGTTAAATTTGTCAACAATTTTTGTAGATTCAATTACTCTTCCTGTGCATCTGCCATTCGGCACGGCCATGGAACAATCTGGAGTGGAAACAAGGTCTTCAGAGCAGACAATGATATCTGACGAAGCGCATGTCTTGCTGGTTACCGATAGCTCCTCAGAGGAGGATTTAGAGATAGATGACCAGTCATATTCCCCCCCCCCCCCGAGGTGAATGCTCTAACTTGGCAGGGTTATGTTGCTCATATCGTGCGTATGGTATATTGCATTGCTATGTCATTTGCTTAGTTTAGACATGCTTTGTGTGAATGCCACCTGTTTAGTGTCTAATTACCATATATGTGAATTATGCAATGCCATCTTGTTGCAAGACATTATATATGTGAATTATGCAATGTTATCTTG
The DNA here is from genome assembly GCA_021437245.1 of Aegilops speltoides. Taxonomy (NCBI): domain Eukaryota; kingdom Viridiplantae; phylum Streptophyta; class Magnoliopsida; order Poales; family Poaceae; genus Aegilops; species Aegilops speltoides. Next base: position 335,138,171 of record CM038144.1, read on the forward strand.
TTGCAAGGCATTATATATGTGAATTATGCAATGCCATGATGTTTAGGCAAGTGTCATATATGTGAATTATATCATGCCATCCTTTTTTTTGTATTTCTCATTGCTTTTGTCGACAATGTTTGTATATTCAACTGCTCTTCCTGTGCATCAGCCATTTGAATTGGTGATGGAGAAATCTAGAGTGAAAACAAGGTCTTCAGAGCAGACAATGCTACCTGCTGAAGCAGATATCTTGCTGGTTATAGATAGCTCTTCACAGGAGGATTCAGAGGCAGATGACCAGTCCTATTATCCCCCTGAGGTGTATGCTCAAACTTGGCAGGGTTACATTACTCATATCATGCATATGTTGTATTGCAATGCTTAGTTTTTACATCATATACAGAATATTGACTGCCATCTCCTTAGTTGACACATCATATATGCGATTGCCCTCAGCTCACTTCCTTAGTATATAAATCATATATTTGAATTATGTCATGCCATGATGTTTACATAGACAACATGTATCTGAATTATGGCATGCCAACCCATTTTCTAAAGAAATAATATAGTTATATCATCTCATCCTGTTTACACAGTCAACATATTTTAAATTATGTCATTCTATCCGTGAATTATATCATGCCATCATGTTTCCATTGACGGCAAGTTTGTGATTTATGGCATGCCAACCACTTTAATAGACACATCGTATAGTTATATCATGTCATCCTGTTTACATAGTCATCATATTTTGAAGTATGTCATTCTATCCTGTTTAGTTAGCCAACATACATGTGAAATTGTGTCATGCTATCCTGTTTAATTAGCCATCATATATGTGAAATTATGTCCTGCTATTCTGTTTGGTTAGACAACATAAATGTGAATTATTTCATGCCCTGTTTTCGTCCCTACTATCCATTGCACCTATCTATCTTACAATGTCTGTACATTCAATTAATTTTCTTGTTTATCAGCCATTTCAAATGGAGGGGGTGATGGCAGTATCTGTGGGAGGTCTTCAGAAAAGATCGTGCTACCTGTCGATGCAGATAGAACCACGGTTGTACTTGCCCAAGAACCAGCCCCACCACACATAACCCAGACTCATGCAGATTGTACTGTCGGTGTTCTGCGAACGGGGTTCCCCAGACTTGCCTGCCTGCGGCCTGCGGCGTGGCTCAAAGGAGGCCCAGCACAACCCATCTTCATCAACACAAGCTCAAGACCCTCGCGAGGGGCCAAGCCTCGCGAGGCGGACGACAAGGAGCTTCCTCAGGCATGGCCTCGTCAGTCTGGCTCGCGAGGAGGCGGAGAGTTCAAGGCAGGGTACCTCGCAAGGTGCCCATGACGCAAGCCATGACGACCAAGGGCGCCCGATCGGGCGCCACCCAAGAAGATGTCCTCCTTTCCTCTTTGGTGCAAAGGAGCAAGCGCAGCAAGAGCATCAAGCAAAGGCATCCATTTCGGTGCAACGAGTCCAAGACCAGCCCAACGGCGGGAAGAAGTCATTGTGGAGCCCAAGCAAAGGCCACCGCCAGAGCCTTTGACAGCGAGGACCAACTTTAGTCGATAAGTGTACCACTGTTCCCCTTCAAATGGCTGCTTGTTGGCGCCCTTCCCGCTCAATATTTGGGGAAGAGGCCCAGGCCTTTGCCTATAAATAGGACTAGCCACCCCTGGGTAGAGGCAATCGACCAGACCTAGCAAGCTGGATCCTCACCAAGAAACCAAGAGATAGAGCGATTGAACTCCTCCTAGCAGTTCGTCAGCACCAGCCAAGAATGCCCTCGCCAGTTGTTCTTCCTTGTATTGTTCATCATCAGCCCAAGAGGCAATCCACCACACCACACACTGGAGTAGGGTATTACACCACAATGGTGGCCTGAACCAGTATAAATCTTGTGTCTCTTGTGTTGTTCTGTTTGGTAGTTTAGACCCTAGCGATTTAGCGAGGAGCAAGCCGGCAGAGGGTTAAATCTCCGCGCGCACCCCAGTGTTCGAACCTCAAGGGTCTGCTGGAACCCGAAATCCGACATTTGGCGCGCCACATAGGGGTGCGCCGAAATTTGGCTTCTGTCGTCTTGTTCTTCTCCAACCATCGCATCCATGTCTGACGCTCGTCGGGCACGCGCCGAGCGCCGAGCCGCCCTCGCTTCCCACGTCGCCCGGACGGCTCTCGTCGGCGGGCACCCTCGTCGTTCCCCGTCACCTGCCGTCAACGTCGCCACCGGCCCGGCGGGGAACGGGAAGCAAGCATCATCCCAGCATTCCCCCGTGGCTCTTGGGAAGAGCCACCCGGCCTCTTCTTCACCCACCCCGTCGCGTCGGCTCCCTCGGTCGTCGTCGCCCTCCTGGGCGGCTCGCAGGTGCCACCCTCCAGCCACCACGTCAAGCCATTCGTCCGCCGGGTCGGCACCGCCTCCACGCTGCGGGGCTCCCGGGCGGGCGGAGCCATCGGCCGGTTGACCTTCACTCGAGACCACCCTCCAACTCGGCTGCTCGGCGCGCTCCCCATGCTCTGCACGCCCACCTTCTGCCAGGTGGCTGTCACCAGGACTCTCGTCGACGGTGGCGCGGGCCTCAGCGTGCTCTCAGTTGAGGCCTTCAACCTCCTCTGATACCCGGAGCGGCTGCAACCCAGCCGGCCTTTCTCGGCGTCGGGGCGGGTCGTCCAGCTCCTTGGGGCGAGATCCAGCTCCCGTAACTTTCGGCACCTCGACAATTTCCGACAGAGCTGGTCGATTTTGACATCGCCCCATCAGCCTCCCCTACAACGCCATCCTCGGCTATCCAAAGATTGGCCAAATTCATGGCATAACTCACCCGGCGTACAACCTCATGAAGATGCCGGAGCAACGGCGTCCTCACTGTGCGGGGACACCGAAGGTGCGCCATGAGTACTCAAGCTCGCCCTCAAGACGGCGGGCGGCGGCGGGCCGCCGACGCAGAAACCCCTAAGCCCAAGGGGCTGCGCCACCAAGAAGAAGCAGATTGTTCACCCAAGACAAGGCAGAGACCAAGCAGTACACAGCCGACGAGGACGGGTCCACTAATGCCACTTTCACCATAGGCGCCAACCTCGGGCCCGAGCAGGAGGAAGCCCTGGTCAAGTTCCTGCATGCAAACAAGAAAGTGTTCGCCTGGGAGCCCGATTAGTTGGCAGGGATCCCGCGGGGCGTAATCGAGCACCACCTCAACGTGTGTCCCAACGTGCGCCCCGTGAAGCAGAAGGCAAGGAGGCAGTCCACTGAAAAGCAGGCCTTCATCATCCAAGAGACCCGCAAGCTAGAAGCCGCGGGGGTTATTCGCGAGGTCCGATATCCAGATTGGTTGGCCAACCCCGTGATTGTTCCAAAGAAGGGAGGGAAGGAGCGCATGTGTGTCGACTTCACCAACCTCAACAAAGCATGCCCGCAAGATCCGTTCCCGCTCCCTCGCATCGATCAGATCGTCGATTCCACCGCTGAGTGTGACCTCTTATGCTTCTTGGATGCCTTCTCCGGGTATCACCAGATCAAGATGGCAGTGGAAGACGTGGAAAAGACGGCCTTCCTGACCCCGTGTGGGGTGTACTGCTATACATGCATGCCGTTCGGACTGCGCAACGCGGGGGCAACCTTTCAGCGGCTCATGCACATCACCTTGGGCCCGCAGCTCGGGAAGAATGTGGAGGCTTACGTCGACGACATCGTAGTGAAGTCCCGCGAGGCCAAGACCCTGATACAAGACCTGGAGGAAACCTTCGCAAGCCTCAACGCAGTGAGCCTGCGGCTCAACCCGGAGAAGTGCATGTTTGGAGTCCCCTCGGGCAAGCTCTTGGGCTTCCTCGTGTCCCACCGAGGCATCGAGGCTAACCCAGAAAAGGTCAAGGCAGTCGAGGACATGAGCCCACCGAAGACCCTCAGAGAAATGCAGAAGCTCACAGGGCGCGTGACTGCGCTAGGGCGCTTCATCTCCAGGTTAGGGGAGCGAGCGCTGCCCTTCTTTCAGCTGATGAAGAAGAAGGGGCCCTTTGAATGGAGTGGAGAAGCCGACAAAGCGTTCCAATATCTCAAGAGATACTTAACCAGCCCTCCGGTGATGGTGGCCCCACGCCCTCAAGAGCCCTTGGTACTCTATCTCGCCGCCACTCCTTACTCACTTGTGCGCTCGTGGCGATTAGGGAGGAGCATCGGACCAAAGCCACGGTTGCTGCCCGTGTCAAGGCAAAGCAGGACCAAAAGGGACTCGCAGAGGTCACTACCACGGCTGAGGAGGATCAGCCGCCGCAGGGAAGCGCGCCGGAAACGGAGGAGGCCCTTCCCCTAGGCAACCAGCTTCCTGAAGCCCCATCGCCTCAGCAGGCGCCACGGCCTCCGGAGGACACCACCAGCGCCGACGCTCCAAGCCTCGTCGAGCACCCAGCGTACTTCGTCAGCACAGTGTTGCGGGATGCGAGGGCACGGTACCCCATGCCACAGAAGCTCCTCCTCGCGCTGCTGGTGGCCTCGCGCAAGCTGCGGCACTACTTCCAGGGTCACCCGATCAAGGTTGTCTTGGCATACCCCTATTGGAAAGGGTGCTCAGGAGCCCTAACTCGGCCAGAAGGGTCGCAGAGTGGAACATTGAATTGCAAGCGTTTCAGCTCGAATTCAGCACGACCAGGGTCATCAAGGGTGCCGCGCTAGCAGATTTCGTGGCTGAATGGACGGAGGCACCGGACCTCAAGGCCGACGAGGACCGATCACTCTCCCCAGGAAGCAAGGCGCCAGAAGGCTGGGTCATGTACTTCGACGGGGCGTTCTCCAGGCATGGAACTGGGGCTGGGGCGGTGCTCATATCTCCCACTCAGGACAAGTTGTACTACGCTGTGCAGCTCTGTTTCCAGGAGGGTGAAAAGGTCTCCAACAATATAGCAGAGTACGAGGGACTGATAGCGGGCTTGAAGGCCACCGCTGCCCTGGGGGTGAAGCACCTTACTATCAAGGGCGATTCGCAGCTCCTCTTCAATTTCTCCAACAAGGTATACGAGCCAAGAGATGAGCACATGGAGGCCTACCTTGCGGAGGTCCGCAAGATGGAGAAGCAATTCTGGGGGTTGGAGCTGCAGCATGTGCCCCGCGGCACTAATCAAGAGGCCGACGACATCGCCAAACGAGCCTCCAGGCGGCTACCCCAGGAGCCGGGCGTCTTCGAGGAACGGCTCTTCAAGCCCTCGGCCCTGCCATCGTTGTCGAGCACAGCATAGCCTCGGGTGGAGCTTCCTCAGCCACCTGCCTCGGGAGCCCACACGTGGCTCGGCCTCGAGAGCACGCCGCCGCGTGTGATGGAGCCTCAGGAGGGGTGCTGGATCACAGAGCTCCGGAGCTACTTAACGCAAGGGACCTTGCCAGAGAAGGAGGAGGAAGCAGAGCGTGTGGCGCGGCAAGCCATAGCGTACTGCATCAGGGATGGAGAGCTCTACTGGAAACGATCGAATGATGTGTCCCTGCGTTGCATCACCAGGGAGCAAGGGAAAGAACTGCTGGCAGATATACACGGTGGAGACTATGGGCATGATTCGTCGTCACGGACCCTCATCGGCAAGGCGTTCCGCAGCGGTTTCTATTGGCCTACTATGCTCAATGACGCTGTCGAACTTGTGAAGGCTTGTGAGGCTTGCCAATTCCATGCCAAGCAGATCCATCAGCCGGCAGGAGGTCTGCAAACCATACCCCTCACGTGGCCATTTGCAGTATGGGGGCTGGATATCCTGGGCCCTTTTTCTCGGGCGCCAGGGGGCTATCGCTACCTCTACGTCGTCGTGGACAAGTTCACCAAGTGGGCCGAAGTCGAGGCCGTCCGCACCATCCCTGCTGGTTCTGCGGTCAAGTTCATCAAGGGTATCGTGAGCCGGTTCGGGGTGCCGAACCGCATCATCACTGACAATGGTTCGCAGTTCACCAGTAACCTTTTCAGAACGTACTGTTCTAACCTTGGAACGCAGATATGCTACGCTTCGGTGGCGCACCCCCAAAGCAACGGCCAGGACGAGCGGGCCAATGCAGAAGTCCTGAGGGGCCTCAAGACCAGGATGTTCAAGAAGAAACTGGAAGCCTGTGGCAGAGGTTGGTATGACGAGCTTTAGTCCGTGTTGTGGTCCATCCGCACCACCGCAACCAAACCAACTGGGGAGACCCCCTTCTTCTTGGTCTACGGAGCCGAAGCAGTCCTCCCTCACGAGGTCAGGCGTCGTTCCACGCGGGTCCTGGCGTTCGATGAGACGCTGCAGGATGCCATGCGGGGGACGGACCTCGTGCTGGGAGAGGAGCGTCGTCGGGAAGCTACGCTGCGAGCGGCGAGATACCAACAGGCACTCCGGCAATACCACTGCCGCAACATCCGCCCCCAAACTCTCGAGGTAGGGGACCTCGTGCTCTGGCGGGTCCTCTCCAGGGAGGGACTGCATAAGCTCTCTCCTATGTGGGAGGGCCCGTTCAAGGTTGTTCATGTTTCCAGGCCCGGCTCCATGCACTTGGAGACTCAGGAGGAGTACCAGCATGTAACGCTGCGTGGAACATCCAAAGACCTCCGGAGGTTTTACCCCTAAAAAGGCTCGGAGCTCGTGAAGAAGGCGAATGCCGCTTAACCTCATCTTTTGGAAAAAGGCCGGAGCACATGAAGAAGGCGAATGCTGTGAAGCTCATCTTTTGGAAAAGGCCCGAGCTCGTGAAGAAGGCGAATGCTGTGAAGCTCATCTTTTGGAAACGCCCGAGCACATGAAGAGGGCGAAGGCCTGTGAAGCTGTCGCGTTTTGGAAAAGGCCCAGAGCTTGTGAAGAGGGCGAAGGCCTGTGAAGCTGTCGCGTTTTGGAAAAGGCCCGGAGCCTGTGAAGAGGGCCAATGCCCGTGAAGCTTGCCTCCCCGAAGAAAGGCCCAGAGCTTGTGAAGAAGGCCAACGCCTGTGAAGCTCGCCGCCCGTGACACTCTCGCGTAATAATGAGTTGGGGCTGTACACGCCCGAGTCTCGAGGTGCGGCCTCGGGCCACAGGGCTCCCTCCACGCCAGATGGCAGCACTTAGCTCATGCTACCGGTGAGAAGACATCGAAGACTATACTAGGTGTCGGACGCGGCTTTTTCATTTGCTTTCTGCAGTTGGCTAGTTCATTCTCATTTGAAGTTTTATCGAAACTATCGCCGCCTTTTTGACCTGTGGTTCTTCGACTTTTTCGCTCTCCTGCCTCGATTTCTCTTGCGCGGGGGCTCGCGAGGTGCAAGCCCCGGGAGCCCTCGCGAGTGTTCCTACCCCTATCGCTCAAGTTTTCACGGCCCAGGTCCACTACAGGAGTGCCCCTCCAGACCATGCCTCACAGGCACCACGACACGAATATAGGGCCTGGGTCGGTCGCCCCCACGACTGAGACTGGAGATTACTTGCGAATGGGCATGCAACAAAAAGGAACAATACCAGAATAACAGAAACAGTACGATGATTGACGATGTTAACCCAAACACGCCCCATGGGGCCACACATTGTTATCTTTTTGTGCAGGAGAAAAGAAAGGAAAGAACAAAGCAGGCGAAGCTCGTCCTGCGCCGGCCCTCATGGAAGACTCGAGCCGCCTCCAGAGCTCAGGCGGACTCCCTCTCTCGCTTCACCGGGCGCGATGAAGCGGCAGACCCACCGCCGCCTCCAAGCAAAGCGCGGGCGTGGAGGCCGACCATGACGCTGCTAGAAGGGTCGCTACCAAGAAGTGCTGGTGAAGCTCGAGGAGTCATGGGCGCCGCCAACGCGCTGCTGTCCTCTCCCGTCCTCGCCGGGCTGAGTCCCGGCCATGTCGTCCTCTTGAGGCAGCACCACCTGGCGACCATCTTCCCCAAACACCCTCACATAGAGGGTGGTGTCGCCGTCGAACTTGAAGTGTAGAGAGCACCGGCGGCACAGGCCACGCGCGCGAGCAAACGTGTGCCAGCCACGGGTTAGGGCCAGGCTCCCGGCTGCGGAGACCTCCAGCGAAGCCCACGAGGCCCAGCTGCAGCAGCCATCTGCCTGGAGCCAGAGGCCACCCAAGGCGCCAGCTGGGAGCTCACCTAGGAGGAAGCAAGGGAGCTGAAGCCAGGCGCCGGTTGGCTCCACCGCCCACACAATGAACTCCGGTAGCATCTCCGCAGTATGGAGGCGCGGCCTCGGGGGTCGCACGGCCGGAACACGCCCGCCGACCATGGCCAGCCGCTCATCGCTGCGCAGAGAGCCACCTCCGCGACCACGGGGGGCCACCGTGGAGGCTACATGATGTTTGCGAGGGCGACCTCGACCGCGCTTGGGCGGGGGAGAGGTAGACTTGACCTAGCGAGCCTTTCCTTTCTCTGCGGCCGAGAACTTCCTTGGTGGAGCCATGAAGAAGAAGGAGAAGCAAGAGGGGATAGACTGGAAGGGCGCGCGCCGTTCCATACTTATAGCCGGCGAAGGCCAACCGTCGACCTCCACGATCGCAGGTAATCATGACCCGCTTTGCATGTAGGGACTTGTCGAATCCGTGCGGTTACCAAGGTGTCATGGGGAAGCGGAGGCGCCCACGTCCAATCGACCGCCACGCGGCGCCCAAGGCCGCAGGCTGTTAGGGCCCGCGACGCTCAGATTTGCCCTTCGCCTCTGCTCGGCCAAGTTCGGCGCGCCAGGGCCGGGCTCTGTCGGCGTTAAGGGAACGGGGTCCCCAAACTTGCTCTGCGCTGCGGCTGGCGTGGCTCAAAGGAGGCCCAAAGACAGCCCATCTTCATCAACACAAGCTCAAGACCCTCGCGAGGGCCAAGCCTCATGAGGCGGACGACAAGGAGCTTCCTCGAGCACGGCCTCTTGGTGGCTCGCGAGGAGGCGGAGAGTTCAAGGCAGGGTACCTCGCGAGGTTCCCATGACGCAAGCCATGACGACCAAGGGCGCCAGTCCGGCGCCAGCCCGCGCAGCGTCCTCCTTTCCTCATTGGTGCAAAGGGAGCAAGCGCAGCGAGAGCATCAAGCAAAGGCATCCATTTGATGCAGTAGACCAAGACCAGCCCAACGGCAGGGAAGAAGTCATTGTGGAGCCCAAGCAGGCGTCACCGCCAGAGCCTTTGACAGGCGAGGACCAACTTTAGTTAGGATAAGTGTACCCGCTGTTCCCCTTCAAAATGGCCAATTGTTGGCGCCCTTCCCGCTCAATATTTGGGGAAGAGGCCCAGGGCCTTTGCCTATAAATAGGACTAGCCACCCCCAGGGTAGAGGCAATCGAGACCAGACCTAGCAAGCCGGATCCTCACCAAGAAACCAGTAGATAGAGCGATTGAACTCCTCCTAGCAGTTCGTCGAACCAGCCAAGAACAGACCCTCGCGAGGCTGTTCTTCCTTGTATTGTTCATCATCAGCCCAAGAGGCAATCCACCACACCACACACTGGAGTAGGGTATTACACCACAATGGTGGCCTGAACCAGTATAAATCTTGTGTCTCTTGTGTTGTTCTGTTTGGTAGTTTAGACCCTAGCGATTCGGCGAGGAGCAAGCCGACAGAGGGTTAAATCTCCGCGCGCACCCCAGTGTTTGAACCTCAAGGGTCTGCCGGAACCCGAAATCCGACATGTACCCCTACCTAGTTGGACAGAGAACTAGCTACACCGCTTCTAACCCCAACCCCAGCAGATAGTAACCCAGTTCCCGTTGACACAGCATCGTCTCCACCACAGTGCACCCAAACATGAGCAGTTAGTAAGGCAACTGCAGTGCCCAAAGCACGAGGACCACCACTCCGAACCCCAAGTCAACGCTTAAAGCAGAAGAAGAATTGTTCTCAGGTCAGGTTCCATAGCTATGGTTAATAATACTTTGCTCTTGCATCACTGTATTTACTCATACCAACTAATTTCAAATTTGAAGTATGCAATTGAAACTCCAATGGCGCAACAGGTATGTTCTAAACCTGTTTCTTTAACCTGTTTGTTGTTGTAACTTGCTCTATGTTGATTTTAGTTTCAATTGAATAAACAGTTATGTTCTCATGCCATGCACATTACAAGTGTTGTTATTGCTGTGTAGTTTCCCACACTTATATTCCGTCTATGCTGCTTTGTCTTAAATAGATATGATTCGAACTGTATCTATCTTGATTTGGCAACATAAACTAGAATGATATAGACCATACAGTGACCATACTACATAGATATATGTTTGTTTCATGCTATTATTATGTCCACCTTACTACTGAACTGGTTTACCAAAATGAGTTTCATATACTACATTGTAAACATGTGATGTGTTTGTTTGTTTCTCTTTTAGAACACGGATAAAATATTGGAGAAGACTACCCCCTTATGCAATGGTAAAGGAAGTAATGCAGATAAGGTTCAAGATAGTGAGACATCCCTGTTGGTCTCCAAGAAAGCTGATAAAAACTATATTGAAGACACTGAGACAACCCCAAAGTCCTATCTTGATGTAGTGTCCGAAGTTCTCGGGCTACTATCGCCGGCACCAAATTGTTCGAACTCGTTACTGAATCGGTTCGACTTCTTGAGTCTCAACTTCAAGTTGAAAGACATCGATCGATGTTATGTGACAGAAGTCAAGGATTGAGGAAGTCCTATGAAATTCAGATGCATACTTTCTGGTGCAACAGCAAGTGCTAGAGGACTTAAGCGCCAAACAAGAGAAAGTTAATAAGCTTGCTAAGCATCTTGCCAGCATTATGGGTACCCAAGATATTGTTTCTTGAGCTCTTCTAATGTCGTTTCAGTTCTAGACTTGTTTTGCTATGGCGTTTATATGCTGCTGTGTTCCCTATATTTGCACTGGTGGCGAACTTTGATGCCTAGTGGATGTAATATGTGTAATAGCCGTGATAGCCTAGCGTAAGTTGCTTGCTTATTTATTTCCTTATTGTCTTGTTTATTTCTTTGCTTGTAGTCAGTGCAGTTCTTTTTACCGGTTTGCTAGTGGCCGCAATAACCTATTTTTTAAAACTAGGCCACAATAACCATGGGCTACATATTTACTGTAGTTACCATTTCCCTCCTACGGGCCGTAGAAACAATGGGCCTTCTACGGGCTGAAGAAACAATGGGCCTTATATGGGTCGTAGAAAGAATGGGCCTTCTACGGGTCGTATCATCAATGGGCCTTCTACGGGTCGTATGATCGGTTGGCCAAACATGGGCCAATAATAGACCGCATTATGGTCGTAAACGGGCTAGAGTTGGAATCGTCTGTTCATGGGCCGACCATAACGGGTCGTCGTTAATCGACCGTATTTGATGATGCTATGAAAACGGCCCAATGTATTAACGGGCCACAAACGGGCCGATTGTAACCTCGGGCTAAATTTAGCCCACAAGCAGAAAATGACAGTAACGGGCCGTAAGTAAATGAATGTTGGAAATGAGCTCAACAATAAATGGGCTCTGAGAAGACCGAAAGATAGCATGGGCTGGAAACAGCCCAACGGAATAACAGGTCGTTAAGGGGTATAAAGTGATACACTGTTCATTACAGGCCAGTTTCACCAGGGGTCGTTAATGGGTATAAAGTGATACACTATTCATTACGGGCCAGTTTCACCACGGGCCGTTAATGGGCCAAGAGTTACAAAGGGCCTCATATGGGCCGAAAGACGTCATGGGCCAGAAGTGAAAACGGGCTGGAATCATATTGGATGGCTCAGATGACGCTACTGGGCCTAATTCAGATAGGGTGTAAGGGGCCTTGGGTTAGCGGGCTGTAAATGGGCTATATGCGAACAGGCCGTTAATCGGCTTTCCATGGGCTGGCCCACCACCTTAGAACCAAGTCAAACGGGCCAGCCTTTTCACAGGAATGGGCCTCTGTTGGGCCGTGCCACGTGACGACGTATCATAGGCGCCTTCTGTCCAATGAGTGGATGACATCTGTCCCAACGATGAGCCGACATGTGTTTCCTCCAGCCAATGATGATTTTACATGTGGACAATCCCCATTGGTCGGGGCTGTTAACGGGTAATCGAATCCAAAACCGGACCCAATAGCTTAACGGTGTTCCATTACGGTGGATGCCACGTGTCGGTCACCCTTGACGAAAGCACTTCTGTCACGCGCGATTTATCGTCATGGAAGTGGACACTTCCATGATGATAATTTTGGTAATGTCATGGAACACTTCTCGACAAAGACAGTATGACTATCTTGATTACGTCATAAAATCGTCATGGATGTACATGCATGACAAAAAACGTGACCTACTGTGACAAACACGTATCATCACGGAAGTGTATTTTTTTGTAGTGAGGGTATTGACTCTTACTTGTAGATGAGCAAAGACTTGGAGGCAAGGTTCGACGGTTTCTTCCACAAGATCGGACTCATGGTTGACACTCTTAATCAAAACACTGCACAACTTGAGTTTTTGACCCGGGATGTAGATGATTACCAGGATGTGATTGAGGAGATGAAGGAGCGGTCCAAGAACATCTTAGCCGCATGAAAGGATACCTAGGAGTGAGCATGAAACACTAAATGAGTGGATCTCCCCAGCTCGACTGTAAGCTTGGGAGAGATTCACATGCAATTTGTATATTTACCTTTCTGCTTTTTCCCGAAAGTTGAAATCTGGTTATAAATTTTATTTTTGCTAAGATTGAACTATAAATTCCTATATTGAATAAGGGATGATCGTTTTCAATGAGTATTTGGATGTCTTGATGTGTGGGATCATTATTGCTTACTTGAGAACGTATATGATGATAGTTGTGATCAAAATAGTAGCATATATTTACTTGCATGATTATAAGTACTCCACGTTGCAATTTGAAGTTTTTGCCAGGAGAATAAATAACTATATATGCTAGTTCATTGAAAGTTCAACTTACAACAGGGCAAGCAGAAAAATAAATAAATCCTCTTAAGTTTAAAAGTGCTTTTGTAAAAAGAGTTTTCCTGATATACTTGTTTAGCTTGCATATCACATAAAAAGTGAAATGAGCTCTTAACATGTCCCAATGACACGAGACAAAAATGCTTAAAAAATATTGAATCTCTGAAAGAAAAGAGGAGAAGCTTCATTTGCTTGCCCGGTTGAAACAACATAAACTAGGGTGTGAAGTTGTTACCTTACACAATAAAATTGAGTGACAAAATATGGATGCATGCATGATCATTATCATAGTAAGGATGAGTTATCATTTACCATGAACTCTTTTATCCCTAATCATCCCTATAAACAATAATGGACTCATGTTTCTTTCATATCCATATCTCACAAACACCAAGTTGACCTTGTTTCTTACAAATTGTGGTACTTGCTCGGTGACGAGTAAGACTTAAGCTTGGGGAGTTGATGAGTCCAATTTATGTGATAATTTTACTAGGTATTTTGTGCCTACATGGTAGGCTTTGTGGAATTTTACCACGTTCGCACACCTCATTTTGTTGATAATCTCTCGGGTGACGGTTTTTGGACCAACCAGCATGATATGGAGAAGATTATCAGAAACGATAGTGAAAGCACGTATTTTAAGTGATAACCACCTACTATAAAAGAATCAAGCAAGGAGGCCAAAGGAGAAATCATCACTACACTTCTAGAGAAAAAGACGCTGTTCCATACAACCGCGCCCGCTCGTATGGCAGTCGTATGGAGTGCCAAAGTTGCTGCCGGATCGACTATTTCCACCCCGTGAAATCGGATCGTGAATCAGACGCCCAGAGAGACCAAAAACTCTTCCAGAAGGCAGAACCCTAACCTCCAGAGTTCATCCAGAGAAGGGATTGGCAAGGAGAAGAGGGCCATCTTCCTCACCATGCACAAGGGGGCCTCAACATCATCACCATTGTCAACGTCATCATCATCCACATCCTAACCACTGTAACATCAGGAACCCTGGTGGATCATCTTGTTTCTTATTCGAATCATCCATCCATGTATGCCATCACCCTTCTCATGATTTTTGTTGTCTCCATGTGTGAGTAGACCCCTACTTCTTGGGGATATGGATGAACCTTGGTATGCGTAGGATCTGAAACATTATTTTAGATATGAGATTCATTGTTGAATGCTAGTTTAGTAACTTTGTGAATGTTGTGAAGCGGCCACACTCAACATTTGTGCCTTATGACCACGAAGTATATCACTATCATTGTAAAGGGCTAGGATGTGAGGGTAATTCGAGGTGAGAGTAAAAGCCTTTTGCTTCTCACCTTTGCAATTGATAGGGGAATTATAGAGAATCCTTAGAAAGGCCGCATCCAAGGGGTAAACCCTTAATTATCATGAGTTGTAACCCTGTGGAGGAGACTATGATGGTGGCATGCATGGCACAAAGTCTACCTCGAGTAGAATGTGCTCTCTACCCGTCCCAGACCAGCATAATCGTCAATAGTGGATCAAGTATCCATACCATACTATGCCCAAGCATAGGTGCGCTAGAAACATACCATGGGGATTCCAGACTACATATGACTTACCCCTTTGTAGTTCCATAAATCATTCTAGTCACTGTCCTTTATTACTTTTATGTTATTTACTTAAAAGTTCATTCCATTAGTCAATCACAATTTATTTCTGCCCTCACTTTGCTTTAAGTCTACAATTATGTGCAAGCATAAAAATACATAAATCACTACATGAGGCAAAAGTCCGATTCCTGTGCTCCATCAATAATCTTACTTAAAAAGGCTACAACTAAACCCTGTGCACTTGCAGGACATCAAGGAACAATAGGAGTACTAATGAAATCATCATTATTAGTACTAGTGAAATCACAAACCTTGGTATTTTCAAGAGTAGACATAATGGCAACACAAGCTGAGATAACAACACAAGTTTTTTTTGGTATTTTGGATTTTTTGGCAAAGAAAAGAGAAGGCAAATACAAAGGCAAAAGGCAAGAAAACAAAAACAAGCAAAATAAAAGTGTTTATGCGAAGGCACCACACAAACAACTTTAATACCACCTACACACAAACAAAACAATTGCTTGCATCCAACAAAGGCAAGGGGGTCATCACTCCCCTTTGTTCTTTCTAGCCACAAGTGTAGGATCAAAAGTATGTCTAGAGGGGGTGATTAGACTACTTGACCGAATAAAAATCTTTCCTTTTCCCAATTTTAGTTGTGGGCAAATTTTAGTAATTATGACAAGTCAAGCAATTAACCTACACATGCAATTCTAAGATTATAGCAGCGGAAAATAAAACATGCACATGAAGGTAAGGGGAAGGGTTTGGAGAAAGAAAACGCAATGGAGACACGGTGATTTTTGGTGTGGTTCCGATAGGTGGTGCTATCATATGTCCAAGTTGATGGAGACTTCAACCCACGAAGGGTAACGGTTGCGCGAGTCCATGGAGGACTCCACCCACGAAGGGTCCACGAAGAAGCAACCTTGTCTATCCCACCATGACCATCGCCCACGAAGGACCTGCCTCACTCGGGTAAATCTTCATAAAGTAGGTGATCTCCTTGCCCTTACAAACTTATTGGTTCAACTCCATCACAACGGAGCCTCGCAAGCGACACCTAACCAATCTAGGAGACACCACTCTCCAAAAGGTAATAGACGGTTTGTTAATGATGAACTCCTTGCTCTTGTGCTTCAAATGATATTCTCCCCAACACTCAACTCTCTCACACATATTTGGCTATGGTGAAAGAGGGATTGAGTGGAAAGCAACTTAGGGGAGGCTAGAAATCATGGTTCAAATGGTTGAAATGGAATCTCTTGATCTGAACACATGAGTAGGTGGTTCTCTCTCAGAAAATGAATGGCGGAAGTGTAGCCATGTTCTGATGGCTCTCCTCACACTGGTACAACGAGGTGCTATACAAATGGTTTTTAACCCCTTTCCGTGACGACATTTGGAACCGTCGCCAAGTGAGTGACTGCGATAGGGGGGGTCCTTCCCACACGACCCAGAAATCGTCGGGGATAGGGAGCCACCCAAACACTGCGTCCTTGCAACTCATTTGTGCTTGCATTACCATCGCAGTCGGCATTCTATGGTGCTACATTTACGATGCGCGGCCCATCACAAACGGTTAACGATTATAGAATGTGTATGATAAGTAGGCAATCACACACATTCACTTTTCCGAAACCGTATGCGATAACTAATTAAGAAGATTAGCTAATCATTGTATGAATGTTAGAAAGGATTACGAAACATCGGACCGTCATAACATCGTCATACATGACAACTATCGCACACGCTATTCTGTGGTGCAACATTTACGATGCATACCACATCAAAAACAGTTCATGGTTGTGAATCATGTATGATAAGGCAACTATCACAAATGTATTTTGCCTCCACCGTTTGTGATATTGTTTGACATCGCACACGCTTTGCAAACAGCAACTGTGTGCATGCTTGCACACGTTTCCACTTCAAAAATAATTCACTTCCGTGATGATACGTGTTTGTCATAGTAGGTCACATTTTCTATCATGCATGTACATCCATGACAATTTTATGACAGAATCACGATAGTCATACTTGTGCTGCCATAGAAGTGTTCCATGACATTACCAAAATTATCATCACGAAAATGTCCACATCCATGACAATAAATCACGCGTCATGGAAGTTCTTTCGTCAAGGGTGACCGACATGTGGCATCCACTGTAACGGGTTGCCCTTAAGCTATTGGATCCGGTTTTGGATCCGATAACTCGCTAACAGCCACGACCATTGGGGATTTTCCACGTGTAAATTTCTCATTGGCCGGAGGAACCACGTGTCGGCTCACCGTTGGGACAGATGTCATTCACTCATTGGACCGAAGGCACCTATGATACGTCAACACGTGTCTTGGCCCAATAGAGGCCCATTCCGATGAAAAGTACGGCTCGTTTGACTTGGTCAAAAGGTAGCGGGGCGACCCATGGAAAGCTTGTTAACGGCATGTTCGCATATAGCCCATTTACAAACCGCTAACACATGGCCCGTTACAGCCTACAGGAATTTGGCCCGGTAGTGTCATCTAGCCGTCCAATATGATTCCATCCCGTTGTAACATCCAGCCCATGTATGGCCGATGACATCTTTCGGCCCATATGAGTCCCTTTGTAACTCCTGGCCCATTAATGGACCGTGGTGAAACTGGCCCGTAATGAAGAGTGTATCGCTTTATACCCATTAACGTCCGATTATTCCATTAGGCCGTTTCCATCCTGTGTTACCTTTCGGCCTTCTCAAGGGCCATTTATTCTTGGGCTCATTTCCAGCATTCGGTTACTTACGGCTTGTTACTGGCCTTTTCTGATTGTGGGCCAAATTCAGCCTGTGGTTATAGTCGGCCCGTTTGTGGCCTGTTAATCCATTGGGCCATTTTCATAGCATCATCAAATACGACCTATTAACGGCCCGTTATGGTCAGGCCATAAAACGTACGATTTCCACTCTAGCCCGTTTACGGGCCATTTTCTGGATCGTTATTGGTACATGAATAGTACGGCCCATGTTTGGCGAAACGATTATACGGCCTGTACAAGGCCCATAGATTAGAAGGCCCGTAGAAGGCCCATGGATCCTACGGCCCATAGAAGGCCCATTGATCCTACGGCCCGTAGAAAGCCCATGGATCCTAAGGCCCGTAGAAGGCCATGGATCGTACAAGCCTTGGAGGGCCATGGTCACTACAAAAGATAGCAGGACCATGGTCACAACAGTCCATGTGTTGCCATGGTTATTGTAGCCTAGTTATAAAAATAGGTTATTGTGGCCACTAGAAAAATGTGAAAAAAGAACTGTAGTGACTACGAGAAAACAAATAAGCAAGCAACTAATGCTAGGCTATTGCGGCTATTACACATATTACATCCACTGGTCATCAAAGTTCGCCACCAGTACAAATATAGGGAACAAAGCAGCATATTACATACACTGGCCGTCTAAATTGGCCAGCAGTGCAAATAAACGCGGCAGCAAAGCAAGTCCATAACTGAAACAACTTCAAAAGAGCTCAAGAAACGTTATCATGGGTATCCACCATGCTGGCAATAAGCTTAGAAAGCTTATTAGCTTTGTCCTATTTGGCGCTAAAATCCTCCAACGCTTGTTGTTGCACCAGAAAGTATGCATATGAATGCTCCAAGGACTTCCGCAGTCCTTTGGATTCTTATCGCAGCACACCTGATTGATGTCTATCAGCTTGTAGTTGAGACTCAAGAAATCGAACTGATTCAGACAATGAGTTTGAATAGCTTGTGCCAGCGGTAGTGGCCAGTAACTCAAACACTAAACCAAGACAAGACTTTAGGGTTGTCTCACTATCTTCAGGACAGTTTTCCTTAGTTGTTTTATCAGCTTTGTTGGAGACCAACAAGGATGTCTCACTATCCTGAACCTTATCTGCATTACTTCCTTTACCATTGCTTAATAAGGCACTCTTCCCCAATATTCTGTCGCATTCTAAAAGAAGAAACAAGCAGACATATAACAGGTTTAGCATGTACTAGTATATGAAACTCATTTCGGTGAACCAGTTCATTAGTAAGGTGGACAGGATTGAACTACCAAGTATTCTATTGCCAAGTAGTACATAATAAAAGCATCAAACAAACATATATCTATGTCTTATGGTCACTACATTGTCTTGCCAAATCAAAACAGAGACACGGTTCAAATCATATTAGTTCAAGACAAAGCAGCACTGAAAGAATACAAAGCGTGGAAACTACATGGCATAACAAGACTTCAGATGGGTACCACGGGTCTACATGTACAACAACACTATTGGCTCTGTTGTGATGCTAGTAATGTGCATGATATGACAAGTCAACTGTATACACAGTTGAAATTGAAATTAACAGAGCTATTTATAAGAGCAAACATGTTAAAGAAACATGCGTAAATATACCAGTTGTGTCATTGGAGTTTCGATTGGATCCTTCAATTTAAAAATAAGTTTGTATGAGTAAGTATAGTGATACACGAGCAAAGTAGTATGCACGATAGCAATGGAATCTTAAATGAGAACAGTTGTTCTTCAGGTTTAAGCACTTGTTCTGCATGAACAAAGTATAGTAAGACGCAGGCACATAGTACTTAAAAATAAAAAATGAGCTCATAGACCTTACCACATTCTTGGTTGGGGACCAGTACAGAACAAGGCGTTCCCAGTCATTGTGCAGTAAATGTGTCTCGGGAGAACATAAGGGAATTTGATGAGTTTCTTTGCCACTGAAGTACGTTTTCTTCAGGTAATTCTGATACTGCTACCAAGCATTCTTGAAGATTGCAGAGGCTCCAATTCAAATGGCTGATAAACAGGAAACATAGTTGAATGTACAGACATTGTATGAGAGACAGATGCAATAGATAGTGTGGAAAAAAGAGGGCATGAAAAAGTTGACATGTATATTGTTTAACTAAAAAGGATAGCATAATATAATTTCACATATATGATGTCTATCTAAACTAGATAGCATAGCATTACATAATTCAAAGATATGATGACTAACTAAACAGGATGGCATGAGGTAATTATATGATGTCTTTAGTAAATAGGTTCGTATGATATAATTCACATACATGTTATCTAAGTAATCTGGATCGCATGATTTAATTCACATATGTGATTTATATGCTAAGCAGAGGACATTCGCACATATGATGTCTGAACGAAGAACATGGTGTTGAATATTGTGTATATGATGTCTAAACTATGCAATGGAAGACACCATATGCATGATATGAGCAGTATAACCGTGCCAAGTTAGATCATACACCTCGGTGGGGGAATAGGACTGGTCATCTATCTCTGAATCCATCTCTGAGTAGCTATCGGGACCCAGCAAGAGATTTGCTTCAACAGGTAGCACTGTCTACTCTGAATACCTTCTTTTCACTCTAGATTTTTCCATCACCCACTAAAATGACTGATTCACAAGAAGAGTAGTTTAATGTACAAACATTTTTGACAAATGGAAATGTATATGAAGAAAAGGATGGGCAAGATATCATTCATATATATGATGCCTGGTTAAATAGGATGGCATTGCATATTTCACATATATTATGGCTGGCTAAGAGAGATGAGACTGCATAATTCCCATATATGATATAGGAACTAAACACGTGGCATTACAGAACATGTCTAAACTAAGAAGATAACATATATGATGTCGAAAGTAGGCACTGCAAGGCAACATATGCATGATATGACTAACATCAGCATGCCAAGTTAGAGAAAACACCTTGGAGGTAAATAGGAGTGGTCAGCTGCGTCTGACTCCGCCTCAGAACAGATATCTTCCTCTGGATTACAATCTGGGGAGGGGCGAGGGTTTGCCATTAAACCCACCATGGAGCGATGTCTGCATGACATTGTATTCCCGAGCGAAACTCTTCTCTTTTTTATCTACATGTTCAGCATGACTGAGTAAAATATCTGACATGTATAAGAAAAAAATATAGTGAGATTATGTAAGGAGAGCATGCAGAAATCTAGAGTGATGGTAACAACTAGTGGATGGATCCAAAAATAATGATAGCAGGCTGATGATAGCTTTAATTTAATAAAAAAGACAGATGATGATTGCTTTACCATTTCTTTCCCCCAAGATGAAGAACATAGGTAGATATACTATTCATTGCTGCCTTGATATGCGCCAGATAATAGATAGAGATACTATTCATTGTTGCCTTGATATGTGCCCCACAACTAATTTTAAAACTCAAGTTTGAACATTAATTTGGACCTAACTTGGAGTCTAAGAGGTGAACATGACGATAAAGTAGCAGGTAATATTAAGCAATGCATAATATAAGATATAAGCAGAAACAAAAAAGTGTGACCTCTCTTGTGGACCCGTGTACTCCTCAGGTTCATCTGTCGAGTTGATGATGGTGATGCCGTTACGGTGGGTGCCGGTGGTAGGGAAGGAGATCTCAGGCGGCGAAAGATGGTTAGGAGTCGTGATGTCTGGTTTGGTGGATGCTTCTATCGATGGAGTAGCTTAGGTGAGGTGGACGACGTTGCGACAGGAGCAGGACAAACCACACTTAGTTTTCTTTGACACCTATGTGTAACTGAAGTAATTTTGTAAGGGCTCCTTTGGCTTGCAGGATTCTAAAAATGCAGGGACAGGAAAAACACCGGAATAGGATAGGAATGCACGTGGGCATTAGAGCATTTGTAAACACAGGATTTCTGTCAACTTGGGTGTTTGGTTCACAAGAATTGGGAGAACAGAGGAATGCAAAGAAACATGGCCAAATTAAAGTGAAACCATATGAAAGCGTGTACAGTTAGAATGTTATTCTGCCACTAATGCACTTGGTCTTGTTTTGATGCATAGGAGTTTCAAAAGTAGGTCCAGGTGGATGTTTTGCTCCATTCCTTCCAACAAAATGCATGAATAATTGAATGGTAGAGTGCCATAGGAAAATTTCATATTGCTATGTTTTTCCTTTAGTTTTTCCTCTGAACCAAAATAGCCCTAATGGATGGACATGAATGCAGAGTAATAAGTGATGTGACCAGTGCACAACCTCATTGCTGTAGCCGTGTCGACCTCGGCATCATTGCGTTGGTCGCCGAAGAAGTTGAGGCAGAGGTGGTTGTCGGAGGTGTGGAGGAAGATCTGAGGAATCTGTAGACAGTGTCCTGGGCACTATGTTGTGATGGATGGCTTTTTCATTGGAGCAGCTGCGGCGAACCATAAGACGTCAAGCCTGAAGCAGTACAAGATAGACATCGTTAATCTCAAGTGGGATTCTAATAGCATCTCCAATAGATGATGTAAAATACATTACCAAAAAGTGATAGATGTAAAATTTACATCAACAAAAAACACCTGACTACGATAGATGAGGTAGAAACTGTTGGCTCTGGACTTAACTGTCGAAACTGAAATTTACTATGGAATCTGAATGTTAATATCGAAACTAAACGCACTGGTAGCAGAGAGGCACTTCACATGTAGTTTAGGCCGCTCGAGCACTAGTAGTAGAGAAACAGTGATCTAAATCAGCAGGCGATCGACGGGGAACACAGTAGCAGAAAGCAGCCAGAGCAGCAGCACCTGGAGGAGTAGCACGAACTAGAGCCAGAGGAGCAACTCGTGTAACTACAGAGCTTTGTGTACCAAAGACGCTAGCCAGCGAAGCGAGAGCAAGAGCAGAGCGGCAAGACGAGCAAGGGGAGAGCAGAGCAAGCGACGAGCGAAGCGAAGCGAGGCCGAGCAGCAACGATCTTGGCGAGCAAGGGTCGGAGCAGCAGCAGCAGCAGCGCGAGCGAGTGAGCGAGGGCTAGAGCAGCAGCAGCAGCGCGAGTGAGCGAGCGAGCGCCTGAGCAGTAGCTGCGCGAGCGAGAGCCAGAGCAGCAGCAGCAGATCCGGCTAGTATGGCCGCCGCCGCCGAAGGGGCCTCACGCTGGGGGAGAGCCGCCGTGGAGATGTGGCCCGCGCCGCCAGTCTCGAGGTAGCCGCACCTTGGCGGTGCAAGATGGAGCAATGTCAGTGTCGGGAGGTCAAATTAAGGAGAAGGTGCGATGCGATGAGTGTACAACCTCTTTGGTGGTGTCGAGTAGGCCTCGGCTGCGTCCGAGGAGTCGTGAGGATGTTGCGATTCTGGTGGAGCAGGTTAAGGTAGCGTTGTGGGGATGGAGCAGCCGCGATAGATGGGGCGATAGTCGAAGCAGCTCCTTGGAGGTGGAGGATGGGGCGGCTGAACCGGCGGGACGACGGATCCTCATCCGGGGTGGTGGATGAGGGACGTCGAGCTATTGCGGTGGACGACATCATCGGGGAAGAGGCTCTGGCTAGGTAGCAGTGAGATGGAGGACGAAGGAGGGTGGGGTTTCACGGCTGGAGCAGAGAGGTTATGGCGGCCTGGGATTTCAAATGGTGAAAAGGAGGCGATGGGAGGGGGAACAATGATTTAGGACGCGCTTGTCCAAAATGTAGGGCGTGTTACAAAATTACCCGAACCGACTTGAACTAGCGGCCCTTTCGGCTCAGGGTTAGAAGGGGGATTTCGCGTGTCGGGATTTGGCAGCTTGAGGGAGTTTTCGTGCGTGTTGTAATTTCGGGATAGCAAGGCGCGGGTTGTGAAGGCGCGAGTTTTGGGTGCACGATATCTAAATTTTCAGGATATAAGAAGGCGCGGGTTGAATTTTAGGGACAAGCCTAACATGTAATATTGTACATACCCAATCAATTCGCACTTCCCTCAATGACAAAACGAAAAAATAAAGCTATTCACACCACACAAAGAGAGAGTCTTGTCCTGTTTTACTGTACAAATGTTATTCAAAGCTATGTATGAATCCATGTTATGCCCGCCTCCCTCTCACCCTCCCTCGGCATTCTCTAGCTCCATGGCACAAATTCATCCTTTCACTTTAGGTCGTTCACCCACAGCGTTAGTAGGCCCCAGCTCCTTCTTCCCGGCACACACTGATCGATATGCCTCTCTGAAAGTGCAACTAATCCCCGGGTGGTTTTGGTAATTAATAACAACATATATATCATTGAACTAATAGTTACTTGAGAATCATTTCAGAAAGTTCAGTGATATGGGTATGGCAAGGACTGAAGAAGTGGACCCCTCAAAATGCTAAGACAATCATTGGCAAAAGCTCAAGACTCCATTTTTGATTTAGTGATCCAAGATCACATTGAGTCCATAGGAAAAGCCAATACTATTAAAAGGGGATGAGGTTATGATGATGATCTGGTTGCTCAAGTGCTTAGTGATACATCAACTAAACTATCAGCAACTTTCACTGCCATATACACTCATAAGTAGTCTCGGTCCCACCGATATTCCAAACTCAGTCACACCGAGATGAACCACCTCAGCCATAAGCCAAACCCTAGCAAACTCGGATTTTCCGATTCAACTCGGTCTCACCGAAAATGAGTTGCCAAGCTTCAGAATCCTTCATCATCAAATCGGTGTCACCGAGATGATGAAGTCGGTCCCACCGAAATTGGCTTGCTCTTGTCATTGCACGAATCGGACTATCCGAGATTGTATTTTCGGTCCCACGAAAATCCCAACGCTCACATTATTTGAACTTTCGGTCTCACCGAGTTGTCAACTTCGGTCCCACCGAGATTGGTCAAATGTGTGTAACGGTTGGATTTTGTGTGGAGGCTATAAATACCCTCCACCCCTCTACATTCGTGGAGAGAGCCATCGAAAAGAACTACCACTCCTACCTTACATTTCTGAGAAGAGAACTACCTACCCTTGTGTTGAGATCAAGTTGCTCCACTCCCACCATATGAAGCTTGATCTCTAGCCTTCCCAAGTTGCTTTCCACTCATTCCTTTCTTCCACCACAGCCAAATCAGTGAGGAGAGTTGAGTGTTGGGGAGATTATCATTTGAAGCACAAGAGCAAGGAGTTCATCATCATCTACACCATCTATTACCTGTTGGAGGGTGGTGCCTCCTAGATTAGTTAGGTGTCGCTTGGGAGCCTCCGTCATCGAGATGTGGAGTTGAACCAAGAAGTTTGTAAGGGCAAGGAGATCGCCTACTTCGTGA
This sequence comes from Aegilops speltoides, assembly GCA_021437245.1. Classification (NCBI taxonomy): domain Eukaryota; kingdom Viridiplantae; phylum Streptophyta; class Magnoliopsida; order Poales; family Poaceae; genus Aegilops; species Aegilops speltoides. Next base: position 335,162,613 of record CM038144.1, read on the forward strand.
AGATCTACCCCGAGTAAGGCTAGTCCTCCGTGGGCGTAGGCCATGATGGAATAGACAAGGTTGCTTCTTCGTGGACCCTTCGTGGGTGGAGCCCTCCGTGGACTCTCGCAGCCGTTACCCTCCGTGGGTTGAAGTCTCCATCAACGTGGAAGTACGATAGCACCACCTATCGGAACCACGAGAAAAATCACCGCGTCTCCAAAATTGCGTTTGCTCTTCTCCACCTCTCTTTACTACATGTGCAATTTACTTTCCGCTGCCTATACTCTAGAATTGCATGTGTAGGGTGATGCTTGACTTGATCATAATTGTGAATCTGCCAAAAACTGTTCTTTGTCAAAAGGCAGAATTTTTATATTGTCAAGTAGTCTATTCACCCCCTCTAGACATACTTTCGATCCTACAAGTGGTATCAGAGCTTTGGTCTCCATTGTATTGGTTTCCATTGCATTGACTCCATAATCTTGGTTTCACAACCTAGGAGAGTATGGCGTCTAGTGAGGGTAATTTTCGAGAGGTCCTTACTTTGATGGTTCAAATTTTGCTAGTTGGAAGCATAAAATGAAAATGCATATTCTTGGACATAACCACAAGCATGGGGCATTATTTGTGTTGGCTTGCAAGGTGAGTTCTTCGAGGAAGGAAAAGTTCCGGATCGTGAAGCTACAATGATGAGTTGCGGATGTTGTGAAACAATGCTCAAGCTTGTGACATTCTCTTCAATGCTTTGTGTCCCGAGGAGTTCAACAAGATCAGCCGTCTTGAGAATGCAAAAGAGATTTGGGATACTTTGGTTGAAATGCACGAAGGTACCGAGTCCGTGAAGGAATCAAAGCTAGACATTCTTCAAGGTCAACTTGACAAGTTCATGATGAAGGATGGTGAAGGAGTCGCTGAAATGTACTCTAGGCTTGCTCTCATCACAAATGAGATTGCCGGCTTAGGAAGCGAAGAAATGACCGACCGATTCATCATCAAGAAGATTCTCAGAGCTTTGGATGGAAAGTATGACACCGTGTGCACTTTGATCCAAATGATGCCAAACTACAAGAATCTCAAGCCAACCGAAGTCATTGGAAGAATTGTTGCTCATGAGATGACACTTAAGGATAAGAAAGAGCTTCACAACAAGTCAAGTGGTGCTTACAAAGCTACAAGTGATGCTCCCACAACCTCAAGTGACAAGTTAGTTTCCAATGAAGAGATAAGCCTAATGGTCAAGAACTTCAACAAATTCTATAAGAATAGAGGCAAAGAGAGAAGCTCAAAGTCTAGATCATATGATGAAAAGAGATCTTCTAGTCGTGATCGAAACTGCTACAATTGTGGAAGACCCGGACACTACTCAAATGATGTACGGCTCCCCACAAGAGAAGAGAAGAATCTCCAAGAAGAAGAAGCTCAAGAGATGAGTCACCTCGGAAAGAGAGAAGGAGCAGAGATGATTGTTATGAACGAAGACCCTCTCGGAGAAGCAAGGATTCGGAGAGGAAAGACAAGTCATCAAGGAGCTACACAAGAAGAAAACATCAAGCTCATGTAGGTGAATGGGTCTCCGGCCCGAGTCCGACAATCAATCCAAGGAAGCTATCACTCCAACTCCGACTACAGTCAAGATGAAGGTGTTGCGGTCTTGCTCTCAGATCCTCCAACTCCAACTCCTACGACTTATTTGATTCACCAAATGAGGGAATTGGAAGATGCTTCATGGCTAAAGGCCCCAAGGTATCACACCCTGAATTCATTGACTTCAATAGTGATGAGGATGACTTGCTTGGTGAAGATGAGCTCTTACTTGATAAATCCAATGAACCTAGTAACGATGAACATGCTAGTAGTCTTTATAGTCGAGAAGAGTCGAATGACAATGCTATGAAGGAGATTGAGCGTCTAACTAAAGAACTAAACACTCTTAAGTTAGCTCATGAAACAACTCAAGAAGATCATAGAGAGCTCCTAAGATCTCATGAGAAGCTACGCTTCGAGAAGCTCACTCTAGAGCAAGAACATAAGTTTCTAAAAGCAATCAATGACGATCTTCGAAAGAAGAGTTCTTCATATCTTGCCAAACGACTTCTCTTGTCTAATTTCTTGCCACCCATTAAGACTAAGCATGACAAGCATAAGAAAAATTCTTTCTCTAGTAGTAACAATAACCATGCTAAATCCAATGTTGTTGCTTCTAGTAGTTCTCTTGATTCCACTAACCATGTTTCAAGCCAAGTTACACTTGAGCAAGAAAATAGTTTATTGAAAGGTATCATAGAGAAAGGTGTCTACAAGAGCCTTGCCGGAAGCAAGAACTTTGAGGAAATTGTTCGCAAGCAAGGAAGGCACCGGAAGAATCAAGGAATTGGTTTTGAGCGAAAGTTCAATGCCGAAGGTGTTGAATGGGAAGAAGGTCAATATCCCACTCCACAGTTTGTTCCTCAAAAGGAGAAGTATGATCCTACTTCTCCCAATGTGGAACAAGCTCAAGATGACCTTCCACTACAAGACCACAAGCTAAAAGGCAAGGACAAGCTTCAAGAGGAGATTGATGCATTTGTTGAAGCACCTCAAGCCATGGTCAAGTGGGTTCCCAAGGAAACGTCAAGTTCTACTTCACAAGCTCAACTACAACCCCAAGGATTCCCATCAAGATGATGTGGATCCCAAGAAGAAGAACTAGAAAGTTCTTGAGGGTGACTCATGAACATACTTCACTCACATTCATTTTGGCAAAAACTTGTGCAATCAACTTCCACATTGTGCACTAGTTCATGGAGTCACAAACCCTCTTGTTGGTAAGTCAAGGGACAAGGTAATCATTGCTTTCATGGACATCATCTATTGTGAACTTCAATCTATGTCCGTGGATATCCTTGTTTGTTCCTTGTGGGACTAACCCATGTAGGTATTGAAAGTGCCCGAATCCAAAGGATTGCTCCCAACTCTTGATGATCTCCATCAACATTGAGCATCCACATCTTCAACATCTACATGAAGTCTTCTACGACAACCCAAGGTTAGTTTGACCCTTTAAAAGGGTTCTCACATCTAGGGGGAGCTTTGCTCTAAAAATTGAGCTAAAGCATCTTCAAATGATGTGAACACATCAATGCTTTATGTAAAAGTGGTAACCCCACTTGTGCTTAAACGATGAGTATGACCTATGATCAAATGTTCTCATTTGGCTCCTAAGTCAATATACTCATATAAAGATGACCTAGTCATCGACAAATTGTGTGTTAGTTGCTAGAGTTTTAGTTGTGCATGCTTGACACATATTTCATTTGCTATCTTATTGTGTGAGCATGTTGGATGCATGATTTTATCCATTCGAGGACATCCATTTGTTGCTTTGGTCGTTTTGATTTTTCTGACCAAATGGATGGACAAGAATGCCTAAGTACCTCCCTAGCTATCTATGCTTTCTTGTCTCAAATTCTATTCATGCTTACATCACAAATTTTGAACAAGTCATTTTCGGACCCTCCGGGTGAGGAGCACTTGAGCCACCGATCCGTCAACGGCTAACTTCCAAAACCTTCTAATTGATTTCGGTCGCACCAACTCACTCAAACTCGGTCGAACCGAAAGCATTTAGATCGATCTAGGTTTTCATCTCGGTGAAACCGAGTTGTGATTTTCGGCGTGATCAAGTGCATAATCGCTTAGCAGTTATCCATCTCGGTGCCACCGAAGTTTTACAACTCGGTCCCACCGACAACAAGGGGTATATATACTCGAGGGCCGCTGCTGATTCATCCTTCAAACGCTTTAGCCCCACACCCCTTGCCGCTCGCCTTGGTCTCCGGATCGTCGCCGTTGCCGCCAGTGCGCCACCGCAGTCTCCGTCGCCGTCAACGGACATCTCCTCCGCGCTATTGCCGCCGTAGAAAAACTCCACCAAGTTAGGGTGAGTTTTGATCCCACTCGTGCTCCCATCTCCGATTCAATGCACGTTTGGATTGCCTAGAATCTTGCCACGATTGAAGTCCTCCTGTACACCAGATTAGTTCGTTGAACTAGATTCGAGTAAAAGTTTTAGGGTTAGGTTTCTGCCGAACACATCTCGGTGAGACCGATTTTATAGTTTCGATATGACCGATTTGGCCTATGGGCATTGCACTGCACCCTTCGGTCCAACCGAGTTGTGCAAATCAGTGTGACCGAAATGAAAATTCTGTGAAACCCTAGTGTTTTCGGCAGGACCGAAACCCACTTCGTCAAACCGAAGTGGTGTGAAAGCTCCTGTTTAACACTTCGGATTCACCGAGTCTTAAACTCGGTATGACCGAAATGTCTTCTGTGAAAACCTAATACTAGAATTTGAACTCATTTGTTTGCAAAAACTTCTGCATTTTGTGATGACTCTTCTTCTCTGCCTACACCTTATCTATTCACAAGTTGTCACCATGTCGATGCCAATGACAATGTAACAGGTCGAGACACCCATTGCGAGACATTCCAGAGGCAGCACTAGTCCCGATCCTAGCAGCTCATCTGATGATGGTGAGAGGAGTACACCAAGTGGCTTGCCTCCTGCAGCCACCAGAGCTAGAAAGAAGAGGAATTCAGATGATGAGGATTCAGATTTTGTTGTTGAGGAAGAGGTAACCTCAAAGCCCAAAAGGAAGGTTGTTGCCAAAGAGCAACAAGGTCAACAAACTAAGAAGGGCACCAGCAAAGTCAAGCAGTCAAATGTTGCTAAGAAGCTGAATTTGGGAGAGGCAATGCAAGCAAAGTGAAGAAAACCTCCAAGAGAAAGAGGATAGTGCATGATGCAACAGAAGAAGATGAGGATGAGGAAGCACCCTAGCCTCCTCCTCGAAGCCTAAGTTCATGGGTGATGCCATTAAGGCCGGAGCCACATCAAAGCCCAAGCAATCTGCTCCAGCTAAGGCAGCTCCAAAGAAAGCCTCGCCGCCAAGCCCAAGAAGACCGTCAGAACATTCCAAATCGTTCGAAAAGAACAAGGATGATGTGCCACCACCAAGTCGGATGATGAAGGACCAGTTTTGCTAAAACTTCGTCCAAAACTGCCACTACATAATGACGCTCATCCTCAAGCTGAGGATATGAAGGCAAGGAAAGATAGAGGTCTCAGGCTATGGAGACAAGCTGACCCATATGCCGTGAGGAGAAGAACTGTTGTTGATCCCAGATTTCACACCAGAGAGCAGCAGGACTTCTATGAGACCGTGCTGATGGACAAGAAGCCCATAGACGCAGACACAAGATATGTTGACTGGAAGTACATTGACAGCGAAGAGCACAGAGATTTCTTTCCACATGTGCATGAATGTTTCACCGCATGTGGTGTTGCAGACTTTGTAGGTCAGAAATTGACCAATTGGAACGATGAGATGATAATGCAATTCTATGCCACAGCTCACTTCTACCCTGATGGAAAGATTGTATGGATGACTGAAGGTCAAAGATTTTCTTCTTCTGTTGAAGAATGGGCAGAAATTCTGAATGCTCCTGTGCAACGAGATGATGATATTGATGTATATGGGATTCCAAAGAAGAATCATGAATCCATGAAGAACATGTACAAAGAGGTTCCAACAAAGGATTTGGGAATCTGGAAGCTCGGCTCAGTCTACTATCTCCAGCAAGCTTACCTACCACTAATACCATTTTGAGGCATACCTTGATGCCCAAGTCCGAGATCATCGCATGATCGAGGATACTCTATCAACATGCTGCACATACTTGATGAGAAAGCACCTTTCAAGGTGATGGACTTGATGGTAGAGACCATTAAGAGGATCAGTGTGACGTAAAAGGTCATGTGGATTTGCCCATGATTCAGATGCTTATCAATGCCAGGTTTGGCACGGGCACATTCTTGTTGGATAGAGAACATTTACCGCTACAGCCAGAGCATGAAGACAATGTTGTTGTGATGGATGAGGAGGATCCGACATCTGTTGAAGGTCAAGCCAAGATCGAAGCTGCTAAGAAAGCCAAAGCTGACAAGGAAGCAGCAGCAGCAGCTAAACCAAAGAGTTTTGGAGAGCAAATTCTTGAAGCTACCCAAAGGATTGAACAACGCCTGCCAAGATTGAACAGCCTCGGAGAGCTTAGAGAGGATTGTTGAGGACAAGATCCACGCCCGGGCGTGAAGTCGATCAAGTGCAAGTGATCACAACAAGCTCGAGGCGTATATTGAGGAAGCAAAGCGGGAGAAGGAAGAGCTCATGCGTGAGATGCAAGATGACTTAGTCCAGATGCTTATCAACAGATCGCTCCGGTTCCCACAGACCCGATCACCGCTATTCCAAAGGATCGACACCAGACTACAGCTTCAAAGACCTCCCACAGTTCCAGCGAGCTTGCTCCTACTCGAGCTCCAGCTCAAAGGACCCTCCTCCAAAGACAGACATCACCAAGTCTTCGCCGATGTTTGTCATATCCACTCCGACATCAACCTGACGGAGCCGCCAACAGAGTCCCCAAAGGACGCTTAGCTCTATGCTTTTTCGAACTTTTGGTAACTTGTTGCCAAAGGGGAGAAATTGTATAGATCATAGGACTTCGAGAGAGAGAGTGCTGTTGTCTTTGCACTTTTGCTCTTTCGTTCTTTTGCGGTTTCTTTGAGATACTTTTGGTTTTCGAGACATTCAGTGTGTTTGATACTCCGTTTGATGAGTGCTTGGTCGTACTATGCTTTAATGTGTGCTTAATGCTTATCATATGCCATTCCTATCTCGTATGACCATTTACTCATGTCTTGGTGATTGGGTGCATGTTGTTCATTCTTATCATTTTGTGTGCTCCACCAAGATGTATGTGACATGGAAGAGTGACCCATGATCCTAATCGATTGTGCATTTGCATTCAAACGCAAATCTTAAATAATGCACAAATTTAGGGGGAGCTCTTGCTTATCACATACTTCTCAAAGCGATTTATATTATTCATTGATTATATCCTTTGTCGAAGCTTTGATCTATATGTTGTCATCAATTACCAAAAGGGGAGATTGAAAGTGCAACTAATCCCGGGTGGTTTTGGTAATTAATAACAACATATATATCATTGAACTAATAGTTACTTGAGAATCATTTCGAAAGTTCAAGGATATGGGTATGGCAAGGACTGAAGAAGTGGACCCCTCAAAATGCTAAGACAAGCATTGGCAAAAGCTCAAGACTCCATTTTTGCTTTAGTGATCCAAGATCACATTGAGTCCATAGGAAAAGCCAATACTATTAAAAGGGATGAGGTTATGATGATGATCCGTTGCTCAAGTGCTTAGTGATACATCTCCTAAACTATCAAGAACTTTCACCGCCATATACACTCATAAGTAGTCTCGGTCCCACCGATATTCCAAACTCACCACACCAAGATGAACCACCTCACCATAAGCCAAACCCTAGCAAACTCGGATTTTCCAATTCAACTCGGTCTCACCGAAAAATGAGTTGCCAAGCTTCAGAATCTTCGTCATCAAATCGGTGTCACCGAGATGATGAAGTCGGTCCCACCGAAATTGGCTTGCTCTTGTCATTGCACTAATCGGACTAACCAAGATTGTATTTTCGGTCCCACCAAAATCCCAACGCTCACATTATTTGAACTTTCGGTCTCACCGAGTTGTCAACTTCGGTCCCACCGAGATTGGTCAAATGTGTGTAGCGGTTGGATTTTGTGTGGAGGCTATAAATACCCTCCACCCCTCTTCATTCGTGGAGAGAGCCATCAGAAAGAACTACCACTCCTACATTACATTTCTGAGAAGAGAACTACCTACCCTTGTGTTGACATCAAGTTGCTCCACTCCCACCATATGAAGCTTGATCTCTAGCCTTCCCAAGTTGCTTTCCACTCAATCCTTTCTTCCACCACAGCCAAATCAGTGAGGAGAGTTGAGTGTTGGGGAGATTATCATTTGAAGCACAAGAGCAAGGAGTTCATCATCATCTACACCATCTATTACCTTTTGGAGGGTGGTGCCTCCTAGATTGGTTAGGTGTCGCTTGGGAGCCTCCGTCATCGAGATGTGGAGTTGAACCAAGAAGTTTGTAAGGGCAAGGAGATCGCCTACTTCGTGAAGATCTACCCCGAGTAAGGCTAGTCCTCCGTGGGCGTAGGCCATGATGGAATAGACAAGGTTGCTTCTTTGTGGACCCTTCATGGGTGGAGCCCTCCGTGGACTCTCGCAGCCGTTACCCTTTGTGGGTTGAAGTCTCCATCAACGTGGAAGTACGATAGCACCACCTATCGGAACCACGAGAAAAATCACCGCGTCTCCAAAATTGCGTTTGCTCTTCTCCACCTCTCTTTACTACATGTGCAATTTACTTTCCGCTGCCTATACTCTAGAATTGCATGTGTAGGGTGATGCTTGACTTGATCATAATTGTGAATCTGCCAAAAACTGTTCTTTGTCAAAAGGCAGAATTTTTATATTGTCAAGTAGTCTATTCACCCCCCCTCTAGACATACTTTCGATCCTACACTCTCTAGCCAGGTGTGCCTACCACAATCACAAGCTTTCCCTCTTCTCTTCTCACCGTCCGTGTCTCACTCCCGCCCCTCTTTTCATCGATATCGTACTCCCACACTCCCCCCTTGATATAGTATGCCCCTTGCACCACCTCCTAGCTGCATCCCTCTCTCTCTATCCTTCTCTCTAGACCTTATTTGCTTCTAACACATACATGCATGTATACCGATCGATCTCCCTACATATACCGAGGTCGACTTTAACTATTTTTCCCCACGCATCAATCGACGTACCTCACAAGTTATGTCTCTCCTTTCTCTAACAAAGGACGATTGATCTTCCTATGTTGTTACGTCTACTTACCACAGCCATATCGTCCCTTCTCATCATTCGTGCATGCCTCCTGACCCGTCTCACACACACACGTGCACATACAGGCAGGCATCCCCTCTCTTATTGATATTGCAGGCGTGCCCTCCGTTTGTCGAGCAAGCCTCTCCCACCATTTGTGAGAAGCAACTCCACCACCAACCCCTCCGACAATCTAGCTCTGTCTCTATCCCAACCTTATTCCTCTCCTACACATATGCATGGATGTTGATCGATCTCCCTCAATACATAAGGTAGGTCTCTCTCCTCCTCCACACATATACCAGTCATTGTACCTCTATAGTTAGGTCTCTGCCTCCCCCCAACACACCGATCTTCGAGCGTTGTAGGTAGGTATCCAAGCCAGAGAGACAAACTGTGACTGTCCCCTCTCATGTTCCAGTAGGCCAGCCACCCCATATCTTTGATGTGGGCACACACAAAATCGATGGCACTCTTTATCGATCATGCGCGCACACACACACACACATCATCCCTCTCTTTGATTCTATGTATACCTCACGCTGATGATACCTCCACTCTCTTCTTGTGGATAGCCCCCTCTATATATATGTTATATCCAGGCCTCTGTTTCACACACATTTCATATGTTACATTTTTTGATTAAAATATCATCGACACATATTCCCTATCTATCTCTCACGCCCCCCCCCCCCACACACACACAGAGACACACCAATAGTCGAGCGTTGTAGGTGGTATCCATGCCATAGAGACAAACTGCACCTGTCCCCTCTCACGTTCCAGTAGTCCAGCCAGCCTATATCTTTGATGTGGGCACACACAAATTCGATGGCACTCTTTATCGATTGCGCGCGCACACACACACACACATCATCCCTCTCTTCGATTCTATGGATACCTCACGCCGATGATACCTCCACTAACTTCTCGTGGATCGCCCCCCTATATATATTATCCAGGCCTATGTTTCACACACATTGCATATGTTACATTTTTTGAGTGAAATATCATCGACGCGTATTCCCTGTCTATCTCTCACCCCCCCAAACGTAGTCACGAACCCACACACTATATCTCTCTACGTTTTATCTCTCTCACACAAACCCACGTAGGTGGTGTACATACACAAAGAGAATAGGTGCACGTACTCAAGCTTCGTGCGCAGCCACACCCGCGCGGCTACACGGTGGAGCTCATTTCTGTATGAAATGGCCGCCCATGTTCTAATTTGAGCGCGTGTAGCGGTTGTTTACCTACAGAGGTCGTGTACCACGCGTGCAGGAAATAAAGTTCGACTTGATGCATTGGAATGTTATTTTTAAATAAAGTTATATCGCTCAATGGCACGTACACAGAATATAAAATGATTTTTATGGAGAAAAAGGTAGTCCTCTCCACTATATACAATGGAGCGTGCCTGCCGGGATTTGTCTCTTTAGAGTATCTCACACAAGGCGGTGGTGGCCTCTCTCTCTCGCACCGTTGGTCACTGACCCGGCCGCATCCCGCCAGCCGGCGGAAAGGGAGGATGTGCATCGTTTCTCTGTTTGACGGCGCCAAGGCAGCACGTCCTGATCTGTGGTACCCACCGTTCTCTCTGACCAAGCTCCGGCGCGGTAAGGCCTACACCACTTGCTCGCTGCCGCAGTATGGGCCGATCCCGCCTGCTACCGCTCTCCTAGTTACATCCCGACAACCCCCAGGTATCCCCTCCGGCCTTGCTCCACTGCCCATCTGCCCATGTCGTTGCATGTGGAAAATCTTGCATGTGGATCTTCCCTAGTTCTTTGCCCAAACCGTAGCTCGTCTGGCGTACTTTCCGTATTGCAATCTCGTCCTCACACCGTTTTAGATAATCGCAACTATGCTGTTATCTTCTCATAGGACAAGGAATATGCTTATTGTTTGTTGTTGTATGTGTCATCAACGTTATTGGACAGTAATTGTCTCCTTTCTACCTCTTTTTTGCAAACAGGGCTATCCATTTCACCTCATTGCTATTTGCCACCTTTTGGTGAACTGCACAAATCACGTTTTTCTTAAGAGTGTTTTGTGCAGTTCTACTAAAATGTCACACGGGCAACGTCTCTACATTTTAGTGCGACTACACAAAAGGAGATTGGTTTTGCTCTATCCTCCTCATCCAACTCCGAGCCTAATCTTCTCCAACTATTTGCTTAATCTTCTCCAACTAGTTAGTCTTAAGAGAGACTGCAAAGGTGACCGGCTTCTATTTGTGTGTTCATTGTTTCATCAACAATCCTCTATTATTGTAATCACACTTAATATCTTTGGAACAGGGACGCTCAGCTCTATTTTAGTGGAACTGCACAAAATGATCGGAATGTTCCATGCTCCTGTCAGCTACTTTTTTGCCAACATGCCTTGTTGATTTAGTCAGAGCTGGGGGAAAGTTGCTGCCAATGAAAGCATGGATCAATTTTAATTTAACACCTTCTCACAACTTTATCTTCAGTTGTGATGTAAATATTAGCTCTGATATGCTAATCATTGAGATGCATTAGCAAGGAAGTTAGTTTTTTATTTTTTCGGAAAGATCATGGATGGCAAGACACACAAAACAAAAGCTGAAAGCTCAGAGCATTGTACAATTTCATGTTGCTAGAAAAATATTTGTATAGTACGTCAATTATGTTGCTGGAAGCTTGATAGCATTGCCAAAAGCCTCTTCAGCATCCAGGTCAATGTGCCGTGCACAAAATTATACTCCCTCTGTTCCTAAATATTTGTCTTTTTAGAAAATTTCAAATGGACATATTTTAGAGTGTAGATTCACTCATTTTTGCTTCGTATGTAGTCACTTGTTGAAATCTCTAGAAAGACAAATATTTAAGAATGGAGGGAGTAGTGCACAACCGCATGGGAGACTCAGCCCAGTCGTTGCGCCGCACTAATAATGAGTAATGAGCATTCAAAACATAAGCCCCACCTTTCCCACTGTAAGTTGCTCGGAAGAAGCAACCATCAGTACGCTCTTCTTTGAATCCACTCATACTACTCCCTCCGTCACTGTTTGCTTTAACAATCTCTGGGACCAAGGCAACTAGCGATCGTCCTGAAAAATAGCATGTCTATTACTAGAGGAAATATGCGTACACACATGCATGCAGTGCTTCCACCCCGGCTACACACATGCATGCACTTACTCCACTCTGCGTACACACCTGCATCAAGAGAAAATTGTGGACTTGATTGCGGTTACCACGCCCTAATGAATTGAGCATTAAACCCAACGCGTCTAAAATCTCTTTGGTGGTGGAAATGCATGGAGAGAAATGCATGAGAATGAAGCATGCCCTGTAAACTGTGACGGAGGGAGGAGTAGTATGGAGGTGCAAAACTAAGTACATCTATGGCCAGTCGGTCAACGCACTTCCTCTTGGCATATCACTGACATGTGGGACCGCAGTGAGCAAACAGATCTCAATTGACGTCTAAATGGCCAACCCGCCGTTCCTTGAGAGAGACGAGGAGCGAGAACACATAGACGGGCTCGCACGGAGGCCAAGATATATTCGAGCATGGTTGATTAATATCATCATTACATGTTCGATGTTTTTTAGTAGTACTATTGGGCTGCCGTTTTCCGCACTTCTCCCGAATAAAAATGTGTACTTTATCAGAGATTAAAATAAAATAATAGTATAGAGGCTCCACCATGCATTTCCTAGTACCTGTATACTAGTAGTAGTACTACTCGTACTACTAAACCTTGCGCTTGCCTCTTCGCCTCTTCATGAAGTCGAACAATGATGTCACTACAGTGTATGCCTCTAGCAATCTGACACCGAATGAACTGTGCATGTCCCCGGTCGAGGGTAGGTTGCATTAGTCAAAAGCTTCTCGTCATCCTGTGAGCCACCAGGCTTGAGGTAGACAGAGAGGGCATAAGTGAGCTTCACCTTGTCCTACAGGCTTCTCCTCGTTCTGTGAGTTGACGGGACACACCAAAAAGTATTGCTAGTCCATACTCCCTCCTTTCCGGTTAATATGGCTTAATCTTTTTTGCAGGTAAATGAGAGAGCTTTATTCATATATAAGCATTCTTAGGACGATCAGCCAAGAGACTGGTCACTAGGAAGCGAGGTACCGCGCAAAAAAAGAAGGAAGTGAGGTGTTTCATCAAGCCAGCTCTCGGTCACATTCAAAGTGCAACATGCACGGTTTGCACAAAGATGCGCCGCAAGGTTTGCTGACTTGTTTACATGCTAAATAAAAAAAGAGAAAATATTACCGAGCGCTCCTATTTCTAACAGGATATAGGAGCTAGAATTAAGTGAGAATTGTGGCGACTGTTCCATGCAATCAACTTCCATTATCACATGGGAGAACCCTCGAAGAGAACAAAATGTATCGAAGATTGCTTTATCACAGATTAAAATAAAATAAGAGTGCAGACGCTCCACCATCCTGTTCCTAGTAGTACATATCTGTATAGTAGTAGTAGTACTAGTAGTAAACTTTGCGCTTGGTTGTTCGCCTCTTCGGGAAGTTGAATAATAATGGACTAGTACAGTGTATGCTTCTGGCAATCTGACACTGAATTAACAGTTGCACGTCAACCGCCTGAGTGAGGGAGAGCTTGCATTAGTCAAAAGTTTCTCCTTGTCCTGTGAGCCACCACACGCAAGCTCCTCCCGTCTTGCAAGCTTCTCCTCCTTCGGCAAGTTGACTGGACACAGCAAAGTAATGCTAGTCCATACTGCCTCCTTTCCGGTTAATATGGCTTAATTTGAATGAGATAAATACACTATCTGTAACTGTATATTTGTAAAAATACGGTCAGTGGACTTCATAATACTCTCATTGCACTCAACATATACATTTTCCGGTGTTTATACGGTCACTAGCTCACCCTGGCTGAGTATGTGTGTGCATGCCTGTGTAGGTTGAGCACTTGAGCGTGACCGTGTGTGTTCCGTCGTGTGCTCGGAGATGCATGCATTAGGGTGTCACACGTGTGTTTTGCGTCCATGTGTACGTGTGACTGTTGCATGCATGCACGAGGTTGTAGTCCATCACATTCACATGTTCATAAGTCAATGCTTTATTAAAAGGTTGCATGCAAGGTTTAATCATGCATTGTTCACGCATGCATTCCCAATATTAATACATTGATGAAGACAATTTATTAAGGAAAACGAGCCCATGAATTGAGTACAAAGGGGACCAATAAGCCAGGACGGAGGGAGTACTAGTAGTGAACCGGAAGGAGGGAGTAGGTACTAGTAGTACTACGTAACAACGTGCAGTAACAAAACTCCTCTATGTGCATCCTGTCTACGTGTGATGCAAGAAAATAGAGATAAGTACAAGTGAGACTCGGGAACGGTCATACACGTAGGGGGAGTACGTGTAGGGGCCACTCAGGGTCTGTCAGATCACACAGTAAGTTAGTCGAAAGAAGCAACCATCACTTCACTCTTCAATGACACGTACGCAATATAAAATGGTTGATATGGAGATAAAAAGAAAATCGCTCCACTATATATGCACTAGCAGGAGCCTAAGCTACAAGCCTGCTTGCTTGGGGTGGTCTCTTCACAAGCATAGAACGACGGTGGCCACACCGCAGGTCACAGATCCGGCTTGATCCCGCCGCTAGGGGAAGGGGACGATGTTCCACGTAGACGCGGTCGATGGCGGCGAGGGAGAAAAACCATTGTCGGTGTGTCCCAATCGGGGGTCCCCGCGGTATGGGTTGATGCCGCCTCCGAACCGCCCTTCTAGCTACACCCCGACGTCCCAGGTACAACTTCCTTTTGGAGCCGTCTTGTTCCACTGCCGCAGCTCCCCATGTAGCTCCATCTCCATGTGGATCTTTCTCTACTTCTACCGGCTTATATTTGTGATGAGTTTATGTCTCATGACTAGTGCCACTACTATTATTCTAATCACACTTCTTCAATATATTTGCCAACAGGGATGCTCAGCTAGATTTTAGTGGAACTGCACAAAAGCATCGTATGATCCAAGCGTGCCAGCCGTCTTTCCTTCGACATGTTCTACCTAGCCATGAAATTAAATCTTGTTTAGGGTTTATGGCATAGAGACCCCATGAGTAGTTTTTTGTAGACACTCTCACAACTTTTGTCTTTAGTTGTGAAGTAAGTATTGGCTATGATCTGTGAATCATTGAGATGCATCAGCATGCGTGTTAGTTTTCCTTTGTATCTGATGGAATGTTGTAACGGGGCAACCTTGGAGTAGGAATGAAAGTGGAGTGGAAAGTTTCCATTTTTTGGAGAAAAAATGAAAATGGAGAACCATCATTGGATCGCGCCATCGAGCAAAACCAACATTTAAATCACGTCTGTCACGTTCGTGTCTCACCCTCCTCCACGGCTCCACCCCACAGGGTCGCTCGGCATGCCACTCACCGCAAACCAACTATATGATAACTTTCCTGCTTGCTTGTCGATGGATCGCGCCATGGAGTACTAGCACTAGTGGAAGAGATTGACAAGGAGGGGGGACAGCTAGATGTAGCACAGACTCCCAAGAACTTTTTACATGCATGTTGTGGCCGGCAGTTGCGACCTTTGAACGCGGAGTAGTCGCGTGCACCAGAAGCGGCATGGGCAGCGCTCTCTTGGCCGGTGCGCTGCTTCAATACCGGTGCCAGTGAGAGGTAGCGTCCGCTTTGGCCGGGCATGAATGCGGCACTGACCATTTCGGGCGGGAAGCACGCGCGGGTGATGAAGAGGGTTCGGGTTGGTCAGGAGTGGGCATGGCAACTGTCCGGATGCCCGCAAGCAAGAGATGTTGTACGTAAATATTGCTGCGTATATAATTAATAACGTAAATAATGTGTAAGTTGGACAAATATGATCGGAGATGGAGATGGAGATGGAATTTCACATAAACACGGATATGCATGTCTATGTCTATGTGTGTGTGCGCGATGACTCTCGCGACTACCCGTACACACCATCGATGTCTCGTTCTCCCTACACACACACAAACTTAGTACCGCCTCATTTTGTTCCTAGGATAGAAATATCATAGGAGTGGGAAACAATATTAAGTGAGATAAATGGAGTATGACGTACAATAAGAAATGTACACGCACTCACTCTGCCTCCAAGATACCCACGAGTACACGATGGAGCGCATTTGTACACGAAGAGGCATCTTACGTACGTAATAATTTTACCCTTTAATTTGTTCACTTAATAATGGAGGGTCGGGGACCACACGTGAGCGATACAAACTGCGACCTGGAAGTGGGAGCGTGTTTTTGATCGAGTTTTCTTTCTTGGTACCTTAAAAAAAGTTTTGTCCGCCAGTTTTCGTTTCTTTTTTCCGGGAACGCACGTATTCTATTTAAAACCACTACCATGGAGAGATTTTTTTTACTCCATTGTATATATAGCAGCTTGATTGATAGGGTTTCTCGTGTCTCGCTCTCTCACCCTCTCCATATCTAAACAAGATGACAGTGTCCACTCTATCTCTCTCCTCATCGGTGGTCACAGATCCGGCTGAATCCCATCCGCTGCGGGAGGTGAGGAGGTGCAATGTTGACATTGTCGCCATCGGCGATGGAAGAAGCCGATGCGCACCGTCCTCTCTGAGCCAGCGCTGGTGTGGACGAAGGTCCTCCGCGCCCTTGTTCACTGTCGTTGTGTGGGCAGATCCCGCCCGCCTGCCTAAGCGACATCTCACCCACCTGAGGTATAACTTCTTTTGGACTTCATGCTTCATTGTACTAGTCCAGCTCCCCAGGTCGCTTCATGCGGATTTTCTTCTATTCCATTACTCCCTACCTCCCCATGTACAGTATCTAGGGTTTGTCGGCTGGTCCAACATCACCTATTTTTTTACTATTATAGAGGAAAGGCAACTCGAAAAGTTGTCCTGGTTTATGCCTCGGTGGAGGTATACATGTTTTTTTGGCAAAAAGTACATGGTGGTTGTGCGGTCATTGTCCATATGCTCCTATTGCTGCTGCTAATCTAATAATATCACTGATTAAATGAAGCAATGCCCATGGTAAAATGACGTCCGTTTTAAGTAATGCCGATGTCAATCCAGAGGCGTCGATAAATGCTTCTGTCCTGCTTTTTTTCTCGGGTATCCTGGTTTAGTTCCCATCAAGATAATCATGATGCTTCTGTTTGTTGGTGTACTTTTCATTAATTCTTATTGACAAATTAGATGTCGCTGTTAATTTTGTACCACTGTCAAAATAACATAACAACACTATATCCCTTTTTATATTTTTGCAATCAGCAATGCGCATCTCCATACCCACACATGTCTTCCTCAATTTTAGTGGAACTGCACAAAATTGGATGGAAATTGTTGTTCTGCCTCACTGTCCTTTGCCACGTGGTTCTTCCTTCCTCGAGCTTGATTACCGAGAAGAAACAGACCACAGTGAGGATTTGTCAAACTTCATTCGTGCCTCACCCAAACTTGATGCCAAATGGATGATGCAGCACCATGATGACCTACCGATGCTCATGGTTGCATCGGCTGGTGAAGCTCAGCAATTTTCGATGAAAAACAAGTTGTCTTCCATCAGTGCTCTTTGCTTGTTACCCACAAAGATGATATCCTTCATCAGTTCACCTTCGTTGCATTGGAGACACAGTCGTCTTTCACGTTGGTGCAATTTTATCACACGATTGGCTATGAACCAAATATTTCCTCGAAGAAGCATCGACGTTGGTACTAAGAGCATAAGTTTTGTATTGATTTCTAAGCCTTCTCACAACTTTGTCTTCAGCTCTCCTGTAATTTTATTTGTCCATCTAAATATGTGATCAGACTTTGATTAAAAATATGGTGTGGACTAAAACCCGGATGGACGTAGTAGCCCTCCGTTTTTATTTACTCTACATATTAGATTTGACTGAAGTCAAACTTTATAAAGTTTGACTAAGTTTAGGCCGAACACAGCAAACCATAATTATTGAAAGAGGACAAACTGCACATACTCTCAAACCTTTCCGATAATTGAAATTAAAATTCTTTATTTGTACACACTCTCACACATTTCCGATAATTTGGCGTGTGTGATTGTTCACTTAACGGAGGGTAGTCTATCGCACGTGAAGGACAGGAAGTGCGACCAGGACGCGTGGATCGTTAGTTCATCGTAAGTAGTTTTCTTCATTGGTACGTTAAATAAAAAGTTTTGTTTTGTACTTACAGAATATAAAATGATTGTTATGGAGAGAAAAAGAAAACCACTCCACTGTATATTAGTAGTATACACGAGTACTATATAAGTACTATATAAGCTGGAGCCTCAGCGCTTGTTCGCTAGGATTTGCGCTATCCACAGTCTCGCCGCACTATATATATATATATATATATATATATATATATATATATAGGGAAAATCCATCCTACCACCCGGTGGTAGTTACCCCATATGTCTCATATACTACCATGTGGTACTATATATACTACTTTATCATTTTAAATATATTTGTATACTACATCTAAGATGTTTCAAAGCAAGTTACATGAAAAAATTACATATGAACCCATAGTTTTTGTTATATTTGTGAAATACGTACTTATTTGTACGTAAAAAAGAGCATATTCAAAACATGGTATATACTACCTAAAAATTAATGTATATACTACCTAATCATTGTTATATACTACATACTACACGTACATACTCTCAATTTTGACAGATACTACATACAACATAGAAAACGCAAGTGGTGGTAACTACCACTGCTTGTAGGAAACATTTGTCCTATATATATATATATATATATATATATATATATATATATATATATATATATATCGAAGCCCTACCGCAGTGCTCCACCTTGAGCTCGACGTCGTCGATCATCTTCGCCGCTTCGCTGTTGGAAAGAGGTCACTGGAGTCATTCCTCATTGTCGTGGATATTCTTCCTCCCCGCGCCGCCATATTGTTGCACATCACTAAGTTATTGTATGTTTAGTGCAAACTCGCTCTTTCATCCATCGCGTTTGAGTTCATCCACGGTAGAAATTCCATGTATTTACCACATTCTTTAGATCTTTACTGTTAGGTAACTTGTGCGGATGTGGTTTGTAGATGTCCCTAGGATCCGAAATTTTTCAAATCTAGGGTTTGTGTTATGTCTCATACGGATGGAATGCTTAGCACGTTGACTAATATATTCTTCGAACCTACTAGTTCGTTCTACACATTTCTTACATCTAAAACATTTCTCAAAGTCTGCATCTAATTCTTCTTCAAAATGTTTTCTTTCGCAAAGTCTTTGTTCTGAGCATTCGTAGCCCTGTCCCCTTTTTTCCCTTGCATCTATCCTTATTCACAGGTGCATGCAGTCAGTTGAGGATCTTGCTCGACCAGTGAGCATGGCTGATGGAGAAGATGTTATTTTGGGCACATCAGATGAGTGGACAGCTCCAAATGCAAAGGGCCCAACGGTAGGCCCACCAACCAGCAAACACAAACGCACTGAGCAAAATGCCGACGAGCAAGAAGAGGATGCTCCGAAGAAAAAGCGGGGTGGTAGACAACCCTATACAAACACAGCAGAATTCATCTCTCATGATCGTTACAACACCGCTCCCGGAGAAACCAAGCAACAGAGAGATAAGCGTCTGCAATGGATTCGACGCCACTGGGTGCGAAAATGGATCAATTATGAATTGATTCATCCTTGGTTTTCTCGAAACTTTGCATTTCATCCACCATGGAGTGACTGCCGAGAAATTGGTCTCATCAGACCAAATGATCCCCAGGAGTGACCGCTGCCACCACCAAATGCTCATGAGTCCTCCCTTCGTACACTCGAATCTTATCATGATGAGCTTGCTAAGCATCAAAAGAATGCCATCAAGTGAGCTAAGAATGCTGAAAAGGAAAAGGCTTGTGAAGAGGAAAACCGTCGCCTTCTCAAGGATGATGTCGAGAAGAAAAAGGCTGAAGGAAAATTTGAAGGTCGCTCCAAACGCAAACATGATCCCATTGCTGATCCAAAGCGAAAGAGTGCATCGAAGAAGAGAACGGCTAGACAAGCCGATGAAGATTCTTTGGATGACGATGATCCACCGCTCACAAAGGATCAAGTTGATGCTACTCCCCATGAGCAAGTGAATATCACTACTTCAACGGTGTTGCCTAATCTTCGGGTTCCTCTAGTTCCAAAAGCACCAGCAAAGAAGATCATTCTTAGGAAATATCCACCTACCACTATCACGATGAAACAACATGTGGATACAACTCCTCATCTAAAAGCCATGAATCTAAAGGATTTGGTTTTTGACGCTCCTCTGAGTAGTGCAAAGCCTAGTGAACAAATTCCCAAGCCTGAATTGAAGAAAATCAAGGCTCATACTTTTTACTCTGCATATAAGGTTTGGTCAAAGTCAAACTTTTTACAGTTTGACCAACTTTGTAGGAAAATATATCAACATCTACAATACTAAGCTATATGGTATGAAAAGTAATTCTATGATGCATCTAACACTAATGATTTCATGTTGTGAATCTTTATATTTTTTTCTATAAACTTAGTCAAAGTTGATAAAGATTGACTTTGACCAAATCTTATATGCAGACTAAAAAGAAACGGAGGGAGTACTAACGAGCAAATGCTCCGCAAGCTTCTGATCTGAAGGAGAAGGCTGCTAAATTTGCTCCTACACTAACTCAACCATTGGCTTCTAAACCTCCTTCCGAGCAAGTTCCAGTGCAAACTGCTCCAGTTGCAAAGTCTGATGCTCCTCACTACTATAATCATGTGTTCATCATGGAACAACTTGATAAGTTTGTGGACAATCCATTCGATGGTGAAGTGGCCTCTCTGTCTATCCCTCCTGAAGTTATTTCCCAAGACACTACTGTTTTTCAAGAAATGAGAGAAGATGCGGTTCAAATCAACAATTTATCTGCCAAACTTAATGATCTTGATGATCGAATGAAAACTGCTTCTTCAAAAAAATTCATTAAAGCACTCGGAGATTCCTACGAGGATATCAATCGTGCCCTGACTCTCCTCCGACACAGAAGATTGCGTTTTCACACGGATCTAGACGAAATTGTTCAAAAGATCTGTTTTGAGCATCACGAAAAGGTTAGTAGCTACGATGATCTTGTCAAAGGCCACATTGATCAATCGGCACAACAAAAGAAGAGGCGAAAGAAAACTACGAAGAAAAATGTCCCTCTTGCTCCGATAGAAAAGTCACATGATCGCTCAGAAGCTCGCCTTCAGAAAGAAAAATCTCCCGAGGCAGCTATTCCTTCACCAAGGCCAACTGAATCAGTGCTTGTGGCCTCCCTTGCTCAAGATGATATTCTTTCCCAGCGAATTGTTTCTGAGGAAGGTGAAATCCCTCGCTCTGAATCCCAAGCTTCCCCGGCTCGTGCAACACCAAATGTCTAGGCTCCTCCAACTGATCAGCAATAACAGACTCCAGTGGACCTAGGTCTTGATTCGGCCTCAGTGCCCACCGTAAAGGAATATGCTCTATTGCCTACTACCTCTGCAGCTCCCTCCATTGTGCTGCCTGCTCCATCTCAATTGAAGTTGTCTATCGACACAGTGCCACGAATACCAAATGTTGGTCCCTCCGAGCATAAATTTGTCTTTGCTCGCCATACTGACTCAGTTGTATATGGCGATGAAGTGATCTCCGTTGAAGACAAACTCAAAAACCCATATCCTCGTGAAGAACTGCCTTTGTTCTCGGCAGGTGCTGGCTCCAAAGGTCCTCATTTCAATCGGAATACGCATCCCAAATTCTTACTAGATAGTCCGTATGATGGGTCGTGCACTTCTGAATCGCCTCACTTCTGCACAAAGGAACAAGCTATATATTACTCTTGGGTCCTCTATGACAGCAAGAAGATTTTTCCACATGAATATCTAGACATCCCATCTATGAAGAATATTGGTTGCTTCAATCAGTTGCTGCAAGATCTGGAAGATTTCTGCCTCGCCAACGTATTTGCATTCGAACATCCTTGGAACAAAGAGATTATTCTTCAGTTCTATGCCACTTTGTACATCTCTGGTGATGAATCTGATAGCTCAAAATGGATTATGGAGTGGATGACCGAAGGAAAACACATCAAATGCACTTCAACACGTTTTGTCTCGCACTTTATTTCCCTCGCTTTGAGCATGGTAGCAATGAAATTCGGGTGCACAACATTGATGCTATTTCCAATGAAGCTTTTTGGTGCACTATGGATGAAGATAAGATTCGTGACTATAGTGGTCCTCGCAGGCCTGAGCATTTAACAGTCGAGAATCAAACACTATATCACCTGCTCACTTACACTATTTTCCCTTTGGACGGGATGAACACAAATAAATCCATCTCAGATGTTCTTCGAAATGCTATCTATGCAATCTCTGAGCGGTATATCTTCGATATGGAGGACATGTTTCTGCGTATCTTGAAGGATTATGCTCAGTATCTGCACTGCCTCAAAAGTTTATGCTCCATGGATCTAGAAAGTTATTGATCACGCCATGCGCATAGTGTATCTAGTGAAGCAAAGTCACAAAAGCTTCATACCTCCTGTTCGCGATACTTTGCAAATCATGGAAGATATTTCTTCAGGTAAATTGCCCGTGTGAAGCCCTCTTGATTACCACAAGAACTTTGACAGACCACGTCTCCCTCAGCGCGACTGAAAGATTTCGCATCAACCTCCATTGCAACTCGAAGTTAGTTTGCGCACACAACAACTGCTGCTGCTGCACATCGCTGAGGTTTGACGCGAGAAAGAACATCTTGCCTCCAAGCTAAATGCAATAAACGATCAAACAAAATTTGTGCATATGATTGCGGATGAGAACAAGAAGCGGCTTTGGAAATTGCTTTGCAAGTTCTTTACCAAGAAACAACTCCTGAATGTCAACCTCAAAGAGCTCTATGATTACATTGATAAAGGCTTCTCTATTGAAGATTTCCACGATCGAAGTACCCCTTCTCTACCTGCTCGTGAGCCAACCACTGATCTCCTGCATCTCAAGCTTCGCAAACTTCTCGAAGAATCTAAAGCTACCTCACTAGCAAAGAAACCTGCCGAAGGAAATGTGCTATCCCGTGTTACTCATGTGGCTGACACAAATATGCCCTCGTCTTCTCAGCCCCAAGTTGTTCCCCCCGAAGGAAAATCTACGCATGCTGAAGACGATGCCACACCAGTCACTTCCAAAGATGAAATCACCTCGGACTTCTTTTGGAGATGCCACTGAGTAAACCAAGTTCCGCGCTTTTGCACTCATGTTATTCCTCACCTTTTGACACTAGTTGACAAAAATGGGGAGAATAACATCGAGTCTCGATAGATTTGCTTTCTGTGTTTCTTTGGTTTGGTTTCTTGCATATCTGAAACTTTTGTCTTAAAGACTATCTGCTCTATGTTGTAAAACTTATGTGCTGTAATGTTAATAGCCCCGCCTGTTGCACTATTTCTCTCGAAGCATTTGTTTTGCAGGTGGAATTATTATTGGAAGTTATGAATGATTGCAATACGATCTCGATGGATTATATGTCATCAGTGCGAATCATTGTCTCGAATGATTGAATTTTCCTCTGTATACTTCAAAATTTGCAGGGGAATTAATCTCACATGTTTATCCTGCATACATTTAGGGGGAGTCTATTTCATCATTGAGCAAAGTAACACTTATTCACTCTTGTTCAAATCACTTGTCACTTATCTATCTTCACTTTGATGATTATCTATTTTGTCAACAATCGTCCAAAAAGGGGGAGATTGTTTTTTTATCAAGTAAAAGGGGGGAGATTGTTGATGCAATAATTTGCCCCCTTATGTTTTGGAGCTTGTTGACATAAACAGTATGGGACTTATGTGGTTGCTAGTGCACACAGAGTAACAGGTCCCTGGAATCAAGAGGAGTTTTATTCAAATAGCAAAGATAATCCCCTGTGTAGCAGTGAAGGTTATCACCAAAGATTATGATAACAAGAGCGACCCCTCAAAAATTGTTGACGTGAAGCAATTGGTTCGGTACTTGTCCGAAGGAAGTGACTGCGAGTGAAGACGTGGCATTTACTTCATTGTTTCTCTTCTCTTTATTCAGTCATAGGACCACCATACTATAAGAGGGGTGTAGTGTTCGAAGCTTTGATTCTCTGATGCTAAACCCAAATCCTATGAAAGTTGCGAGAGAAATATCTTTGTGTTCCGAGCAAATACTTGCCAGCAAGAGACTGTGATCTTGTTCCTTGCGAGAGATTTGTCTCTGTCCAAGGAGTTAGAATTGCTTGTTCCTCAAGTAATGTTACCGTTGCTCCAAAATCCAACCGTGTAAACGTGTCCATTGGCTGGACCGCGTGCGTTGTCCGGCGGCTGCTCCGTTTGATTTTGAGAAGACTGTTGAGCAACCCCCTCTCTGAGTGATTTGAGTTTAAAATCCACCGAGAGAAAACCCCTAGAGATGAATAAATAGATAGTGGTTCAGCATCACTCGAATCTAAGTCCAGTACACTACGCCTATTACTCTTGAGAGTTGCAAACTCTCTAGACGGTTAGGTGCCAAGTTCATCAGAGACCAATGATGACCCACAAGAATAGGGGATCTATCGTAGTCCTTTCGATAAGTAAGAGTGTCAAACCCAACGAGGAGCAGAAGGAAATGACAAGCGGTTTTCTCTGCAAGCACTGAAATTGTAGGTAACAGATAGATTTGTGATAAGATAAATTGTAACGAGAAACAAGCAATGAAAGTAAATAAAGTGCAGCAAGGTGTCCAATCCTTTTTGTAGCAAAGGACAAGCCTGGACAATTTCTTATAATGAGAAAAGAGCTCCCGAGGACACATGGGAATTATCATCAAGCTAGTTTTCATCACGCTCATATGATTCGCATTCGGTACTTTGATAATTTGATATGTGGGTGGACCGGTGCTTGGGTACTGCCCTTACTTGGACAAGCATCCCACTTATGATTAACCCCTATTGCAAGCATCCACAACTACAAAATAAGTATTAAGGTAAACCTAACCACAGCATTAAACATATGGATCCAAGTCGGCCCCTTACGAAGCAACGCATAAACTAGGGTCTAAGCTTCTGTCACTCTAGCAACCCATCATCTAATTATTACTTCCCAATGCCTTCCTCTAGGCCCAAATAATGGTGAAGTGTCATGTAGTCGACGTTCACATAACACCACTAGAGGAAAGACGACATACATCTTATCAAAATATCGAACGAATACCAAATTCACATGACTACCAATAGCAAGACTTCACCCATGTCCTCAGGAACAAACGTAACTACTCACAAAGCATATTCATGTTCATAATCATAGGAGTAATAATATGAATTAAGGATCTGAACATACGATCTTCCACTAAGTAAACCAATTAGCATCAACTACAAGGAGTAATAAACACTACTAGCAACCCACATGTACCAATTTGTGGTTTTGATACAAGATTGGATACAAGAGATGAACTAGGGTTTTGAGAGGAGATGGTGCTGGTGAAGATGTTGATGGAGATTGACCCCCTCCCGATGAGAGGATCGTTGGTGATGACGATGGTGATGATTTCCCCCTCCCGGAGGGAAGTTTCCCTGGCAGAACAGCTCCAACGGAGCCCTAGATTGGTTCCGCCAAGGTTCTGCCTCGTGGCGGCGGAGTTTCGTCCCGTAAGCTTGCCTATGATTTTTTCCAGGGTAAAAGCCTTCATATAGCAGAAGATGGGCACCGGAGGGCCACCAGGGGGCCCAAGAGACAGGGGGCCGCGCCCAGTAGGGGTGGGCGCGCCCCCCACCCTCCTTGCCAGGGTGTGAGCCCCCTCTGGTATTTTCTTCGCTCAATATTCTTATTAATTCCAAGACTGACTTCCGTGGAGTTTCAGGATTTTTGAGCTGTGCAGAATAGGTTTCCAATATTTGCACCTTTTTCGCCGAATTCCAGTTGCCAAGATTCCCCCTCTTCATGGTAAACCTTGTAAAATAAGAGAGAATAGCCATAAGTATTGAGACATAGTGTGTAATAACAGCCCATAATGCAATAAATATTGATATAAAAGCATGATGCAAAATGGACGTATCAACTCCCCCAAGCTTAGACCTCGCTTGTCCTCAAGCGGAAGCCGATATCGAAAAATATGTCCACAAGTTTAGAGATAGAGGTGTCGATAAAAATAAAATACGGACATGAGGGCATCATGATCATTCTTATAACAACATATATAGATTTTGTCATATGATTTCTTATGCTCAAGTAACAATCAGTTCACAATGTCAAGTATGGTTCAGAAACTTCATTGGGAACTAGCAAACTATAATCTCAGTCATTGAAGCAATTGCAATTTATCATAACATCAGAAAGAGTCAAGAATAGAGCTTTTCAGCAAGTCCACATACTCAACTATCATATAGTCTTCTACAATTGCTAATACTAATGCAGTACTTGTGGTTATGGAGTTTCAACCGGACACTGAGAAAGATAGGGGCTTATTGTGTTGCCTCCCAACATATTCACCTTTGGGTGATGTCAACAATAATAATTCATGCTAACTTACATCCAATTGGATAAATATATCAAGATCTTTCAAACACGAGGAGCTTGCCAAAGGATAAAATGAAAAGGGGAAAGGTGAAGATCACCTTGACTCAAGCATAAAGTAAAAACATAAAGTAAAAGATAGGCCCTTCGTAGAGGGAAGCAGAGGTTGTCATGTGCTTTTAGGGTTGGATGCACAAAATCTTAATGCAAAAGAACGTCACTTTATATTGCCACTTGTATATGGACCTTTATTATGCAGTCCGTCGCTTTTATTGCTTCCACAACAAGATCGTATAAAGCTTATTTTCTCTGCACTAATAAGTCATACATATTTAGAGAGCAATTTTTATTGCTCGCAACATGACAACTTACTTGAAGGATCTTACTCAATCCATAGGTAGGGATGGTGGACTCTCATGGCAAAAACTTGGTTTAAGGATATTTGGAAGCACAAGTAGTATCTCTACTTGGTGCAAGGAATCTGGATAGCATGAGGGGGAAAGTCAACCTCAACACGTTGGGAAGATCAAAATACTTTAACTGAGATGTGAGGAAACATAAACCATTACGTTGTCTTCCTTGTCCAACATCAACTCTTTTAGCATGTCATACTTAATGAGTGCTCACAATCATAAAAGATGTCCAAGATAGTATATTTGTATGTGAAAACCTCTCTTTCCTTATTACTTCCTATTAATTGCAACGATGACCAAAACTATGTTTGTCAACTCTCAACAACTTTTATGCCTCATACTTTCTATGTGTGAAGTCATTACTATCCATAAGATCAATATGCACTCTTTTATTCTTTCTACTTCCTCAAGATCATAGCAAAATAGCAAAGCCCTTGACTCAACACTAATCTTTATTATAGATAGCCCACGGACTCGACTACATAAAGAGATCACAAAGCAAAACTCAAAACTACTTGATACCAAAACTTCAATCTACTAAATCAAGATACTACTAAAAGTATCGAACTAAGTAAAACGGTAAAGATAGGAGTGTGATGGTGATACGATACCGGGGCACCTCCCCCAAGCTTGGCAGTTGCCAAAGGGAATGCCCATACCCATGTGATTATGTCATCGGAGGTGGTGAAGGTGGTGACGATGGCTTCTTCCTGAATTTACGCTTGAGGATAATACTTTGCTCCTTTAGATCATTGATCTCCTGCTCAAGACTTAATATCTTTTTGCACAGTTCCTGTTTATTTTCCTGCAAGAGACGAAAAGGGATAAACTCGATCTTTGGTTTCTTTGCTCTATCAGGGGGGCTTGACTTTTTAAACTCCACATGCATGTCCCCAGGTTGAGGTAATGGGGCTTCGTCTTCTTCTGAACTCGTCTCCTCCTTTCCCTTAGGCTCATAGTCTTCTTCTTCTTCAGTGGTCCAGCCACCATGCTCCAAGTCCCCGTAGACCTTAGGGTCTGCAAGGTAATCAGCCACATAGCTTTCCCCTTCCGGATTCTGAGACGACATATTTCTCTAAATCTATAACAGAAACAGCTCGAAACAAAAACAGGGGAGTTTTGCGTGATACGGTGGTCAAAACCTTCGGGATATTATATAATGAATTTTTACCAACAAAAATACGTAACGTGCAAGAAAACGGAGTCTGGGAGACACACGAGGTGGCCACGAGACAGGGGGGCGCGCCCAGGGAGGGTGGGCGTGCCCTCCACCCTCGTGGAAGCCTCGTGTCCTTCCCGGATTATTTCTTTCTTCCTAAAATTCTTAAATATTCCAAAACGGATAGAAATTGCCTTTAAAATTGTTTTGGAGTTGGTTTACTTACCGTACCACATACCTATTCCTTTTCGGAGTCTGGAACATTCTGGAAAGTGTCCCTTATGTATTCCTCCGGGGTTACGGTTTCAATAATATTAGTTTCAACATTGATAGGATTACCTGAGATATAATGTTTAATTATTTGACCGTTCACCACCCTCGGACCTATGCCTTCGAAGTTGTTGATTTTTATGGCACCGAAACGATAGACCTCCTCAATAACGTAAGGACCTTCCCATTTAGAGAGAAGTTTTCCTGCAAAAAATCTTAAACGAGAATTGAATAATAACACATAATCACCTACATTAAATTCTCGCTTTTGTATCCTTTTGTCATGCCATCGTTTAACTTTTTCTTTGAATAGCTTGGCATTCTCATAGGCTTGGGTTCTCCATTCATCAAGTGAGATAATATCAAATAACCTCTTCTCACCGGCAAGTTTGAAGTCATAGTTGAGCTCTTTAATAGCCCAATATGCTTTATGTTCAAGTTCTAGAGGTAAGTGACATGCTTTTCCATAAACCATCTTATACGGAGACATACCCATAGGATTTTTATATGCAGTTCTATAGGCCCATAATGCATCATCAAGTTTTTGGACCAATTCTTTCTAGATCTATTCACGCCTTTTGCAAAATTAATTTGAGCTCTCTATTGCTCAACTCTACGACCACTAGATCATGGGTGATAAGGAGATGCAATTCTATGATTAACATCATACTTAGCAAGCATCTTACGGAAAGCACCATGAATAAAATGTGAACCACCATCAGTCATAAGATATCTAGGGACTCCAAACCTCGGAAAAATAACTTCTTTAAGCATTTTAATAGAGGTGTTATGATCAGCACTACTAGTTGGAATAGCTTCTACCCACTTAGTAACGTAATCAACAAAGAACTAAAATATGTGTGTAACCATTAGAGGCGTGAAAAGGTCCCATATAGTCAAAGCCCCAAACATCAAATGGTTCAATAAAAAGAGAATAATTCATAGGCATTTCTTGACGTCTACTAATATTACCAATTCTTTGACATTCATCACAAGATAAGACAAACTTATGAGCATCTTGAAGAGAGTAGGCCAATAAAAACCGGATTGCAATACCTTATGTGCAGTTCTATCTCCAGCGTGGTGTCCTCCATATGATTCAGAGTGACACTTGTGTAGGATCTGTTCCTATTCATTCTCAAGTACACAACATCTAATAGCACCATCTACTCCTTCTTTATAAAGGTGCGGGTAATCCCAGAAGTAATGTCTTAAATCATAAAGAACTTTTTCTTTTGCTGGTATGTGAAACTAGGTGGTACAAAATTTAGCAACAATGTAATTAACATAATCAGCATACCAAGGAGCAGTACGAGAAGCATTAATAACCGCTAATTGTTCATCAGGAAAGCTATCATCAATAGGTAGTGGGTCATCAAGAACATTCTCTAACGTAGACAAGTTGTCTGCAACGGGGTTCTCAGCTCCCTTTCTATCAACAATATGCAAATCAAATTCTTGGAGCAAGAGAACCCATCTAATAAGTCTAGGCTTAGCATCTTTCTTTTCCATAAGATATTTAACAACAGCATGATTAGTGTGAATAGTAACTTTGGAATCAACAATATAAGGTCTGAACTTATCACATGCAAACACAACTACTAAGAATTCTTTTTCAGTGGTAGCATAATTTCTCTGGGCAGTATCAAGAGTTTTACTAGCATACTGGATAACATTCAATTTCTTATCAACTCTTTGCCCTAGAACAACACCTACAACATAATCGCTAACATCACACATAATTTCAAAGGGTAAATTCCAATCAAGTGGTTGAACAATAGGCGCAGTAATCAAAGCTTTCTTAAGTACTTCAAATGCTTCTACACAATCATCATCAAAGACAAAAGGAATATCTTTTTGCAATAAATTAGTCAGAGGCCTAGAGATTTTAGAAAAGTCCTTAATGAACCTCCTATAAAAACCGGCATGACCAAGGAAACTTCTTATACCTTTTATGTCCTTGGGACATGGCATCTTTTCAATAGCATCAACTTTAGCTTTATCAACTTCAATACCTCTCTCAGAAATCTTATGCCCCAAGACAATGCCTTCATTAACCATAAAGTGGCACTTTTCCCAATTCAGTACGAGACTAGTGTCCTCACATCTCTGCAAAACTCGATCAAGGTTGCTCAAGCAATCATCAAAAGAGGATCCATAAATGGAGAAATCATCCATGAATACCTCACAAATCTTTTCACAAAAGTCAGAGAATATAGGCATCATGCATCTTTGAAAGGTAGCAGGTGCATTACATAAACCAAAAGGCATACGTCTATAAGCAAAAGTACCGAAAGGGCAAGTAAAAGTAGTTTTTGATTGATCCTTTGCTGACACAGGTATTTGAGAGAAACCAGAATAACCATCTAGAAAGCATAAATGTGTGTGTGTTTGGATAGTCTTTCTAGCATTTGATCAATAAAAGGTAAAGGGTAATGATCTTTATTAGTAGCTTTATTTAATTTACGGAAATCAATTACCATCCTATAACCTGTGATAATTCTTTGCGGGGTCAATTCATCTTTATCATTAGGACTAACCTCCCTTTTAGGAACACAATGGACAGGACTTACCCATTCACTACCAGCAACGGGATAAATTATACCTACCTCAAGGAGCTTTAGTATCTCCTTTCTTACCACTTCTTTCATCTTAGGATTTAATCGTCGTTGAGGATCTCTAACTGGTTTGGCATCTTCCTCCAATTTAATTTTGTGTTGGCATAGAGTGGGACTAATGCCCTTAAGATCATCCAGAGTGTATCCAATGGCAGCGCGGTGCTTCTTCAGAGTTTTTAATAATCTTTCTTTTTCTTGCTCTGAAAGGTTAGCACTAATAATAACAGGATATATTTTCTTTTCATCAAGATAAGCATACTTAATATTATCAGGTAGTGGTTTGAGCTCAAACACGAGATCACCCTTGGGTGGAGGGGGATCCCCTAGGATTTCAACAGGTAAATTGTGTTTTAGAATAGGACCCTGCTGAAGGAACACTTCATCTATTTCCCTTCTTTCATTCATAAACATATCATTTTCATGGTCTAGCAAATATTGTTCTAATGGATCGGTAGGAGGCACGGTAATAGAAGCAAGACCAATAATCTCATCCTTACTAGGTGATTCTTTATCACGGGGTTGTCTACGAAACTTAGCAAAATTAAACTAATGAGACATATCCCCTAAGCCAATTGCAACAATATCCTTTTCACAATCAATCCTAGCATTAACAGTATTCAAGAAGGGTCTACCAAAAATAATGGGACAAAAGTTATCTTGTGGGGAACTAAGAACAAGAAAATCAGCAGGATATTTAACCTTCCCACACAAGACTTCAACATCTCTAACAATCCCAACTGGTGAAATAGTATCTCTATTGGCAAGCTTGATAGTAACATCAATACCTTCCAATTCAGCGGGTGCAATATCATGCATAATTTCTTTATATAAGTCATAGGGTATTGCACTAGAACTAGCACCATATCACATAAGCCATGATAACAATGATCTCCTATTTTAACAGAAATAACAGGCATGCCTACAACAGGTCTATGTATCTTAGCATCTGGTCTAACAATATTAGCAGTTTCACCACAGAAATAAATAACATGCCCATCTAAATTATCATCCATGAGATCTTTAACCATAGCAATACTAGGTTCAACTTTGATTTGCCCAGGAGATGTATAAGTCCTAGTATTACTCTTATGAACAACAGTCGAAGTTTTAGCATGATCCTTTATCCTAACAGGAAAAGGAGGTTTCTCAACATAAGTAGTAGGAACAATAGGATCATTATAAGTGACAGTCTTTTCTTCAGCTGTAATAGGTGCAACTACTTTTACTTCAATGGGAGGATTATATTTAAACCACTTCTCCTTAGGGAGATCAACGTGAGTAGCATTCACAAAAGTCAGCTACTATCTTAGAGTCAAGTCCATACTTAGCGCTAAATCCACGAAAAGCATCGGTATCCATAAAAGATTTAACACAATCAAACTTAGGTGTTATACCTGACTCCTTACCATCGTCGAAACCCCAATCTTCAGAGTTGCGTTTAATTCTTTCCAATAAGTCCCACTTGAATTCAGTAGTCTTCAGCATATAAGAACCAGCACAGGAAGTATCAAGCATGGTGCGATCATTGGGAGAAAGCCGAGCATAAAAGTTTTGAATAATCATTTCTCTTGAGAGCTCATGATTGGGGCATGAATATAACATTGACTTAAGCCTCCCCCAAGCTTGAGAGATGATTTCTCCTTCGTGAGGCCAGAAATTATATATGTAATTACGATCACGATGAACAAGATGCATAGGATAGAACTTCTGGTGAAATTCCAACTTCAATTTTTTATAATTCCAAGATCCCGTATCATCACATAGCCTATACCATGTCAATGCATCCCCCTTAAAAGATAAAGGGAAGACCTTCCTTTTGACAACATTATCAGGAATACCTGCAAGCTTAAATAATCCACAAACTTCATCCACAAAGATAAGGTGTAAATCGGGATGCAATGTTCCATCTCCTGCAAATGGATTAGCTAGCAGTTTCTATCAAACCCAAAGGAATCTCAAAGTAAATATTTTCAGTAGGTTCAGTAGGTTGAGGAGCAACTCTTTGCTCTTCTGTTCGGGGTGAAGATACCCCGAACAAACCCCTCAAAGGATTAGTTTCCATAGTAACAAGTGACAGAAAATTTTAGCACACTATATAAATGTTTCCTTACCAAGTTCCACTCAACAAAGGCGCTTCACTCCCCGGCAACGGCGCCAGAAAAGAGTCTTGATGACCCACAAGTATAGGGGATCTATCGTAGTCCTTTCGATAAGTAAGAGTGTCGAACCCAACGAGGAGCAGAAGGAAATGACAAGCGGTTTTCAGTAAGGTTTTCTCTACAAGCACTGAAATTATAGGTAACAGATAGTTTTGTGATAAGATAAATTGTAACGAGTAACAAGCAATGAAAGTAAATAAAGTGCAGCAAGGTGTCCCAATCCTTTTTGTATCAAAGGACAAGCCTGGACAATTTCTTATAATGAGAAAAGAGCTCCCGAGGACTCATGGGAATTATCGTCAAGCTAGTTTTCATCACGCTCATATGATCCGCATTCGGTACTTTGATAATTTGATATGTGGGTGGATGATGTCTACTACACAACCTTCTTCTTATAGACATTGTTGGGCCTGCAAGTGCACAGGTTTGTAGGACAGTAGTAAATTTCCCTCGAGTGGATGACCTAAGGTTTATCAATCCGTAGGAGGCGTAGGATGAAGATGGTCTCTCTCAAGCAACCCTGCAACCAAATAACAAAGAGTCTCTTGTATCCCCAACACACCCAATACAATGGTAAATTGTATAGGTGCACTAGTTCGGCGAAGAGATGGTGAGACAAGTGCAATATGGATGGTAGATATAGGTTTTTGTAATCTGAAAATATAAAAACAGCAAGGTAACTAATGATAAAAGTGAGCGTAAACGGTATTGTAATGATAGGAAATAAGGCCTAGGGTTCATACTTTCACTAGTGCAAGTTCTCTCAACAATAATAACATAGATGGATCATATAACAATCCCTCAACATGCAACAAAGAGTCACTCCAAAGCCACTAATAGCGGGGAACAAACGTAGAGATTATGGTAGGGTACGAAACCACCTCAAAGTTATTCTTTCGGATCGATCTATAAAAGAGTTCGTACTAGAATAACACCTTAAGACACAAATCAACCAAAACCCTAATGTCACCTAGATACTCCATTGTCACCTCAAGTATCCGTGGGCATGATTATACGATATGCATCACACAATCTCAGATTAATCCAACCAACACAAAGTACTTCAAAGAGTGCCCCAAAGTTTCTACCGGAGAGTCAAGAACGTGTGCCAACCCCTATGCATAAGTTCATGGGCGGAACCCGCAAGTTGGTCACCAAAACATACATCAAGAGGACGTGATATCCCATTGTCACCACAGATAAACACGGCAAGACATACATCAAGAGTTCTCATAAAAGACTCAATCCGATAAGATAACTTCAAAGGGAAAACTCAATTCATCACAAGAGAGTAGAGGGGGAGAAACATCATAAGATCCAACTACAATAGCAAAGCTCGGGATACATCAAGATCGTGCCATAGAGGGAACAAGAGAGAGAACACGAGATAGAGAGAGAGAGATCAAACACATAGCTACTGGTACATACCTTCAGTCCCGAGGGTGAACTACTCCCTCCTCGTCATGGAGAGCGCCGGGATGATGAAGATGGCCACCAGTGATGGATTCCCCCTCCGACAGGGTGCCGGAATGGGCTCCCAAGAGGTTTTTGGTGTCTACAGAGGCTTGCGGCGGCGGAACTCCCGATCTATCTTGATTTCTGATGGTTTTAGGGTACGTAGGGTTATATAGGTGAAAGAAGTCGGTCGGGGGGTGCCCGAGGGGTCCACGAGACAGGGGGCCGCGCCCTGTAGGGGGGGCGCCCCCCTATCTCCTGGGCTCCTCGAGTATCTTCTAACTTGATCTCCAAGCCTCCAGGATGATATTCTTCCAAAAAACATGATGCCGAAGGTTTCATTCCGTTTGGACTCTGTTTGATATTCCTTTTCTTCAAAATACTGAAACAGGCAATAAAACAGCAATATGGGCTGGGCCTCCGGTTAGTAGGTTAGTCCCAAATATGATATAAATGTGTAAAATAAAGCCCATAAACATCCAAAAGGGGTAATATAATAGCATGAAACAATCAAAAATTATAGATACGTTGGAGACATATCAAGCATCCCCAAGCTTAATTCCTGCTCGTCCTCGAGTAGGTAAATGATAAAAACAGAAGTTTTGATGTGGAATGCTACCTAGCATAATTCTCAATGTAATTTTCTTTATTGTGGCATGAATGTTCAGATCCAAATGATTCAAAATAAAAGTTTATATTGATAAAAGAAATAGTAACACTTCAAGCATACTAATCAAAGTAATCATGTCTTCTCAAAATAACATGGCAAAAGAAAGTTCATCCCTACAAAATCATATAGTTAGGCTATGCTTCATTTTCGTCACACAAAGATGTTCCCAACTTCTATACCCCCGATGGCAAGCCAAGCAATTGTTTCATACTTAAATAATCTCAAACTTTTTCAACCTTCACGCAATACATGAGCGTGAGCCATGGATATAGCACTATGGGTGGAATGGAATATGATGATGGGGATTGTGTGGAGAAGACAAAAAAGGAGAAAGTCTCACATTGACGAGGATAATCAACGGGCTATGGAGATGCCCATCAATTGATGTCAACATGAGGAGTAGGGATTGCCATGCAACGGATGCACTAGAGCTATAAATGAATGCTCAACAAAAGAAAACTAGTGGGTGTGCATCGAACTTTCTTGCTCACGAAGACCTAGGGCATTTGAGGAAGCCCATCATAGGAATATACAAGCCAAGTTCTATAATGAAAAATTCCCACTAGTATGAAAAAGACAACTTATGAGACTCACTATATGAAAAACAAGGTGCTACTTTGAAGCACAATATATGAGACTCACTACATGAAGAACAAGGTGCTACTTTGAAGCACAAGTGTGGAAAAAGAGATAGTAACTTGCCCTTTTTATTTATTTTCCTTTTTTTCTTTTTTCTTTCTTTTGGGCCTTTCATTTTTCTCTTGGCCTTTCTTCTTTTTTTCTTTTTTTTGGGCAATGCTCTAATAATGATGATCATCACACTTCTATTGATTACAACATATGAATTACAACTCGAAACTAGAACAAGATATGACTCTATATGAATGCCTCCGGCGGTGTACCGGGATGGTGCAATGAATTAGGAGTGACATGTATGAAAATTAATGCATGGTGGCTTTGCCACAAATACGATGTCAACTACATGATCATGAAATGGCAATATGACAAAAGTAAAGTATGTCATGAGGATGATGAACGGAACGGTGGTAATTTGCATGGAAATATATCTCGGAATGGCTATGGAAATGCCATAATAGGTAGATATGGTGGCTGTTTTGAGGAAGATATAAGGAGGTTTATGTGTGATAGATCGTATCGTATCACGGGGTTTGGATGCACCAGCGAAGTTTGCACCAACTCTCAAGGTGAGAAAGGGCAATGCACGTGCATCAAGAGGCTAGCAATGGTGGAAAGGTAAAAGTGCGATAATCCATGGACTCAACATTAGTAAAAAGAACTCATATACTTATTGCAAAAATTTAGAAGTCATCAAAATCAAGTACTACGCTGCGTGCTCTAGGGGATAGATTGGTAGGAAAAAACCATCGCTCGTCCCCGACCGCCACTCATAAGGATGCACAAGCCAGGTACACTTCATGTTTCAAATTTGTTACACAACTTTAACCATACGTGCATGCTACGGGACTTGCTAACTTCAACACAAGCATTCTTTAAATTCATAATCACCCAACTAGCATGACTTTAATATCACTACCTCCATATCTCAAAACAATTATCAAGTATCAAATTGATCATAGCATCCAATTCACTTCCTATGATAGTTTTTATTATACCCAACTTGGATGCCTACCATTCTAGGACCAATTTTATAACCATAGCAAATACCATGCTGTTCTAAAAGACTCTCAAAATAATATAAGTGAAGCATGAGAGACTAGCAATTTCTACAAAATATAACCACCGCCCGTGCTCTAAAAGATATAAGTGAAGTACTAGAGCAAATGACAAACTACTCCGAAAGATATAAGTGAAGATCAATGAGTAGCTAAATAATTATGTAACTATGTGAAGTCTCTCTCTCATTTAAGAATTTCAGATCTTGGTATTGTATTCAAACAGCAAGAAAAACAAAATAAAATGACAATGCACGGATAGCACAACTTATGTGAAGAAGCAAAAACTTAGGCTCAACCGATACTAACCGATAGTTGTTGAAGAAGAAAGGTGGGATGCCTACCGGGCATCCCCAAGCTTAGATGCTTGAGCCATCTTGAAATATTATATTGGGGTGCCTTGGGAATCCCCGAGCTTGAACTTTTGTGTCTCCTTAATTCCTCTCATATCATGGTTTCTCTTTTTATCAAAAGCTTCATCCACAACATACTCAACAAGGACTCGTGAGATAGGTTAGTATAAACCAATGCAAAACCTTATCATTTTCTACTGTAACAAATCACTAAAATTATTACTCAACATTGCATACTAAATGCCTCTGCATATTTAATACTCCTATCCTCAAATAGAATCATTAAACAAGCAAACATATGCAAACAATGCAAACATAAAAGCAATCTGTCAAAACAGTACAGTCTGTAAAGAATGCAAGATTCATCATACTTACCTAACTCCAAAAATTATGAAATAAAATTCCCACTGTAGTAAATTTATCATAGCTCATTATGCAAAAAGTTTCACCATTATATCATGCTCTGAATTTTCTAGGGAATATTTGCAACAGTGGTAAACTTTCTGTTTTCAAACAGCAACATGTATACTAGCAAAATAAGCATGGCAAAGGCTATCCTTGACATTTTTATTGAAAATAAAGATGAAAAACATTAATCTAAATAACCTCAAGCAAAACTAACAAAATAAAACAACATGACGCTCCAAGCGAAACACATATCATGTGGTGAATAAAAATATAGCTCCAAGTAAAGTTACCTATGAACGAAGACGAAGGAGGGGATGCCTTCTGGGGCATCCCCAAGCTTAGGCTCTTGGTTGTCATTGAATATTTCCTTGGGGTGCCTTGGGCATCCCCAAGCTTAGGCTCTGGCCACTCCTTATTCCATAGTCCATCGAATCTTTACCCAAAACTTGAAAACCCACAACACAAAACTCAACAGAAAACTCGTAAGCTCCGTTAGTATAAGAAAATAAAACAACCACTTAGGTACTGTAATGAACTCATTCTAAATTCATATTGGTGTAATATCTACTGTAGTCCAACTTCTCTATGGTTCATACCACTTAATACTAGCCATAGATTCATCAAAATAAGCAAACAACACAAAGAAAACAGAATCTGTCAAAAACAGAACAGTCTGTAGCGATCTGTATCAAACGTATACTTCTGGAACTCTAAAAATTATACCAAATTAGGAAGTCCTAAGAAATTTGTGTACCAATCCATAGCAAAAATAATCAGATCATAATCACATTTATTTGAATTAACAAAACTAATTTACTGGGTACAAAAGTTTCTGATTTTCAGCAGGATCAACACAACTATCACCATAAGCCATCCTAAAGGTCTTACTTGGCACTTTATTGAAAAAATCTATAAAACATGATTAATACAGTAGCATAATCATGTGGACACACAAAAACAGTAAGGATAAATATTGGGTTGTCTCCCAACAAGCGCTTTTCTTTAATGCCTTTCTAGCTAGGCATGATGATGACAATGATGCTCACGTAAAAGATAAGAATTGAAACACAACGGGAGCATCATGAACCATATGACTAGCACATTTAAGTCTAACCCACTTCCTATGAATAGGGATTTTGTGAGCAAACAATTTATGGGAACAATAATCAACTAGCATAGGAAGGTAACACAAGCATAGCTTCAAGAATTTAAGCACATAGGGAGGAAACTTGACATTATTGCCATTCCTACAAGCATATATTCCTCCCTCATAATAATTTTCAGTAGCATCATGAATGAATTCAACAATATAACCAACACCTAAAGCATTCTTTTCATGATCTACGAGCATAGAAAATTTACTACTCTCCATATAAGCACAATTCTTCTCATTCAAAATAGTGGGAGTATCATAAAAGACTTGAATACTATAAATTGTTTCCACATTAAAAGAGTAATGTTCAGAAAAAGGGTAATCATAATCATGACAAGATTTGTAAATATAATCATCACTACTTTTTATAGCATAAGTTTCATCACAATAATCATCATAAGTAGTAATTTTGTTCTCATCATAATCGATTAAAACCTCTCCCAAGATAGTGGAATCACTAAATAAAGTTGACACTCTTCCAAATCCACTTTCGTATTCATCACAATAAAATTCAACATCCTCCAAAATAGTGGGATCACTACTTCCTAAAGTTGACACTCTTCCGAACCCACTTTCATCAATATAATCATCATAGGTAGGAGGCATGCTATCATCATAACAACTTTGCATATCAAAACTTGGGATGCTAAAAATATCATCTTCACTAAATGTAGCATCCCCAAGCTTGGGACAAACATTAATTTCAGCAAATATATTGTCAAATATTTCATCCTCATCAAACATAGCTTCCCCAAGCTTGGGCCCTTTCATATCATAAGCATAATCACTCTCATCATTAAAAATATTGATAGCACCAATAGTATAGCAATTATCATCATCACAATGAGTAGTAGGAGCAACATCATTTGGGAGGGATACCTTTCTACCTTTGTTGCTCCTTATTTTCTTTTTCTTCTTCACTTTATGTGTGGGTTCAACCTTCCTCTTTCAGCTCTTTATTGACGAGATTGGTTGAATAGAAAGCTCCTCCTCGTTACCTGACTCATTTTAAGAAATAATAGGAGGAGATTGGGAAGTCTCTTACCTTTCATTAGTATTCTCATCATCTTCCATTTGCTTTATTTTCTTTAGGTAATTGGCAATATAAGGATTTTCAATGCAATTCTCCGCACAAAACATATAAATCTTTTCTAGATCAATATCAAGAAAATGCTTAAGATTAAATTCTGGAATAGGCTTAGTTAAACGTTTCAACTCTTCACAACCCAAAAGCAATCTAAGTTCATTGTAATGAGAAAGGGAAATCAAATCATCACAATTTTTAGACACGATCCGATCATGAAACAATTTGCATTGGAGATGTAAATGATCGTGTTTATTGCAAAATTCACAACGGGAAAGATATCTTAAATTCTCCGCACTCTTATCTAGCCTTTCTTGCAACTTCTTAGTTTCTAAATACTTATGCCTCTTGCAATATATATCTTCTCTATTTGATGTGTTCATGCAAACATGCATTCCACAAAAGTTGACATGCTCATAAGATATATTTTCATCATGACTAGAGCAATCATCATTAGTACTAAGGATATTCAAGGAGTTTATACTAACAACATTGCAATCATGCTCATCATTCAAAGATTTAGTACCAAGCATTTTAATGCACTCTTCTTCTAGCACTTGAGTACAATTTTCCTTTCCATCAAACTCACGAGAGATATTAAAAAGACGAAGCGTATGAGACAAACTTAACTCCATTTTTTTGTAGTTTTCTTTTATAAACTAAACTAGTGATAAAACAAGAAACAAAAAGATTCGAATGCAAGATCTCAAGATATACCTTCAAGCACTCACCTCCCCGGCAACGGCGCCAGAAAAGAGCTTGATTTCTACTACACAGCCTTCTTCTTGTAGACGTTGTTGGGCCTGCAAGTGCATAGGTTTGTAGGACAGTAGCAAATTTACCTCAAGTGGATGACATAAGGTTTATCAATCCGTAGGAGGCGTAGGATGAAGATGGTCTCTCTCAAGCAACCCTGCAACAAAATAACAAAGAGTCTCTTGTGTCCCCAACACAACCAATATAATGGTAAATTGTATAGGTGCACTAGTTCGGCGAAGAGATGGTGATACAAGTGCAATATGGATGGTAGATATAGGTTTTTGTAATCTGAAAATATAAAAACAGCAAGGTAACTGATTATAAAAGTGAGCGTAAACGGTATTGGAATGATAGGAAACAAGGCCTAGGGTTCATACTTTCACTAGTGCAAGTTCTCTCAACAATAATAGCATAGATAGATCATATAACAATCCCTCAACATGCAACAAAGAGTCAATCCAAAGCCACTAATAGCGGAGAACAAACATAGAGATTATGGTAAGGTACGAAACCACCTCAAAGTTATTCTTTCGGATTGATCTATAAAAGAGTTCGTACTAGAATAACACCTTAAGACACAAATCAACCAAAACCCTAATGTCACCTTGATACTCCATTGTCACCTCAAGTATCCGTGGGCATGATTATACGATATGCATCACACAATCTCAGATTCATCCAACCAACACAAAGTACTTCAAAGAGTGCCCCAAAGTTTCTACCGAAGAGTCAAGAACGTGTGCCAACCCCTATGCATAAGTTCATGGGCGGAACCCGCAAGTTGGTCACCAAAACATACATCAAGAGGACGTGATATCCCATTGTCACCACAGATAAACACGGCAAGACATACATCAAGAGTTCTCATAAAAGACTCAATCCGATAAGATAACTTCAAAGGGAAAACTCAATTCATCACAAGAGTAGAGGGGGAGAAACATCATAAGATCCAACTACAATAGCAAAGCTCGGGATACATCAAGATCGTGCCATAGAGGGAACACGAGAGAGAGAGAGAGATCAAACACGTAGCTACTGGTACATACCCTCAGCCCCGAGGGTGAACTACTCCCTCCTCATCATGGAGAGCGCCGGGATGATGAAGATGGCCACGGTGATGGATTCCCCCTCGGCAGGTGCGAACGGGCTCCCGAGAGGTTTTTGGTGGCTACAGAGGCTTGCGGCGGCGGAACTCCCGATGTATCTTGATTTCTGATGGTTTTACGGTACGTAGGGTTATATAGGCGAAAGAAGTCAGTCAGGGGGTGCTCGAGGGGTCCACGAGACAGGGGGCCGCGCCCTGTAGGGGGGGCGCGCCCCCTATCTCCTGGGCTCCTCGAGTATCTTCTCACTTGATCTCCAAGCCTCCAGGATGATATTCTTCCAAACAATCATGATGCCGAAGGTTTCATTCCATTTGGACTCCGTTTGATATTCCTTTTCTTCGAAATACCGAAACAGGCAATAAAACAACAATATGGGTTGGGCCTCCGGTTAGTAGGTTAGTCCCAAAAATGATATAAATGTGTAAAATAAAGCCCATAAACATCCAAAAGGGGTAATATAATAGCATGGAACAATCAAAAATTATAGATACGTTGGAGACGTATCAGTGGACCGATGCTTGGGTACTACCCTTACTTGGACAAGCATCCCACTTATGATTAACCCCTATTGCAAACATCCGCAACTACAAAAGAAGTATTAAGGTAAACCTAACCACAACATTAAACATACGGATCCAAATCAGCCCCTTACGAAGCAACGCATAAACTAGGGTCTAAGCTTCTGTCACTCTAGCAACCCATCATCTACTTATTACTTCCCAATGCCTTCCTCTAGGCCCAAATAATGGTGAAGTGTCATGTAGTCTACGTTCACATAACACCACTAGAGGAAAGACAACATACATCTTATCAAAATATCGAACGAATACCAAATTCACATGATTACTAATAGCAAGACTTCACCCATGTCCGCAGGAACAAACGTAACTACTCACAAAGCATATTCATGTTCATAATCAGAGGAGTAATAATGTGCATTTAAGGATCTGAACATATGATCTTCCACCAAGTAAACCAATTAGCATCAACTACAAGGAGTAATCAACACTACTAGCAACCCACAGGTACCAATTTGTGGTTTTGATACAAGATTGGATACAAGAGATGAACTAGGGTTTGGAGAGGAGATGGTGCTGGTGAAGATGTTGATGGAGATTGACCCCCTCCCGATGAGAGGATGTGGGCTCCCTCCGGTATTTTCTTCGCTCAATAATTCTTGTTAATTCCAAAACTGACTTCCGTGGAGTTTCAGTATTTTTGGAGCTGTGCAGAATAGGTTTCCAATATTTGCTCCTTTTCCGGCCAGAATTCCAGCTGCCGGCATTCCCCCCTCTTCATGGTAAACCTTGTAAAATAAGAGAGAATAGCCATAAGTATTGGGACATAGTGTGTAATAATAGCCCATAATGCAATAAATATTGATATAAAAGCATGATGCAAAATGGACGTATAAACCAAGAGCAATTGTGGTTCTCGAAGAAGAAGTGTGTAAAGGTTCGGAGATCGCCTCAAGTATCTGCCACGAGTGATCGACATTGGTCAATGTAATTTGTTTTCATTCGCTCCGTTGCTGGGTTACGAGAGTTTTGATATTTCCGAAGAAAAGTTTAAACTCCCATTCACCCCCCCTCTGGTAGACATACTTCATTCCTACATGATGCAATCCTAATATCTTTTATCTCTTAAAATGCAGGGTATACAAAGAGAGAGGAATTACCGGACGGCTGGAATCTGGATAGAAAATATAACAAAAGAACATCTAACTTTACGGATCTCCTAACGAAGCGTGGATTTTGCAGAATTACTTCCAGAAAATATGAAGTCAGAGGACCGAAGATGGGCCAGAGGGGACCCATCGGGCGTCTACGCATCCTGGTGGCACGGGTCCCCGACCAACCACGCCATGCCCGCGTGGACTCTTGGTGGTTCACCTCCTCATGCCCTTTGGCATAAGGTCTCATTTTCCCTAGATAAAATCATAAAAAAATCCTAGGGACTTTCTGCCGCCACCTGCAGGAGGAATTTTGGCGAAGCACTTTTGTTGATTGGCTGAGTTATTCTGCCCAGGAAACTTCCCTTCGGAAGTGGGAAATCAAAGTCATCATCATCACCAACACTGTTGGGAAAAGTAGTAGAAAACAAAAATAATTTTCTACGAGCAAACCAGGAACAGTATGAAGATGCATTAACGATTAAGATCAGATAGTTACTAATTATGAGTTGCAGTAGAGAGTGGGTGTAGATTATACTTGAAGTCCCGTGAATCATTCACAAACGATCCCTCAAACCAAAGACAGAGAACAGAGCCTCTCCACAGTTTGCAGGCATACGGTCTTCTCGATCAGGCGACGCTTCGCCGTCGAGAACTAGTCGACGCCGGAGAATTAGAGAGAGAACATTAGAACCACATTGGGCTTCTAATTATGAGGACTGGAGAAGATTAGATCTAGCTCTGGTTGGATCAACTAGAACTATAACTAAAGAACTAGAGGAGACTCCCAAACTTGTGTCATCGAAGGGCCAAATCCGCAAGTATATATAAAAAACCTCCTCCTCCTTGGCCGGCCATGAGCTTGTCCAACAAGCTAAGGGGGCACCCAAATGTTATTGGACACTGGGGCCCAATAACTCTCCACCAGTAGGCCTTTTTAGTATTTGCTTTGGCCGTTGATGTTTAAATAATTATAAAAGCCTCCCAATCATTATTATAGCCTTTTATTATTAATTTAACTAACTGGAAACAT
The DNA here is from genome assembly GCA_021437245.1 of Aegilops speltoides. Classification (NCBI taxonomy): domain Eukaryota; kingdom Viridiplantae; phylum Streptophyta; class Magnoliopsida; order Poales; family Poaceae; genus Aegilops; species Aegilops speltoides. The sequence goes on from CM038144.1 coordinate 335,206,933, forward strand.
TTTCACCTATATATCTATTTCTGGTATTATCTGGTAAACCTCGAAACTTTTTCGGTAACTCCGAAACACTTTCGGTCCTCTCGAAACTATTTCTAATATTAATGAATCTATCTCATAAACAATTTATCATAACTCTTGCTTCACTAACACTCAATGATCATGATTCCCTCAAGCTTGTGACACTCGATAACAGAACCGTGTACATCCATATCAATCCCTATGAGTACATGAATGATATTCGAGTGAACCTTTGGTTATCATGTGGTATTCCCTTTGCTTCACGATAGTTTACAAAACTGGAGGTGACATACAGTAGTATCCTCTTTAGTCATTCTCATGCTCACTATATCGGTCTCCTCGTTACCGGTTTTGTGTTCTCCTTTCTCGTTGACATGTTCCGGCATCCCTGTGATTTAGTCACCTGTGTCTGGACAGACGATGATGGATACCATCATATCGAGAGGGCCCTAAGAATATCTCTCCATCCGAGGTGAAATCCCAGGCTTGAGCTATCTAGTCCATTGTCAAACTTTTCGATGAACCTATTACTTTGTCTGGCTTCCTTGGAATGGACATGAAAAGTGATACTGCTTTTATTATAACCAATAACAACCCATGCGGTATTAAGAAAAGGCCTTCCAAGGATAACTGACAATTGTCGTCGTCTGGAATATCAAGTATAACAAAATATAATAAGATCATCGCGTCCAGCTAGAGGTGTTGCAGTCTAGTGAGTGTGTTAATGGGCGAGACCCACCTACCTCCGTGGGAAGCACCGAATCAGGCATAGACATCCCTGATTAGCCGGTCATATTTTTGAAAGATAGTAAAAATGCTCTTTGTGACGAACCTAGATATATTGCAGAGAAGTAACAGATATTTTGGGGCACATGCAATAGGATTTCGGAGGAACTGGACACACACACGAGGGATTGAGGGGGAGAGAGCACCTAGTTCACTTGTGTTCAACGAGTTTGTGAGATGTCATTCCCGAGAGCTCCTAACCACCACCTCATCGTCAATTTGGCCAATTGGCGCCCCCGCGAGCGGGTGTTGTGCTAGCCTAGCTAAGGCTGGTGGACTCACAAGTAAACCATTGATGGGTTGCTGTAACGCCCCGAATCCGATGTGCCAGGTGTCTTCTAGTTATTCGCCATCGTTGCCATGTCATTTGCTGGCGTGTTGCATTTTTCCATGTCATCATCTGCATTTCATCTGCATGTTTTTTCAAAACTTGCATCCGTTCGGGTTTCCCCGGTTCTCTCCGTTGTCCGTTCTGAGCCCAACCACATTTGCACGCGCCCGTCGCCCCTCTCAGACCTTGTTTCGTGAGCGGGAGAAAAACATTCTCGGAATGGGCCGAGATTTGCCAAGTGGCCTTGGTATAGCACCGGCAGACCGCCCATCAAATTTTATTTCTTTCGGAGGTCGTTTGATGCCCCAACGGTTAACCGTGTAACCCCGAAAGCCCTCTTCCCTTTGCAGCCCAGCACCCCTCTAGACAGCCCACTTAGCCCATCTAAACCCCCTCCATGCTCTCCATCGTTCGATCACGATCGTGTGGGCGAAAAACGCACCCCATTTGGACTCCCCTAGCTCCCTCTACCTATAAAAACGCACCTCCCCCTCCATTTTCGGGTCCAAACCCTAGCCCCGCTCCTTCACGCCGCCGGACGTGTCCGCCCGGCGCCTGACACGACCACCGCCACCTCACCCCGGCCAATCCCCCGCCTACACGCCAAGAACGCCCGCCTCGACCTATCGCGCGCCATGTGGCTGCCGGCCTCCCCTCCCGACCTGTCGCGGCCGGATCGGGCCCTCCTGCCATAACGCCCTGGCGCCCGCCCGCCGACGTTCGTCGCCGCCCGCCGCCCGCCGGCCTCCTCTCGTCATTGCCGGCTCGCCTCCGACCAGATCCGGCCGGCGCTGCCGGATCCGGCTGCCTGCGCCGCCAGCCGTCGTCAAGCCTCGCCCCCCCGCCCGCTTCGCCGGAGCCCGGCACCGCCACCTCGTCGCCGGCCGTCCAGATCTGCATGGCCATGACCCCGGACGTCCCCATCCCTCCAAGCAAACACACACTCGCGCCCCCGTCTCGGATCCCGCCGTCCCGTTGACTTTTTCCGCGAGGTGAATTTCTGCCAAGTCTCGAAAATCTTACATTCTGATGCACTGTTCATCATATCATAACTTCTTGTGTGCTGCTCCATTTTATGCGTGTAATATGTCAAAATTTTCATTGTGAGTTTCTCTACATTTCATTCCACTGTGTCATGCTTGTTTGAGTTCATATTGATGCCCTAATCGTTGTTGCAAGAGTGCTATATGATGTTAACCTGCTGAGACTGTTATAACTTGTTGTTTTGTCCTTTTCGTTGCATTTTGTGTGTGCATCTTTTGAGGATGATGCCTACATGTTTTAGGAGCATATTCATGCCTTCTTTATAGTGGTGCAATCCATGTATTTTTTATGAGTCTTGTAGTGCGTGCATCAAGCTCGTGAAGTAGGGTAGTTGTTGTTACTGTTTTGCTAGGCTGAAACTGCTATATCAGGGTGCTATATTTGATTGATGCTACCATCCATTATATGCATAATCTGGAGATGTTCACTAAGGATATTTTTCTATACATGTTATGCTTTATCAATTCGTACCCTTTTGTCATTTATAGCCTGCTGTATCTTGTTGATATCATGCTCCAAAGTTGCTAAATAATGTTGTTGTCAGCCTGTTAACATTAGGTTCAGTTTTGCCATGACTTTTGCTAGTGATCCATGCACCCTATGACTATTCTATTTCCATGTTTAGCTCCATAATGTGTCTTATTACTGTTGGTCACCTTGTCATGCCATGTGTTGCTCTTTGGTGAGTTGTAAAGGCTCACCAACATGCCTACTTATCATTGTTCCTGCCATGTCATGTTATTTTCACCAAGTCGGAAACCTGTCATATTACTTGTCATGTTTGCATGGATGCTACCATGTTTTCTGTTGATCTTTGGAATAAGTTCGTTAAGGAAGTGTTGTTTAGTGCTTTTAGTACTAGCATGCCATGCTTAAGTTTGCCATAATAGCTTGCTGTAACTTGTAGTTTGCTAGCTCTAAACATTGCAACCTGATGTGAATTTCTGCCAAGTCTGTGAAACTGTTATTATTTGCAATCTTGCCATGTCCTTTTGAACATGTTCTAGTGGTTTCTGGAGATAGCTCAGTGTTCATGTTTTGTTAAGCTTCATTTGTAAATCACGCCCATGCCTTTTGTTATCATGTTGGGGTGCTGTAGCATATTTTCATGATGCTTGCAAGATGCCTAGTTGCTGTTTTGAACAGATTGTTGTTATATCTTGTTTGGAGTGTATGTGTTGCACCGTTGCTCCGTTTGGAGTGTGCTCTATATGAAACTTGCTTATTTTTACATGTAGCTTCATATTACCTTGTTGAATTCATGTTTTGAGTGTGTTTGCTTGATGTTTATATGCATTTTGCATCAATGCCATGTTTAACTTGTTTTGCTCATATCTTCTAGGTTGTAGTTCCGATTTAAATGAACTTTATATGTAACTTGACTAGAATTTCGTGTAGATCATCTTGGTGCATCTTAACTTCTTGTTTAACAACTTGAACATAAGGTTTATTCAGATCTGGACCAATTTCGAAATTTGCATATGAGGACTTACCGGAATTGTTACATGTTGTTTCCGGCCTCATTTAAACTTGCTTTGATGTGTTGCTCTTGTATGCATCATCTCTTGCCATGAGTAGCTGCATGTATCCTTGTCATGCATCATGCTTGGTTGTGCATCATGTCATGTTTATGTATTGTGTGTTTACCATGTGTTTGCTTCTTTCCGGTTGTGCTTCTTCTCGATAGTTCGTGTTTTGTTGCGATCATGAGGATTCGTTCGTCTACGCTTGGTTCGTCTTCATGGCTTCATCTTCTTCATGGACTCGTTCTTCTTCCAAGCAGGATTTCAGGCAAGATGATCGTCACCTTGGATCTCATTACTATCATTGCTATGCTAGTTGCTTCGTTCTATCGCTATGCTGCGCTACCTATCACTTGCTCTTCAAGCCTCCCAAATTGCCATGTCAGCCTCTAACCTTTTCACCCTTTCTAGCAAACCGTTGTTTGGCTATGTTACCGCTTTTGCTCAGCCCCTCTTATAGCGTTGCTAGTTGCAGGTGAAAATGAAGTTTGTTCCATGTTGGAACATGGATATTTTGGGATATCACAATATCTCTTATTTAATTAATGCATCTATATACTTGGTAAAGGGTGGAAGGCTCGGCCTTTTGTTCCACTCTTGCCGCCCTAGTTTCCGTCATACCGGTGTTATGTTCCTTGATTTTGCGTTCCTCACACGGTTGGGTGTTATGGGAATCCCTTGACAGTTAGCCTTGAATAAAACTCCTCCAGCAAGGCCCAACCTTGGTTTTACATTTGCCTCACCTAAGCCTTTTTTTCCCTTGGGAGTCACGCTCCGAGGGTCTTCTTATCTTACCCCCTCCCGGGCCAGTGCTCGTCGTGAGTATTGGTCCAACTCATCACCATTGGTGGCCACCAGGCAACTCTGGGCTGGCCTACGGAAGTTTGGACAATCCGGTGTGCCACGAGAACGAGATATGTGCAGCTCCTATCGGGATTTGTCGGCACATTCGGTGGCTTTGTTGGTCTTGTTTTACCATTGTCGAAATGTCTTGTAACCGGGATTCCGAGTCTGATCGGGTCTTCCTGGGAGAAGGAATATCCTTCGTTGACCGTGAGAGCTTGTGATGGGCTAAGTTGGGACACCCCTGCAGGGTATAAACTTCCGAAAGCCGTGCCCGCGGTTATGTGGCAGATGGAAATTTGTTAATATCCGGTAGTAGAGAACTTGACACTTGACTTAACTAAAACGCATCAATCGCGTGTGTAGCCGTGATGGTCTCTTTTCGGCGGAGTCCGGGAAGTAAACACGGTTTGGTTATGTTTGAACGTAAGTAGTTTCAGGATCACTTCTTGATCATTGCTAGCTTCACGACCGTTCCGTTGCTTCTCTTCTCGCTCTTGTTTGCGTATGTAGCCACCATAAATGCTTAGTCGCTGCTGCAACCTCACCACTTATCCTTTCCATACCCATTAAGCTTTGCTAGTCTTGATACCCATGGTAATGGGATTGTTGAGTCCTCGTGGCTCACAGATTACTACAACAACAGTTGCAGGTACAGTTATGTGATGATCTTGACACGAGGGCGATGTTACTTGTTTTGGAGTTCTTCTTCTGCTTCTTCTTCGATCAGGGGATAGGTTCCAGGTCGCCAGCCTGGACTAGCAGGGTGGATGTCGTTTGAGTTTCTGTTTGTGTTTCATCCGTAGTTGGATGTTGCTCTTATGTATGATGATGTTGTATTCGTGTGGCATTCTATGCCTCTTGTATGTATCCCCAACTATTATGTAATGGTACGATGTAATGATATCCACCTTGTAAAAGCGTCTTCAATATGCGCTTCTATCCTTAGTGGGACCTTCGAGTTCCTTTAGGATAGGGTCGCATATTGGGCGTGACAATTGCCACGTGGACTGTTGGCAGATGGACCATTTGATCATTGACTAGTTGGTTGGTTGACCATTGACCGTTCGCATTTGTTTTTTCTAAATGTAAAATTGGAAATATATCAAAATTGGATAAAAATCTTGGGTTCGAAAACAGTTCCTTTTTTTTCAAAAAACCACGTATATGAAAAGTTCGTAGATTTTTTTTAAATACGAATTTCAAAAATTTCATGGACTTTGGAACGACCATTCATTTCTGGATTTTGAAATGGCCATGCATTTGAAAAAAGTTTGCGGATTCGAAAGTTCAAAGATTTTTGAAAAAGTTATCTGGTTTGGAAAGGTTCATAATTTGAAAAGAAAATTATATTTTTTCAAAAAGTAGTTAGAAAATATGAAAGAAAAAATTTACGGAATTTGATTTTTTCTTCAAATTTGAGAGAAGTTCATGAAATTGAAAAAAGTTCACTCATTTAAAAAAGGAAGAAAAATAAGGTTGAAAGATAATAATATATAAATGGTTTTTAAAACTTCAAATAGCTTTTAAATAAATACAAATTTGAAAAAATTCACGCAATTGTAGGAGAAATGCTGTATTTTGAGAAAAATGTTTGACAAATTTTCGAGAAGAATAAAAAAATAAAATCAATGACAAAAAGGCAAAGGGAAAGGTTGAAGAAAAAAAGGTAAAAAAACTCAGCATGCAAAAAGCAAGGTAAAACGCTCCAAAAAAACGGTGGAACCTTTTATAAGGTTCTAAAAACTGGTGAGAAAAATAGTCTTTTCTTTGAGACATCGAAATGAAAAGCTGGACCGGTCGAAGAATATGGTGCTCACAATGAATGATGGAACCGGAAAGAAAAAAAGGTATTTAATGGGCCAAGCCCAGGAGGAAGGGGAGGGTGAGGGGTGTGTGTCGGTTTGCCCAAACACCTATAACGGACACATTTTGCTAAAAAAAAGGGCGTTGAATAGGGTTTGATTCCTTATAGCTTATTCGGTACGCTTGACTGAGTTATGGCCAGCCGGAGCTGACACTCGTGAAAGTCAATCAGACGTGCTTTTCGCACAGGGTGAGATCTTATTGGGCCAGCCCATTCGGTGGCGTTCACATAGAGTCGGTACTAAAATCCAAAAAAACTAGGCTCGCTCTCAAAATCGAACTTGAGACCCCCCACCCCCCCGAAGAAAGTAATTGTTCTTTACCACTTGAGTTAGCGAGTTTCAGAGACTTATAAGCCACGCACGCATTTAAGAACAAAGTACATCGACAGATTAAAGGAAAACCAAAATTTTGACCATTGAACATTTTTAAATATAAATTTAATATTTTTGTGACATACGATGAACAATATTTAAATACACATTGAACACTCTTTTATAAACGCTGAACAAATATTTAAGTATACGTTGAACAATTTTGTGATATACACTAAACTTTTTTTAAGCAGACAATAGAATTTTTTGTGATATACAGTGAATAATATTTAAATACACATTGACATTTTTGTGATATACGCCAAACAAAATTTGCATTGTGATTTTTCTTTAAAAAGTGAATAGAATTTGAAAACCATGAACAATTTTTGAAATCATAAACAAAATTAGGAAATTCTAAATTTTTTAAAACAAAAGATAAAATTATATTGAAAAATGGTAGAATAAAGAAACAAAAAAAGAAAATACATAGAATCAGAAACAGAAAGAAAAAAGGAAAAAAAATCCCAGAAAACCGGCAAAACGATAAAGGAAAAAAAAGGTCGACCCAAAACCGTTTGCCTCGCACCGCTATCACGCTCGAACTGGGCAGCCCGTTTCGTGGTGCTCGCTCGCGCGCATCAAACAGGGTTCGCCGGCTAGCCATGCCGTTTGCTTCCTTGGCAAGTTGGGCTTGGCTCAGTTAAAAAAAGAAGAAGTTGGGCTTGGCTCAATTTCTTGCTGCCAGGCATAGGCTGGGCGTTGCAAAAGTTTCGGCCTGAGCAGCCTAAGAGGATCACATGGCCCATGAACCCAAACAAAACCCTAGCCAATCCGGCCGGCATAAATACAGAGGCACGCACAGCCGAATTCCTCACAACAGCGCCGCCACAGGTAAGATCTGAGTTGTTCATGGCAATACTTCCCCTCATCTCTTCTCCTCTTGTTTTTGGTTGTGTGGCTCAATTAGTATCTCACTCGAGCCCCTTGATGAGTCGATCCCTCGGTATAATTTCTTCGGGGCTCGAATTTTCCAAAGGGGCCAGACTGTATGGGGATCTTGAGTCGCTTCGCCTACTGATTATCGTGAGGTGCAGCGAATAACATTCTCCAAAATTGCCCCACTGATCATCCCATCCCATCCTTATGGTTTTTGATATTTTAGTTTGCTTGTTTCTTCTTATTTTGGCGGACCAGTTCTGTTAGCCCAGTGATGGCACATCTTTGAGACCTGAGAATTTTTTTCTTTGACGAAAATCATAAGCGAGAATTTTCTTCTTTGATGAAAATCATAAGCATAATCGCTGAGGGCTACAGACTCAACCGCTTTGTTTCCTTTCTTTTTACTGCTAGTCTTGGCATGGATGAGGATATGCACTGGGCTCCGAGCAGCGAACGTCTGCGTTCTGATGGAGATGCGTTTGCCTAGAAAGCATTATCTGACATCTCTTTTAACGCTTTCTCGTTTCTGTTCTCGCTACTATCTAGGGCTGCATTGTACCATGGCTTGGGTTCTTTGTACCCTCGTCTTGCTCGCCAGATTTGGTTGTAGTCAAACCAATCATGGAAGGAAATCTGGTCGGCTTGCCCATCTCAATGGGCATCCCGCTTACCAACCTTCATATATCTCAGTACTGCATCTGTTCCTTCCATTCTTTTAAGATTATGCGAGTGGGCAGTGGAGGGGAGTGGTGCAATCCATTCCTAAGCAGGCTCTCTCGGACAGTAAGACCTTACTGTCTTCCTCCGTTTGTGATTTGTAATTAACCTGCGTCTCCTTTTGGTTGTTTCAAATCCCGCGAGGAAGATCGTCCGGTGGTTCATCATCCAGGCAGCCTGTTGCCAAAGTCTCAGGCTGCGTCACTGATGTATACATTTCTCTTTCTTAGGGCAAGAAATCCCTCAACAGAAACCGGATACAAACTTATCTCTATTTAAACTTATCTAAAATTTGACCAATTGAAGAATTATTGAATGACATTGTTATAAATCATGGTGGACAAAAGGCTTGTAAAAACCGGGACGAAGCAAAGAAAGAGCAATTTGGTGCCGAGATAAATGGTCCTTGTTGTCAACTGGACAGATGTTGGTTTACGTGGTAAACATTGGTAAACAATGAAGTGGCTATGCAGTTTTGGAGAAAGACTGACGGAACCGGAAGCAGTTTTGGACATTCCTTACTCATATGATTAAGCTTAAAATGATTATAATTAATTTGTAAATTACAAATTTACTGTATACATTTACAAAAAATACATACAAACCAAATTATGGTGCAATAAAATTATTTTTTGATTTATTTTTGTACATGCTATAGTAGTGACATCCTAAGGATGTTGCTTCTGATTTCATTAGCCTGCCGGACAACTATGAGCAATTTATTGGCCTCTTGTTTTACACGAGTTAAAATTAAAATAAAACTTGTGAAAAAAAATGCCAAACTCACAAATAAAACCAGTGTGTCTCCATAGCTCGTACTCTCGGCATGGTTCCTATCATGTCCTTCTGTCCAAAGAGCCAGTAGCCACATAATATGAGACAGATCCCTTGCACAGTTTGACCATTAAGCACTATGTTGGATCACTAGGAGCAGTTGTAATTTTATAGCAACTTCTGTTTCATTTGCTCCCTATGCAGCTGAAGCCTCAATCGCAATGAGCGAAGGACTCCTAACTTTTCTGAATTGCAAAGTCACTGAAGCGTATGGAGAGAGCGCTGCTGCATGCACGACATTGACTAGACGAAGTGCACACGATATGACATATCCCACCATCCAAGTATTGCACAGAAGCACTCGGTGCCACCACCCTCCCCCCTTAATTTAATTTTCAAAAAAGTTTCTGGATTTTTTTAACATTTTTTAATTACTACCTTATTTTTGAATATGGCGGGTGGAGCACCCGAGTACTTCTAATCCAATTCTTCCACGCATTAGATTTGACAACCAAATTATGAATAAATACCACACTATAGCATGTAAGCTTTGAGTTATATATACATGATGTAAACGTTTGTTTGATTCTTATACTCCATCACGGTTTAGAAGGCGCGCTTGAAAATTCTCTGGGACCTAGGTAGTTATCTATTGGTTGTGAGATGGGCTAAAAAATAGCATTTACACTATGCATGCATGTAGAAATAGTATATCAGAGTACTAATTAGCTACTAGAAATAAATACAATGCACCCTAAACCTTCTCTATTGTGAAAACACACGCAAATTTAACTATGCCTTCTAAACTGTGACGGAGGGAGTAGTTCATCTCATTCAACATTAATTGTTTTTTATAAAAAAGTTAGTCCCTCCCGTCTCAGTTTACAAGTCCTACGCGTATACCTAGGTTGCTAATTTTATCACTCTAATATAAACTATATAACACAAAATTATACCCTTGAAAATAGAACATCTGAAGCTTACATTGGTATATTTTTTGTAATATATGACTTGTATTATGTTGGTCAAATTAACGATATAGGGCTACGCGCACGCCCTGTAAATTGAGAGAGAGGGAGTAATATATTTTAAGATTCATGGGATTGTGCTGGAAAGCATAAAATAAAAACAAATAATGACAATTTATCTAGAAAAAAAGTTTGGACAATTATGATACGGAAGATTCTAGAACAAAGAAGTGCTTGTGTAAGTTCAACCATGGAGTCTTCTAAATTGTATATGTGGCAAAATCTGGTGAAATGTAGATGATATCCAACGGCCAGTAGTGCTCGTATTTGCCATCTCTGCACCGTTGGATTGGCTTCATCCAACGACCATCTTTCAAAGTTATTCGCACACTATATAGGGGTATAGATGTGTATTACATTGCTAGATTGGCCGTGTCACTAAAACGCTATACTCCCTCCATTCCTTTATATTAGGTGTATTTGTTTTTTGATAAAATTTAATAATGTAAGGTGCATTTCTTCTAATTTCTCATAATTCCCTTATTAGCCCTCCAGAAAAAGAAAGTAGCTCTATCCTGATTGTGTGTATCTCTTCTTGTAGCAAAATAAGGAAAGTATCTCTCTGGCGATTGCATATATCTCATACTTTTCTGGACTAACTGATTTACTTTTCACTGAACAACATATTTGCGAAGGGTAATTTTGTCCTACCTTGTCTATAATTGTGTGCCTTGGTCACCGTGCCAAAAATAATACACCTTATATAAAGGAACGGAGGGAGTATATGCAAATTACATTGATCTTGTGACGAAGATTGGTAATGTTCAGTATGAGCATTGTATAGGGGAAGCCAATTGCACACTCACGAACTATATATACATTGTTATGAGAATCATAATTGATGTAATTGAGTAGTGGATCATCCTTTGTTTACTCTTGAATCGCTCGTAAACGATGTAAGCATTTTGTGTTAATTAATAAAGTAAGTGATGATGGCGTTCCCTCAAAATAGCCCAAGTCACAGGGTGCAAAATTGATACCTTCATTTTTTTTTGCAAATACGCAAAGCATGCGTATCTTTTCATTGATAGAAGAAGAGAGAATGAGTACAAACGAGGTACAACACATCCACGAACGCAAAGTGTTCACGCTGCCCAAAAATAGAAAAGAGAGACAAGGTGCTTGGCCCGAACAAGCAAACGACACAACTAGGCAAGTTGAAAGGACATGTGGTGCCCCCATGTGTGGTTTTGGTAATTGATGACATTCTATGGAATGGTTGCATTTAGTTACATTTGAAGGATTTGTCCATAGGCATTTCTTGAAGTCGATGTGTTGGTTTCAAGGAGTTTATGAGTTGACCAAGGTGCTATTAAGGAATTATCCAAAGATTGGTCATGTGAATATTGATCTTATTGCTAGCATGTCTTGAAGAAGAAGAGAAGATTGTGTGAACATTCATGTGTATCTTCAAGACATCATCTTGATGAAGATAGAAGATTTCACACAAAGCGTAGAAGATACAACGAGTAGGATCAAGTGATCTCAGGGTTTGGTAAGCATTATCCACTAGGCTTTGTGTACTAACCCATGGTCTTTGTGAGAGTTCTATGTGGGGTTAGGTTTGCTTCCATGGGCTTGCGTCAAGAGGAAGATCACATACAACCCTTGGAGGATGACATCAAATCAAGGTTGTGTTGTGCAAGTTCAAGTGGAGCATCACGAAGAAATCATGCTTGTAGCTTGCCGTCCATTGTGGTGACAATGGACTTGTGAAGGTGTGCCGAAGAGTGACTCACCCATAGTGGAGTATGGGGGAGCAATCAACTAGCCTTCATCGAGCCAATGCAATCACGATAGGTGGTCCAACTTGAGGGAGTCAAGATCGTCATCATCTAGCTCAAGTGGACTTCGTGCAAGGCAAAGGTTTGCCCTTGATAGGTTTTCTATTTTACCGGTCTGATGGTGATAGTTTGGAGACCGGGTTATAGGATCGATTGCCATACTATCAAGGGGGCTCTCAAGTGAGTAGCTTGATCGTATCGTTCGTAGAGAGCTCAAACCATTGCATGCTTGCATCATCTTTCTTGGTTCTTGTTTGGTTTCCTCCTTGTGAGATTTGGAGCTTATGGTCATCTTCTTGACAAGCTCGAGTTCATCGAAAACGGAGTTCAAATGCTTCTTCTATTGCGTTTTCAGTGTTGGAGGTTTTTCCGGTCTTATTCAAGGAAGGGTTCTCACCATTTTCATATGGGCCTTTTCTAATTTCCTTATTATTGTTATTTCTATAAAGATTGTGTTAGCCCTTGTCGCTAGCTTTCCAACAAACTTGGTTTCATTGAATTCAGAGTCCGTTTGCAGAAGTTGTGTCAGTTTTGGTGTCCTTAAAAAGGCTGCAACAGTACTACCGCTCATGGGAGCGGTACTACCGCTTGTAGGGGATGTAATTTTTTATTACCGCTCTTGGGAGAGGATGTAAATTTTTACTACCCGCTCCAAAGCAGTACTACCGCGGCTACTTCCGCTCCGGTCCAAGCTTATTACTCTTGGGTGCTTGGTACCCTTGAGCTTGTTACTCTTGGGTTCTTGGTACCCTTGAGCTTGTTACTCTTGGGTTCTTGGTACCCTTGAGCTTGTTCCTCTTGGGTGCTTGGGCACCCTAGACGGTTGGTGGTGTTCGGAGCTCAATCATTATCGTGTAAAGCTCCGGGCAAGCGTCGGGGTCTCCAATTAGGTTGTGGAGATCGCCCCGAGCAATTTGACAGGTACCGGTGACCGCCCTCAAGGGTTGCCAAAGTGTACGGGTTCGATGACCGCCCCAAGATTTTAGGGCTTGATGCAGCATGATGATGATAGGTGGTAGTGCTTTGCCTGGGGCTGTTTGTTGTTGATATAGCATTTGTGTAGCATGTTGGAGAAGTTCTTCTCTATTTTGTTTTATATGTTCTCTTAGTTTCTGTAAGGTGTAGGAGTATCATGTAGTAATTTGGTTGACTTGTTATGATGTATTGCTCTGCTCCACAAGTAGTATTAGTCTGCTTTCGTGTCGTCATTGTAGCTTCTCATTTGCTGGTAATTAAGAAACATACAGTGGTTTGCTGGACTAGAATTTAGGGAACAGAAGATAGAAAATCGACATCCACTTGTGGAGATGTCCTGGGAAGTTCACATGATTTTCTTCTCTAAGTTTAAGGTTTGAGGAATAACCAAGCAAGTGGATGCACAAACAGTTTTGTGGTACTTGTCCTGTCACATTATTACCTTCTAACTGCGTATGATTATTGTTTCCAGATAATTTAGTTTTACTTTATTTTTATGTAAGTATTGCACTTATTGAACAATCCAACTTCCTTTAATATAGATCCTCAACATGAGCACCCTTTTCTAGTGTTTTGGATCCACGTACAAGAATGTTGAGACTTTTGAGTGCATTTCACCTGAGAACTACCCCTAGCAAAACAACCTGTGAGTTAAACAAGCATCATTATAATTCATCCCAATGAGTGCATTTTCTTTATAACTCATGCTTGTAGCTTGCCGTCCATTGTGGTGACAATGGACTTGTGAAGGTGTGTCGAAGAGTGACTCACCCATAGTGGAGTATGGGGGAGCAATCAACTAGCCTTCATCGAGCCAATGCAATCACGAAAGGTGGTCCAACTTGAGGGAGTCAAGATCGTCATCATCTAGCTCAAGTGGACTTAGTGCAAGGCAAAGGTTTGCCCTTGATAGGTTTTCTATTTTACCGGTCTGATGGTGATAGTTTGGAGACCGGGTTATAGGATCGATTGCCGTACTGTCAAGGGGGGCTCTCAAGTGAGTAGCTTGATCGTATCGTTCGTAGAGAGCTCAAACCATTGCATGCTTGCATCATCTTTCTTGGTTCTTGTTTGGTTTCCACCTTGTGAGATTTGTAGCTTATGGTCATCTTCTTGACAAGATTGAGTTTATCGAAAACGGAGTTCACATGCTTCTTCTATTGCGTTTTCGGTGTCGGAGGTTTTACCGGTCTTATTCAAGGAAGGGTTCTCACCATTTTCTTATGGGACTTTTCTAATTTCCTTATTATTGTTATTTATATCAAGATTGTGTTATCCCTTGTCGCTAGCTTTCCAACAAACTTGGTTTCGTTGAATTTGGAGTCTGTTTGCAGAAGTTGTGTTAGTTTTGGTGTCCTTAAAAAGGCTGCAGCGGTACTACTGCTCATGGGAGCGGTACTACCGCTTGGAGGGGATGTAATTTTTTACTGCCTCTCTTGGGAGCGGTACTACCACTTGGACCGGATGTAATTTTTTACTACCGCTCTAGAGCAGTACTACCGTGGCTACTTCTGCTCCGGACCAAAAACTTGTCTTAAGTCCAGCGGTGGTAGGCACGGATGTATTTTTTTAGTACCGCTTGCAAGCAGTAGTACCGCTACCCCTAGCGGTAGTACCGTGAGTACGAGCGGTAGTACCGCTCCTGTGGTTCTACCGGCCTTTTGCCTCCTCGCTTTTGTTTTCCAAAGGGCTTCCACCGCCCTAGCGGTAGTACCGCTCCCATGAGCGGTAGTACCACTCTGTGCGGGCTGTGAGCATAACAGTTGGATTTTTTCCCACCTATAAAAGGGGGTCTTCTTCCCCCATGAACCTCATCCTTTCAGCTCATGTTCTTCCCCCATTGTTGACCTTCTTCAAGCTTGCTATCGCTCAATCTCTCCATGGATACTTGCTAGTTTTGGGGGGAAAAGAGAGAGGAGATATTGATCCACATTTCCACCAATCACTTTCTCTTGTATGTGAGGGGAACCCCATGGATCTAGATCTTGGAATTCTTGGTGTAATCCTTCTTGTTCTTCCTCTGATTTTCTTCCCTAGTGAGGGAGTCATGGACTAGGGGGTGTCCGGACAGCCGGACTATCATCGTCATACAAGATTGAAGACTTCGTCCCGTGTCCGGATGGGACTTTCCTTGGCGTGGAAGGCAAGCTTGGCGATGCGGATAGGTAGATCTCCTACCATTGTAACTGACTCTGTGTAACCCTAGCCCTCTCCGGTGTCTATATAAACCGGAGGGTTTTAGTCAGTAGGACACACAACCATTACAACAATCATACCATAGGCTAGCTTCTAGGGTTTAGCCTCCTTGATCTTGTGGTAGATCCACTCTTGTACTACCCATATCATCAATATCAATCAAGCGAGAGTAGGGTTTTGCCTCCATCGAGAGGGCCCAACACAGGTAAAACATCGTGTCCCTTGTCTCCTGTTACCATCCGCCTAGACGCACGATTCGGGACCCCTACCCGAGATCCGCCGGTTTTGACACCGACATTGGTGCTTTCATTGAGAGTTCCTCTGTGTCGTCCCCGATAGGCTTGATGGCTTCTTCAATCAACAACAACGCCGTCCAGGGTGAGACTTTTCTCCCCGGGCAGATCTTCGTATTCGGCGGCTTTGCGCTGTGGGCCAATTAAGCAGCCATCCGAGCAAATCGAAGCTACGCCCCAGCCATCGTGTCAGGTTTGAAGCCTAAACTTCACGGCCGACATCCGCGGAGACTTGATCTTCGACGGATCCGAGCCATAACGGAGCGTGCAGCGCTGTCACGATGGGCATGATTTAGCTCTGCCACGGACAAGGCCACGAGGTCGCGACACGAGTCCGCTCGACCCATAGTTCGGGCAGACCGCGCAGACGAGGACAGTGGCTGGACACCGCCTCGGGGCTGCAACTTCTACGGCGATGGAGCGAATCTCGACCTTGTCCCTTATAAAGCTCGTGACTCGAGACGCGGACTCCTTGCGGACTCGAACCTCCTCGCCCGCCAATCGAATCCGATTGGGTGCCGATCATGGAGTTCACCGCCACGGACATCTTTCAGCACTCACCCTTTGGCGACATCTTAAATTCACTAAAGCATCTCTCGTTATCGGAGAGCCTGGCGGATGCGGTCGGGATGGTTGGGATGCGGACGACGAAGAAATTCAAAGACCACCCACCACCCACTTTGTAGCCACTGTCGACGATCTAACCGACATGCTAGACTACGACTCCGAAGACATCGATGGTATGGACGACGATGCCGGAGACGATCAAGAACCAGCGCCTACAGGGCACTGGAAGACCACCTCGTCATATGACATATACATGGTGGACACCCCAAAGGATGGGGACGGCGAAGAAGCAGCGAAGGCAGATTCTTCCAAGAAACAGCCCAAGCGCCGACATCAGCGGCGCCGCTCTAAATCCCGCCACAGTAAGAATGGAGATTCCGGCACCAGAGATAATAACACCCCGAGAGTGCGAAGACAACCCCTCCAAAGAAGATTCAGCACAGGAGGACGGGGAAGCCAGCCCTCAAGAGAGAGCGGCAGACGAGGAGGATGAAGACTACATGCCTCCCTCCGGAGACGAGGCAAGCCTCAACGACGACGAATTCGTCATGCCAGAGGATCCCGTCAAACAAGAGCGTTTTAAACGCAGGCTTATCGCCACGGCAAATAGCCTAAAGAAAAACCAGCAACAGCTTCAAGCTGATCAATACCTGCTGGCCGACAGATGGACCGAGGTCCTCGCGGCCGAAGAGTATGAACTCGAACGCCCCTCCAAGAGCTACCCAAAGCGCAAGTTGCTCCCCCAAGTAGAGGAGGACGCATGTAAACCTTCATCACCAGCGCTGTCTGGCGGAGACCGACCACCCGTGGTCGCGACAGAGAGCATCTAGGCCCTCCATCAAGACCGCACCCGGCACCGCTCAAAAGTACGGGCCACGAGGAATGCGCCGGACTTGCGGGATATATTGGAGGACAAGGCAAGACAATCCAGATCTATCTCACGGATCACGTGGGCGCCCACGACCCACGGCGACTACCGTCGCACGGATCTGACAACTCGGCCGGGCGAACACAGCAGACAACGCTCTCTTGAGCTACGTCGTGATATTGCTCAATATAGAGGCGCCGCACACCCACTATGCTTCACTGACGAAGTAATGGATCATCAAATCCCTGAAGGGTTTAAACTCGTGAACATTGAATCCTACGATGGCACAACAGACCCGACGGTTTGGATCGAAGATTATCTCCTTCATATCCATATGGCCCGTAGCGACGATCTCCACGCCATCAAGTATCTCCCACTCAAGCTTAAAGGACCAGCTCGGCATTGGCTTAACAGCTTGCCCGCAGAGTCAATTGGGTGTTGGGAGGACCTGGAAGCCGCATTCCTCGATAACTTCCAGGGCACATATGTGCGACCACCAGACGCCGATGACCTAAGCCACATAATTCAGCAGCCAGACGAATCGGCCAGACAGTTCTGGACACGGTTCTTAACAAAGAAAAATCAAATCGTCGACTGTCCGGATGCAGAGGCCCTTGCAGCCTTCAAACATAACATCCACGACGAGTGGCTGGCCCGGCACCTAGGACAGGAAAAGCCGAAATCCATGGCAGCCCTCACATCACTCATGACCCGCTTCTGTGTGGGATAGGACAGTTGGCTAGCTCGCAGCAACAACCTCAGCAAAAATGTTGGTAGTCCGGATACTAAGGACCACAATGGCAGGTCGCGTCAAAACAAAAACAAACGCCGCATTAACAGCGATAACAATGTGGATACGGCAGTCAACGCCGGATTCAGAGGCTCTAAACCCGGTCAGTGGAAGAAGCCATTCAAAAGAACTACCTTGGGTTCGTCCAATTTGGACCGAATACTCGACCGCTCTTGCCAGATACACGGCACCCCCGAAAAGCCAGCTAATCACACCAACAGAGATTGTTGGGTATTCAATAAGGCAGGCAAGTTAATTGCCGAAAACAATGACAAGGGGCTGCACAGCGACGACGAGGAAGAGACTCGGCCGCCGAACAGTAGAGGACAGAAGGGTTTCCCCCCACAAGTACGGACGGTAAACATGATATACACAACCCATATACCCAAGAGGGAGCGGAAGCGTGCACTTAGGGACGTATACGCGATGGAGCCAGTCGCCCAGAAGTTCAATCCATGGTCCTCTTGCCCGATCACTTTCGATCGAAGGGACCACCCTACCAGTATTCGTCATGGTGGGTTTGCCGCATTGGTCTTAGACCCAATCGTCGACGGATTTCACCTCACTAGAGTCCTGATGGACGGCTGCAGCAGCCTGAACCTGCTTTATCAGGATACAGTGCGCAAGATGGGCATAGACCCCTCAAGGATTAAACCTACAAAGACGACCTTCAAAGGCGTCATACTGGAAGTGGTCTTCGGATCCCCGAATAACTTCCGAAGCGAGGAGTTAATCTTCGACATAGTCCCGTTCCGCAGCGGCTATCACGCTTTGCTCGGACGAACCGCGTTTGCAAAGTTCAACGTGGTGCCGCATTATGCATACCTCAAGCTCAAGATGCCAGGCCCTCGTGGAGTCATCACGGTCAACGGAAATACTGAACGCTCCCTCCAAACGGAGGAACACACAGCGGCTCTCGCGGCAGAAGTACAGAGCAGCCTTTTGAGGCAATTGTCGAGTCCGGCCGTTAAACGACTGGACTTGGCCAAACGCGCCCGGAGTAACATCAACCAAGACCACCAGGCACGTTCCGAGCATGCGTAGCAATGCGGCCCCAACCCCAGCCCTCGCATGATTGCAAGACCAGCTCTTCGCGTACATCACTACGCCCTAGAGATACCATGGGCATAGGGGGAGGGGCACGACCACGACAGGTCCAGAGTGCGGCTTAACCACACTAGGGGCTCCCAAGTGTGTCGCTCTTTTTATTTTTATCTTTCCCTTTTTCCACAGGACTCCGTTCACCAGAGGCCCTGTCCGGTAGTAGATCTGCCGAACTCACGATGCAACAACCAGGGAGGTACAAAGGCTGCGACGAACACTCAGGTGGTCTCCATTATGAGCATTAAATTTGTTAAATACACCAGTCCGCAGCCCACCCCTGGAGGGGTACATGTTTAATTAGTACAATCCCTTGCTTACCGCACTATTTGTATCGTTCTGCACTCATAGCAGAATTCCTTGAATAAACAATGCAGCACTTTTTGCCTATAATTGCATTACCTTTTTTTACATATATGTTCATTAATGACATCTTGCACCCTGTCACACCCTAGCTAGTTCATGCATTAGAGTGTTGCATCATGTCTATTTTTTTCATCAGAAACTTGAAATGGGATTGCCAGAACTCCCAGCCCTCTGAAACAACTAGGGTTTACTAAAAATATTTTCGATGAACCTGAAATGCCCTTCTAAAATGTCCATCATTTTTGTCTTGGTCCAGAAGCTTTGCCAAAAGTGATGCACAATTTCCTAGGTCATCCCAGGGTCTTTGAATTAAATCATAGCTATTTGAATTTGGGCATTTAAAATTTATAAAATATTTCAAATGTCCAAATATCTCCAAACTAAAATGTTTCATGTTGGAAATATTCCAACAATGGACCAGAGTAGTTTGGTGAATTTTAAAACCTTTTGGTATTTTAAATAAATCAACAAAGTTGCAGGAAAATAGAAAAAGAAAATGTAGCGAAAAAGCTCACTGGCGCCTCGGCCCATCGGCCAGCCCACTGGCCGCCCAGCCGCAAGACTGCTTACTTACCCGGCCGCTTGCGGGCCAGCAGTAGCGAGTGCTCGACGGCGAGCACCGCATGGGTGCCACGCACCTGCTCGCCGTCTCGCCGCTTCCCTCGCCTTGCCACGTCGGGGATCGACCCCTCGCTCTCTCCCGCACCCCCCAGACGCCCCCGTTCCTCTCCAGTTCGTCTCCCTCGCTCCCCCACGCCATGGCCGACGCCACCGTCGCCGCACCACCGTCGTAGCCGCGTCCTCCGTCGACTCCACGCCGCGCCACAGTGTCCAGGAGCTCCTCCGTCGTCGACTCCTTCGAGCTAGCCGAGCCCCGAGCGCTCGCGTGCCCTGAAGACGCCGCACCAGCCTCGCCCGAGTCCGCCGCCGCCGGAGATCCCCTTCAACGCCGTCGCCGCTGCAGCTCGTCCCCGACCACGCCGTCTGCACCGTCGCGTCCGCTGTGAGCTTAGCTACTTCCCCGACCCTCTCTCTCTCGCTTCCGTGCACCACAGCGAAGCCGAGAGATCGCCGCGACGCACCGCCGCCGCGACCTCGTCGCCGACGCGTGCTCCGCCACACCCCGCCTTCTCACCGTGTCCAACGCGTTCACCACATCGCGCTGGTGCTAACCAAGCACTCCACGCACCCCACCGCACACCCCAAAGACGAGTTCGTTTTCACCCGAGCTCGGTGGCCGCCAAAGCGCCGCCGGCGCCAACTCCGGCCACCCCGAGCCCAACCACCACCACCAATAGATGCGGCTCGTCCTCAGCTTCACTCCGGTGGTCACCGCGCCCGTTTGGTGGCGAACGGCCAAAACCACTTCGCCGCCCGCGTCGCTCGCTTGCTGGCTAAACGCCGATGGGTTTGACCCGGTTTTGACCACGGGTGGGCCCAGTTGACCCCGGTCTATGGCATGTGGGCCCACCACGCTAATTAACCTAGTTTAGTTTTAATTAAATTCTAATTAAACTAACCCCATCGACATCACGGGACCCACTGGTCAGTTTGACCTGACCAGCCCGTTGACCCCGACGTCATCATGACGCAAAGGTCGACGTGTGATATTTAAATTCTCGGAATTATTTTTACACAGAAATTCGAAAATTGTTTCAAACTTCAAAAATTCATATAAAATCAACCATAGCTCCAAATGAGACAAATTATATATGAAAAATGATCAGAAAAATCCAATCTTTCCATCTGTACAGGTTTCATGCATGTTTACAGAAGCTAACTTGCTGTTTATGACAGAACAAGTTTAAGCACTTTAAATGATCATAATGGGTTTGGAAATTGCATCCATAGTTCAAAATGCTTCAAACTCACTTGGTCTTAGTTGCATTAGCCCAAAGCACTCATTTTGCCATGTCTCATTGCATGCATCATATTGTTGCATCTTGTTTGGTAATGCTTGTGTATCGGTGTTCTGCGGCGGTTACGCCCCGAGGAGTACCGTGATAACCCGACGAAGAACAATACCGTGTAACGACCCGTCGAACAAGCAACCAACTATTTGATCATACCGATAAAATCCCATGTTCTTGCTCCTGCTCTCGTTCTTGCATTAAGACAACGCGATTCAAACTGCTGTGTGCTGCGGTAGTTGAACCATTTCCTCTGCATGACCTGTCATTGCCACAGTAACTAGATGAAACCCACTAGCATGTGTAGGAGTTGATTGAGCCATATGATTGTGTTGTTCCTACCTTGCTATGCCTGCTATGCTTAGAGTCGTGTCAGGTCTGGTTCATCGGGATGATGGCTAGAGTGAAATGATCGAGTCGGTATGTGAGTAAGGTGTTGAACACGATTTGGTAAAGGTATCGATGAGAGGCCATGTAGGAGTACATGGTGGGTTGTTTCATTGAGGCCGTCCTTAAGCACTGAGATCTGTATGTGTGATTTAAGAAACAGCTACTACCATACATTGGGCCCTGAAATATGACCCCGCCGACTTCTTATTCACCCTAGTCCTCTGTCCGTGAGTTGCAAGTAGTTTCGTGTTTGTAGCCTCTCGGAGGCCGTGGGCAGCGCCGACCGTAGGGGTGGGCTGTGATGCGGTAGGTACGTGGCACGGTGTACGGATGCCCGTTTGGTATCTCGGGAACCCTGTTCACATCGTTTGGGGCTGTGAGCGAGACTTGGCGAACTCCTCATAGATGGAACCCAAATAGGCGATAAACTGGACTAGAGACTTGTGTGTCTAGGTAGGTCGTGGTCTACACCCACGCCGGCTTTAAGCTTGAAGTCCGCCGAGCACATGTCGTGTCTGGGGCGCTAAGTGGTGGAAACATGTATGAAGAAGTACACCCTGCAGGTTAACATCATCTATTGAATAGCGCGTCATGATAAGGACTACTTGGTTGCCTATACGGTTCATAGACAAGTAAATGGATACTACTAAAAGCCTCAAGATAGCGTGAGTGCCGAGGATGGCTCCTCCGTGGGAAGACGGGGTTGGATCCTCGGTGGTGTATTGAAATGATGAGTAGTGGACTCGAGTCATAAAACTATTTCAAGTTGGTGTCTCGTAGGATAGCTTAGCCATGAGTCAAAGCTGGCTTGCTGCAATAACCCCACCAACCCTTCTTGATAATGTGCATGTATGTAGGGTCTGATGTAAGTCTTGCTGAGTACCTTTGTACTCATGTTGCTTTAATTTACATTTTTCAGAAGATGCCACAAACCCTTCCGACGGGTTCTTCGTAGACGTTGACATCGATGAGTAGCCTAAGGCCCAGGTGGTGATCCTGTGCAAGTGAAGGACCGTGTAGTATAGCCAGGCTTACCCAAGCCTCTTTTATTTTACTAGTTGTCTGTACTCAGACAAAACACTTCCGCTATGGCTTGTATGCTTGTATGACTTGTATGTGGGTCGTGTGACCCGTACTTGTGTGTATGTTATGAATGGCTCTCTGAGCCTTTAAATAAAGTACTTGTGTCGTAGAGTCATGTTGTGATGCCTTGTTGTATTTGCACATATCGAGCATATTGTGTGTATGATTGAAATGCTTGGTATGTGTGGGATCTGACTATCTAGTTGTGTATCTTTAGTAGCCTCTCTTACGGAAATGTCTCCTAGTGTCTCCACCGAGCCATGGTAGCTTGCTCTTGCTCCGGAACACTTAGGCTGGCGGCATGTGTCCTTCTTCGTTCTGTGTCGTCCCTTCGAAATGTCACGCATTGAGTACCGGAGTCCCGTTAGCCGCTTCAGCCGGTTTATCGAGTCTGCTAGCCCAGCGCTACAGCCCGGACTTATTCGCAATGACCGACACACGCTTCGATCTTTGGGTCATGGATGCTGTCCTGTAAGTCTGTGCCACTTTGGGTTTACGACTAGCCATGTCAGCCGGGCTCCTTTTCATATGGATGCTAGCGACACTATCATATACGTGTGCCAAAAGGCTAAAACGGTCCCGGGCCAAGGTAAGGCGACACCGTTGGGATACCGTGCGTGAGGCCGCAAAGTGATATGATGTGTTACTGAGCTAGATCGATGTGACATAGAGTCGGGTCTGACAGCGTTGGCATCGAGCGGACTGCTGTAGGTTCTCCAAGCCAAACCGGTCGATGTTGAGTCTAGAAATGCTTTAGTTATATGTAGGGGAATTGATTGTGGGATGGTACGTAAGGCTCTTTTTACTCCTTTATCTCATGATATTCTGATCTGAGTCAGTCCATTCTTCCATCGGGGGTTAAGGATTAGGATCTCTTCTCTCTGTTAGGCTCACGTGTTACTAATCAGTAGTACCTTGTAGGTTTGATGGTTACAATCCTGGTTCAGTCTTATTATCCTGTTATGTTACTAATTGGACCCAAAACCTTGATATGAAATTGTTGAGTGGTTAAGCAATTCCTTGTGAAATGTCTCAATCCTTTGAGCATTTACAGTCGTTATGCTGTCCAAATTCTGTTGGAATTCTAATGTCTTTGCATTGTGGTTATGCTTCCAGATGGCCACTCGTGAGCAAAATCAAGTGGTTCGTCTGACCAGATGCATTGGGGTGACCGGTCATACAACCATGCTAGTTCGGGTTATGATCGAAGCGGGATATCGTTGGTATCCCGAGTACACAGTTGAAGAACAGTATCGAGACTTTAATCAAAGTCAGTATCTTTGCACTGTCAGGGTGTTTCCCTCTTATCCTGGTTCCACCGAGGCCCTTCACAGCTCCTATGGGCTTGGTGTTACTATTGATATGGCGGTTCAAGATGCTGCGTATTCTATGATGACCATTATACGAGCCAGGACTGGGCTGCTCCGCAACACCGACTTCCGGTATATGCCGAGTTCACTTCCTGGAGCGTTTGGTTATCTTTGAGCCATCTATGCTGATTCCAGTCAGGAGGATTCACTAACCCGTACTACCGCCGAGCTGCTCGAGGACAAGGACCGAGAGAGTCGGGCCTTGAGGATGGAGCTCTTCAATGCCCGTGCTGATCACTGGGCTACCTTGACTCGTTTTGCACCGGCTGTTCAAGCTGGTTATATGGATATGAGAGATTTGTATCCTGTCAGGGCTGCTCTGCCGGACATGATGGACTGGCGTGATGTGGGGGGCATCACCCCACCTCGTGGTCCTCGCTTGCCACCGTTCGTAGGTCCAAGACCTCACCCTTGCCCTTACGGTCCACAGGCTCCTCAGGACCGTCTGTTCCCGGACGATCACGTTGAACTCCCAGGTTACGGAGGAGACTTCTATGAGAACTACTACGGAGACGTCTGAGTTAGTAGTAGTCCCACTAGTATTGTAATGGTTGTATTTCCACCGTCCTGCGTGACTCGTGGAATATGACTTAGTGTGTACTAATCCCGGAGGTGTAACAAAAATAATGTATAGGAGCTTGGTGTGCCTCCGATGAGATGTAATCTTCCTTTCACCGTAGTAGTACTTTGTTTGGTCTTGTACTAAACCTTGTATGGTGTGTATGACGGTGGAATAAAGAAGCAGTTTCTGTATCTACCATGTCATACGGATGATCATCTCGCATTCCGAGTTATCCATTACATTCTACACTTCTATGTCGAATCTTGCCATCTGGACTAAATCCTTGTCTTGTTTTCCTAGGATGGTTAACACCATAACAACCCCGCTCCGCCAGAGCAGGCGAAGGCGATGGAGTTGGAGAAGCAAACCTGCCTCACCCTCCTTCTCGGCCGGTTATGCTAGAGGCCGAGAGAAACAAACGGAGACCAACCGTTTCTCGGGCGTATCAAATGTAACACAGCCCATCATCGAGAAATAACTTGGTGTCGCTCGGTGACTTCATCAAGTTACACCCTCCTACCTTCCACCACTCCGTCCGAGCCTCTCGACGCCGATGATCGGCTTCCGCAAAGACATTACGCACAAGCTGCGTTACGCCTTTAGCCGAGGCGGACAAGGTCACCTTTGCTGCGTATCATCTCGAAGGCCCCGCCATCTCGTGGGAGAATTATATGGCTATCGCCCGATTGGCCATGTCACTACTTGGGCAGAATTCAGCGAGGCTTTCCGTGAACATCACATTCGGAGGGTCTCATGGATCGCAAGCGTGAGGAGTTCTGCAGTTTCACCCAAGGTCGTCTCTCCGTGGGCGCCTATAGTAGAGAGTTCGGTAATCTCGCACGTTATGCAAGCAAGAGGTCTCCATTGACGCCAAGAAAGCAGCAAGGTTCCGCAAGGACTTAGCCCGAACCGCCGAGATCTCCGTCGCATGAGTGCACCTCTTTCCGAAGCTTGTTAACAAAGCCATCAGCGCTAAAACCGCGGACTGATTTGAAGCAACACGCAAGCATGGTCGTGATATGGGTTCCTCATCCGGTCTTTGGACCACGAAGCGCCGTGTGTGGGTGCCTAATCTTGCCGCCACCAGATTCACACCGAGGCCATCCTTCCAGCGCCTCGTCCGGCTTCAAAGAAGATGCACCAGCTAGGCCCTATGGTGGACCAACCAACAACGCCCTCTCTGCGCCAGCCCGTGACGTGCTTCAAGTGTGGGAGTCGGGCCACTACATGCGCGATTGTCCCTGCACCAACCCCAACCAGCCTGCAAAAGCTGTTGGCCGTGGCAAGCCAGCAGAAAGGTGTTCTATGCCAAGCCGCCACCACCGCACGTGGCCATGTTAATTGTGTCTCACCAAGAGGCCCAAGAGGATCCCAACGTCGTGCTCGATGCGCTTCTTGTAAATTGCCACCCGGCATCCGTTCTTTTCGACATCGGAGCATCTCATTCATTCATATCCCAAAGCTATGCTCGCTTGCACAACACCGCATTCAAGGATATGCCCACCTCCATGGTAATTCAAACCCGGGATCCAAATGGCAAACTTCTAGAGTAAGCCATGGTAATGAAATTCAGGTCGACAGACTTGTTTTCCTTGCATCGTTGATAGCTCTCAAATCTTCGGATATAAATATCATCTTGGGTATGGACCGGATGTCAGCCCATCATGCCAAGATTGATTGTTTCTCTAGGACTGTTCAACTTACGCACCCTCGGGAAAGATAGTCAATGTCTTGACCCGAATATCAAGCGTCAACTATACTCTCTTAATGCCACCATTGCGGACCTCGAAGGCGTTCCGGTAGTCCGTGACTTTCCGGATGTCTTTCAGAAGAATTGCCGGTGTCCCACAGCGAGAGATGTTGAATTCATGATAGATCTCATTCCAGAACTGTCCCAATTTCTAGAAGACCCTATAAGATGGCACCCTTAGAACTAGCGAACTTAAGAAACAACTCGATGAGGCCTTGCAAAAGGGTTTCATCTGTCCTAGTTCATCTCCTTGGGCTTGCCCGTCCTCTTCGTCAAGAAGAAGGATGGTACAGACGGATGGTTGTAGATTATCGACCCGTCCAACTTGGTCACAATTAAGAACAAGTATCCGCTCCCGGGATCAACGATCCGTATGATCAGCTCGCAGGATCCTCGGTCTTCTCTAAGATGGATTTGAGGTTAGGCTACCATCAAATCAAAATTGAACGGGACATTCCCAAAACGGCCTTTGTTACTCGTTACGCCAATACGAGTACACCGTCATGTCCTTCGCTTAACCAACGCCCACCACTTTCTCCGGTTAATGAACTCAATCTTCATGGAATATTTGGATAAATTAAATCGTGGTTTACCTCGATGATATACTCATCTACTCCAAGAACGAGGAAGAACATGCCAACATCTAAGGCTAGTGTTGATGAAACTTGAGAGCATCGCCTTTATGCCAAGTTTTCTAAGTGCGAATTTTGGCTGCGGTGACCTATCTAGGACATGTAATTTCGGTAAAGGTATTGTTGTAAACCCGAGCGAGTTCAAGCCGTCCTTAATTGGACTCCACCGAGTCGGTCAAGCAAGTTCGAGTTTCCTTGGCTTAGCGAGCTATTGCCGCCGCTTCACGAGAACTTCTCCAAAGTTGCTAAACCTCTAACCGAACTCCTCAAGAAAGATAAAAGTTCGAGTGGACTCCACAATGTGAGCACAGTTCCAAGAACCGAAAAGACGTTTAACTTCGCTCCGTCTTTGGTACCACCAGATTTCTCTAAGGACTTCGTTATCTATTGCGATGCCTCGCGACGAGGACTAGGCTGTATTCTCATGCAAGATCGACACGTAATTGCTTATGGTTCACGGCAATTACACCCACATGAGGAAAACTACCCTACTCATGATCTGGAGCTTGCAGCTGTAGTCTATGCACTCAAAACCTGGCGACATTACCTTCTTGGTAATCGTTGCGAAATCTACACCGATCACCAAAGTCTGAAATATATATTCACCCAACCAGATTTGAATATCAGGCGAAGACGTTGGGTTGAGTTGATCTCAGATTTCGACTTAGGGATAACCTACACCCTAGGAAAAGCCAACGTCATGGCTGATACGCTAAGTCGTAAATCTTATTGCAACAATCTAATGTTGCGACAATGTCAACCACTTCTCCACGAGGAATTTCGGAAGCTCAACCTTCACATTGTTCCTCGAGGGTTCCTTTCCACTTTGGTGGCGAAACCTACTCTTATGGATCAAGTCACCGCTGCCCAAAAACGAGATAGAGGAATATCCCGGATTAAGGAGAACATTGCTAGCGGAGATGCTAAATGTTTCTCTACAAACGATCATGGTGTTGTATATTTTGAGAATCGTCTAGTGGTTCCCAAGAATCAGCACATACGGCAGTTGATCCTTAAGGAGGCTCATGACTCTCCTCTCACCATTCATCCCGGTAGCACTAAAATGTATCAGGACCTACGCCAGAGGTTCTGGTGGACTAGGATGAAGAGAGACATTGCTCGATCGTTGCTAATCTGCGACGTCGTAAATCGTAAAAGCAGAGCATCAACGGCCTCTTGGCACCCTTCAACCCTTAGCTATTCTCGAATGGAAATGGGATAAAATCAGTATGGATTTCATCACTTTGGTTTTCCCAGACCAAGAGGGAAATAATGCTATCTTTGTCGTTATCGACCGCCTCTCCAAAGTAGCCCATTTCTTACCTGTCATGAGAGTATAACCGCTAGTCAGCTAGCAGATTTGTACATCTCCTAATAGTGTCACTTCATGGTGTTCCATTGGAAATAAACTCAGATCGAGGAAGTCTCTTCACCTCTCGATTTTGGGAAAGTTTCCAAAACGCTATGGGAACCCATCTTTCCTTTAGCACTGCTTTTCACCCTCAATCAAGTGGTCAAGTAGAACGTGTCAACCAAATTCTAGAAGACATGCTTCGAGCTTCTGTTATCTCATTCTGAATGGATTGGGAGAAATGCCTTCCATTTGCCGAGTTTGCTTATAACAACAGCTATCAATCTAGCTTGGGCAAAGCACCTTTTGAAGTTCTCTATGGACGAAGGTGTCGAACACCTCTTAACTGGTCAGAAACCGGGGAAAGACAATTCTTTGGCCCGGATATGATTCAGGAGGCAGAAGAGCAAGTTCGCATCGTTCGTGAAAAGTTGAAAACAGCCCAATCTCGTCAAAAGAGTCAATATGACCGAAAACATAAGGCTATGACTTACGAGGTTGACGAGAAGGCTTACCTTCGGGTTACTCCTCTGAAGGGAACCCATCGTTTCGGTATCAAAGGCAAATTAGCTCCTCGCTACATTGGACCCTTTCGCATTCTTGCCAAACGAGGGGAAGTTGCCTATCAATTGGAACTACCTCCGCATCTCTCCAAAGTCCACGACGTCTTCAACGTTTCTCAACTCAGGCGTTGCTTCTCGGATCCTATCCGTGGAGTGGACCACGAAACGCTTGATCTTCAAGATAATCTCACATATCGAGAATATCCCGTTCGTATTCTCGATCAAGCCGAGCGTACCACTCGACGGCATAATATCAAGTTTCTCAAGGTTCAATGGTCGCACCATTCTGAGAAGGAAGCTACTTGGGAAAGGGAGGATCGTCTTCGACTTGAGTACCCCGCCCTCTTTCCGGAGGAACCTAAATCTCGGGACGAGATTCTTTTGAGTGGGGGTGAGTTGTCACACCCTAGCTAGTTCATGCATTAGAGTGTTGCATCATGTCTATTTTTTTCATCGAAACTTGAAATGGGATTGCGTAACTCCCAAATTCTCCAAAACAACTAGGGTTTACTAAAAATATTTTCGATGAACCTGAAATGCCCTTCTAAAATGTCCATCATTTTGTCTTGGTCGAAGCTTTGCCAAAAGTGATGCACAATTTCCTAGGTCATCCTGTGGTCTTTGAATTAAATCATAGCTATTTGAATTTGGGCATTTAAAATTTATAAAATATTTCAAATGTCCAAATATCTCCAAACTAAAATGTTTCATGTTGGAAATATTCCAACAATGGACCAGAGTAGTTTGGTGAATTTTAAAACCTTTTGGTATTTTAAATAAATCAACAAAGTTGCAGGAAAATAGAAAAAGAAAAGCGAAGCGTAAAAGCTCACTGGCGCCTCGGCCCATCGGCCACCCACTGGCCGCCCAGCCAAAGACCAAGGCCAATGAAGCTTACCGGCGAGCGCAGCGGCGAGCAGTAGTGCTCGACGGCGAGCACCGCATGGGTGCCACGCACTGCCGCCGTCTCGCCGCTTCCTCGCCTTGCCACGTCGGATCGACCCTCGCTCTCTCCGCACCCCCAGACGCCCCGTTCCTCTCGATTCGTCTCCCTCGCTCCCCCACGCCATGGCCGACGCCACTGCCGCCGCACCACCGTCGTAGCCGCGTCCTCCGTCGACTCCACGCCGCGCCACAGTGTCCGGAGCTCCTCGTCGTCGACTCCTTCGAGCTAGCCGAGCCCCGAAGCGCTTCGCGTGCCTCAAGATGCCGCACCAGCCTCGCCGAGTCCGCCGCCGCCGAGATCCCTTCAACGCCATCGCCGCTGCAGCTCGTCCCCGACCACGCCGTCGCACCGTCGCGTCGCTGTGAGCTTAGCTACTTCCCGACCCTCTCTCTCGCTTCCGTGCACCACAGCGAAGCGACGAGATCGCCGCGCGACGCACCGCCGCGACCTCGTCGCCGACGCGTGCTCCAGCCACACCCCGCCTTCTCACCGTGTCCAACGCGTTCACCACATCACGCTGGTGCTAACCAAGCACTCCACGCACCCCACCGCACACCCCAAAGACGAGTTCGTTTCACCCGAGCTCCGGTGGCCGCCAAAGCGCCGCGGCGCCAACTCCGCCACCCCGAGCCCAACCACCACCACCAATAGATGCGGCTCGTCCTCGGCTTCACTCCGGTGGTCACGCGCCCGTTTGGTGGCGAGCGGCCAAAACCACTTTCGCCGCCGCGTCGCTCGCCAAGCGGCTAAACGCCGTGGGTTTGACCCGGTTTTGACCACGGGTGGGCCCAGTTGACCCCAGGGTCTATGGCATGTGGGCCCACCACGCTAATTAACCTAGTTTAGTTTTAATTAAATTCTAATTAAACTAACCCCACGACATCACGGGACCCACTGGTCAGTTTGACTGACCAGCCTGTTGACCCTGACGTCATCATGACGCAAAGGTCTTGTGTGATATTAAATTATCGGAATTATTTTTACACAGAAATTCCGAAATTGTTTCAAACTTCAAAAATTCATATAAAATCAACCATAGCTCCAAATGAGACAAATTATATATGAAAAATGATCAGAAAAATCCAATCTTTCCATCTGTACAGGTTTCATGCATGTTTACAGAAGCTAACTTGCTGTTTATGACAGAACAAGTTTAAGCACTTTAAATGATCATAATGGGTTTGGAAATTGCATCCATAGTTCAAAATGCTTCAAACTCACTTGGTCTTAGTTGCATTAGCCCAAAGCACTCATTTTGCCATGTCTCATTGCATGCATCATATTGTTGCATCTTGTTTGGTAATGCTTGTGTATCGGTGTTCTGCGGCGTGTTACGCCCCGAGGAGTACCGTGATAACCCCGACGAAGAACAATACCCGTGTAACGACCCGTCAGGCAAGCAACCAACTATTTGATCATACCGATAAAATCCCATGTTCTTGCTCCTGCTCTCGTTCGCATTAAGACAACGCGATTCAAACTGCTGTGTCTGCGGTAGTTGAACCATTTCCTCTGCATGACTGTCATTGCCACAAGAATTAGATGAAACCCACTAGCATGTGTAGGAGTTGATTGAGCCATATGATTGTGTTGTTCCTACCTTGCTATGCCTGCTATGCTTAGAGTCGTGTCGTCCGGTTCATCGGGATGATGGCTAGAGTGAAATGATCGAGTCGGTATGTGAGTAAGGTGTTGAACACGATTTGGTAAAGGTATCGATGAGAGGCCATGTAGGAGTACATGGTGGGTTGTTTCATTGAGGCCGTCCTTAAGCACTGAGATCTGTATGTGTGATTTAAGAAACAGCTACTACCATACATTGGGCCTGAAATATGACCCCGCCGACTTCTTATTCACCCTAGTCCTCTGTCCGTGAGTTGCAAGTAGTTTCGTGTTTGTAGCCTCATCGGAGGCCGTGGGCGCGTGACCGTAGGGGTGGGCTGTGATGCGGTAGGTACGTGGCACGGTGTACGGATGCCCGCTTGGTATCTCGGGAACCCTGTTAACATCGTTTGGGGCTGTGGCGAGACTTGGCCGGAACTCCTCATAGATGGAACCCAAATAGGCGATAAACCCGGACTAGAGACTTGTGTGTCTAGGTAGGTCGTGGTCTACACCCACGTCGGCTTTAAGCTGAAGTCTGCCGAGCACATGTCGTGTGCGGACGCTAAGTGGTGGAAACATGTATGAAGAAGTACACCCTGCAGGTTAACATCATCTATTCGAATAGCGCGTCATGTAAAGGACTACTTGGTTGCCTATACGGTTCATAGACAAGTAAATGGATACTACTAAAAGCCTCAAGATAAGCGTGAGTGCCGAGGATGGCTCCTCCGTAGGAAGACGGGTTGGATCCTCGGTGGTGTATTGAAATGATGAGTAGTGGACTCGAGTGCGCAGAAACTATTTCAAGTTGGTGTCTCGTAGGATAGCTTAGCCATGAGTCAAAGCTGGCTTGCTGCAATAACCCCACCAACCCTTCTTGATAATGTGCATGTATGTAGGGTCTGATGTAAGTCTTGCTGAGTACCTTTGTACTCATGTTGCTTTAATTTACATTTTTCAGAAGATGCCACAAACCCTTCCGACGGGTTCTTCGTGAGCGCGACATCGATGAGTAGCCTAAGGCCCAGGTGGTGATCCTGTGCAAGTGAAGGACCGTGTAGTATAGCCAGGCTTACCCAAGCCTCTTTTATTTTACTAGTTGTCTGTACTCAGACAAAACACTTCCGCTGTGGCTTGTATGCTTGTATGACTTGTATGTGGGTCGTGTGACCCGTACTTGTGTGTATGTTATGAATGGCTCTCTGAGCCTTTAAATAAAGTACTTGTGTCGTAGAGTCATGTTGTGATGCCTTGTTGTATTTGCACATATCGAGCATATTGTGTGTATGATTGAAATGCTTGGTATGTGTGGGATCTGACTATCTAGTTGTGTATCTTTAGTAGCCTCTCTTACCGGGAAATGTCTCCTAGTGTCTCCACTGAGCCATGGTAGCTTGCTACTGCTCCGGAACACTTAGGCTGGCCGGCATGTGTCCTTCTTCGTTCCTGTGTCTGTCCCTTCGGGGAAATGTCACGCATTGAGTACCGGAGTCCTGTTAGCCCGCTACAGCCCGGTTTATCGAGTCTGCTAGCCCAGCCGCTACAGCCCGGACTTATTCGCATTGACCGACACGCTCGATGTCTTTGGTCATGGATGCCCGTCCTGTAAGTCTGTGCCACTTTGGGTTTACGACTAGCCATGTCAGCCCGGGCTCCTTTTCATATGGATGCTAGCGACACTATCATATACGTGTGCCAAAAGGCGCAAACGGTCCCGGGCCAAGGTAAGGCGACACCCGTTGGGATACCGTGCGTGAGGCTGCAAAGTGATATGATGTGTTACAGGCTAGATCGATGTGACATAGAGTCGGGGTCCTGACACACCCGTACATTTTGGTACGGCCGAATACACCAGGGGCTTATGTTCCCCGCATTATGGTGTGATAAGTCCGAACACTTTCACAAGTGCGGCACCCCGAACTTATAGCATTATATGCATCGGCTCGAATCATGTCTTGGGTCAATAGTTGGGTTTGCCCGGCTCCCATGTTTTGGTACCTTACGCCCCGCTCATCGGCTAAGGTAGCACTGGAGAACCACTGCGATTGCGCCCGGTTGAGCTGGGCGAGCGCCTCGATGGAGAAAGCAAAACTGATCGTCATGATAAGGCGAGAGATGTCGCTGTTCGAGAGGTCTTTTCGAGTCCTTAAAGACTTATGCCGCTTGAGCGAGGAACCGGCTGTGTCCGCCCAGCGTGGATAGCGCCCCGAACTCGGTCTTCCGAATACTAGGGGCTTCGCCGAAATTTAAAATTATAGAATTCTATGGCTAAGTGAGAGTGTTCAAGCATTATAAGTCCGGTTGCCTTGTTCGTTGTGTTGAGCACCTCCCTAGATGGACCCAAAAATGGGAACAAGAGTGCTAAGTTTATCCCGAACACCCCAGCACTCGTGGCATGGGGGTTGAAGCCGACGACTTGAAATCTCTCAGTTTTTATAAACGGCCGCACATAAGGTAATATTTTAAATCAATAAGTGTTGCTTAGCGCATATGAACAAAGTTTTCAGCGCACAGGATAACACATTGCGAGTTTACTCAATAATTACATCTTTGGGGCACTCATCCGCAATCTTGCGGGCACCCTTCAGGACACTCTTATAGTACATTTCGGGCATACGATACTCCTTGCCCGCCGGCGGCGCGTCCGTGATAAGCCTCTCAGCATCCAGCCTGCCCCAGTGCACCTTTGCGCGGGCAAGGGCCCGACGGGCACCTTCAATGCAAAGGAGCGCTGATGACTTTCACCCGGGGCACGATCCACCAGCCGCCGACGAGGCGAAGTAGCTCCTGTGCATGGCCTCTCCAGCCACAGCCTGACTATGAGGCCCTTCATGGCCCTGCTCGGCTACCTTGTGGAGCTCGACCACTGCTTCAAAGCAGTCGCTAGGGGCACTGGTGTCCGGCCTCAGCGTACTGAGACCAGAAGACCTTCTCCGTTGAGCTCCCCTCCTAGGCCCGATAGAATGTGGCGGCATCAGACACGCTACGAGGCAGATCTACAAACGCCCCTGGAGAGCTCCGAATTCGGGTAAGTAACAGGTAGTTTACATTCACATGCTTTCTTTGCATGAAAAATGCCTTACCCCCCGCTATTTTCTTCACCTCCTCAATCTCCTAGAGGGCCTTATGGGCCTCGTCCTTAGCGGCTTTGGCACTTTCAAGAGCTGAGGCAAGCTCGGACTCTCGCGTCTTCGAGTTGCGCTCCAAACACTCATGCTTTTCCATGAGAGCCTGGAGCTCTTGCCGCACCTCCGCCACCTGCGCCTCCTGCTTCTCTCGCTCCGCCCGTTCCACGGCCGCATTGCGTTCGGCCGCGGACACGACCTCCTTCAGGGTTGCCACCTCGTTCGTGGCCCCTGCAATACCCACGTTATCCTTGTTATTTCTATTGCAACCAAAATCCTTTTCTGTAAGGTACAAACTTAAAAAGTGGTGTTACTCACCTTCTTTGCCCTCGAGCTGCTTCTTGGCAAGGCGAGCTCTCGCCGACCGCCGAGGTCCCGCTTCAAAGCACCAACCTCCGCATCGGTCTGGCGGCAGGTTAGCAGCGCAGCCTGCAAACCCATATTGACACAATTTTAGCACTCCTGCAGATATCTTTTTTAGATCCTCAATCCGGTTTTTCTTTCCGAACACCGAACCGAGCATCAGGGGCTACGGTCTATGCGGTATTACATTACATATTTTAAACTTCTTACCTCAAAGCCTGTTAGAAGGCTACTGCAGGCTTCGGTCAGCCCGCTCTTGGCGAGCTAAACCTTCTGAATCACCGCACTCATGATAGTGCGGTGTTCTTCCTTGATGGAAGCGCCGTTAAGCGCCTCCAACAAGTTGTCCGGCGCCTCCGGTTGGACGGAGGCCGCCGGCGTCACGGTCTTGCCCTTCTTACGAAGGGGCCGCCTACCGGACTCCGGAACCACTGCGGGTTCCGGCATGGAGTCCGGCGCAGAGTCCGGGAGGCTGCCTTGCGGCACCTCCGGAGCCTCCTCCTGATGGGTCCCCTCCTGGGATCCCACCTCGGCGTCCTCAGCGTCGCGAGGAG
Organism: Aegilops speltoides; assembly: GCA_021437245.1. Lineage (NCBI taxonomy): Eukaryota > Viridiplantae > Streptophyta > Magnoliopsida > Poales > Poaceae > Aegilops > Aegilops speltoides. Next base: position 335,242,263 of record CM038144.1, read on the forward strand.
TGGAGGAAGTCGGAATGGAATCCACGTCCGACGGAGCCAAGGACCCGCTCGATGAAGCGGGAAGATCATCATCGGCCGGACTACAGGTAGTATGCGGCATTAGAAGGACACTATGTGACGCTAAAGAAAAATTATAAACCATTCAAGAATCCAGATACTTACGATCTTGCTGGAGGCCTGGCCCTTGAGGGCCACTCTTCGTCGCCAATGTTGGCGTTGGCGGAGCTGTCCGGGGGAAGAGTCCTTCCCCTCTTGGACCCTTCGGCCTCCCCCGTTGGGGAAGCCTTCCTCTTCCTCTCTCCCTCCTCTAGGAGAGAGTCCTCTTTCTCCTCCTCGTCTTCGGGGGAGGAGTCCGCCTCGGAGCCATCGGACGATGAGTCCGATATCACCTGGCGCCGGGAACTTCTTCGAGTTCCCGTGGCCTTCTTCTTGGCCTTCTTCTCCGGCACCATATAAAGTGCCAGGACTAGCAGCCCCGTTAAACGGGCGTCCGCTGGTCTTCGGGAAGGGGCGGACGATCTACTGTCCGGACGTCCTCTGCCGATCTGTCAAAGGCATTGGGAGTTTTAGATCCCACATAGAATTAAACTATGAAAGAAAATAAGTGTCCCATAGAGGGTAACAAAGCTTACCTCGCCGGCCGGGCGTTTGGTGCCGACTCCACGGTCTTCCGTCATGGATGCGGGGCTTCTCCGCCTTTGAACAGCACCCTCCGACAGCCAGACATCGTGTCAAGAGCCCGCCGAGGTCCGGTGCTGTGCGGATCAAACTCCCACAAATTGAAGGCCCGCTGTTGGCGGGGAGAATCCGGACGACGAGCATGACTGGATCACATTGACAAGCCTAAGCTTCTTGTTCACCAAGGTCTGAAGACAGGACTGGAGTCCTGTCAACTCCTCCGAACTGCCTCATAGCAAGCCCTTCTCTTTCCAGGAGGTGAGCTGCATAGGGATACCAGATCTGAACTCGGGGACCGCTGCCCATTTAGGGTCACGCGGCTCGGTGATGTAGAACCACCCCGATTGCCATCCCTTTATGGACTCCACAAAGGCCCCCTCGAGCCAGGTGACGTTGGTCATTTTACCCACCATGGCGCCTCCGCACTCCGCTTGAGCGCCCTTCACCACCTTCGGCTTGACATTGAAGGTCTTGAGCCACAAGCCGAAGTGAGGCCGGATGCAGAGGAAGGCCTCGCACACGACGATAAATGCCGAGATGTTGAGGATAAAGTTCGTCGCCAGATCGTGGAAATCCAGGCCGTAGTAGTACATGAGCCCCCGGACGAAGGGATGAAGTGGGAAGCCTAGTCCGCGGAGGAAGTGGGGAAGGAATACGACCCTCTCATGGGGCCTGGGGGTGGGGATGAGCTTCCCCTCATCGGGCAGCCGGTGCGCGATGTCGCCAGAAAGGTATTCGGCGCCGCGCAGCTTTTCGATGTGCTCCTCCATAACGGAGGAGGCCAACCACTTGCCTCCCGCTCCGGACATGGCTGGAGAAGGTTGAGGTGGGATGTGCGAACTTGGGCGCTGGAGCTCAAGTGCGCGGAGATGGATAAGCAAAGGAGGAAGAAGGCGTAGGTGAAAGGTGGATCCTTATCCCCTTATATATAGGCGGACGAAGACTATCGTCCTCACCGCCCGGTAAAACTCGCTTATCTCCCAAGCGCCACCATCAATGGCGCGGTTGGGTTACCCACGTCCGTATTGATGGGAATCCCGGAATAAGGGGAACACGATCTCTGCTTCGACAAGACGTGCCAAGGAAACCGCTTCGCTAAACGCGCTGAGGTGGTATAATAAAAAACGATTCAAGTAAAGGCTTGGTGGTGGTATGACATCATGCCACAAAATACGTCAGCAGATTGAACTTGTGTACATATTATTCTCTCTACGGTGGAATGTGGAAATTATTTTGCAGAGCCGGACACTGTCCTGGTGTTCACAATCTTCTATGAATTATTTTGAGGAGGAACCCGCCTTGCAATGCCGAACAATATGCGCATCGGACTTATCGTCATTGAAGCCTGGTTCAGGGGCTACTGAGGGAGTCCTAGACTAGGGGGTGTCCGGACAGCCGGACTATCATCGTCAGCCGGACTCCAAGACTATGAAGATACAAGATTGAAGACTTTGTCCCGTGTCCGGATGGGACTTTCCTTGGCGTGGAAGGCAAGCTTGGCGATGTGGATATGTAGATCTCCTACCATTGTAACCGACTCTGTGTAACCCTAGCCCTCTCGGCTGTCTATATAAACCGGAGGGTTTTAGTCCGTAGGACACACAACCATTACAACAATCATACCATAGGCTAGCTTCTAGGGTTTAGCCTCCTTGATCTCATGGTAGATCCACTCTTGTACTACCCATATCATCAATATAAATCAAGCAGGAGTAGGGTTTTACCTCCATCGAGAGGGCCCTAACCTGGGTAAAAACATCGTGTCCCTTGTCTCCTGTTACCATCCGCCTAGACGCACAGTTCGGGACCCCCTACCCGAGATCCGCCGGTTTTGACACCGACACCTAGCATTAGTTGCTTTGGTGGGATTTGGGATTGAAGGACTTGGGCACTCCGTGTGCCCTTGCCATTGCATTTGGTGCATCGGTTTGAGTTCTCGATGGTGATATGTGGAAGTTACAAGTTGAGAAGCTTATTACTCTTGGGTGCTTGGTACCCTTGAGCTTGTTATTCTTGGGTTCTTGGTAGCCTTGAGCTTGTTCCTCTTGGGTGCTTGGGCGCCCTAGACGGTTGGTGGTGTTCGGAGCTCAATCATTGTGGTGTAAAGCTCTGGGGAAGCGTCGGGGTCTCCAATTAGGTTGTGGAGATCGCCCCGAGCAATTTTACGGGTACCGGTGACCGCCCTCAAGGGTTGCCAAAGTGTACGGCTTCGGTGACCGCCCCCAGGGGTTGCCATTTGTACGGGTTCGGTGACCGCCCTCAAGGGTCACTTAGTGGATCACGACATCTTGCATTGTGCGAGGGCGTGAGGAGATTACGGTTGCCCTAGTGGCTTCTTGGGGAGCATTGTGCCTCCACACCGCTCCAAACAGAGATTAGCATCCGCAAGGGTGTGAACTTCGGGATACATCATCGTCTCCGCGTGCCTTGGTTATCTCTTACCCGAGCCCTTTAATTATGCACTTTACTTTATGATAGCCATATTGTTTCTTGTCATATATCTTGCTATCACTTAGTTGTTTATCTTTCTTAGCATAAGTTGTTGGTGCACATTGGTGAGCCTAGTTGTTTTAGGTTTTGTGCTTGACAAATTATCTGCTAGGTTTATTCCGCATTTGTTCAAGCCTAAACCGCAATTATTTTAAAGCGCCTATTCACCCCCCTCTAGGCAACATCCTCGATCTTTCAATTGGTATCAGAGCCATATCTCGCTTTATAAGGCTTAACCGCCTAGAGAGTAAGGATGTCAACTAGGGGTTTAAGATTCTCTGACACTCTTAGTTTCGATGGCACAAATTTTGATGTTTGGGTAATTTGCACGCTTAATCTCCTTAGGGTAATGGACCCAAATTTAGAGCAAATTGTAGATATGGGTTTTTCTACTCCAAAGGATCCCCAAAGATTATCCTTAGAGGATGATAAAAACTCTTATCTCAATGCTCAAGCTTCTAATGTGCTTTTCGATGCTTTGAGCAATGTAGTTATTTTTTAACTCATGCCGTTCCGAGATGCTCATGAGTTGCTGAAGCTTCAAGATAAATACGGCGTGTCCAAGTTTTGTGGGGATGATTGTCCTCCCTCCACTTCCGGTCGTATTGTATTCTCAACTTTTTCTACTTCACCTACATGTGGTTTGCCACAAGGTAATGATATGGTGAGTAGTGGTGTTCATTGCAATAATGATAGTGAACTTATTGTTGATGATCTTCATCACTATCTTATTGCAATGCTTCATCTTTGGACCTTAACACTTCGAGCACTCTAGATGTTTCACATGCTTGCGTTGATAGTCCTTGCATATCATGTAGAAATTGCTTGATTAAATCTCATGATGATATGCTTGCTATATCTTGTTGCCATGATAAAAATGCATCTATTTCCTCGAATTGTTGGCTAACAATGTAGAGGAGTCCCAACACCCCATGGAACAAGATGTGGTCTTGAATGGTGCTTCAAGGGGTCCTACATCATCATCTATTGTGGTTTGCCTTATTGCTAAGGCTTCAACGGTATCTCCCACTTTGAATCCCAATATATCTTGTGATGATATTGATGATGATAAGAATGATGTTGATGTTGATAATGATGAAGAGAATGATAATGTTGCCTCCTTAAAAATTAAGGGGGATATGGATTTTAAATCTCATCATAAGAATAAAATTGCTTGTTCCAACTTCATGGAAATCATGTCTATTGCCATTGAGGGCAAGATATACATTGAGGAGTTGGAATCTCATCTAGAGAAGCATGAGGTCACCATTGAGAAAATGGAAGGTCATGAGCGTGATTACGCTAATGAGATCACATACCTCTCTCAAGCTCTTGAACTTGAACAAACCACCGAGGAAACTCTTGAGGAGACGTTTGCTCTAGAATTATCTGGAGTGAGGGAATCTCATGATAGAGCTCTTGAAGTGGCCAATTATTTTGAAAATAAAAATGAGAAGCTTGAATTTGCACATAATAAACTCCTTGAGGACTTTGAGAACCTTGAAAATGGCTCAAGGGTCATTAAGAGTGAGCTCATCAAACTCACAAAGTCTCATGCTCAACTTAAAGCTTCATATTCAAAAGAGCTTGCCAAGTTGTCTTCTCCTCTTGTTGTTAATGATGATGCTTGTGTTACTAACTCTACATCTTGTGAAGCATCCATTTTGGAGAAGAATGTTGAGCTAAGGGTTCAAGTTGAGTTGCTATCTAGCACTTATAGGAAATTGGAAGAAAGTCAGGTAAATCTCACAAGCTCTCATGATGATCTTCTAGTATCCCATAATGTGCTAAAGATAGCCCATGAGGCTATGATTATCAAGGTAACATCTAGCGAGTCTCATGTGGATACTAGCACTAATTCAAGTCAAAATGCTATCTTGCCATGTGCTAGTCCTTGTAATTCATCTATGCATAACATTGGCTCATCTTATGATGAATTGCTTTCCTTGCCTTATTGCTCTAACGATGAATCTTATACTTCCTCTAGCACTTGTGTTGATACTAACCATGTAGAGGAAATCAAAGAGCTCAAGGACCAAGTCACTTCTTTGAAGAAAGACTTGGAAAAGTGTCATGAAGGGAAGTCCACACTCAACAATATCTTGAGTGTGCAAAAATCCCCCAATGACAAAGGTGGACTTGGATTCAACTCCAATAAGAAGAAGAAGTCCAAGAGAAACAAGAAGAAGTGCCAAGAACAACTCAAGAATTCGGACAATATTATTTGCTTCAAGTGCAAAATTAAAGGGCATCATGTTAGATCTTGCCCATTGAAGAAGAAGGCCATTAGTGACAAGCAACAATGGAAGAGGCCACAAGTTCAATCTCATGCTCAACCTCAAGTTGAAGAAAGGCCACTTCCCAAGAAGACTCAAGTTAATGCTTCTCTTATTGAGAAATCAAGTGAGAAGAAAATGAAGAGTAGACGTTGCTACTTACATCATGAGAAAGGTCACGTTGATTCTTCATGCACTAGTGGTAACTTATCCAACCCAATCATTATTGATAACATCTATTCTCTTGGGAAGGATAAGGTTGGCAATGTGTTTGCCAAGTTTGTTGGTACTCAAAGTGGTGTCAAGAAAAGAACCATTTGGGTTGCCAAGCCTATTGTGACTAACCTCTTAGGACCCAGCTTGGTTGGGGACCAACAAGCTCAAACTTGATCAATAGGTGTTGTTGGAGTGCATTGGAGACTTGGCTACATTATGAAGAATTAAGGGGTCTTCATCATTCATATTGTCTCAAGACAAGTCATTCGGATTATCAAGTTTCTATCTCATATCCAATGTGCCTTCTTGCGGTAACTTGTACTTAAATTGTTTACATTGAAAGTTACTTGCCCCTTTGCATGTTTTGGTTTTGTTCCTTGCGTGTGTTTGTATATGTGTGCTTTCAGTTTGCTTATCTTGAGTAATCAAGTATGTGTATGTTGGTTTGCACTTCATGTACGTGTGAGTTGTGTGTTGATCCTTTTGCATCTTGTTTGTATCTTAATTGGCTCTTGTGAGAGATTAATGGAACATCCCATTTTAAGGGAGTGATGTGCTTTGTGCACCTCACGGTCCCACAAATGTGTGTACATGAGGGATACCACCTAGTATTGATATTGCAAGCTTATCTAGTCACTATGTGGTATGTTTTATCAAGAGAAATTCAAATTCTAAATGGTCCATTAATTATCTCTTATTGGATCCTCTTATTGACACTTGTTAAGTTTTCTTTGCTACCACATTATGGGGGAGTAATATATTGTGTGTATATTACAAGCCTAGAAAACGTGTGCATTTGAGATATTGTCACCTAGAGTTGATATTGTAAATTATCTTGTTCCTAGGTGACATGTTAGCTCTGCAAGTTGCAATTTGCTTGTTCTTGGTGTGAAGATGATACTGGATTTCCTTCTATCTTGCCAAGATTGTGTCAACTCCCATTGCCTTCCGTGCCACTTGAGGATCTTGTTGTTTTCTTGATATTGTCTAGTGTTTTCTTGATATAGTGAAAGTGGTGATCCCACCTTGTGCATTTTGCATTCAAATGCAAATTCTCTATAATGCACAACTCATGGGGGAGCTATCCTATTTTCTATAAAACACTCATCTTGTGATCCATATTAAGTGTGTGTTGGTGGACGGCAAGCCGTTTCTTTTTGGTACTTTGTGCCATCATGAAACTTTGTAGAGACCTTGGTTTGTTTGTAACCATCCTCTCTTTTGGGAGTTTGATATCATTTTGTGTGTTTAATTAAATATCTCATTCCTTGATGTATCTTGTAATGATATCTTCCAAGTGATGATTTCTCCATTTGCTAACCTATTTTCACTTGGTATTTATTTTCATTTGGTATTGTTTCTTGAAAGTTTCGAGCATGCATATTTACTTCATGTATTTTATTTCGCATGCTTTCTTTCTTTGACCCAATATATAAGTGAAACTCCACCAAGTCTCAATTTGGATGAGATGTGCATGAAATTTATCTTCTTATATATATATGCACATATGTATGTGGAGTTTGTCCTATGTATTGGTGTTTCTAACTCTTTGGTCCCAATGAGGTTGGGTACCATTTTGTTTGTGTTGTTGTTCTAGGAACAATTGGAGATGCATTGGATGCTCGGCTCACCCACAAGCAAGGTGTTGTCACCATGTGCTTATTGGAGTCAATCTAGGATGATCAATGAACTACTATCTACCTTCAATTGGTATCTACTACATCCTTCCAATGTTAACTCGGTAACAAGTATCTTCATATACTTCATGCACACATTCATTGCATCAACCTTGTGTAGGTTGTATCATGGCATGTTATTCATTCTTTCTTGTGATACTTGTTTCCTTTCTCAAAGCATCCCAACAATGATCTCTTGTTGCTAGTTGCGATGTCTTTGATGTTCGTGTGGTTGGAATTCATTTATATACAATAAGACATATCTAGCCATGTGCTATGCTCTCAAGCAAATTTATTATTGGTATATTTATGACTTCCTTGTGGATATCTTGTTCTCTCCTTTTTTTTAACTATTTAGTGTGTATATCCCTCTTTGTGGATTGATATCATCATGATTTTCATCTACCTAGAATCTTATACACTTGAGAGGAGTTACATCTGTAGTTGATATCCTTATTCTTTCACGTCCACCTTTCATTGATGATTATGTGAAAGGATTTATCTTGAGTGTGGATCTTATATCGTTTCATCTTGATGCACTCTATTGTGGTGAAGATGTTTTTTCTCTTGCTTGTCTTGATGAGGCATTTGCCATTTCGATTGGTATTCGTCCTCTTGACAAAGCTATCATTTTATTTATTCACCGTGGGTTCTCACAAGTGTTGGTTATTCATTCTGCATATTTAGTGTGCTTGTGAACCCATTTGCTTGGTGTGTGTGGGAAGGACATGTCATGCACCTTGTATCTCCACTATTCAAGACTATGTTGATGCTTAATGCTCACCCCTACATTAGTCTTCTCAAGTGCTTTGCCATGACTCACACACATCATTTTGGTTGAGCCTACTCTTAAGTTTCCTCTTTTATATGTTGCTCAACCATTTGTTTGTTGCAAGTGCTAGGCTTTATTTCCTACATGCTCACTTGCACTTGTTATGAGTTTCTATTGATTTTCGGGGAGTGATGATCCTATTTTGTACACTTGGTATCCTAATGAAAATATTCTAAAGAGTGCAAAAATCATGGGGAGCTTCAGTAGTGTATTTAGAACACTTCGTTGCTCTTTTGCACTTGTCGCGAGGTTCTATTGATCTTGGGGGAGTGACGATCCTATTTTGTGCTCATTGTATCCAATTACAAAGCTAAATTGTGCACAAATCATGGGGAGCTTCTCTAGTTTCTCTAGAACACTCTTTTGCTCATATCATAATATCTTTTATTCATGTGGCACGTAGGATCATTGGTCTAGTTGGTTCAATTGGTATCTTTTGATATCTTACTTCAATTGGTATCTTTTGATTGCTTGTTTCTCTCTTTGTTATGTCTTTGTGGCATATCATTATTTTGCAATCTCTGGGTCTCAATATAGTTTGTCTTCCTCCAGGCATTTACCTTTGGATTTGTGTATTGCATTCCACTTTCTTGTTGAGAAATACATAATTTATGGAGGACCACAATTTGTATTGGCCTTCTAAGCTTTTCGCCCATTTTGGTAATCGATGCCAATGGGGAGAAGTTTAGAGAGTTATTTCTTCTTACTTTGATTTTGTTCCTAAACATTTGCATCTCATACGCATGCATTATTGGTTGTTGCATCGCATGGTGATGCATAATTCCTTATACAAACTCTCTTGAATGTGATTGTCATCAATTACCAAAATGGGGGAGATTGAAAGGACATGCAGTGCCCCCATGTGTGGTTTTGGTAATTGATGAAATTCTCTATGGACTAATGGTTGCATTGAGTTATATTTGAAGGATTTTTCCATAGGCATTTCTTGAAGTCCATGTGTTGGTTTCAAGGAGTTTATGAGTTGACCAAGGTGCTATTAAGGAATTATCCAAAGATTGGTCATGTGAGTATTGAGCTTATTGCTAGCATGTCTTGAAGAAGAAGAGAAGATTGTGTGAACATTCATGTGTATCTTCACGACATCATATTTATGAAGAGAGAAAATTTCACACAAAGCGTGGAAGATACACCAAGTGGGATCAAGTGATCTCAGGGTTTGGTAAGCATTGTCCACTAGGCTTTGTGTACTAAACCATGGTCTTTGTTAGAGTTCTATGTGGGGTTAGGTTTGCTTCCATGGGCTTGCGTCAAGAGGAAGATCACATACAACCCATGGAGGATGACATCAAATCAAGGTTGTGTTGTGCAAGTTCAAGTGGAGCATCATGAAGAAATCATGCTTGTAGCTTACTGCCCATTGTGGTAACAATGGACTTGTGAAGGTGTGCCGAAGAGTGACTCACCCATAGTGGAGTATGGGGGAGCAATAAACTAGCCTTCATCGAGCCAACACAATCACGATAGGTGGTCCAACTTGAGGGAGTCAAGATCGTCATCATCTAGCTCAAGTGGACTTCGTGCAAGGCAAAGGTTTGCCCTTGATAGGTTTTCTATTTTACCGGTCTCATGGTGATAGTTTGGAGACCGGGTTATAGGATCGATTGCCGTACTATCAAGGGGGGCTCTCAAGTGAGTAGCTTGATCGTATCGTTCATAGAGAGCTCAAACCATTGCATGCTTGGATCATCTTTCTTGGTTCTTGTTTGGTTTTCTCCTTGTGAGATGTGGAGCTTATGGTCATCTTCTTGACAAGCTCGAGTTTATCAAAAATGGAGTTCAAATGCTTCTTCTATTGCGTTTTCGGTGTTGGAGGTTTTACCGGTCTTATTCGAGGAAGGGTTCTCACCATTTTCTTATGGGCCTTTTCGAATTTCCATATTATTGTTATTTATATCAAGATTGTGTTATCCCTTTTAGCTATTCCAACAAACTTGGTTTCGTTGAATTCGGAGTCCGTTTGCAAAAGTTGTGTCAGTTTTGGTGTCCTTAAAAAGGCTGCAGCGGTACTAACGCTCATGGGAGCGGTACTACTGCTTGTAGGGGATGTAAATTTTTACTACCGCTCTTGGGAGTGGTACTACCACTTCGAGCGGATGTAATATTTTAATACCGCTCTTGGGAGTGGTACTACCACTTCGAGAGGATGTAATATTTTACTACCGCTCCAAAGCAGTACTACCGCGGCTACTTCCGTGGCTACTTCTGCTCCGGACCAAAAACTCGTCTTAAGTCCAGCGGTGGTAGGCACGGAAATATTTTTTTAGTACCGCTCGCAAGCAGTAGTACCGCTACCCCTAGCGGTAGTACCATGAGGACGAGCGGTAGTACCGCTCCGGCGGTTCTATTGGCCTTTTGCCTCCTCGCTGTTGTTTTTCAAAGGGCTTCCACCACCCTAGTTGTAGTACCGCTCCCATGAGCCGTAGTATCGCTCTGTGTGGGCTGTGAGCATAATGGTTGGATTTTTTCCCCACCTATAAAAGGGGGTCTTCTTCCCCAATGAACCTCATCCTTTGGGCTCGTGTTCTTCCCCCATTGTTGACCTTCTTCGAGCTTGCTATCTCTCAATCCCTCCGTGGATTCTTGCTAGTTTTTGGGGAGAAAGAGAGAGGAGATCTAGATCCACATTTCCACCAATCACTTTCTCCTCTATGTGAGAGGAACCCCTTGGATCTAGATCTTGGAGTTCTTGGTGTTCTCCTTCTTGTTCTTCCTCTCATTTTCTTCCCTAGCATTAGTTGCTTTGGTGGGATTTGTGAGAGATGGATTTGGGCACTCCATGTGCCCTTGCCACTGCATTTGGTGCATCGGTTTGAGTTCTCCATGATGATACGTGGAAGTTACAAGTTGAGAAGCTTATTACTCTTGGGTGCTTGGTACCCTTGAGCTTGTTACTCTTGGATTCTTGGTACCCTTGAGCTTGTTCATCTTGTGTGCTTGGGCGCCCTAGACGGTTGGTGGTGTTCGAAGATCAATCATTGTGGTGGAAAGCTCCGGGCAAGCATCGGGGTCTCCAATTAGGTTGTGGAGATTGCCCCGAGCAATTTGACGGGTACCGGTGACCTCCCCCAAGGGTTGCCAAAGTGTACGGCTTCGGTGACCACCCCCAAGGGTTGCCATTTGTACGGGTTCGATGACCGCCCTCAAGGGTCCCTTAGTGGAATCACGACATCTTGCATTGTGCGAGGGCGTGAGGAGATTATGGTGGCCTTAGTGGCTTCCTGGGGAGCATTGTGCTTCCACACCGCTCCAAATAGAGATTAGCATCCGCAAGGATGTGAAATTCGGGATACGTCATCGTCTCCGCGTGCCTCGATTATCTCTTACCTGAGCCCTTTACTTATGCACTTTACTTTGTGATAGCCATATTGTTTCTTGTCATATATCTTGCTATCACTTAGTTGTTTATCTTGCTTAGCATAATTTGTTGGTGCACATAGGTGAGACTAGTTTTTGTAGGTTTTGTGCTTGACAAATTAAACGCTAGGTTTATTCCGCATTTGTTCAAGCCTAAACCGAAATTATTTTAAAGCACCTATTCACCCCCCTCTAGGCGACATCCTCGATCTTTCACAAGTCCGAACCAACATAAAGTCAGACAACCACGAATCAACACCGGGGACGCTGCGAGCACACAAGATGACGCCTTCAGGAAGGGAAACAATGCCGTGGCGCCATCGTCGTCCGATCTAAAGTATTCACGTTGATCCAACGTGTCTCCCATTATCAAGTTGAACTGGGTTTTCTCAGGATTATCGAAATAGTGTTCAATATTTTTCACATAATGAGCATCGAGGGTTTTAGGAGGTTCCCCATCTCCATGAGTAGCAAGTACACCTAATTTTTTGGGTATTTCGTGTTCCATATCCATAAATAAAGATAGGGAACAACTTAGAACAACAAATAGAATCTATTTAGTGATAAAGCAAACAAGCACACACGAGAATATTCACCCCACGCTATTGCTCCCCGACAATGGCGCCAGAAAAAGGTCTTGATAACCCACAAATATAGGGGATCAGTTGTAGCCCCTTACGATAAGTAAGATCGATCCCAACGAGGAGCTAAAGGTATAACAAATATTTCCTCAAGTTCTATCAACCACCGATAGAACTCTACACATGCTTAACATTCGCTTTACCTAGAACAAGTATGAAACTAGAATTATTTTTTAGGTGTTGTGGGATATGTTTGCAAAATAATAAAGATCACGTAAATAAAAACTAGGGGCTGTTTAGATAAAGAAACAATTAAGTTAGTATAGCGAGTGTGGAAAAGTGGTGGTAGGAGTTGTGGAATTGTGCCTAAGCAATTGACTACGTTACTAGACCGATAGCAAGTTTTATGTGGGAGAGGCCACTGCTAGCATGTCATCCCTTACTTGGAATTCTATGCACTTATGATTGCAACTATTAGCAAGCATCCGCAACTACTAATGTTCATTAAAGTAAAACCCAACCATAGCATTAAGATATATTGGTCCCCCTTCAATCCCGTATGCATCAATTTCTATGCTAGGCTGAAGCTGATATCACCCTTGCCCTCCAATACATAGTCCTATCAACATACAACTAACCCTATGGTGTGATCCACGCGCGCGCTCATATGATGGGCACCAAAGGACAGCAACATAATCACAAGAAAATTAAACCAATCATAACAATTCACCAATCACAGATAGGACAACAAAAACCTACTCAGACATCATAAGATGGCAACACATCATTGGATAATAATATGAAGCATAAAGCACCATGTTCAGGTAGAGGGTACAATGGGTTGCCGGAGATTGGACCACTATAGATAGATGGGGGAAGGTGATGAAGATGATGGGGAAGATTACGGAGGTGTTGGTGTAGATCGCCGTCACATGATGATTGCCCCGGCGGCGTTCCGGCGCCACCAGGAGAGAGGGGGAGAGAGCCCCCTCCTTCTTCTTCCTTGACCTACCCCCTAGATGGGAAGAGGGTTTCCCTCTGGTCCTTGGCCTCCATGGTGGCGGAGGGGCAGAAGCCCCTCCGAGATTGGATCTCTCTCTGTTTCCTTCTGTTTCCGCATTCTCAGATTCTGGCCTTTCACCGTTTCTTAAATTCCTGGAGATCCGTAACTCTGATTGGGCTAAAATTTTAACATGATTTTTATCCGGATATTAGCTTTCTTGCGGTGAAAGAAGGGCACCAACCGCCTTACAGGGTGGCCACAAGGGTCCAGGATTGTGGCCACCTTGTGGCCACCCTGGGCGTGCCCCTGTGGGTTGTGGGTGCTACTTCTTGAGATTGCGTTGGTTTTTCCCTTGAAAAGGAAAGGGTGATGCAGCAAAGAAGAGATAAGTATTTCCCTCAGTTTGAGAACCAAGTTATCAATCCAGTAGGAGATAACGCACAAATCACCGAATACCTGCACAAACAATCAAACAACTTGCACCCAACGCGATAAAGGGGTTGTCAATCCCTTCACGGTGACTTGCAAAAGTGAGATCTGATAGAGATAGATAAACGATAAAGTAAATATTTTGGTATTTTTGGTTTATGGATCGGAAAGTAAAAGATTGCAAAATAGTAGATCGGAAACTAATATGATGGAAAATAGAAACTTATATGATGGAAAATAGACCCCGGGGCCATAGGTTTCACTAGAGGCTTCTCTCAAGATAGCAAATAATACGACGGGTTAACAAATTACTGCCGAGCAATTGATAGAAAAGCGCAAAGTTATGACGATATCTAAGGCAATGATCATGAATATAGGCATTACGTCCGTGTCAAGTAGACCAAAACGATTCTGCATCTACTACTATTACTCCACACATCGACCAACTCCTTCCTACATCTAGAGTATTAAGTTCATGAAGAACAGAGTAACACATTAAGTAAGATGACATGATGTAGAGGAATTAACTTAAGCAATATGATGAAAACCACATCTTTTTATCCTCGATGGCAACTATACAATACATGCCTAGCTTCCCCTACTGTCACTGGGAAAGGACACCACAAGATTGAACCCAAAGCTAAGCACTCCTCCCATTGCAAGAAAAACCAATCTAGTTGGCCAAACCAAACCGATAGTTCAAACATAATTACAAAGATATCAAATCATGCATAAAAGAATTCAGAGAAGATTCAACTAATATTAATAGATAAGTTGACCATAAATCCACAATTCATCGGATCTCGGCAAACACACCGCAAAAAAGTATTACATCGAATAGATGTCCAAGAACATCAAGGAGAACATGGTATTGAGAATCAAAGAGAGAGAAGAAGCCATCTAGCTACTAGCTACGGATCCATAGGTCTGTGGTAAACTACTCACGCTTCATCCGAAGGACAATGTTGTTGCTGTAGAAGCCCTCCATGATCGAATCCCCCTCCGGCAGGGTGCCGGAAAAGGTCCCTAGATTGAATCTCATGGGTACAGACGGTTGCGGCGGTGGAAAAGTGTTTTCGTGGATGCCTCTGGTGGTTTGGGGATATTTGGGAATATATAGGCGAAATAATTAGGTCAGGAGGTGCATGATAGTCCCACAAGGGTGGGGGCGCGCTCTACCCCCCCTGGGCGCGCCCTCCATCCTTGTGGCTGCCTCGTGGCGCCTCTGACTTCATCTCCAAGTCTCATGGTTTGCTTCTGGTCCAAGAAAAATCATCGCGAAGGTTTCATTCCTTTTGGACTCGTTTCTTTAGGATTCACTAAGTCCTGGCTAGTACGGTTTGTAGTAGTTCCTCATACCCATCTTTTGGATCTAGGTTTCCTTGTGTATACATCAAAAGATTAGAGGAATGGTTATGTTGTCTTAAGGCATATTGCAATTCACTCGACGATATCTTGCAAGTGTATGCCATGGATCCCATGCTTCTTCCGAAAACTTATCTGTTTTGAGTTAAAATGCTTTTGTGCATGTTTGTGACTTCTCCCTGTGTTTTCTTTCGAATTTGCATCTTTCTCTTAGGAGTGGTCATGGCAAATAGTTTGGATGAGCATTCTGAGTCCAAGGAAGAAATTCCACAGCTGCCGCGTGTGGCTGACAAAGCAAAGGTGGCTGAAAGAAAATCAGCGAAGCTACCAAAAGCTCCGAATGAAAAGGTCGAATCAGAATCCACTGAAGAAGATGATGATATTCCTTCAGCACACAATCAACCAGAGGAAAAGCTTGTCAGTGACTCCAAAACCCTATTTTCTGATGGAAATCCCAAGAAGGGTAGTCGCGGTAGAGAGAGGAACACCGCGGCTGAGATGTCTGATCCAGAAACTTACAAGACTCCACCTAGAGTAGAAACTGCTCAAGAGAGGAACAACAGGCTGCAAAAGATTCACATCGTTGGGCGAAAAAGTGGTTCAACTATGAGAACGTCCGAAGAAAATACCAGATTCTATTTGCAGTCACACCACCCTGGAATGATTGCATTGCAGAAGGCTGGCTTAGGCAGGATGACGAAAAAGTGAGGCCATCACTGTCTCCCAACACTCATGTTGATTCCTTGAAAACAATTACTGATTTTCCAGAAGAAATTGAAAAGAGGGAAAAGGCCAAGGCCAAGCGCGAGGCAAGACTTGCGAAGAAAAATCAAGTGGAACAACAAAATGTTGAGTTGACTCAACAAGATGTGCAAGATAAGAAGGAAAGGGCGTCTGCCTGTAAAGAAAAGAAGAAGAGCAACTCTGTTTCTCCTCGAGCTTCGAAGAAGAAGTATGTTACCAAGAAATCAAGGAAGGTTGCATCTGCATTTTCCAGTGATTCTTCTGATGACAATGCTGGCGAAGGAATTCCCATGTATGATCAAAGAGCGTAGGTTGATAAGCCGTATCAAACCCCGTCTCCAGCAAAGATTTCGCCACCAGTGAGATCTTCACCAAGGATTGCTCATGTCCCCTCAGATAAACCTTTGGGTTCTGCTGCCCCAGTGGCAACTGATGACTGATGAAAAAGTTGCTGCCCCAGCCAAGAAGGCGAAGAAAGTCATTCCTGCTTCCACAGAGGAATATGATTTTGATCTTATATTTGACATCATTGAAGGTGCTTCCTATAATGCAAATCCAGCTGAGTTGAGTAGTTTGAGTCTACCTGAAGATGTTACTAAGATGGTAACAAAGCATTTCTTTGAGCTGAAGGGAATTACCAAGGAACTAAATCAGGCCATAGAAGACAAGAAGTTGCTTGAGAAGATGAGGAATGAAGCTCGCTCTGAGTCTAAAAGGAAAGACGTGAACAAGGGAATCCCCAAAGAGAAAGAACAAGAAGTTGCACCACCAGTTTTGTCACACCAAGTTGCACCAACAGTGTTGCCACGGTAGACTGAAGGAGATCAAGTTGTGACTCAAGAGTCTGAAGAAGTTGTTGTGCCACCCATAGTTGAGATCTCACCGAAAGAAAAGGCCCTTGTGCCTGAATATGAGAAAGCCGCTGAAGGAGTTCCAGCGAATGATGGTTAGTCTAGTGATCACATGCCATCTGCTCTAGAAAAGGTTACAAGGCCTCATGCTCCATTGAAGCCCATTGATGAGAATGCGCCAGCCTCTGAAGATGTTCAGCTGATAGAACTTAGCGAGGAAGAATATCGGAAAAATCCTCTGGAATCATTTCCGCTATTTCTAGCTGAGTATGGCCCCAATGGTCCCACATTCAATGAACAACTTCATTTCTCGAAGCTTTCTTTCTTTGGGGTGAGTCCTTATGAAGGAGAAAGGACTTCATTATCACCGAGGTTTTGGAAAGAGGAACACAAAGTCTATTATGCTCAGATCTTGTTTGTCAAGCACATAATTTTCAATCATAAGATATTAAACTTCGCCAAGCTCGAAGAAATTCCTTGCTTCTTGAATGCAATTGATTTTCTTAAACATGCTCTGATGAAGGGTTTCATGCGCTTTGATCATGGTTAGAACAAAGAAATTATTCTTCAGTTCTATGCCATGATGTACATCATAGGAGAAATGGGAAATACCTCAACCTGGACGCTAGAATGGATGATTGGCAGAGAGAGAATCAAATGCTCAGCAGATCATTTTTTGGCCCTGATAAATTTGCCTCGATGTGACGTTGGGAACTACAGAGAACACATACTGCATTTGTGGGAAGTGTCTAAAGCACAACTCCACGTCCTGATGGATCCCACCATGGTGGGCAATGAATGCATTGATGTTGATCCTAAGAAGTTGGCATATGACAACAAAGTGCTATTTCACATATTGTGCAATACCATCACGCCAATAAACAGGCCAAACTCCATCAAAGGCATCTTTGAAATGCACTTGTGGCAATATCTCAAGGAACTTTGACATTCCTGACCTTTTCATTCAGAACCTGGCATGTGCTCCAGATAGCCCTCAGTCTTTAAAGCCCTATGCTCCATGGATCATGTTCGCCATCAAGGAGCTTACAAATGAGAAATTATTTTGGGCTTACATACTGAAGGTATTTATGCCACCAGTTCATGACACTCTGCACATTGTGAAGGATAACAACAAAGGAAAGGAACCTTTTGATGCTGCTGCAATTGCTTCTACGTCTGAAAATGCTTTGAAGGTTAAAGAAGCCAAGATTGAAATTCCTCATGAGGAAAATCCATCACTTTATTAGATTTGCATTCGCACACAGCAGACCTTGGAAAGACACATCAAGATGGATAGAAAGGAAAAGGTGGAATTGATGACTGAGCTGAATCTGATTCATAATCACACTCGTCAAATTCTTCTGCATGAGAAGGATGCAAGGAAGTGATCATGAACCTTGCTGAGGGAGCATTACTCTCGCAAGGATCTAGTTAAGAATGGACTCTTCAAGGAATATGACTACCTTGACTTGCCTGCTGTCCCGCGCATCCGATGACAAACCCCAGTGCTCCCACAATGTTCTGCTTCAACAAATCTGTTGTTTGTCAATCATGATGATGAAATTGCAGACACTGCCGACACTCTTGTCTACAAGCTAGACATTCATCGCTCCAAGTCTTCCCTGGACAAGGCTACTACTCCTATTTCTACCTCGACCATTCTACATTCTTCAGATACAGATTCTTCGTGTGGTTTTAATTCATATTTGGAAGACACTCCCACGAAGTAATTCCTCGTATGACTTCTCTTTCCTTTTTGACACTTGTTGACAAAAAGGGAGAGAATTACATTGAGTGATAGTTTTTCGGGGTTTGCAGGGTGTTTACTTTCGCTATTTGGTTTTCCCTCAAACAATTTGCTTCAAGTACTTATCGCACCGCATGTGGTGTTGAAACACTCGATCGTCATGTAACGTTAATAACCCCCCGCCTGCAATATCATTTGCTTCACACTATTTGTTTGTAGGTACCTTCGAATGTGTTTGTTCTATGAATGATTATCTTCGACTTTATCTATCCTATAGGGACAGATATCTGCTTCTCGAAGAAGAACAAAGAATCATCAAATGATGATACCATTTTGAAGAAGTACCTCAAGTACGAAATGAACCATAACTGTTGTGGTTGGATATGCTGTAATTGGTATCTCTCATTATCTAACCTTGTAGGAAGATAAAGTCAGCCTATGCATAAATGCCTTATCGAAGGCTATCTATATGGCTGACAAAGTGTTTTTCCTCACATATATCCTTTGTATCATCTATATTGCAGGAAAACCACGTTTGAAGCATATCCACTCTGAGCAATGTATTCTTATTCTATCTTGCTCTAATCTTATCAAATGCCTAACATGCAGGAAAACTATATCTCGTGTGGATTCAAATTGTGTTCTGAGAAAACCTTCATGATATATCCTTGTCACAAACATCAACGCTTGTTTTACATCTAACCTTTGTCGAAGTTTTTGTGACAGGAACTACCTCAGACACCATCGAGTGCATTGAAAGAACTCAACTATATGATCTGTTGTCAATGACACTCATACGAAGAGTAATATCACATTTCCCCGATCCTTTGAAATCCGAAGCAAATCTTAAGGGGGGGGGATATTTTATCTTTGTAATTATCTGTCGTCTTTCATTATTCTTCGCATTACATTTCATTCTTTATGTATCATTTGATGTGATCTGTTTTGTCTGCAATCGTCCAAAAGGGGGGGGGGGAGATTGTTGGTGCAATATCTGCCTACCTTGTGTTTTGGAGATTGTTGACAGAAACAGTTGTGGATTGATTTGTTTGCTAGTGCATAAAGAGAGAGAAAGTCCATACACAACCGAAGAGAATGCTGTCTCCGGTGCTAAGTTCGAGGAACTTCACCGAGGTACATCTCCGCTGTAGAGAATAATGAGCTATATTTGTTGAAGTGATAAAGTCGAGAAGATTGATGTGAAGAAATTGACCCCTTGAAAGTTTACTACTGAAGCAAAGCTTTTGTTTCAGTACTATCGTCCAAAGAAATTGACTGCAGCGATGGAAGTCGAAGACAAAGTGAAGATGTAGTATTCTTTTCGTTGTTCTTCTTTCATTCTTTCAAGTCATAGGACCTCCGTACTATAAAGAGGGGTATAGGTTCTCGATGCTTAGATCCGTTGTGATGTTTAGCCATAACCTATGAAAGATGTGAGAGAAATCTCTTTGTGCTCCGAGCAAATACTTGCCAGCAAGAGACTATGATCTTCTTCATAGTAAGAGATTTGCCTCGGACTGAGGAGTTAGCATTTCTTGCTCCACCAGAAATGTTACCGTTGTGCTCAAATCCGACCGTTGGTATTGTGTCGTTCGGCCATTGGCTGAGCCTGATGTCTTATTTGGTCATTTCCCATCTAGGAAGTTTGCGGCTATAAATAGCCACCCCGCTCCAACTTTGTTCGTTGGCTGCTCTGCTTGAGATTTCTGAGAAGATTGATATGAGCAACCCCTCTCCAAGTCATTTGAGTTTAAGATCCACCGAGAGAAAAACCAAGAGCCCAAACTTAGACAGTGGTTTAGCATCACAGTAGTTCTAAGAGAGAGTTCTTGTACCTATTACTCTTGAGAGCTGCGCACTCTCTAGACAGATAGGTTTCGGCTTTGAGTGATGAAGAGTTGTTGTCTTCACCGAGCCAGATCTTCAGCAACCAAGAGTGATTGTGGTTCGCGAAGGTCGACCAAAGGTTTGGAGATCGCCGACAAGGATCTACCATGAGTGAAATCAACCTAAGTTTGATCAGCTCTGCGTTGAAGGAGAATAGGGTGATGAGAGTTTATCTTTCGTGTTAAGTCACACCCCCTCCAACCAGACGTAGCCCTTTGGCAGAAGGGTGGACTGGTGTAGGATCGAAAGTAGGTCTAGAGGGGGGGTGATTAGACTACTTGACCAAATAAAAATCTAGCCTTTTCTCAATTTTAGTTGTGGGCAGATTTTTTAGCAACTAGCACAACTCAAGCAATCAACCTACACATGCAATTCTAAGAGTGTAGCAGCGAAAAGTAAAACATTGCATATGAAGGTAAAGGGAAGGGTTTGGAGAGTGCAAACGCAATGATGACACGGAGATTTTTGGCGTGGTTCCGATAGGTGGTGCTATTGTACGTCCCCGTTGATCGAGACTTCAACCCACGAAGGGTAACGGTTGCATGAGTCCATGGAGGGCTCCACCCACGAAGGGTCCACGAAGAAGCAAACTTGTCTATCCCACCATGGCCATCGTCCACGAAGGACTTGCCTCACTCGGGTAGATCTTCACGAAGTAGGCGATATCCTTGCCTTTACAAACTTCTTGGTTCAACTCCACAATCTTGTCAGAGGCTCCCAAGAGACACCTAACCAATCTAGGAGATAACACTCTCCAAAAGGTAATAGATGGTGTGTTGATGATGAACTCCTTGCTCTTGTGCTTGAAATGATAGTGTCACCAACACTCAACTCTCTCTCTCAGATTTGGAGATGGTGGAAAGATGATTTGAGCGGAAAGCAACTTGGGGAAGGCTAGAAATCAAGAATCTTGTGGTAGGATTGGAATATCTTGATCTCAACACATGAGTAGGTGGTTCTCTCTCTCAGAAAATGCATGCTAGAAGTGTAGGCACGTTCTGATGGCTCTCTCACATATAGAGAAGGGGGCGGAGGGGTATATATAGCCTCCACACAAAATCCAACCGTTACACACATTTGACCCAACTCGGTCAGACCGAATAGAAGAACTCGGTGAGACCGATTTAGTTCAAAATGTGAATGTTAGGAATCTCGGTGGGACCAATTGGAATAACTCGGCGGGACCGATGTGCTAGGGCTTAGGGAAAACATCAACTCGGTGGCACCGACTACATCAACTCGGTGAGACCGAAGTGAAGCAATAAGGCAACAGAGCGAATGTCAAGCCAACTCGGTGAGACCGGTTGCATAACTTGGTGAGACCAAAATAAATGTAACAAGTCACAGAGCATTGGCAAGGCCATCTCGGTGAGATCGAACTGTTAGGGTTTCTGGCAGTGGCTATGTCATATGAACTCGGTAGCGCCGGATAGAAAGAATCGGTGGGGCTGAGTTGGAGTTTAGGATTTTGACATATTTGGAATGAGAAAGCGGCTGAGGGCTTTGGAACAATATCACTAAGCACTTGAGAAAGTAGACCATTAAGCAACACATCATCCCCTTTTAATAGTATTGGCTTTCCTATGGACTCAATGTGATCTTGGATCACTAAACTAGAAATGAAGAGTCTTGAGCTTTTGCCAATATGTGTCCTTCGCATTTTGAGGGGTCCACATCTCTAGTCCATGCCATGACATTCATTGAACTTTCTGAAATATTAAACTTGAATGGATATTAGTTCAATGAGCTATATGTTGTTGTGAATTACCAAAACCACCTGGAGATTAGTTGCACTTTCAACTCGTCTACCAAATCTATCTATCGCCATCGAGCACCACTGGTTATATCTACTCTACTGCATTTCCTTCAGCAGTTATTACTCATGCTCTGTGCTGGTAGATTACTTGATCATTTTGTTCTATTGACATCCTGTGTATCTGTGTTCATCCCCGTTCATTATCATCGCCTGTATTCTTTTGTTACCATCTCGTACATTTGATTTACTTGTGAAATTGTTCTATAGCATTTCTTTCAGCACCGATCATGTCGTGCCTCATTCTGCTACATCTGTTTGCATGTTGTATTACTCTCATTGTAGTTAAACCTGTGATGTATCAAGCTTGTACTGTTGTCAATGCTTTCGTCAATGATAATGCTTCTCACGAAGAAGATTGATTTAGTCTATTTCCTTCGATACTCTATTCCGCTACTGTGATTGGGTTTTGTTTCAAAGCTTCCGAAAGAAAATTTGAATCACCCATTCACCCCCCTCCGGTCGATATACTCCTGGTCCTAACATGCATACATGTCGCAATTCACACCTGCAACTACTGACCCTACTCCTCCTATGCCACTGCCACAAGCTTCATCGTCCACTACAGATGATGGTCTAGCTAATCTTAGAGAGGAGATGGCTAAGATGTGATGATGGTCTAGCTAATCTTAGAGAGGAGATGGCTAAGATGCTTCGAGAGAATTTGGGAGTTGAGTTACCAAAGAACCGGATTTACCAAAATCCATATCCAGAATACTTTGATGCAATTCAATGCCCTCCGGGATATAAAATTCCAGATTTTGTTAAGTTTAATGGAGAGGGTTCAAAAACCACATGGGAGCATGTTAGTCAATACTTGGCACGATTGGGTGAAGCAAGCTCACTAAATGAATTGAAAGGTGTTTATTTCCTTTATCTTTAACTAGTACCACATTTTCATGGGTTGCCGCTTTACCACATGGTTCAATTAGTTTATTATCGCAACTAGAACAAAAATTTCATGATCATTTTTATAGTGGCGACAATGAGCTTAAGTTGTCACATCTAACATCGGTTAGACAAAATCATGATGAATCGGTTTCTGATTACGCCCAGAGATTTTAAGATACAAAAAACCGGTGCTATAGTTTGGTGATAACCAAGAGAGATTTGGCTGATCTTGTGCTTAGTGGTTTGAGAACTCACATTAGAGAGAGGCTAGAAGGCTATGAGTTTTTAAGTATCAACCAAGTCTTGCAAAGGGCTTTGGCTCAAGAAAGCCGATCTTAAGAGGTGCATAGATATAAAACTGATTGTTCTAAGATGAATATGGTTGAGTATGATAGTGATCATTCAGACAATGAGGGTGATATTTATGCCACTGAATTTGTCTGGCCATCTAAGGCCAAACCATTACTTGTAATGATCTAAAGCCGATTCATAAGAATCGTGATGAGGAAATGATTTCACTTTCAACATTGCTAAGTGTGATAAAATATTTGATGCTTTATTTCAAGCTAAGATTATTAGAATATCTCTTACTTTACCGCGGTTATAGGAGCTGAAATAGCGCGCTTATTGCAAGTATCATAATTCTTTCTCTCATGCTACTAACAATTGTAATGTTTTTTGATGACAGATACAACCAGTCATTAATGACAGATGATTGAATTTTTCTTAGATGCAAGTTGATAAGATGCCCTTCCTAATGAACACCATGGATTTAGAGGGGGAGAAGATGTTAATTTGGCTCAACATAGCTGAACCAGCTAACAAAAATAATGTTGTCATTGGTGAGCCCAAGAAAAGCAAGGAAGGCGACAAGGTCTTGGGGACACAAGTTGTAGGATCGGAAGTATGTCTAGAGGGGGGGTGATTAGACTACTTGACAATTTAAAAGTTTAGCCTTTTTATTAGGACAAGTTTTTAGCAAGTTCACAATGATAACCAAGTCAAGTATCACCCTACACATGCAATTCTAGAGTAATGGCAGCGGAAAGTAAATTGCACATGTAGTAAATAAGAGGTGGAGAAGAGAAAACGCAATTTGGAGACACGGAGATTTTTCTCGTGGTTCCGATAGGTGGTGCTATCGTTAATCCACGTTGATGGAGACTTCAACCCACGGAGGGTAACGGCTGTGAGAGTCCACGGAGGGCTCCACCCACGAAGGGTCCACGAAGAAGCAACCTTGTCTATGCCATCATGGCCTCGTCCCACGGAGGACTAGCCTTACTCGGGGTAGATCTTCACGAAGTAGGCGATCTCCTTGCCCTTACAAACTTCTTGGTTCAACTCCACATCTTGACGGAGGCTCCCAAGCGACACCTAACCAATCTAGGAGGCACCACCCTCCAAAAGGTAATAGATGGTGTTGGTGATGATGAACTCCTTGCTCTTGTGCTTCAAATGATAATCTCCCCAACACTCAACTCTCCTCACCGATATGGCTGTGGTGGAAGAAAGGATTGAGTGGAAAGCAACTTGGGAAGGCTAGAAATCAAGTTTCATATGGTGGGAGTGGAGCAACTTGATCTCAACACAAGGGTAGGTAGTTTTCTTCTCGAAATGTAAGGTAGGAGTGGTAGTTCTTTCGATGGCTCTCTCCACGAATGAAGAGGAGGTGGAGGGTATTTATAGCCTCCACAAAAAATCCAACCGTTACACATTTGACCAATCTCGGTCGGACCGAAGTTGACGACTCGGTGAGACCGAAAGTTCAAATCTTGTGAGCGTTGGGATTTTCAGTGGGACCGAAAATACAATCTCGGTTAGTCCGATTCTTCCAAAGTCTAGGGTTTGCCATTCTCGGTGGGACCGACTTTCTCATCTCGGTGACACCGATTTGAGTCTGAAGGTTCTGAAGGTTAGCAACACCAGTTCGGTATGACCGAGTTTGGAATCGGAAAATCCGAAATTTCTAGGGTTTGGGTATATGGTGAGGTGGTTCATCTCGGTGTGGTGAGTTTATGGAATCGGTGGGACCGAGATTACTTATGAGTATATGTTGGAATGAAAGATTGCTGATAGTTTGAGAGATAAATCACTAAGCACTTTGAGCAACCAGATCATCATCATAACCTCATCCCTTTTAATAGTATTGGCTTTCCTATGGACTCAATGTGATCTTGGATCACTAAACCAAAAATAGAGTCTTGAGCTTTTGCCAATGTTTTCCTTAGCATTTTGAGGGTCCACATCATCAGTCATTGCCATACCCATATCACTGAACTTTCTGAAATATTCTCAAGAAACAATTAGTTCAATGATATATATGTTGTTATTAATTACCAAAACCACCCGGGGATTAGTTGCACTTTCAATCTCCCCCTTTTTGGTAATTGATGACAACATATAGATCAAAGCTCGACAAATGATATAATCAATGAATAACATCGTCGCTTTGAGAAGTATGTGATAAGCAAGAGCTCCCCCTAAATTTGTGCATTATTTAAGATTTGCGTTTGAATGCAAATGCACAATCGATTAGGATCATGGGTCACTCTTCCATGTCACATACATCTTGGTGGAGCGCACAAAATGATAAGAATGAATAGCATGCACCCAATCACCAAGACATGAGTAAATGATCATACAAGATATGAATAGAATATGATAAGCATTAAGCACACATTAAGCATAGTATGATCAAGCACTCATCAAGATAGAAACAAACTTAGTATCAAACACACGAAATGTCTCGAAGAACTCAAAAGTATCTCAAGGAAAACCGCAAGCGAAAGAGCAAAACGAGCACTCTCTCTCTCGAAGTCCTATGATCTATACAATTTCTCCCCTTTGGCAACAAGTTACCAAAAGTTCGAAGGTATAGAGCTAATCGTCACTAGGGACTCTGCTGGCGGCTCTGTGCTGCGTCGATGGAGTGGAGATAGCTGCATCTGCAAAAGCTTCTGCTGAAGTCTGTGGAGCTGGAGGAGTGGATCTTGGGCTGGAGCTGGGCCAGCGGAGCTGTGGGAGGTCTTGATCTTTGTAGCCACAGGGTCATCCTTTGGAATAGCAATGATCTGGGCTTTGTGGGCCTTTGAGCAGGCTGCTCATAGTCATCCTTAACAAGGTCTTCTGCATCTCCTTCATGAGCTCTGCCTTCTCCCTCTTGGCTTCCTCGATATCTGCCTCAAGCTTGTTGACAGTGACTGCACTTGATCGACTTGACATCGAGCATGGAACTTGTCTTCAACTATCCTCTCAAGACTCTCCGAGATTGCACTATCTGGCTAGGCGTAGTTCAATCCTCTGAGTGGCTTCAAGAAGTTGTTCTCCAACGCTCTTGGGCTTTCTTTGCTGCTGCTTCCTTCTCGCTTTGGCTTGTTTGGCGCTTCAGACTTAGCTTGTCCTTCAACAGATGTGGGATCATCCTCGGTCATTATAACTTCATTGTCTTCATGTTCAGGCTGCAGTGGCAAGTGGGGTCTATCCAACAAGTAGGTGCCCGTGCCAAACTTGGCATTGATGAGCATCTGAATGTGCGGGCAAACCCACATGACCTCTTCAGTCTGCTGCTTGTCCTCTTGATAGTCTCAACTATCGTGTCCATCACCTTAAAAGGTGTCTTCTGATCTAGAATGTGCAGCATGTTGATAGAATGGCCTCTTATCATGCGGTGGTCTCCTGACTTGGGCATCAAAGTATGCCTCAGAATAGTGTTGGTGGTTGGGAGACCTGCCTGAAGATGATACACTGATCCAAGCTTCCATATCTCAACATCCTTGGCTGGTACCTCATTGTACATGTTCTTCATTGACTCGTGATTCTTCTTGGGGATTCCATAAACATCAACATCATCATCTCTTGATGCTGGAGCGTTCAGTAGTGCTGCCCACTCTTCAATTGTTGAAGAGAATCTACGCCTTCATCATCCATACAATTCGCCATCTGGATAGAAGTGTCTTTGTGGCATAGAACGCATGATCATCTCATCATTCCAAGCGATCGACCGACCAACGAACTCTGCAACACCACATGCGTTGAAGCTCTCATGCACATGTGGGAAGTAGTCTCTGTGCTCTTCACTTTGTCGATGTATTTCCGGTCAACGATCTGGTGTCGAGAACAATTGGCTTCTTGTCCATAAGCACTGTCTCATAGAAATCTTGTTGCTCTCGGTGTGGAACCTTGAGTCAACAGCTGTCCTTCTCCTGGTGGCATATGGATCAACTTGCCTCCATAGCTGAGACCTTTGTCCTTCCTTTCCTTCATATTTTCGCTCGAGGATGAGCATCATTATGGATGGCAGGTTTACATCTAAGTTTCAGCAACACATGTGCCTCTTCATCAGATTCAGCAGGTGGCACATTGTCCTTCTTCTTCTCTGAAGCAGGAATATTTCTTACTGTTTTCTTAGGCTTGGCAGCAGGTTTGGCTTGGGCTGCCTTTGCTGGAGCTGATGGCTTAGATTTAGTGGGTGCTCCTGCCCTGATGGCATCTCCCATCAACTTTTGCTTCTGAGGAGGCTGGGGTGCTTCCTCATCAGAGTCATCATCAGCTTCATCATGAACCAACCTCTTCCTCTTGGAAGTTTTCTTTACCTTGCTGGAGGTTTCTTCTTCCATGCTCAGCTTCTTTGCAACTGTGGATTTCTTCTCTTTCTTTGGTGCCTTTGTTTGTTTGTTGCCCTTGATAGCCTTTGGCAACCACTTTCCTCTTAGGCTTGGAAGTAATCTCCTCATCGACAACAAAGTCGAGTCTTCCTCATCGAATTCCTCTTCTTCACGCCTGGTGGCGCAGGAGGCAATCCACTTGGGGCTCCTCTCTCCATCATCGAAAAACTGCTTGCTTGGGACTAGTGCCCGCCTCGGAATCTCAACCGGTGATTCAGACTGTTACAGCTGTCACTTGCATCGGACATGACCGACAACTTGTGAATAGAATAGGTATAGGCGAATAGAAGAGTTATCACAAACTGCAGAGGATTTTGCAAAAGAATGAGTTCAAACTTCAGTTTTAGGTTTTCACGAGAATGCATTTCGGTGCTGCGAGTCTAAAATTCGTGAATCCGAAGTGTCTAAACAGAACCATTCACACCACTTTCGGTTGGACGAAATGGGTTTCGGTCTAGCCGAGAACACTAGGGTTTCACTAAATCCTCATTTCGGTCTTACCGATTTGCACAACTCGATTGGACCGAAAAAGTGCGATCTGATGGCGGAGGCCAAATCGGTCGATCCGAGAATGTAGAATCGGTCACACCGAGATGTGTTTGGCGGAAACCTAACCTAAAATTTTCACTCGAATTTTTTCTAAGAACTAATCTGCTGGATAGGAAGATTTCAAACTTGGCAAGAAGCTAGGCAAAATCTATCGTGCATTGAATCGAGGTTGAAGCACGAAGAAAACGAAACTCACCCAACTAGGTGGAGTTTCACTCGGCTGCAACGGCGCGATGAGATAGACCGTTGACGGCGATGGAGACCATGCGCAGGGCGCCTGAGCGATGGCGGAGACGATCCGGAGACCATGGCGGCGGCAGCGAAGGGTTTGAGGCGAGGCGTTTGAAGGAATAATCAGCGCTGCCCTCGGGTATATATATACCCTTCGGTTGTCGGTGGGACCGAGTTGAAAACTTCGGTGGGACCGAGATGGTTAGCGCAAACAGCTACTCACTTGGTCACGCCGAAATCTGCAACTCGGTTTCACCGAGGTGAAAACCTAGATCAATCCAAGTGATTTGATCATCCGATTTGAGTATATTGGTTTGACCGAAAATACTTAGAAGGTTTTGGAATTTAAGCTTTTGACGGATCGGTGGCTCAAGTGCTCCTCACTCGATGCGTCCAAAAAAGTCTTGTTCAAAGTTTGTGATATAAGCATGAATAGAGTTTGAGACAAGAAAGCATAGATAGCTAGGGGAGGAACTTAGGCATTCTTGTCCATCCATTTGGTCAAAAAGAAAACTCCAAAAGACCAAAGCAACAAATGGATGTCCTCGAATGGATAAAATCATGCATCCAACATGCTCACACAATAAGATAGCAAATAAAACATGTGTCAAACATGCACAAACAAAACACTAGCAACTAGCACACAATTTGGCGATGACTAGGTCATCTATATATGAGTATATTGACTTAGGAGTCAAATGAGAACATTTGATCATAGGTCATACTCATCGTTTAAGCACAAGTGGGGTTACCACTTTTACATAAAGCATTAATGTGTTCACATCATTTGAAGATGCTTTAGCTCAATTCTTAAAGCAAAGCTCCCCTTGATGTGAGAACCCTTTTAAAGGGTCAACTAACCTTGGGTTGTCGTTGAAGACTTCATGTAGATGTTGAAGATGTGGATGCTCAATGTTGATGAAGATCATCAAGAGTTGGGAGCAATCCTTTGGATTCGGGCACTTTCAATACCTACATGGGTTAGTCCCACAAGGAACAAACAAGGATATCCATGGACATAGATTGAAGTACACAATAGATGATGTCCATGAAAGCAATGATTACCTTGTCCCTTGACTTACCAACATGAGGGTTTGTGACTCCATGAACTAGTGCAAGATGTGGAAGTTGATTGCACAAGTTCTTGCCAAAATGAATGTGAGTGAAGATTGTTGGCGGAGTCACCCTCAAGAACTCTCTAGTTCTTCTTCTTGGGATCCACATCATCTTGATGGGAATCCTTGGGGTAGTAGTTGAGCTTGACGAAGTAGAACTTGAAGTTGCCTTGGGAACCCACTTGACCATGGCCTTGGGTGCTTCAATGAATGCATCAATCTCCTCTTGAAGCTTGTCCTTGCCTTTTAGCTTGTGGTCTTGTGGTGGAAGATCATCTTGAGCTTGTTCCACATTGGAAGAAGTAGGATCATACTTCTCCTTTTAAGAAACAAACTTTGGAGTGGGATATTGACCTTCTTCCCATTCAACACCCTCGGCGTTGAACTTTCGCTCAAAACCAATTCCTTGATTCTTCCTGTCTTCCTTGTTTGCGAATAATTTCCTCAAAGTTCTTGCTTCCGCAAGGCTCTTGTAGACACCTTTCTCTATAATCCCTTTCAATAAACTATTTTCTTGCTCAAGTGAAACTTGGCTTGAAACATTGTTAGTGGAATCAAGAGAACTACTAGAAGCAACAATATTTGATTTTGCATGATTATTGTTACTACTAGATGAAGAATTTTTCTTATGCTTGTCATGCTTAGTTTTAATAGGTGGCAAGAAATTAGACAAGAGAAGTCGTTTGGCAAGATATGAAGAACTCTTCTTTCAAGATCGTCATTGATAGCTTTTAGAAACTCATGTTCTTGCTCTAGATTGAGCTTCTCGAGCGTAGCTTCTCATGAGATCTTAGGAGCTCTCTATGATCTTCTTGAGTTGTTTCATGAGCTAACTTAAGAGTGTTTAGTTCTTTAGTTAGACGCTCAATCACCTTCATAGCATTGTCATTCGGCTCTTCTCGACTATAAAGACTACTAGCATGTTCATCATTACTAAGCTCACTAGATTTGTCATGTAAAAGCTCATCTTCACCAAGCAAGTCATCTTCATCACTATCAAAGTCAATAAACTCAGGGTGTGATACCTTGGGGCCTTTTGCCATGAAGCATCTTCCAATTCCCTCATTTGGTGAATCAAACAAGTCATAGGAGTTGGAGTTGGAGGATACGAGAGCAAGACCGGCAACACCTTCATCTTGATCAGATTCGGAGTTGGAGTGATAGCTTCTTTGGAGTGATTGTCGAGTCGGAGCCGGAGACCCATTCACCAACATGAGCTTGATGTTTTCTTCTTGTGTAGCTCCTTGATGACTTGTCTTTCCTTTCCGAATCCTTGCTTCTCCGAGAGGATCTTCGTTCATAACGATCATCTCTACTCCTTCTCTCTTTCCGAGGTGACTCTTCTCTTGAGCTTCTTCTTCTTGGAGATTCTTCTCTTCTCTTGTGGGGAGTCGAACACTCATTTGAGTAGTGTCCGGGTCTTCCACAATTGTAGCAGTTTCGATCACGACTAGAAGATCTCTTTTCATCATATGATCTAGACTTTGAGCTTCTTTCTTTGCTTCTACTCTTGTAGAATTTGTTGAAGTTCTTCACCATTAGGCTTATCTCTTCATTGGAAACCATCTTGTCACTTGAGGTTGTGGGAGCTTCAACTGTAGCTTTGTAAGCACCACTTGACTTGTTGTGAAGCTCTTCCTTATCTTTAAGTGTCATCTCATGAGCAACAATTCTTCCAATGAATTCGGTAGGCTTGAGATTCTTGTAGTTTGGCATCATTTGGATCAAAGTGCACACGGTGTCATACTTTCCATCCAAAGCTCTGAGAATCTTCTTGATGATGAATCGGTCGGTCATTTCTTTGCTTCCTAAGCCAGCAATCTCATTGGTGATGAGAGCAAGCCTAGAGTACATTTCAGCGACTCCTTCACCTTCCTTCATCTTGAACTTGTCAAGTTGACCTTGAAGAACATCTAGCTTGGATTCCTTCACGGACTCGGTACCTTCGTGCATTTCGACCAAAGTATCCCAAATCTCTTTTGCATTCTCAAGACGGCTGATCTTGTTGAACTCCTCGGGACACAAAGCATTGAAGAGAATGTCACAAGCTTGAGCATTGTTCTGTAACATCCGCAACTCATCCGCTGTAGCTTCACGATCCGGAACTTTTCCTTCCTCGAAGAACTCACCTTGCAAGCCAACACAAATAATGCCCCATGCGGCAGGGTTATGTCCAAGAATATGCATTTTCATTTTATGCTTCCAACTAGCAAAATTTGAACCATCAAAGTAAGGACCTCTCTGAAAATTACCCTCACTAGACGCCATACTCTCCTAGGTTGTGAAACCAAGCTTATGGAGTCAATGCAATGAAACCAATCCAATGGAGACCAAAGCTCGATACCACTTGTAGGATCGGAAGTATGTCTAGAGGGGGTGATTAGACTACTTGACAATTTAAAAGTTTAGCCTTTTGATTAGGACAAGTTTTAGCAAGTTCACAATGATAACCAAGTCAAGTATCACCCTACACATGCAATTCTAGAGTAATGGCAGCGGAAAGTAAATTGCACATGTAGTAAATAAGAGGTGGAGAAGAGCAAACGCAATTTGGAACACGGAGATTTTTCTCGTGGTTCCGATAGGTGGTGCTATCGTCAATCCACGTTGATGGAGACTTCAACCCACGGAGGGTAACGGCTGCGAGAGTCCACGGAGGCTCCACCCACGAAGGGTCCACGAAGAAGCAACCTTGTCTATGCCATCATGGCCTCGTCCACGGAGGACTAGCCTTACTCGGGTAGATCTTCACGAAGTAGGCGATCTCCTTGCCCTTACAAACTTCTTGGTTCAACTCCACATCTTGACGGAGGCTCCCAAGCGACACCTAACCAATCTAGGAGGCACCACCCTCCAAAAGGTAATAGATGGTGTTGGTGATGATGAACTCCTTGCTCTTGTGCTTCAAATCATAATCTCCCCAACACTCAACTCTCCTCACTGATATGGCTGTGGTGGAAGAAAGGATTGAGTGGAAAGCAACTTGGGAAGGCTAGAAATCAAGTTTCATATGGTGGGAGTGGAGCAACTTGATCTCAACACAAGGGTAGGTAGTTTTCTTCTCGAAATGTAAGGTAGGAGTGGTAGTTCTTTCGATGGCTCTCTCCACGAATGAAGAGGAGGTGGAGGGTATTTATAGCCTCCACACAAAATCCAACCGTTACACACATTTGACCAATCTCGGTCGGACCGAAGTTGACGACTCGGTGAGACCGAAAGTTCAAATCTTGTGAGCGTTGGGATTTTCGTGGGACCGAAAATACAATCTCGGTTAGTCCGATTCTTCCAAAGTCTAGGGTTTGCCATTCTCGGTGGGACCGACTTTCTCATCTCGGTGACACCGATTTGAGTCTGAAGGTTCTGAAGGTTGGCAACACCAGTTCGGTATGACCGAGTTTGGAATCGGAAAATCCGAAATTTCTAGGGTTTGGGTATATGGTGAGGTGGTTCATCTCGGTGTGGTGAGTTTATGGAATCGGTGGGACCGAGATTACTTATGAGTATATGTTGGAATGAAAGATTGCTGATAGTTTGAGAGATAAATCACTAAGCACTTTGAGCAACGGATCATCATCATAACCTCATCCCTTTTAATAGTATTGGCTTTCCTATGGACTCAATGTGATCTTGGATCACTAAACCAAAAATAGAGTCTTGAGCTTTTGCCAATGTTTTCCTTAGCATTTTGAGGGGTCCACATCATCAGTCATTGCCATACCCATATCACTGAACTTTCTGAAATATTCTCAAGAAACAATTAGTTCAATGATATATATGTTGTTATTAATTACCAAAACCACCCGGGGATTAGTTGCACTTTCACAAGTTGTGCTTGACAAGGAGATAATTAAGATCACCATTAAGAATCCTACACCCTGGGGGGGGGGCAACCACAAGTGCAAGAGAACACTCATGTCAAATTTGCTAAGTTCAAGAGTCCACATGTTGGAAAGTGGAAGGCGAATGAAGCTAAGGTGCAACGCAAGAGAATCAAGCCAACTTTTGATATCTTGCCGTCCAAATATGCCAATCAAGCGACCGATTCTAGCTCTAACCGATCATCAAATTTGAAACGCTCAAGATCACCTTCGAGGCAAGAATTTCAGCATCACGCAAGGCCACATGGGTCGTGGGCACCAGGACCATGGATGGCGCCACCCCCCTATGCGCCATACTACATGGGAACTTCAATGGAGGATGGGGGCAGCCCCCAATTGCCCCTTATGCTTTTCATCCGGGTTGGGAAAAACCAAGGAGGCTCGTTCATGAGAGGCTTTCCTATCCTACGAGAGGTCGTTTGAACCAAAGACGTCAACCGACCAATGCAAGATAATCAAAAAAGGGTCAGCAAGCAAGTGTGGCGTGCTAAATCACCACCACCACCACCACCACCACCACAACAACAACAACAACAACAACAATAAAACCTTTAATCCGAAACAAGTTGGGGTAGGCTAGAGGTAAAACCCATAAGATCCCGCGACCAGCTCATGGTTCAAGCACATGGATAGCAAGCTTCCAAACACCCATGTCCATAGCTAGTTCTTTGGTGATACTCCAATGCTTTAGATCTCTCTTTACGGACTCCTCCCATGTCAAATTCGGTCTACCCCGACTTCTCTTGACATTCTCCACACGCTTTAGCCATCCGCTATGCACTAGAGCTTCTGGAGACCTACGCTAAATATGCCCAAACCATCTCAGACGATGTTGAACAAGCTTCTCTTCAATTGTGATACCCCAAACTCTATCTCATATATCATCATTCCGGACTTGATCCTTCCTCGTGTGGCCACACATCCATCTCAACATATGCATCTCCACCACACCTAACTATTGAACATGTTGCCTTTTAGTCGGCCAACACTCAATGCTATACAACATTGCGGGTTGAACCGACGTCTTGTAGAACTTGCCTTTTAGCTTTGATTCGATGGTTCACATCTTCATCAATACCCTAGTCCTTCTGCAGCATTGAGCCCAAATATCGAAAGGTGTCCTTCCGAGGCACCACATGCCCATCAAGGCTAACTCCTCCTCGCGCCTAGTAGTACTAAAATCGCAGATCATGTACTCAGTTTTAGTTCTACTAAGCCTAAACCCTTTCGATTCCAAGGTTTGTCTCCATAACTCTAACTTCCTATTTACCCCCGTCCGACTATCGTCAACTAGCACCACATCATCCGCAAAGAGCATACACCATGGGTATCTCCTTGTATATCCCTTGTGACCCCATCCATCACCAAGGCAAAAAGATAAGGGCTGAAAGCTGACCCCTGATGCAGTCCTAACTTAATCGGGAAGTCACACTACAAAAAAATACACTTCCGTGATGATACGTGTTAGTCACAGTAGGTCACGTTTTTTGTCATGCATGTACATCCATGATGATTTTATGACAAAATCAAGATAGTCATACCTGTGCTGTCGTAGGAGTGTTCCATGACATTACCAAAATTATCATCACGGAAGTGTCCACTTCCATGACGATAAATCGCGCGTCATAGAAGTGCTTTCGGCAAGGGTGACCGACACATGGCATCCACCATGACGGGTCACTTTTAAGCTATTGGGTTCCGGTTTGGATCCGATAACCCGTTAACAGCCCGGACCAATGGTGATTTTCCACGTGTAAAATTCTCAATGGCCAGAGAAACCACGTGTCGGCTCACCGTTGGGACAGATGTCATCCACTCAATGGACCAAAGGCGCCTATGATACGTCAACATGTGGCACGGTCCAACAGAGGCCCATTCCAGTGAAAAGGTCGTCCCGTTTGACTTGGTCAAAAGGTAGTGGGCCGGCCCACGGAAAGCCATTTAATAGCATGTTAGCATCTAGCCCATTTATAGCCCGCTAACTCACGGCCCGTCACGGCCTACCGGAATTTGGCCCCGTAGCATCATTTGGGCCGTCCAATATGATTCCATCCTGTTGTAACATCCGTCCCATGCATGGCCCATGACGTCTTTCGGCCCATAGGAGGCCCTTCGTAACTCTGGGCCCATTAAAGGCCTGAGATGAAACTGGCCCATAAAGAACAGTGTATCGCTTTATACCCATTAACGACCCATTATTCCGTCGGCCATTTCCAGCCCGTGTTAACTTTCGGCCTTCTAAGGGCCCATTTATTCTTGGGCTAATTTCTATAATTCAGTTAGTTACAGTCCGTTATTGGCCTATTCCGTTTGTGGGCCAAATCCAGCCTATGGTTACAGTCGGCCTGTTTGTGGCCCGTTAACCCGTTGGGCTGTTTTCATAGCGTTATCAAATACGACCTATTAACGGCCCGTTATGGTCCATGAATAGTACAACCCATTTGGCGAAATTATTATACGGCCCGTAGAAGGCCCATGGATCCTATGGCATGTAGAAGGCCCGTGGATCCTACGGCTCGTAGAAGGCCCATGGATCCTACGGCGGTAGAAGGCCCATGGATCCTACGGCTCGTAGGAGGCCCATGATTACAACAGTCCGTGTGTTGCCATGGTTATTGTTGCCTTACCAAAAATAGGTTATTGTGGCCACTAGAAAAATGTGGAAGAAGAACTGCAGTGACTACAAGCAAACATCTAAACAAGACAATAAGGAAATAAATAAGCAAGCAATTAATGCTAGGCTAATACGGCTATTACACATATTACATCCACTAGGCATCAAAGTTCGCCACCAGTGAAAATATAGGGAACAAAGCAGCACATTACATACACTGGCTGTCTAAATTGGCCAATAGTGCAAATAAACGCGGCAGCAAAACAAGTCCATAACCGAAACAACTTCAGAAGAGCTCAAGAAACGTTATCCTGGGTATCCACCATGCTGGCAATAAGCTTAGCAAGCTTATTAGCTTTGTCCTGTTTGGCGCTAAAATCCTCCAACGCTTGGTGTTGCACCAGAAAGTATGCATCTGAATGCTCCAGGGACTTCTGCAGTCCTTCCGCTTCTTGTCGCAGCACAACTGATCGATGTCTTTTAACTTGTAGTTGAGACTCAAGAAACTAAACTGATTCAGTCAGTGAGTTTGAATAGCTTGTGCCAGCGGTAGTGGCCAGTAACTCAAACACTAAACCAAGACATAAATTTGGGGTTGTCTCACTGTCTTCAAGATAGTTTTCTTTAGCTGTTTTATCACCTTTGTTGGAGACCAACAAGGATGTCTCACTATCCTGAACCTTATCTGCATTACTTCTTTTACCATTGCTTAATAAGGAACTCTTCCACAATATTCTGTCAGAAATCTAAAAGAAGAAATAAGCAGACACATAACAGGTTTAGCATGTACTAGTATATGAAACTCATTTCGGTGAACCAGTTCATTAGTAAGGTGGACAAGATTAAACTACCAAGTCTTC
This sequence comes from Aegilops speltoides, assembly GCA_021437245.1. Lineage (NCBI taxonomy): Eukaryota > Viridiplantae > Streptophyta > Magnoliopsida > Poales > Poaceae > Aegilops > Aegilops speltoides. The sequence continues at coordinate 335,279,031 of CM038144.1, forward strand.
TATTGCCCAGTAGTACATTATAAAAGCATCAAACAAACATATATCTATGCCCTATGGTCACTGCATTGTCTTGCCAAATCAAAATAGAGACACGGTTCAAATCATATCAGTACAAGACAAAGCAGCACTGAAAGAATTCAAAGCGTGCGAAACTACACGGCAGAACAAGATTTTAGATGGGTACCACGGGTCTACATGTACAACAACACTATTGGCTCTGTTTTGATGCTAGTAATGTGCATGATATGAGAAGTCGACTGTATACACAATTGAAATTGAAATCAATAGAGCTATTTATAAGAGCAAACCTATTAAAGAAACATGCGTAAACATACCTGCTGTGCCATTGGAGTTTCATTGGATTCTTCAATTTAAAAACAAGTTTGTATGAGTAAATACAGTGATACAAGAGCAAAGCAGTATGCACGATAGCAATGGAGTGTTAAATGAGAAAAGTTGTTCTTCAGGTTTAAGCACTTGTTCTACATGAACAGAGTACAGTAAGACGCAAGCATATAGTACTTAAAAATAAAAAATGAGCTCACAGACCTTACCACATTCTTGCTTCGGGACCAGTACAGAACAAGGCGTTCCCAGTCATCGTCCAGTAATTGTGTCTCGGGAGAACGTAAGGGAATTTGATGAGTTTGTTTGCCAATGAAGTACGTTTTCTTCAGGTATTAGCACAGGTTACCTCATCCTGAGTTTCCAAATCGGTCCTTCTCTATAGAGAAAAATGGGAAAATTTGTTGTATTATAACCATCATGGAGGTAGAATGTATGGGACAAAGCAAAGTAATTGCCATGAATAACATTACTTACACATAACTCCTGGACAAACACCTACAACTGGCATTTTCCTTCATCTTCAGTATAATATTTCCATGATGGGAAGATACACACATATGATTTAACAACATCAAATGCGATAGATGCTAAACTACGAATGGCTGGTTGTGCTTCCTCCACAGGAATAGGTGTACTAACTGGTGGAGTTGGGGTTCGCCGTGGCAGTACTGGCACATTGGGTACTGGAGCTGCCTTACTAACTGCTCTAGTTTGGGAGCTCTGTGGTGGAGATGGTACTGTGTCAACAGGAACTAGGTTACTATCTGCTGGGGTTGGGGATAGATTGGGTGAACCTGGTGTCGGTGTCAAAACCAGCGGATCTCGGGTAGGGGGTCCCGAACTGTGCATCTAAGGCTAATGGTAACAGGTGGCGGGGGACACGATGTTTACCCAGGTTCAGGCCCTCTCTATGGAGGTAATACCCTACTTCCTGCTTGATTGATCTTGATGATATGCGTATTACAAGAGTTGATCTACCACGAGATCATAGAGGCTAAACCCTAGAAGCTAGCCTATGATTATGATTGTTGTTGTCCTACGGACTAAACCCTCCGGTTTATATAGACAACAGAGGGGGCTAGGGTTACACAGAGTCAGTTACAAATAAGGGATAACTAAAGCATTTCTAGACACAACTTGACCAATTTGGCTTGGTAATCCTCTGAGCGATCAGGCTCGATACCAAAGCTGTCAGACCCGACTCAATGCCACATCGATCTAGCATGTAACACCTCATATCACTTTGCGGCCTCACGCACGGTATTCCCACGGTGTCGCCTTACCTTTGCGGGACCGTTTGCCTTTTGGCACACGTATATGATAGTGTCGCTAGCATCCATATGATAAGGAGCCCGGCTGACATGGCTAGTCGTAAACCCAAAGTGGCACAAACCTACGAGGACAGGCATCCATGACCCGAAGATCGAGCGTGTCGGTCATCGTAGTGAATCCAGTCTGTAGCACTGGGCTAGCAGACTCGGTGAACCGGCAGTGGCGAGCTAACGAGGACTCGGTATTCATCGTGTGACATTTCCCGAAGGACAGACCTGAGAACGAAGAAGGACACATCTTGGCCAGCCTAAGTGTTCGAGAGCAAGTAGCAAGCTACCATGGCTCGATGGAAGGACTAGGAGACATTTCCGTAAGAGAGGCTACTAAGGATAAACAACTAGATAGTCGGATCCCACACATACCAAGCATTTCAATAACATACACACAATATGCTCGATATGTGCAAATACAACATGGCATCACAACATGACTCTACAACTCAAGTATTTTTTTCAATAGGCTCCGAGGAGCGAGATATTACAAACATGGGTCTCATGACCCAACATTCAGAGCATGCAAGTCAAAGCACAAGCGGAAGCTTAACATGTCTGAGTACAGACATCTACAAATGAAAAAGGCTGAGAAGCCTGACTATCTACCAGATCCCGCCGAGGGCACAAGATCGTAGCTGAGGTAACAAGCTAAACGTCGAAGTCCATGTGGAACGACTAGCGAGACTGAAGTCTCTCTGCAAAACATAAAATAGGCAAACGTTAGTACAAATGTACCCAGCAAGGCTTACATCAGAACTATCTACATATGCATCATTATCAACAAGGGGGATGGTGGGGTTTAACTGCAGCAAGCCAGCTTTGACTCGGTGGCTATCCTGAACTACGACTGCAAGTAACTCTTTTGAGGTGGTGCACACGAGTCCACATATTCACCATATTAATACACCACTATGGATCCGCTCCCGTCTCCCTACGAGAACGCCATCCATAGCACTCACGCTTATCTTGCGTATTTTAGAGTATCCACTTTCACTTGTCTATGAACTGTTATAGGCAACCCAGAAGTCCTTTACCGCGGACACGGATATTCGAATAGATGATGTTAACCCTGCATGGGTGTACTTCTTCATACATGTTTCCACCACTTAGTGTCTGCACACGACATGTGCTCGGCAGACTTCAAGCGAAAGCCGACGTGGGTGTAGACCACGACCTACCTAAACACTCAAGCCTCTAGTCCAGGTTTATCGCCTATTCGGGTTCCATCCGCGAGGAGGTCCGGCCGGAGTTTCGCTCACAGCCCCAAACGATGTGTGCAGGGTTCCCGAGACACCAAACGGGCGCCCGGTACACCGTGCCACGTGCCTACCGCATCATAGCCCACCCTCACGGTCGAGTCTGCGCACGGCCTCCAACATACTACAAACACGAAACTACTTGCAACTCCCGGACAGAGGACAAGGGTGATTAAGAAGTCGGCGGGGTCATATTTGAGGCCCAATGCATGGTAGTAGCTGAATCATGGATCACAAACACGAACTCAGTTCACGAGGGCGGCTCGATGAGACAACCCACCATGTACTCCTACATGGCCTCTCACCGATACCTTTACCAAATCGTGTTCACACACTTAGCTCACACACAGTAGGACATGTTCACACACCTCTGATTCATCTCGGATGAATCAGACCTGACACAACTCTAAGCAATAGCAGGCATGACAAACAAGCATGAATAAGTAGGCACATCAGGGCTCAAACAACTCCTACTCATGCTAGTGGGTTTCATCTATTCTTCGTGGCAATGACAGTCATGAAGAGGATAAAGGGTTCAACTACATGAGCAAGTAACAGATGAATCGTTGTTGTCCTAATGCAGAAAAGAGAGCAGGAGCTAGAGAGTGGGATTGTGTCGAATGAACAAGGGATTTTGCTTGCAGGCACTTCAAGATAGCATTGAGTCTTCATCGGTGTCAGCGATCACAACGTCGGTACAACGTCTACCGAGGGGGAACAACACCGACAAACAGAGAAGAAACACGATCAATGCAATGCACAATATGATGCATGCTATGACATGGCAATAAGAATGTGTTTTGGCTATTGCAAGCTAGAACAGATTGAGATGAGTCCATTTGAACCAAAGATTCAAATGCAAACCCATTTTAAGAGGTCATAATAGTGCATTAACTTGTTTCACCTAAACAGCAAGGTTAATGTGTTCTAACATGCATGAAACCAGTGCAGATGGATAGATTGGATTTTTCTGATCATTTTACATATATAATTTGTTTGATTTGGAGCTACGGTTGATTTTCTATGATTTTTAGAAGTTTTGGTTATTTTCTGGAATTTCCTGTATAAGAATAAATCCAGTAAAAGATTAATTGCGTCAGCACTGCGTCATGCCTGTGTCAACAAGTCAACAGCGCTGGCTAGGGTCAAACCTGACGTGTGGGGTCCACACGTCAGTGACTAACTAACTAATCTAAATTAATTAGTGTTAAACTACTACTAACTAAAAATGTTAGTGGAATTAATTAAACTTAATTAAAAACTAAACTAGGATTAGCTGGGGCCTGGGCCCACTTGTCAGCAACCCAGGGAGGGTCAAACTGTGGTCAACCCCGGGTCAACCTCACCGGAGTTGACCCGCAGCTCGTCGCCGGCGAGGCCAGGAACGGCGGAGGCGCTCGGGTTTCCTCCTCTGGCGACCAAATGGCCGGCGGAGGGCATCTACACGATGGGGAGGCTTGTCCGCGTCGAGTGGTGCACGCAACAGCGGCTCTGGTGGCCTAAGTCGATGGCGGCAGCGACTTGCGCGGCGGCCGGAGTTCGGCCGTTGCTCGAAATGGCATTACAGGAGACGTCAGGAGCATCGGGTGGTCATGTTCGACTTGTGGGGATGTACTGGGTGCAGTGGTGAGCTCGGGTGCAAGCTTGCTATGTGTAGCCATGGCTACGCCATGGCGGCGGCGAAGCTCTCGGCATGATGGGAAATGGAGCTAGCGTACGAGCGCGAGCTTGAGAGAAGAGGGGAGAGGAAGAGGGGCTCACGGTGATCTCGCGGAGATGCTCAGGGTGCTCGGGGAGGTCCTGTACGCGGAGAAATCGACGGCGGCGATCCACGACATCGAGGAAGAAGACGGCGTTGAAGGACGCTCAACGGGGCGTCCGGGCTCGTGAGTCATCGAGGAGGAAGAGGGGGTCGTGGCGGTCCTTTAGAACGCGGAGAGAGGTCGAGGGGGAGGCTGTGGCTACGTAGGCGATGAGCGGCGGCGACGAGCTCCGCTCGGTGGTGCTCGGGAGAGAGAGGCAGACGAGGGAGAGACACGGGAGAGAGCAGAGGAGGGGAGAGTGGTGTCCAGGGGGCCGAGGCAGCGCCGAGGAGAAGACGCAAGGCATCGCGGTGGCAGTGTGTGACGCAGTGCAGCACTGGTGGCGTGGCCCAGCGCGTGCCGTCTGTTGTCCCTCCTCTCGCCTCTTGGCGGTGGGTGGGTGACGACCGCACAGCCGATGGGCTGGGCCGTCTTGGGCCGAGGCCAGTGGCGCCGAGTAAAACCCTCTCTCTCTCTCTCTCTCTTTTATTTATTGTTTTCTATTTTCTGTAATATTTAGGGCTTTATTAAAAATGTCAGGGCATTACCAAAAATCATGAAACTAATCATGACTACTGTTTGGAATATATCCAACAGTAAACATTTTAGTTTATGATTATTTGAGCATTTAAAATATTTAATAGCATTTTAATGCCCAAATGCAAATACTATAAGATTTAATTCGGAGCCCAAATAAGTCATGGAAAAAATGTGCAACACCCCTGGTTATGTCTCCAGCATTTTCCAGAAATGATGAACATTTTTAAAAGCCATTTGGACTCATTGAAAATATTTTAGTTGAACCTAGTTGAATTCATTTGGTGCTAGGGTTTAGTCAATCCCCATTTCAAGTTTAAGCAAAATTTAAACATGATGCAACAACCAAGACTAGCCCACAAGCAAAGCTAAAGCTAGGGCTAGGACAGCTCACCCCCACTAAACAAGAATCTCGTCCCGAGATTCAAGTCGTGAGAAAAGAAGGAAGGGGGTCACAAAAACTATCACGATCTACTCGATCCAACTGCCCTTCCCGAGGATGTTGATTCTTTGCATCATCTTGATCTCGACGTCTTGCTTTGAGAACTTTAACCCACATGACAACGGAAGGAAAGGAAAAACTCTAGAGGGATCGATCTTCTTGAAGATCGAACAACTCAGGATCAGCTCATGGGGTGAGTCATAGCAACATCTCTCGAGCTGAGACACGAAGCACACATCTAGAGGGATCAAGTGGAACAGATGATGGAGGTTCACCAGGTAGACAACAATTTCACACTTAAGAGTGGTGAACGATTGTCAACGTAGCGAGGAGTTAGGTTTCCAAGACACCATATCGAGACATCTCAGGGAAGGTGACTCGTAGGATCAATACCTTAAGTAGCAAAAAGGATTACCTTTGATAAAGAGATCACTGAAACTCTCTATACAATCCTAAGGCAAATCTCGAGCGATCGTTCGAGGAAGTTCGGTAGAATGGCATACTCGGACTAGTATGGATGATGTGGATTACCTTGTTGAAGACAACGCAAGAATGATTTGCTTATCATCGGAAATGGATGAGGTCCATGATGGAATGGCACAATTGTGGTGAAAGATGGAACAAAATGCTAATGCTTGGAATGATTCTAGTAACTGGGGAGAAACCCCACAATAGAGAGTGAATTGTCTGAAAGGGTTACAACATAACCGAGGGAACTGAGAGCATTCCCAGTTAGTGCCGGCGATGAAGCCTAGAACTTGAGCGTGCTCTCAAGAACTTGAGCATTTCCATGTTCATCAAGGTTTTACCAATACCCATGTCAAGGATCCTGGTAACACAACATACTACCATGATGAAAAATGGTTGAGGATGCAGATGCAAAGGAAGATAACACTTTCTCAGATTTCACCTTAGCGAGGCCAAGGGGACAAAATCTGGATGATCGACCGAGAGACATTTAGCACTCCACTTCTAATGTTCTCCTTGATGCGCTAGCATAACTCATTCATTGAAATGGTTTAGTATCTAGAACATCAAATAACAGGCCGGACTTCGGGAGCTCAAGAATACATAAGGAACAACTACTAGAATAAATTCTACGAGATTCTTATGGGGAGGTGGCCAACTTCCTCAATCAAGACACTACAATAATAGGTCTTCCGGCCGGGTGTGTTGGCCATGACATCCACGTTACCGGGTACAGAGAGACCAATATTATAATTCTTGGGACACGTTCCAACCATCATATCTGCCTGAGATTCAGATCTGGTTGGTGTTAGAATAGTCCAGACTCATCAAGTCTAGAAAGAAAAATGAAAGTTTGCAACACAAATCGACGAGATGACGTTGCGAGATTCTCGGGGATGAACTACGATAGCAAGCTCCAGAACATGAGCCGGTTCTGCTACAAACATGCGAACACGCTGCCTCAGGCAAGCATGACCAAGTAGTAGTCTTATAACTAAACAATACTGAGTTCAGAGGGGGAACCATCATCGAGGATATCGAAGTCCTTGCATAAGCCTTGCTCTTAAGAAGGAACTTCTTCTCCTTGAACAAATCAATCAGTGGCTTGGTGTACTAGGGGATACATGTGGAATGGAGGTAGCGAGCCTGTCAAACCATAGCATACTTCGCACATGCATGACTGACTTGGGATGATTCCAAAGGAGGCAACATTGACTTTCTTGAATCCACGGCGGTAACTTGCATCAAATGCAAATGAACTAGAGGAAGTCACTTCTTACATCCGAACATATGCTTCATGAGCTAGCATGAACAAATGCTTTCAAAAGTTTCCAACACTAGCTTAATGTTCAACAAAATTATGGCGAAGACAAGGATGTTGTCGATGGGCTCAACAACAATTCATCCAGATTCCCATGGAGATGGAATTCCATAACTATGTGAACAAGGTGATAGTATTGGTCAGACCCAAAAGATATAATGGTGTATGCTCGAGGAAAATCCACGAGTAAGACAACATTACGAACATTGTTGGTGCTGATTTCGATTTGATGATAGCCCACCCTCAAATCAAAGTTTTGATAAGACAACAGATCCAACAATTTGTCACGGAGACCAATCGATGAAGATATCATCTTTCTTCAACACACATGCAAGATATCTCTTAACATGAACTAAGTCGGACAAGCTTTTATCTTCCAGCTCTCCAAGTTGTTGTTTAGCTTGACCAAACAGCTCAGGGGTATGCAACACAGATTCTTGGAGAAAGGGTGGTTACAAGAAAACCAACTTGATCACGAACTCAACATAGCGGTCAAGTGACGACCTGGTGATACTTCCGAGAAGATATTTAGAAAATCACAAACCACCGATATGTTACTAAGCTCGAGAACAATCTTGCTTCCAAGGGCGAGATGAAATGATCAAATAAGCAAGGGATTAGCATAGCCCTAACTCATTGATCGAAGAGTGTACCGAAATTAAGGACTAGGTAGTACGATCAATCTTAGAATGATGATTCCATAATCAACATACTAAGAATGAGATTTTCATCCATTAACAACTAGGCAACATGGTTGCTAGGGGTATTGATTTCACACATCATGATTCACTTGTCGGCGTTCCGGTTACAATAACACGAACCCGAGGAACGAATAATGATGACAAGAAGTATCACTGTATCAAGAGTTCATAGGATGGTGTGCAATTCCCATGATATTCTTAATATAAGGATAATAATACTCCAAGGTAGAGCAGAACAAAAGCTGGATTAGCAACTTGATCTGCGGAGCACAACTTCTTTGACCCAATCTTGGATATGGATCAGGTTCTGGAGTTTGTTTCTCCTAGTCATTCCAGAATAGAATGGCTTGATAGACCACAAGAGTGATAGGCATCGATAAACGAATGCACACATACTCTTGACTATCAATTGATAGACGGGGGTCAGAATACAACTAAGGAGGAACAACATCGGGGAACATATAACTTTCTGAGTTGTGGATGCATAGGTTAGTATGTCGAACCAAGTTCAACATGTTTCTTACGGATAACCCATGCAGAGAGGAAGGACTGGCAGAGTCACAATTATGAATGGAGAACTCCTCAAGAGTACTCTGATTGTGATCTTTTGGTTTAAAAGAACTCCTGCCAAGAATGGTTCATGGTAATTGGAAGAAGGATGTACCACGAACCTCGAGGACTATCGCAAAGGTTACAAATATCCTAAAGGAACTAGCAAGCACTATCAACACGAGATAATTAAAGTGAATCTTGTGCTTAAGAGCCCAGAAATAGAATGCCTACTAACTAAATGGCATCACGGGATGCTTTTGGGAATAATGGCCAGAATCATCACACTGGGGCACAAATCATGGCTAGATTACTAGATGATCCCCTAGGACACCTAGGGTCATAATAATAATTCCAACATATATGTCGAGGCAATAGAATACCTCAACTCAGCAACTAGTGTGATTAACCTGGCCCAAAGGAACATAAGAAAACCAGAGGGAAAGGATTTGCATGTGCATCAGATTGTTTAGAAACACAGGATGACTCGACACTGACATAACGGCCAGTAAATGCTCAGAAAAGATTTGAGACATTCACAAGGATTTACATAGTCATTTAACAACATCATATCAAGGTTCTGGTTCAACTGAGAACATACTAAAAGTAGTAGAAACTGAATTGAGTCTTGAAACTATCAATCCCATAAGTCTCTAACATAGTAACTTGTCATCCTAGTAGATAGATGAGAAGCCTAGTTCTTAATCCCCGTAGAAGAGAAGAGGTTGACTCAGATCAGAAGGCCATAAGGTATAAGGAGTAAAAAGAGCCTTACGTTCCCTTCCACAATCAATTCCCTTACATAACTAAAGCATTTCTAGACACAACTTTGACCAGTTTGGCTTGGTAATCCTACAGGCAGTCAGGCTCTGATACCAAAGCTGTCAGGACCCCGACTCAATGCCACATCGATCTATCATGTAACACCTCATACCACTTTGCGGCCTCACGCACGGTATTCCCACGGGTGTCGCCTTACCTTTGCCCGGGACCGTTTGCGCCTTTTGGCACACGTATATGATAGTGTCGCTAGCATCCATATGATAAGGAGCCGGGCTGACATGGCTAGTTGTAAACCCAAAGTGGCACAAACCTACGAGGACAGCATCCATGACCCAACATCGAGCGTGTCGGTCATCGCGAGTGAATCCAGTGCTGTAGCACTGGGCTAGCAGACTCCGGTGAACCGGGCAGAAGCGGCTAACAGGACTTCGGTATTCATCGCGTGACATTTCCCGAAGGACGGACAGAGAGCGAAGAAGGACACATGCCGCCAGCCTAAGTGTTCGGAGCGGTAGCAAGCTACCATGGCTCGATGGAAGCACTAGGAGACATTTCCCAGTAAGAGAGGCTACTAAGGATAAACAACTAGATAGTCAGATCCCACACATACCAAGCATTTCAATAACATACACACAATATGCTCGATATGTGCAAATATAACATGGCATCACAACATGACTCTACAACTCAAGTATTTTATTCAATAGGCTCCAAGGAGCGAGATATTACAAACATGGGTCTCATGACCCAACATTCAGAGCATACAAGTCAAAGCACAAGCGGAAGCTTAACATGTCTGAGTACAGACATCTACAAATGAAAAAGGCTGAGAAGCCTGACTATCTACAAGATCGTAGGTGAGGTAACAAGCTAAACGTCGAAGTCCATGTGGAACTACTAGCGAGACCGAAGTCTCCCTGCAAAACATAAAATAGGCAAACGTGAGTACAAATATACCCAGCAAGACTTACATTAGAACTATCTACATATGCATCATTATCAACAAGGGGGATGGTGGGGTTTAACTGCAGCAAGCCAGTTTTGACTCGGTGGCTATCCTGTACTACGACTGCAAGTAACTCTTTTGAGGTGGCGCACACGAGTCCACATATTCACCATATCAATACACCACTATGGATCCGCTCCCGTCTCCCTACGAGAACGCCATCCATAGCACTCACGCTTATCTTGCGTATTTTAGAGTATCCACTTTCACTTGTCTATGAACTGTTATAGGCAACCCAAGTCCTTTATCGCGGACACGGCTATTGAATAGATGATGTTAACCTGCGGGGTGTACTTCTTCATACATGTTTCCACCACTTAGCGTCTGCACACGACATGTGCTCGGCAGACTTCAAGCGAAAGCCGACGTGGGTGTAGACCACGACCTACCTAAACACTCAAGTCTCTAGTCCAGGTTTATCGCCTATTCAGGTTCCATCCACGAGGAGATCCGGCCGGAGTTCCGCTCACAGCCCCAAACGATGTGTGCAGGGTTCCCGAGACACCAAACGGGCGCCCGGTACACCGTGCCACGTGCCTACCGCATCACGGCCCACCCCTCCGGTCAGCGCTGCACGGCCTCCAAAGATACTACAAACACGAAACTACTTGCAACTCACGGACAGAGGACAAGGGTGATTAAGAAGTCGGCGGGGTCATATTACAGGGCCCAATGCATGGTAGTAGCTGAATCATGGATCACAAACACAGAACTTAGTTCCTGAGGACGGCTTCAATGAGACAACCCACCATGTACTCCTACATGGCCTCTCACCAATACCTTTACCAAATCGTGTTCACACACTTAGCTCACACACAGTAGGACATGTTCACACACCTCTGATTCATCCCGGATGAATCGGACTGACACAACTCTAAGCAATAGCAGGCATGACAAACAAGCATGAATAAGTAGGCACATCGGGCTCAAACAACTCCTACTCATGCTAGTGGGTTTCATCTATTTATGTGGCAATGACAGTCATGCAGAGGATAAAGGGTTCAACTACCACAGCAAGTAATGATGAATCGTTGTTGTCCTAATGCAGTAAAAGAGAGCAGGAGCGAGAGAGTGGGATTGTATCGGAATGAACAAGGGGTTTTGCTTGCACGCACTTCAAGATAGCATTGAGTCTTCATCAGTGTCAACGATCACAACGTCGGTACAACGTCTACCGAGGGGGGACAACACCGACAAACAGAGAAGAAACACGATCAATGCAATGCACAATATGATGCATGCTATGACATGGCAATAAGAATGTGTTTTGGCTAATGCAAGCTAGAACAGAATGAGATGAGTCCATTTGAACCAAAGATTCAAATGCAAACCCATTTTAAGAGGTCATAATAGTGCATTAACTTGTTTCACCTAAACAGCAAGGTTAATGTGTTCTAACATGCATGAAACCAGCGCAGATGGATAGATTGGATTTTTCTGATCATTTTACATATATAATTTGTTTGATTTGGAGCTATGGTTGATTTTCTATGATTTTTAGAAGTTTTGGTTATTTTTTGGAATTTCCTGTATAAGAATAAATCCAGTAAAAGATTAATTGCGTCAGCACTGCGTCATGCCTGCGTCAGCAAGTCAACAGCGCTGGCCAGGGTCAAACCTGACGTGTGGGGTCCACACGTCAGTGACTAACTAACTAATCTAAATTAATTAGTGTTAAACTACTACTATCTAAAAATGTCAACGGAATTAATGAAACTTATTTAAAAACTAAACTAGGATTAGCTGGGGCCTGGGCCCACTGGTCAGCGACCCAGGGAGGGTCAATCTGTGGTCAACTCCGGGTCAAACTCACCGGAGTTCACCCGCGGCTCGTTGCCGGCGAGGCCAGGAACGGCGGAGGCGCTCGGGTTTCCTCCTCCGGCGACCAAATGGCCGGCGGAGGGCATCTACGCGACGGGGAGGCTCGTCCGCGTCGAGTGGTGCACGCAACAATGGCTCCAGTGGCCTAAGTCGACGGCGGCAGTGACTTGCGCGGCGGCCGGAGTTCGGCCGTTTCTCGAAATGGCGTTACAGGAGACGTCAGGAGCATCGGGTGGTCGTGTTCGACTTGTGGGGATGTACTGGGTGCAGTGGTGAGCTCGGGTGCAAGCTTGCGGGGCTATGGCCATGGCTATGCCATGGCCGGCGGCGAGAAGCTCTCGGCCACGGTGGGAAATGGAGCTAGCGTACGAGCGCGAGCTTGAGAGAAGAGGGGAGAGGAAGAGGGGCTCACGGTGATCTCGCGGAGATGCTCAGGGTGCTCGGGGAGGTCCTGTACGCGGAGAAATCGACGAGGCGATCCACGGCATCGAGGAAGAAGTTGGCGTTGATGGCCGCTCTACGGGGCGTCCGGGCTTGTGTGAGTCATCGAGGAGGAAGAGGGGGTCGTGGCGGTCCTTCAGAACGCGGAGAGAGGTCGAGGGGGAGGCTGTGGCTACGTAGGTGATGAGCGGCGGCGACGAGCTCCACTCGGGGGTGCTCGGGAGAGAGAGGCAGACGAGGGAGAGACATGGGAGAGAGCAGAGGAGGGGAGAGTGGTGTCCAGGGGGCCAAGGCAGCGCCGAGGAGAAGACACAAGGCGTCGCGGTGGCCAGGTGACGTAGGCAGGCATCCTGGTGGCGTGGCGCTCGCGCGCGTGGCGTGCGCTGTCCCTCCTCTGCCTACTGGTAGAGGTGGGTGACGACTGGCACAGGCCAGTGGGCTGGGCCGTGCTGGGCCAGGCCAGGTGAGCGTCAGGTAAAACCCTCTCTCTCTTTTATTTATTGTTTTCTATTTTCTGTAATATTTAGGGCTTTATTAAAAATGTCAGGGCATTACCAAAAATCATGAAACTAATCATGAACACTGTTTGGAATATATCCAACAGTAAATATTTTTGTTTATGATTATTTGAGCATTTAAAATATTTAATAGCATTTTAATGCCCAAATGCAAATACTATCAGATTTAATTCGAAGCCCAAATAAGTCATGGAAAAAATGTGCAACACCCCTGGTTATGTCTCCAGCATTTTCCAGAAATGATGAACATTTTTAAAAGCCATTTGGACTCATTGAAAATATTTTAGTTGAACCTAGTTGAATTCATTTGGTGCTAGGGTTTAGTCAATCCCCATTTCAAGTTTAAGCAAAATTTAAGCATGATGCAACAACCAAGACTAGCCCACAAGCAAAGCTAAAGCTAGGGCTGTGACACCCACGGTCAATTGGTGAAGTTGCAAACCCAGGGATTTCTTCCACCTGCATATCTTGTCCCTGTTCGAGCTGGATTAGCCACCTTTGACGGTGGGGAGCAAGCGGAGAGTTTTCCCAACCCATCCGGGGGGGAGCGAGTGTGCCTTGTCCCTTACTTGCTGAGGGGCATCGAATTTCCAATCCATCCGTTCCTCCGCGGGCTCCTGGAGTATTATGGCCTCCAGCTGCACAACTTCACCCCTGCCTCCATCCTGCACATCGCAGGTTATGTTGCCTTCTGTGAGTTATTTCTGGGTTGCGAAGCTCATTTTGAGCTTTGGAAGAGGCTGTTCTGCCTCATCCCTCGCAATCAGGAGGGAGCAATATACCAAGTGGGCGGAGTCGAAATATAGCGCATCGCTGGGACCGGATACCTGTCCGGCACTCCGCAGAAGACATCCGAAGATTGGCCTTCCAAGTGGTTTTATATAGAGGATGTCTCCCTTCCTGACCCTATCCGAATGGGTCTTCCTGAGCTCACAAATGCCCCATTGAAGAAACATCGTAGCTGGCGTCCTCAGAGCCCCAAGGAGGAAGATAGCAGAGAGGTCCTTCAATTGATGGGCAGGATAAAAATGCTTACCAAATCTGGATTGACAATAATCGAGGTTATGTCAATATGCATAATGCAGGGGGTGCAGCCACTCCAGTATCGGGGGCGTCCCATGTGGCACTTCAATGGAGAAGACGATGCCACCCGCTGCGGTCGGAAAGGTCCGGACTCCACCACCGCTCTGGCAAAAATACTGTCTGACTTATATAAAGGAGAAGAAGAGGAGTTCACCCGCATTAAGCCATGGGATGGATTTTCCATGTACAACCCCCCTAGCTGGGTGAGTTGCTATCTTTTACTCAACTCTATTCATTCTCGTAGTCTTTCATCACAGATATTTACCTCGCTAGTCCATAACAGGAACTGGGAAAGCTATGAGGGAGGTCCACAGCCCGACTCCACAGCCAGAGGACCACGACCGGGTCCTCGACCCTGGACTCAAAGAACATCCGGACATATTTGTGGAGCTCGACGACAGGGTGTTCTACCAGGTGAGCTGTGACGGCACCTTGGTGGCCATCATTGCCGACTATCCCGGCCTCCTCCCTGCATCACATGTAAGTAAAACAGGAGGCCTATCTTCTGAAAAGGATTCACTCTTTCAACCTTACCCACTGCACATGTATTATGCTGTAAAGGGAAGGCCATCGGCGTGCCATGCCGAACCCACGGCGACTTACCAACAAGGAGCGCCCAGACCGGGTAGGCTTCCAAAAAGGAAAGCCAATAGAGGCATGACCAAGCCGCCAGTGAAGAGGTATGGTTTAAAACATGCTCCATGGTTGTTATCTTAAAATATAACAACATCCGTTGTTTCCGGGCAGAAAGAATATTCGCCGGACTGTATCCAGGGATCTTGCCCATCACGCCTCTACAAGCTGGATTCCAGAACCGGCCTCGAGGGTGGAGGCAAACATGGGGACGACACCGGACGGTCCTCCTACAGAGGATGCGGATAGAATATCCGCTACAAATTCCGAGGTGGAGAGCGCTATGAATCATCGGCGATGCCAGGCCGCACTCCACGACCCTTGTTTTTTCGAGGAGGCTTCCAATGCCTTCAACTCGGGAGACGCGTACATCCGAGCTGCGCAAGATGGGCTTGCTAGAGCCACAAACCAATATTTAAAAGATATACGGGTAAGCAAAATCTGATAATTATGTATATCAGTAGCCCCTGAGACTTGAAACAGTTGGTACAACTAATTTAAGGATCATTGTATGAATAGGTTCTTACAGATAAGAATACCCATTTGTCTCAAGAGCTGGAGGAGTGTAAAGCCCAGCTAAGGGCCGCAGCTGCCGGAATGGAGGAATCCAAGAAGGCCTCATCTGGTAATATTTCTCTCGATTGATAAAAACGTAATTACGTGTACCATCTGGTGTTTGGCATGTTGCAGATCTAACAATAGATTTCGCAGGCAATCCCGCAGTGAATCCGGAGATCCTACAAGAGGATGAACAAAGAGCTCAACGACAACTAGAGGTTGGCGAGCATGTACTTACACGGGTCAGGCGAGAGAAAAACGATCTCCAGGATGCCAATACCCGGCTGGGCGTAGAATTGAAAGATGTTCAGGCCTAGCTAGCTGACTCCGTGAAGGATAATAGAAGGCTTCAACGCGGCATTTTTAGTATGTGCTCAAACGAACCTTTATATAGTTCAGCGAAGAAGCGGGCTAATAGAGTTATGTCTGTAGGTATACTGATGGGTCGTCCCGAAGAGGAGATGCCTGGATCCTCAGGCGATCTTCTGCAAGAGCTTTCGCAACTGCACGACAAGTTCGGAAGGTGATGCAGGGTGTTGCCAAGGCCTTGTGGCCATCCGCCTCCCTACCAGGAAACATGGGGGATCTTGTACAAGTGCTCAAGGGAGTGCGGTGGCGCTTCTGATTATGGAAGATATCTGCCTATCGACAAGGTGCAAGGGAAGCTTGGGCCATGGTAAAAACACGGTATACCAAGCTCGATCTGAATCACATGGCCCGGGTTGGACCTGTAGGGTCAGATGGGAAAGAGATTCCCGTTAGTCTGGTATATGACCAGGTAGGATTAGCCGCAAAGTATTCCCAACAGGATTGTAGGCTAGACAACATGTTGGATGGCATAGAAGAAGAAGTATGTGAGTCTAAGTGACTGTGTACTTCAATTGACATATTTTGTCCCTAGCCGGATTGTAAATCATTTGTCATGGTGGAGCTTTTCGCTTCAGCCTCCGGACCTGATAGTCCAGAGTGTTTCTGAATACCCGCTCAGTTATGTAAACCGGGGTACGCGTGGAGACCAGGCGTAGGGGTCATAATTTCTTGAACAGACAAGTACCCAACTAGCTATGTTATATTACATGGATAGTAAGAAACATCTTCTAGGGAGAATAGTTCCGTTAAGGGTACCTTTCCCTGGGTACGCATGCATTAATGTGCATGTCCGAATTGCGAGCAGAAACGAAGTATATGCACCTGGGGGTTTGTATTGTAATAGGTAAAAAACATCTTTAGTTCACCGAACGAATATTCCCTTAAGAACGTTAGCTTTCGGCTTCACCCAGTCTGAGGTACACGTCCGGAGTACCCGACAGTAACAATCACAGAGGTGCTCCCCTTATGCCCTAGCCAAACTAACAGGAACATAGGGCATAAACACAGGAGCCAGGCAACCCAGCTTGCCCAAAACTTAAGTCATATCGATGCATATAATGGTGAAGAAAAGGTACATATGGGAAAGTGACACATATGCCGTGGGCGTGATGCCCGAAAGATAATTATATTAAGTTTCTGTATAAGAAGCCCCCAGGTATAGTGAGCGTGCGTACTTGAGGATTTAGCGCGTCAAGAGTGTGTAGTCGAGTCACACTTGAAGCCTTAGAGCCATAAAAAGAAAGAGAGAGGATATAACTAAAAAAAGCAGAGGAAAGGAGACGAACACAGTGTTCGGCGCTAGGCGTAGAATCTTTGGAGTCTGGCCGCGTTCCACGGGTTCAGCTCGAGTCAATTATCTGATGCATCACGCAGGCGTGATAACCCACAAGTATAGGGATCGCAACAGTTTTCGAGGGTAGAGTATTCAACCCAAATTTATTGATTCGACACAAGGGGAGCCAAAGAATATTCTCAAGTATTAGCAGCTGAGTTGTCAATTCAACCACACCTGGAAACTTAGTATCTTCAGCAAGGTGTTTAGTAGCAAAGTAATATGATAGTGGTGGTAACGGTAACAAAAGTAAAGACAGTAAAAGTGATGTTTTTGGTATTTTGTAGTGATTGTAACATAGAGTAACGGAAAAGTAAGTAGCGAGAACCAAGATATGGAAAACTCGTAGGCACCGGATTAGCGATGGATAATTATGCCGGATGTGGTTCATCATGTAGCAGTCATAACATAGGGTGACATAGAACTAGCTCCAGTTCATCAATGTAATGTAGGCATGTATTCCGTATATAGTCATACGTGCTTATGGAAAAGAACTTGTATGACATCTTTTGTCCTACCCTCTCGTGGCAGAGGTGTCCTATTGGAAACTAAGGGATATTAAGGCCTCCTTTTAATAGAGAACCGGAACAAAGCATTAGCACATAGTGAATACATGAACTCCTCAAACTACGGTCATCACCGGGAGTGGTCCCGATTATTGTCACTTCGGGGTTGCCGGATCATAACACATAGTAGGTGACTATAGACTTGAGATAGGATCTAGAACACACATATATTCATGAAAACATAATAGGTTCAGATCTGAAATCATGGCACTCGGGCCCTAGTGACAAGCATTAAGCATAGCAAAGTCATAGCAACATCAATCTCAGAACATAATGGATACTAGGGATCAAACCCTAACAAAACTAACTCGATTACATGATAAACCTCATCCAACCCATCACCGTCCAGCAAGCCTACGATGCAATTACTCACGCACGGCGGTGAGCATCATGAAATTGGTGATGGAGGATGGTTGATGATGACGACGGCGACGAATCCCCCTCTCCGGAGCCCCGAACGAAGTCTAGATCAGCCCTCCCGAGAGAGATTAGGGCTTGGAGGCGGCTCTGGTTCGTAAAACGCGATGAAACTTTCTCTCCGACTTTTTTCTCCCCGAAAGCCAATATATGGAGTTGGAGTTCGCGTCGGAGGGCCACCAGGGGGCCCACAAGGTAGGGGGCGCGCCCAGGGGGGAGGGGCGCGCCCCCACGCTCGTGAAAAGGGTGTGGGCCCCTGGCCTTCATATTTGGCGAGGATTTTTTATTATTTATTCTAAGATATTCCGTGGAGTTTCAGGTCATTCCGAGAACTTTTGTTTTCTGCACATAAAACAACACCATGGCAATTCTGCTGAAAACAGCGTCAGTCCAGGTTAGTTCCATTCAAATCATACAAGTTAGAGTCCAAAACAAGGGCGAAAGTGTTTGGAAAAGTAGATACGACGGAGACGTATCAACTCCCCCAAGCTTAAACCCTTGCTTGTCCTCAAGCAATTCAGTTGACAAACTGAAAGAGAAAAGGAAAAACTTTTACAAACTCTGTTTGCTCTTATTGTTGTAAACATGAAAAGCCAGCATTCAAGTCTCAGCAATTATTACGAACTAACCATACTCACAATCACACGTAGGTCTCACAATTACTCATATCAATAGCATAATCAGCTAGCGAGCCATAATAATAAAACTCGTGTGACAACACTTTCTCAAAATAATCATAACATGATATAACAAAATGGTATCTCGCTAGCCCTTTCTGAGACCGCAAAACATAAATGCAGAGCACCTTTAAAGATCAAGGACTGACTAAACATTGTAGTTCATGGTAAAAGAGATCCAGTCAAGTCATACCCAATATAAACCAATAATAATGAATGCAAATGACAGTGTGCTCTCAAATGGGTGCTTTTTAATAAGAAGGGTGATGACTCAACATAAAAGTAAATAGATAGGCCCTTCAGAGAGGGAAGCGAGGATTTGTAGAGGTGCGAGCTCGATTTTGAAATAGAGATAAATTATATTTTGAGCGGCATACTTTCATTGTCAACATAACAACTAAAAGACGCATTTATATCTTCCATGCTAAACAGATTATAGGCGGTTCCCAAACAGAATGGTAAAGTTTATACTCCCCTTCCTCCACAAGCATCAATCCATGGCTTGCTCGAAACAACGAGTGCCTCCAACATTCAACGGGTCCCAAGGGGAGTTTTGTTTGCAGTTATTTTGATTTAGTTTGCACGAAGCATGGGACTGGGCATCCCGAATACCAGCCATTTTCTCATGAATGAGGAGCGGAGTCCACTCCTCTTGAGAATAACCCGCCTAACATGGAAGATAAGGGCAGCTCTAGTTGACATATGAGCTATTCGAGCATGCAAAACAGAATGTTTATTTGAAGGTTTAGAGTTTGGCACATACAAATTTACTTGGAACAGCAGGTAAATACCGCATATAGGTAGGTATAGTGGACTCATATGGAATAACTTTGGGGTTTAAGGAGTTTGGATGCACAAGCAGATATTCCGCTTAGTGCAATGAAGGCTAGCAAAGGACTGGAAGCGACCAACTAAGAGAGCGACAACAGTCGTAAACATGCATTAAAATTAAATCACACCGAGTACAAGCATGAGTAGGATATAATCCACCATGAACATAAATATCATGAAGGCTATGTTGATTGGATTCAACTACATGCGTGAACATGTGCCAAGTCGACTCACTCAATGCATTTAAAGGAGGATACCACCCCATCATACCATATCATAATCATTCTAATAGCATGTTGGCACGCAAGGTAAACCATTATAACTCATAGCTAATCAAGCATGGCACAAGCAACTATAATCTCTAAATGTCATTGCAAATATGTTTACTTCATAATAGCTGAATCAAGAACGATGAATCATCATATTTACAAAAACAAAAGAGGTCGAGTTCATACTAGCTTTTCTCTTCCCAATAAGTCCATCATATATCATCATTATTGCCTTTCACTTGCACGACCGAACGGTGTGTATAACAGTAAGAGTGCACGTGCATTGGACTAAGCTGGAATCTGCAAGCATTCAACTCAAGAGAAGACAAGTAATATGGGCTCTAAGTTAAATAAACAATCGTGCATATAAGAGCCACTAAGCATTTTCAATATGGTCTTCTCGACCCCCAAAGAAAGGAAAAGAAAAGAAAAACTATTTACACGGGAAAGCTCCCAACAAGTAAAAGAAGAACGAGAAATATTTTTGGGTTTTCTTCTTTAATTCTACTACAAGCATGGAAAGTAAACTAACTAATTTTTTTTAAGTTTATAAAACACACAAGAAGAAAGCAGGAAAAAGAAATTTAAACTAGCATGGATAATACAATGAAAGAGTATGAGCACCGACAACTAGCAATGAGTGTGTGTGAACATAAATGTAATGTCGGTGGGAAATACGTACTCCCCCAAGCTTAGGCTTTTGGCCTAAGTTGGTCTATTGCCAGGGATGACCTGGCGGATATCCGTAGGTGAAGCTGGGGTCGTAGTGTGACGAAGAAGACTCTGACTGCCACTGGCTGGCAGCCTCCTCTAGATCCCAAGAATAAACAGATAGTCGTGGAGGCTCATCTTGTGGCTCCGGCTCCGGGGCTGGTGCAGGATTCCGATAGGCTTGAACAGCCGACCACGGAACGATGTGAGGTTCTGCAGACAAGTTAAACAAAGAGGGAGCAGGCAAAGTAATGGTCTCAGGGTGATGTTTATCAAAGTACAATTTATATTTGAGCTCCCCATCGCGACTCTTAACAAGAAAATCATGCGCTATCATACTCTTGTAATCTAAATAAGCATGGGGCAGCGCTGTTTCTTCTTTCTCTTGTTTTTGCTTAGAGCTTCGGCTCAACGAGCCCCTCAAAAGTCTCTTCATTATTTCTGAAACAATCTGAAATTTTTAGTAACTTCAAATAAAAGTGAACCAACTTCAATAAAATTGATAGCAACAACTCCCACAAGTGCCTAGGGCATATATAAAGCATTGGAACTACTTGGAACCATATAAATTTGACATGCAAGCTCAAGAACATGGTCACCTATGCAGCACAAATTTGCAATGAGTAAAGCACTAGAACAAAAACTAATTGGACCAATGGAGGAGTCACATACCAAGGAACAATCTCCCCAAGCAGTTTTGCGAGAGGTGCTTTGAGCAAAGAGATCGAAAATCACAGCAACGGGGGCTGGAACTCGTGCTTGAGTTGGTTTTTCGTGTTTGTGAGAGACAGAGGAAGAAGATGGGTGCAGGAATAAGTGGAGGAGGGCCACCGTGGGCCCACGAGGCAGGAGGGCGCGCCCAGGGGGGTAGGGCGCGCCCTCCACCCTCGTGGCCAGGTGGCAGCACCCCCCCCCCCGTGGTAATTTTTGCACAGTAAATCCTCAAATATTCCCGAAAAAAATCATATTAAATTGGCATGGCATTCTGAGAACTTTTATTTTCGGGATACTTTTATATTGCACGGATAAGTCAGGAGACAGACAGAAAAATACTATTTTACTTTATTTCTACTAAATAATAGAAAATATAAAAAAAAGGTACAGAAGGTTATGCTTCTAGTTTCATCCATCTCATGATCATCAAAATGAACCCACTAACAAGGTTGATCAAGTCTTGTTAACAAACTCATTCCGAATAATCACGGAACCGGAGAAATTTTGAATGACACTAAGTTACCTCAACGGGGATATGAAAATCCCCAACAATAAGAATATCATACTTTTTCTTGACAGTAGGGAGAGGAAATTCAAAACCTCCAAATATAACCGATGGAACTTTTCCAATAGAGTTGATACTATAAACTTGAGGTTGTTTCCTCGGAAAATGTACCGTGTGCTCATTGCCATTAACATGAAAAGTGACATTGCCTTTGCTGCAATCAGTAACAGCCCCTGCAGCATTAAGGAAAGGTCTTCCAAGAATAATAGACATACTATCATCCTCGGGAATATCAAGAATAACAAAGTCCGTTAAAATAGTAACGTTTGCAACCACAACATGCACATCCTCACAAATACCGACATGTATAGCAGTTGATTTATCAGCCATTTGCAAAGATATTTCAGTAGGTGTCAACTTATTCAAGTCAAGTCTATGATATAAAGAGAGAGGCATAACACTAACACCGGCTCCAATATCACATAAAGCAGTTTTAACGTAACTTCTTTTAATGGAGCATGGTATAGTAGGCACTCCAGGATCTCCAAGTTTCTTTGGTATTACACCCTTAAAAGTGTAATTAGCAAGCATGGTGGAAATTTCAGCTTCAGGTATCTTTCTTTTATTAGTAATAATATCCTTCATATACTTAGCATAAGGATTTGTTTTGAGCACATCAGTTAATCGCGTACGCAAAAAGATGGGTCTAATCATTTCAGCAAAGCGCTCAAAATCCTCATCATCCTTTTTCTTGGATGGTTTCGGAGGAAAAGGCATGGGTTTCTGAACCCATGGTTCTCTTTTTTACCACGTTTCCTAGCAACGAAGTCTCTTTTATCATAACGTTGATTCCTTGATTGTGGGTTATCAAGATCAACAGCAGGTTCAACTTCTACATCATTATCATTACTAGGTTGAGCATCAGCATGACCATTATCATATACATTATCACTAGGTTCATGTTCATCACCTGATTGTGTTCCAACATCAGAAACAGAGATGTCATTTGGATTCTCTGGTGGTTCAGCAATAGGTTCACTAGAAGTTTGCACAGTCCTATCATTTTTCTTTTTCTTCCCCTTAAAAGAACTGGGCATATCAATATTATTTCTCTGAGAATCTTGCTCGATTCTGTTAGGGTGGCCTTCATGATACAAAGGTTCCTGAGTCATTCTACCAGTTCTAGTAGCCACTCTAACAGCATAATCATTTTTCTTACTATTCACTTCATCAAGCACTTCTTTCTGAGCTTTAAGTACTTGTTCTACTTGAGTGGTAACCATAGAAGCATGTTTGCTAACAAGTTTAAGTTCACCTCTAATATCAGCCATATAATCACTCAAGCGTTTAATCATAAAGGTATTCTGTTTTAATTGTCTACCAAAATAAGCATTAAAGTCATCTTGCTTAAACATAAAGTCATCAAACTCATCCAAGCACTGACTAGCAATTTTAGTAGGAGGAACTTCAGCTTTATCATATCTATAGAGAGAATTTACCTTTACTACCGTAGTCGGGATATCGGGAGGTTCTTCAAGAAATAAGTAATTGAGATCATATACTTCTTCAACAAAGTGTAAATTAAGACCATGTATTTCTTCAATAGGAGGTAAATTCTTAACATCTTCAGCTTTAATACCTTTTTCTTTCATAGATTTCTTTGCCTCTTGCATATCTTCGGGACTGAGAAATAGAACACCTCTCTTCCTCGGAGTTGGCTTAGGAATAGGCTCAGTAATTGGCTCAGGAGCTGGCTGAGGAGTTGGCTCAGGAGGTGCCCAATTATTTTCATTTGCCAACATATTATTCAATAAAATTTCAGCGTCATCCGGTGTTCTTTCCCTGAAAAGAGAACCAGCACAACTATCCGTAATCTCTGGAAGCATCGCTTAGTCCATTATAAAAGATATCAAATATTTCAGGTTTCTTAAGAGGATGATCAGACAAAGCATTAAGTAACTTGAGAAGCCTCCCCCAAGCTTGTGGGGGACTCTCTTCTTCAATTTGCACAAAATTGTATATTTCCCTCAAAGCAGCTTGTTTCTTATGAGCAGGGAAATATTTAGCAGAGAAGTGATAAATCATATCCTGGGGACTTTGCACACAACGAGGATCAGGAGAATTAAACCATTTCTTAGCATCACCCTTTAATGAGAACGGAAATATTTTGAGTAAATAAAGGTGGCGCGATCTCTGATTATTAGTAAACAGGCCAGCTATATCATCTAACTTACGAAGATGTGCCACAACAGTTTCAGATTCATAGTAATAAAAAGGATCAGATTCAACCAAAGTAATTATATCTGGATCAACAGAAAAATCATAATAATCCTGATCAGGAACATAGATAGGTGAAGTAGCAAAAGCAGGGTCGGGTCTCATCCTATCTCTAAAAGATTCTTTACTCCACTTAATTAGCAACCTCTTACGTTCAAGATATCCTGGCAAGCAAGAACAACTTCAATAGATTCAGCATTAAAAAGATAACCCTCGGGAATAGAAGGCATAGGTTCATCATCACTAACATCATCGTGTTCAGGTTCAATAATTTCTCTTTCTCTAGACCTAGCAATTTGCTCATCAAGATATTCACCAAGTGGCACAGTAGTATCAAGCATAGAAGTAGTTTCATCATAAGTATCATGGGTAGCAGAAGTGGCATCATCAATAACATGCGACATATCAGAATCAATAGCAGTAGTAGGTTTAGGTGTCGCAAACTTACTCATAACAGAAGGAGAATCTAGTGCAAGGCTAGATGGCAATCCCTTACCTCCCCTCGTAGTTGAGGGTAGAATAGTAGTTCGGTCATCTTTCAATTTCTTCATTGTGTCCAGCAGATATAAATCCCAAGTGACTCGAAAGAATAGAGCTATGCCCCCCGGCAACGGCGCCAGAAAAAGGTCTTGATAACCCACAAGTATAGGGGATCGCAACAGTTTTCGAGGGTAGAGTATTCAACCCAAATTTATTGATTCGACACAAGGGGAGCCAAAGAATATTCTCAAGTATTAGCAGCTGAGTTGTCAATTAAACCACACCTGGAAACTTAGTATCTGCAGCAAGGTGTTTAGTAGCAAAGTAATATGATAGTGGTGGTAACGGTAACAAAAGTAAAGACAGTAAAAGTGATGTTTTTTGTATTTTGTAGTGATTGTAACAGTAGCAACGGAAAAGTAAGTAAGCGAGAACCAGTATATGGAAAACTCGTAGGCACCGGATTAGCGATGGATAATTATGCCGGATGTGGTTCATCATGTAGCAGTCATAACATAGGGTGACACAGAACTAGCTCCAGTTCATCAATGTAATGTAGGCATGTATTCCGTATATAGTCATACGTGCTTATGGAAAAGAACTTGCATGACATATTTTGTCCTACCCTCCCGTGGCAGCGGGGTCCTATTGGAAACTAAGGGATATTAAGGCCTCCTTTTAATAGAGAACCAGAACAAAGCATTAGCACATAGTGAATACATGAACTCCTCAAACTACGGTCATCACCGGGAGTGGTCCCGATTATTGTCACTTCAGGGTTGCCGGATCATAAAACATAGTAGGTGACTATAGACTTGCAAGATAGGATCTAGAACACACATATATTCATGAAAACATAATAGGTTCAGATCTGAAATCATGGCACTCAGGCCCTAGTGACAAGCATTAAGCATAGCAAAGTCATAGCAACATCAAGCTCAGAACATAATGGATACTAGGGATCAAACCCTAACAAAACTAACTCGATTACATGATAAATGTCATCCAACCCATCACCGTCCAGCAAGCCTATGATGCAATTACTCACGCACGGTGGTGAGCATCATGAAATTGGTGATGGAGGATGGTTGATGATGACGACGGCAACGAATCCCCCTCTCTGGAGCCCCAAACGGACTCCAAATCAGCCCTCCCTAGAGAGATTAGGGCTTGGCGGCGGCTCCATATCGTAAAACGCGATGAAACTTTCTCTCCGATTTTTTTCTCCCCGAAAGCAAATATAGGGAGTTGGAGTTGGCGTCAGAGGGCCACCAGGGGGCCCACGAGGTAGGGGGCGCGCCCAGGGGGAGGAGCGCGCCCAGGGGGGAGGGGCGCGCCCCCACCCTCGTGAACAGGGTGTGGGCCCCCTGGCCTTCATCTTTGGCGAGGATTTTTTATTATTTATTCTAAGATATTCCGTGGAGTTTCAGGTCATTCCGAGAACTTTTGTTTTCTGCGCATAAAACAACACCATGGCAATTCTACTGAAAACAGCGTCAGTCCGGGTTAGTTCCATTCAAATCATACAAGTTAGAGTCCAAAACAAGGGCAAAAGTGTTTGAAAAAGTAGATACGACGGAGACGTATCAAGGCGGTACGCTCCTCCGGTGAGAACTTTATCAATGATGAATGAACCCTCCCACTTGGGCTTGAGCTTGTCCTTTTTCTTCTCCGGTAGGCGTAGAACGAGTTCGCCAACGTTATAAGTTTTGGCCCGTACTTCTTTGCTTTGATACCTGCGAGCCTGTTGCTGATAGAATGCGGAACGGGCTTTTGCGATGTCGCGCTCCTCCTCCAGGGCATCTAAACTGTCCTGCCGATCAACCTCGGCTTCTCTCTCTTCATAATGCACACTCGACGTGAATCATGAATGATATCGCAGGGCAATACCGCCTCTATGCCGTACACTATAAAGAAGGGTGTGTATCCGGTAGTGCGATTTGGCATGGTCCGCAGCCCCCATAGTACGGAGTCGAGCTCCTCGACCCAGTGCGTGTCTGATTCCTTCAGAGATCGCACTAGTCTGGGTTTGATGCCGCTCATAATAAGACCATTTGCTCATTCGACTTGACTGTTTGTTTGGGGATGATAGACGGAGGCATAATCGAGCTTAATGCCCATGTTGCCGCACCAAGTTTTCACCTCGTCGGCTGTGCAGTTGGAGCCATTATCGGTGATGATGTTGTGGGGGACACCATAACGGTGCACAACCCCTGATATGAAATCTATCACCGGTCCGGATTCGGCCGTTTTAACTAGTTTGGCCTCTATCCATTTGGTGAATTTATCCACCATGACCAACAGGTATTTTTTCTTATGGCTTCCTTCGTTATGGGGTCCGACCATATCGAGCCCCCAGACCGCAAAGGGCCAAGTTATGGGAATTGTTTGGAGAGCGGTGTGCGGCATGTGGCTTTGGTTGGCGAAGAGCTGGCAACCGACGCAATGTTGGACCAGGTCCCGTGCGTCTGCTCGGGCTGTCAGTCAGTAGAAACCTGTACGGAAGGCCTTGCTTACAAGGGCCCGAGCTGCGGCGTGGTGGCCGCCGAGTCCAGCGTGAATTTCGGCCAAGAGCTGCCGCCCTTCCTCTTCGAAGATACATCTTTGAAGATCTCCGGTAGCGCTTTTCTTATAAAGCTCTCCCTCATGGACCTTGTAGGCTTTAGAGCGCCGCACTATGCAACGTGCCTCATTTTGGTCCTCGGGGAGTTCTTGCCTATTTAGGTAGGCTAAGAAGGGTTCGGTCCACGGGGTGATGACATCCATGATTAGATGGGCCGAATGTGTTATTTCGGTGGCGGAGCCTCCAATTATGTCAGTGTGTTCGGGATCTGGGGTTGTATCCGGACTTGTATTGTCGGTCTCCCCTTGCCACACCACGGATGGCTTGAACAGCCTTTCCAAGAAGATGTTGGGTGGGGCGGGGTCATGTTTAGCGCCAACGCAGGCAAGGATATCCGCCGCTTGATTGCTTTCTCGAACCACATGATGAAATTCAAGCCCCTCGAACGAGCTGACATTTTGAGGACGGCATTACGGTAAGCCACCATTTTCAGGTCCTTGGCATTGAAATCTCCATTTATTTGAGATATTGTGAAGTTTGAATCCCCACACACTTCTAGGCGTTGAATGCCCATGGAGACCGCCATCCGAAGACCGTGCAACAGAGCCTCGTATTTGGCTGCATTGTTGGAGTCTGTTTATAGTATTTGGAGTACGTATTGGACTGTATCTCTAGTGGGGGATATCAAGACAACGCCCGCTCCTAGACCATCCAGCATCTTAGAGCCGTCAAAGTGCATGATCTAATTGGAGTATGCGTCGTACTCTTTAGGGAGTTCGGCTTCTGTCCATTCGGCGACGAAGTAAGCTAGTACTTGCGATTTAATGGCTCACCATGGTTTATATATTATGTCGAAAGGGAGGAGCTCGATGGCCCACTTAGCAATCCGGCCTGTGTCATCGTGGTTATTTATTATATCATTGAGTGGTACTTTGAAGGCCACCGTGATTGAACACTCTTGAAAGTAATGTCGTAGTTTCCGGGATGCCATGAAGACCGCGTATGCTATCTTTTGATAATGTGGGTATCGTGACTTGCATGGTGTGAGCACAGTGGATACGTAGTATATCGGCTTTTGAAGTGGGAACTTATGTCCGTCCTTCTCTCGTTCGACGATGAGCACTGTGCTTACAACTTGGTGTGTTGCAGCTATATATAACAGCATGGGTTCGCCAATGTTCGGTGCGGCCAGGATTGGGTTGCTGGCCAAGAGGGCCTTATTTCTTCCGGTCCGGTCGTAGACGCATCCGTCCACTCGAAGTGTTCGGTGCGTTGAAGAAGGCGATAAAGAGGTGGTGCCTTTTCTCCAAATCAGGAGATAAAGCGGCTTAAGGCAGCCATGCATCTAGTTAATTTCTGGATTTGCTTTAGGTCTGTTGGGGTAGCCAACTGTGACAAAGCTCGGATTTTAGCCGGGTTTGCTTCAATTCCTCTGTTGGAAACAATGAAGCCTAGGAGCTTTCTGGCGAGAACGCGGAAAACACATTTTTCTGGATTGAGCTTGATGTCATATGTTTGAAGGTTGTCGAACATGAGCCTCAGATTGTCAATTAAAGATTCGACGTGTCTGGTCTTGATGACCACATCGTCCATGTATGCCTCAACTATTTTGCCGATTTGTTTTTCAGGGCATGTCTGAATCATGCATTGGTAGGTTGCACCGGCGTTTTTGAGCCCGAAAGGCATGGTGTTGAAGCAGAAAGGGCCGTATGGGGTGATGAATGCTGTAGCGGCTTGATCGGACTCCGCCATCTTGATTTGATGGTATCCAGAGTATGCGTCGAGGAAGCACAATGAGTCGTGTCCGGCGGTAGTGTTGATGATTTGATCGATGCGGGGGAGAGGGAAGGGATCCTTGGGGCAAGCCTTATTGAGGTCCTTGAAATCGACACATAGGCGCCAGGATTTATCCTTCTTTGGTACCATCACCAGGTTTGCTAGCCAGTTCGGGTGTTTTCTTTCTCTGATGAATCCAGCTTCGAGTAACTTGGCTAGCTCCTCTCCCATAGCTTGCCGTTTAGGCTCTGAAAAGCGCCGTAGTGTCTGCTTGACCGGCTTGTATCCCTTCAAAATGTTGAGGCTATGCTCGGCCAGCCTTCGTGGGATCCCTGGCATATCTGAAGGGTGCCAGGCGAAGATGTCCCAGTTCTCGCATAAGAA
The DNA here is from genome assembly GCA_021437245.1 of Aegilops speltoides. Taxonomy (NCBI): domain Eukaryota; kingdom Viridiplantae; phylum Streptophyta; class Magnoliopsida; order Poales; family Poaceae; genus Aegilops; species Aegilops speltoides. The sequence continues at coordinate 335,308,495 of CM038144.1, forward strand.
CGCCCGTAGTGCGGCGTTGATTGTGGGGTTCAGCTGTGCCCCGATGGCTGCTGTTTTTGTAGAGTCCGTTGGGTGGACCTGGAATTTGACGATTTCGTCCGCAGGTTTTAAAGAGGTGTACTTGGATCGCTTACCGAGTATCACGTCGTCCCTGTCCACTGTGGAGCGTAATGCAGTTAATTCTTCGGCCGCGAGAGCTTCGGATGATGCCTCAAGGGCCAGGGTGGCGGTTTTATTTTCAGCACGAAGTGTTATGTCCGAATTACTGGCTAGAGTGAATGATTCCGTTGGGCCCGGCATCTTGTGCTTCATGTACCCATAATGGGGTATAGCTTGGAAGCTCGCGAATGCGTCCCGTCCTAAAAGAGCGTGGTATCCACTACTGAACGGGGCCACTTGGAATGTTATCTCTTCGGACTAGTAATTTTCCCGCGTGCCGAATACCACATCGAGTGTGATTTTTCCCGCACATCGTGCCTCCCGACTAGGGATAATCCCTCGGAAGGTCGAGCTGCTTTTCTCAATGCGGCTCTTGTCTATTTCCATTGTGTTGAGAGTTTCCTCATAGATGAGGATTAATCCGCTGCCGTTGTCCATGAGCACTTTAGTAAGCCAGAAGCCGTCCACAATTGGACTAAGTGCCAAAGCGGCTGGTGCTCAGACTGTTCGGAATTTAGGTTCGTCACTGGCATTAAAAGTTATAGCCGTGTCGTTCCAGGGATTTTTGCAACATGGCAGACTTCGGCGAGGCCGCGGAGTGCTCTCTTACGCCTGTTATTCGAGGCGAAAGTCTCGAAGACTGTTAACACTGTATTGTTGTTTTCTGCGGGATGATGCTCTGCGGTGTTGTTAATGAGGAGATCCTCGCCACTCTTGGCCACCTGCCGAAGTATCCAACATGCTCTAAGGCTGTGTGTTGGTACGGTATCCGGTGTGGTGTGAATTTTGCATGGCCTGTTGAGCCATCCCTCCAATACGGCTCCACACCCTGTAGTGGGCATTGGTTTCTTTGTAATTGGATCGGGTGACCTGCCAGAGTGCACCCTTTTGGTTCGGACGGGGGGTTTAGTGAGAGCCGGAGGATCCCAAAATTTTGCCTGGGTTTTCCAGGTGCTTTCCATCGCACAGAACTTCTGTACTATGGCCGCCAAATCAGCGGAGTGTGATATGTCACGACGACTTATGGCATTAAGGATTCCCTTGTCCGTGCAATTTTTGCAAAAGAATGAGATTGCGTCTTCCTCTCGACAATCCTTAACCTTGCTCATTACAAGGAGGAATCGGGCCCAAAAGTGATGTACTGTCTCTTGGGATTGTTGTCTACTGTGGAGAGATCGCTTGTATCTGGGTGGGTCGGTGGATTTAAGTCCGAACCTTGACCCGATCCGAGACCCAGGGGCAGAGGAACTTTCGAACTTAGTAGTTCGGGCTCCGGGATGTTGCCCAATTTTTCTGGCCCGCTGTCCGATTCTAAGTTCATAGTTTGGGTCATGTCCTCCCGTGAACGGGTATCTGGCTCGGAGGGCTCGGGAATCCGGACATAGTTCTTCCACAAAATAGAGGAAGAATAGCTGCATTGCTCCTCCGCCACCACTATTTGATGGGTGACCGGCGGAGAGTTAATCTCTCTTTATCGAGTTTAAGTCCAATCCAATCATAGTCCATAGCGACTCCCAAGGCGGTGATGCGATCCAAGAGCTCGTTCAAGGACGAAAGTTCCATTGGATCCATCCGTTCGGCGTATTCCGAGCTGACGTGGAGGCTGTTTTCAATAACCCGAGAAGTCGGCGGCGGCGCGGCGGCCAAACGGGCAGTCATGACGAAGCCGCCTAATCGGAGGGTTTGGCCTGAAGCCAGGGCTCCCCCGAAGGCGATGTTGTCCTTGATAACAAGGCGAGCCATCAAACCTTTTTTCGACATCACAGTGGAACTCTCAATGAAAGCACCAATGTCGGTGTCAAAACCGGCGAATCTCGGGTAGGGTGTCCCGAACTGTGCGTCTAAGGCTAATGGTAATAGGAGGCGGGGGACACGATGTTTACCCAGGTTCGGGCCCTCTCTATGGAGGTAATACCCTACTTCTTGCTTGATTGATCTTGATGATATGAGTATTACAATAGTTGATCTACCATGAGATCGTAGAGGCTAAACCCTAGAAGCTGGCCTATGATTATGATTGTTGTTGTCCTACGGACTAAACCCCCCGATTTATATAGACACCGGAGGGGGCTAGGGTTACACACAGTCAGTTACAAAGAAGGGAATCTACATATCCGAATTGCCAAGCTTGCCTTCCACGCAAAGGACAGTCCCACTCGGACACGGGACGAAGTCTTCAATCTTGTATCTTCATAGTCCAACAGTCCGGCATAATTATATAGTCCGGTTGTCCGAGGACCCCCTAATCTAGGACTCCCTCAGCTGGTTCTCTTTCCATCGCAGTAGGGATACAATCTGTGAGAGTCTGGGTTATGTGTGGTAGGGCTGGTTCTCGTGCATGTACAACCGGGGTGCTATCTCCACCAAGAGGTAGCACTGTTTTATTTGAAGACCGTGTTTTTACTCCGCTAGATACTGCAATCACATGCTCCAATTCAAATGGTTGATAAACAAGAAACATAGTTGAATGTGCAGACATTGTATGAGAGACAGATGCAATAGATAGTGTGGAAAAAAGAGGGCATGAAATAGTTGACATGTATATTGTTTAACTAAAACGGATAGCATGACATAATTTCACATATATGATGTCTATCTAAACTGGATTGCGTAGCATAACATAATTCAAAGATATGATGAATAACTAAACAGGATCGCATGACATAATTCACCTACATGTTATCTAAGTAATCAGGATCGCATGATTTAATTCACATATGTGATTTATATGCTAAACAGAGGGCATTCGATATGATGTCTGAACTAAGAACATGGTGTTGAATATTGTGTATATGATGTCTAAACTATGCAATGCGAGACACCATATGCATCATATGAGCAGTATAACCGTGCCAAGTTAGAGCATACACCTCGGTGGGGAATAAGACGGTCATCTGCTCTCTCGAATCCATCTCGAGGAGCTATCGGGACCCAAAGAAGAGATCTGCTTGACGTGTAGCACTATCTGCTCTGAAGGCCTTTTTTTCACTCCAGATTTTTCCATCACCCACTCAAATGGGTGATTCACAAGAAAAGTAGTTTAATGTACAAACATTGTCGATAAATGAAAATGTAATGAATAAAAGGATGGGCAAGATATCATTCAAATATATGATGCCTAGTTAAACAGGATGGCATTGCATATTTCACATATATTATGGTTGGCTAAAAGACATGAGACTGCATAATTCCCATATATGATATAGAAACTAAACAGGTGGCATTACAGAACATGTCAAAACTAAGCAGATTACATATGTGATGTCGAAAGTAGGCACTACAAGGCAACATATGCATGATATGACTAACATCATCATGCCAAGTTAGAGCAAACACCTTGGGGGGGTAAATAGGAGTTGTCAGTTGCGTTTGAATCTGCCTCGGAACATATATCTTCCTCTGGATTACAATCTAGAGAGGGGAGAGGGTTTGCCATTGAACCCACCATGGAGCGATGTCTGCATGACATTGTATTCCCGCGCAAAACTCTTCTCTTTTTCTCTACATGTTTAGCATGACTGTGTACAATATCTGATATGCATACGAAAAAAATATAGTGAGATTATGTAAGGAGAGCATGCAGAAATCTAGAGTGATGGTAACAACCAGTGGATGGATCCAAAAATAATGATAGTAGGCTGATGATTGCTTTAATTTAATAAAAAGACATATGATGATTGCTTTACTATTTGTTTCCCAGCCAAGATGAACAACATAGGCATACCCTAGGTGAACAAGATATTAGACAGAGATACTATTCATTACTGCCTCAATATGTTCCTGACAACTGATTTTAAAACTCAAGTTTGAATATTAATTTGGACCTGAGTTGGAGTCTAAGAGGTGTACAGGACGATGAAGTAGCAGGTAATATTAAGCAATGCATAACTTAAGCAGAAACAAAAGAGTGCGACCTCTCTTGTGGACCCGTGTAATCCTCAGGTTCATCTGCTGATCGATGATGGTGATGCTATTGCGGTGGGTGCCGGTAGTAGGGAAGGAGATCTGAGGCGGCGAAAGATGGTCGGGAGTCATGATGTCTGGTTTGGTGGATGCTTCTGTTGATGGAGCAGCTCAGGAGAGGTGGACGACATCGCGGCAGGAGCAGGATAAACCACACAAAGTTTTCTTCGACACCTACCTGTAGCTGAAGTAATTCTGTAAGGGCTCTTTTGGCTTGCAGGATTCTAAAAATGTAGGGATTGGAAAAACACCAGAATAGGATAGGAATGCACGTGGGAAATAGAGCATTTGTAAACACAGGATTTCTGTCAACTTGGGTGTTCGGTTCACAGGAATTGGAAGAGCAGAGGAATGCAAAGAAACATGGCCAAATTAAAGTGAAACCATATGAAAGTGTGTACAGTTAGAATGTTATTCTGCCACTAATCCAATTGGTCTTGTTTTCATGCATATGATTTTGAAAAGTAGGTCTAGGTGGATGTTTTGCTCCATTCCTTTCAACAAAATGCATGAATAATTGAATAGTAGAGTGCCATAGGAAAACTTCCTATTGCTATGTTTTTCCTTCAATTTTTCCTTTGAACCAAAATAGCCCTAATGAATCGACATGAATGTAGAGTAATAAGTGATGCGACAAGTGCACAACCTCTTTGCCGTAGCCGTGTCGACCTCGACATCATTGGGTTTGTTGTTGAAGAAGTTGAGGCAGAGGTGGCTGTCGGAGGTGTGGAGGAAGAACTGAGGAATCTGTAGACGGCATCCAGGGCACTACTCGGTTGTGATGGATGGTTCCGTCGTTGGTGCAGCTCCGGTGAGACATAAGACGTCAAGGCTGAAGCAGTACAAGACAAACATCGTTAATCTCAAGTGGATTATAATAGAATCTCCAATAGATGATGTAAAATACATTACCAAAAAGTGATATATGTAAAATTTACATCACCAAAAAACACCTGAACAAATGAGGTAAAAACTATTGACTCTGAACTTAACTGTCGAAACTGAAATTTAGTGTGGAAAATCTGAATGTTACTGTCGAAACTGAACGCAATGATAGCAGAGAGGCACTTCACATGTAGTTTAGGGAGGGCCTGCCTTTCATCTTCAACCTCCACCCCCTTGAGCCGCCAGCCACCATCGGCCTTGCCGCCGGCCCCCGCCGCACGCGGCCGGCGGCGCTCCCGCGCTGCCTTGCCTCCCCTCCCACCCCGAAACCACTCCCCACCACCGGTCCGCCGCCGCCCCGGCCAGCCCTCTAGGCCCCCCGAGCCGAGCTTTTTGTCCAGCGATCCCCATGCCACCGCCCCACCACCGCACCCCCCACCGTCGGCGACCACCGCCCCCACCCTGAACCCTAAGATAGATAGTGGGGTACCTCTCCAGCGACCCCTCCTCCCCACTGCAGCTAGTTCTTCCTTAACTCCGGCGAGCCCCCCCCTAAAAATCGACTGACCCAAAAGTTGATTCAGCCGACTGAAGTGTAGCTAAATCGAAACAGAGCAGCAGCATGAGCGAGAGCCGGAGCAGCAGCAGCGCAAGCGAGGGAGTGAGAGCCGGAGCAGGAGCAGTAGCACGAGCAAGCGAGTGAGGGCCGGAGCAGGAGCAGTAGATACAGCTGGTATGGACGCCACCGCCGAAGGGGCCTCGCACTGGGGGAGAGCCGCCGTGGATATGTCGCTCGCGGATCCGACTTTGAGGTAGCCGCGCCATGGGGGTGCTGGATGGAGCACAGTTGACGCCGGGAGGTCGAGTTAAGAAGAAGGTGCGATGTGATGGGTGTACAACCTCTTTGGTGGCGCCGAGTAGCCCTCGACTTCGTCCAAGGAGTCGATGAGGATGATGCGGCTCCGGTGGAGCAGTTAAGGCGGCGCTGTGGGGATGGAGCAGCCGCGATAGAGGAGGCGATCGTCGGAGCAGCTCCTTGGAGGTGGAGGACGGGGCGGCTGAACCGGCAGGACGACGACATGGACGACAGATCCTCATCCGGGGAGGTGGATGAGGGACGCCGAGCTATTGCGGTGGACGACATCATCGGGGAAGAGGCTCCGGCTGGGCAGTGGTGAGGTGGCGGACGGAGGAGGGTGGGGTTTCGCGGCTGGAGCAGAGAGGTTATGGCGGCCTGGGATTTCGAATGGCGAAAAGGAGGCGATGGGGGGGACCATGACTTAGGGACGCACTTGTACAAAATGTAGGGTGTGTTACAAAAGTACCCCCATCGATTTGAACTAGCAGCCCTTTCGGCTCAGAGTTAGAAGGGAGATTTCGTGTGTTGGGATTTGGCAGCTGGAGGGAGTTTTCGCGCGCGTTGTAATTTTGGGATAGCAAGGCGCGGGTTGTGAAGGTGCGAGTTTTGGGAGCACAATATCTGAATTTTTGGGATATAACAAGGCGCGGGTTGAATTTTAGGGACAAGCCTAACGTGTTATATTGTACGTACCAAATCAATTCGCACTTCCCTCAATGAAAAAAATGAAAAAATAAATAAAACTATTCACACCACACAAAGAGAGAGTCTTGTCCCGTTTTACTATACAAATGCTATTCAAAGCTATGAATCCATGTTATGTCCAATTACAAATTTTCACTGGCTGTATAATGCATGTAACCTACTCATACCAACATTTTAGTGCATTCCAAATGTCTATACTACCACTGCAATTCAAACTAAATTTGAATTCAGTTCTCTATTTGAATAAGAATCTACAATCATGATTGTTGCCAACTTAAACCATCATTCGTGTGTTACCTTAACAACACACCACATGATTGCTATAGAGATAGATATAAACTATGTGTACTATATGAACTCGAATTCAAATTTTTGAATACACTTGATGTTGATTCCAAATAATAGTACATTTGATGTACTAACTAGATATTCATAATCTAAACCATGTTCCATACATACACCGTGTTTATCACACAAAGTATAGTGCCCCGCCCCCTACATTATGACAAGTATTTAGCCCTGAGCTGCAAAAGCCACACATTATCACAAATTATAATCAATGTTCTATATATTATATGTAGTACTAGCAAGATGCCCATGCATTGCACAGAACATCAAGATGATCGAGGGAAGGCCTTATTTGCAAATGTGGAGAGGGGTGTGGGTATCCTTTTTAAAATTGCCATAGTTTCCTTCCTATCCATCAGATATAAATCGGACGACCTATATTGCAGGATGGCAGGCACACCATCATCACCAACTCTGTTTTTAATATATATAAAATATAAAATATATTATATGTAGTATAACTTGTTCATAACCACACCATGCATATAACTGTTATATATATTCACGCATGCGTCGGTTTAAAACACTATGATAAGTTCTTCAAATATCATAATTCACTTTTTATAATGAATTATGATCTCTATTCGTCATTTACACCCACACAATCCTCTTATCTTTGTAGCTAGCACTAACTTTCTTTCGTGCATGCACACGCCCGCCTCCCTCTTACTCTCCCTCAGCATTCTCTAGCTCCATCACACAAATTCGTCTTTTCACTTTAGGTCATTCACCCACGGTGTGTGTAGGCCCCCCAGCTCCTTCTTTATGGCACACATCGATCGATATGCCTCTAGCCAGGCATGCCTACCACAAACACAAGCTTTCCCTCTTCTCTTCTCATCGTATATACCTCACTCCCGCCCCTCTTTTCATTGATCTCGTACTCGCACACTTCTCCCCCCTCGATATAGTATGCCTCTCGCATCACTTCCTAGCCGCATCCCTCTCTCTTTATCCTTCTCTTTGGGCCTTATTTGCTTCTAACACGTACATGCATGTATACCGATCGATCTCCCTACATATACCTAGGTCGACTTTAACTATTTTCCCCACCCATCGATCGACATACCTCAGAAGTTATGTCTCTCCTTTCTCCGGCAAAGGACAATTGATCTTCCTATGTAGTTACGTCTGCGTACCACAGCCATATCGCCCCCCCTCATCATTCGTGCATGCCTCCTGACCCGTCTCTCACACGGACGTTGATACGTCTCCAAAGTATATATAATTTATGAAGTATTCATGCCATTATATTATCATTCTTGGATGTTTTACAATCATTTTATAACAACTTTATATCATTTTTTGGGACTAACCTATTGACCAGTGCCAGTTGCTGTTTTTGCTTGTTTTTTACATCATAGGAAATCAATTCAAATGGAGTCCAAACACCGCGTAACTTTTTGGAGATTTTTTCTGGACCAGAAGGAACCCAATGGGCCTGAGCTGCACCTGGGGGGTGCCCCGAGGGGGGCACAACCCACCAAGGCGCCAGGGCCCCCTGGCACGCCCAAGTGGGTTGTGCCCACCTCGGCGGCCTCCCGCACCCCCTCTTTGCACTATAAATTCGCAAATATTCCGAAACACTTCGGGGTAGCCCTAGATCAGAAGTTCCGCCGCTGCAAGGCCTCTGTATCCATGAGATCCAATCTAGCCCCGTTCCGGCACCCTGCCGGAGGGGGGAATCATCGCCGGTGGCCACCTTCATTATCTCGGCGGCCGCCACGATGAGGAGGGAGTAGTCCACCCTCGGGGCCGAGGGTTTGTACCAGTAGCTATGTGTTTAGCCTCTCTATCTCTCTCTCTCTCTCTCGTGTTCTTGAGATGTTACGATCTTGATGTATCATGGGCTTTGTTAATATAGTCAGATCATATGGTGTTTTCCCCTCTCTATCTTGTTGTGATGAATTGAGTTTTTCCCTTTGAGATTTCGTTGTTATCAGGTTGAATACTTTTATGGATTTGAGAACACTTGATATATGTCTTGCAATTGAATACTCATGGTGTCGGTGTACAAAAGTAGGAGCTCTCTTTCGTACCCCTTTACTTGTGCACGGGCAGTCAGAGCCACGCCCGCAGCCACACTTAGCAGGGTAGAGGAGGGATGCCAAAGCCACAAGGCAATCAAGCCAAAGCCAAGACCGGAGACACAAGAAGCAAGATGGCGAGGTAGACTCCCCCGGCAAGACCCTTGCCGGGGCAGCCTCCGCAGCCCCGGCAAGAACCTTGCTGGGGCAACTTGCCCAACGCCAGCAGAGCGCACCACCCTTGAGCCCAAGGGTTCCAACGCCATCAACCAAATTGGAACCAAGGCTCGGGAGGCACCTCCATGGTGGCATGCAGATCTTCCTGGAGATCATAAACACACAAGATCCGATGAGGACCAGAAGGCGACGATCCTCGGCAAGATCCTTGCCGAGGAAATCCACAAGACCTCCGGCAAGATCCTTCCCGGGGACGACTGTGATGTCGTGGCAAGACCCTTGCTGAGGACATCAGCGGGGCCGCGGCCAGGTCCACATCTGCCAAGACTCCACCGCCCTTCCCATGCAGCTGCCAGCTCAGCCAGCTAGGCAAGCACCTGCGTGGCAACATGCGGCCTCTAGACCAACTCAGCAAGCACCTGCGTGGTGGTATGCAGATCTTCATGAAGACAATGCCACCGTACCAGCTCAGCAGCCTGCTAGCCTACATGGCGCCGCACGCCTCGTTGGCCAGGACGCGTGTCGAAGCAAGGCGAGGCGGCGACAGACGGGACGGGCCTCGTTACCGTCCCCGATAAAGCAAGGGGACACCTAAGTAGCGCATTTAATGCGTTTTGTCCTGTGATGTCAGGCGATAATCTCAGCCACTGTACATCTTTCCACCTCCCGTGTGCCACTGTGGCGTCCCCTTTCTCTATAAAAGGAGGCCTGAGGCATACTGGAGGGGGATTCGCCTCTTTTGGACTATGCACATGTCGTAGCTAGTTCAAGAACACTCAAATATACACCAAAGTAGGACTAGGGTATTACGCATCCTCGCGGCCCGAACCTGGGTAAACAATTTTCATGCTGGCTCCTAGACCAGCTCTTTCCACAACCTCGCGCCCGCCGACCGTAGTAGGGATTCTAGTGATCCCACAGGTGTCGTTTTCCACCGACATCTTTGGCGCGCCCGGTAGGGGGCGCAGTTGTGAAAATCCGGTCTAGCAGCTAGTCTAGCTGTTCTCCATCGCCGTGGCTTCCAAGGAAGAATGCGACCGAACGAGCGACATCATGTGCGGATGAAGTGAACGCTCGCGCAGCGACAGAAAAGCTAAGTCACGTAAAACTTTGAGCGATTCTTTTTATATAAGGTTATTCTCCTTGGAGATCTTTCCCTCTGTATGAGAAACCTGCACGCAATGGGGCCCTTCCACTATTGGCAACGCCCTTGTTCTGTTTTGAGTCCGCTCAACAGTTCAAGCGGCTGCATCGAGAACGGCAGGATGGCCTTCCGCTGTTGGTAATGCTCTCATTTTGTCTCGAGTCCGCTCGACAGTTCGAGCGGCCGCGTTGAGAACGGTAAGGTGGTTTGCCTGGCAGCAAGAACACCCGACAGGCTATTGGGGATCCGTCCTCGAGGCGCTGCATCATGGGTTTACGCGCCAGCAAGCCTACCCAATTAACGTAGGGTGGACATACAAAGAGAGATCAAACTGGAAAATAACATGCATCACTTCAAAGTACTGCAGAGTTATATTACATCAATTGTTGCTGCGGTTCTAACTAAAGATAAAAATTGTCTTGGTTGTGAACCTGCAGCGGCGATGAGTAACGGTGTGCCTAGTCCCGACGTTGGCCTTCTATCCTCTCAATTCCGTCGACACGGCTGATGATGGGCTTGATACGCTCCTCGAGCATCGCGAGGTCCACATCCTCCAGCAAGCTCTCTAGCACGGCGTCAAAGTCGAGGTTGGGGTTCCAGTACGCCACCTTGGTGAGGACCTTGGTCAAGGCACCCCAGCAAAGCTGCCGGGCCTCATTGGCCAGGGAGCTCGCTCTGTTAGAGCGAAACTGCTCCAAGGCTCCAAGAACGCCCACGAAGAATAGGGTCAGCTTGGCGTTGGGACTCACTTTTAGCTCTGGGGCGTACCTCATGTTCGACATCCCCATGGTAGCCAGCTTCTTGGTGATCCTGCCGGCGACATCAGCGAGGCGGCTGATCCAGAGGTTTTCGCCCTTAATAGAATCTTCATTCCTCCGCGGCTACCTCCCCTTCTCCAGATTCTTGGTCAGGTCTCCTCCCGGGCCCTGACCTCTGAAAGAGTCCCCTCAAGGCCCTCCAACTTCAGCCTCAGGTCTCTGATGGAGACGTTGGCTTGGGAGAGTAGCTTGCCCTTGCCGAGGACCGTGGCATGCGCCTCCGTCATGGCACCATTGATCGTGTCCTTCTCCTTCGCCAGCTCCACGGCCTTGTTCTTCAGGCCGTCCTGCTCCACCTCCAGCTCCTTCACCTTGTCGCCATGGACCAGAGCTTGAGCATCTAGTGCCTCCTTGTTCCTCTGCTCTAGCTCCCGGGTCTGGTGCGCGATGAGCTTCTCGACCTCCTCATCCTTGCCACGGAGTGTGGCGGCGAGCGCCGCCTCACGAGCGGCGAGGTCCTCCTCCTGGGAGTTCAGCTCGGCCTGGTGCTGGTGCCGGGCGGCCTTGGCCCTGTCGGCCTGTTCCCTCGCCGCCTCCTAGGCCTTCTTGACGTCGGCCTGCTTCAAGATGAGCTCTTGCTTGCGCTCGGCCAGCTGATCTTGGGCAGCCTTCAGCTCTTCGTGGGCCTGGCGGAACCAGACCTGCGTCTCGGCGATGCGCTCCTCGAGATCCGCCTCCGCCTTGTTCGTCGCCGCCACGCTGGACTTCACCTTGTCCAGACGGGCGCGGTGGAGCGCCTGGAGCTTCCATAAGCTGGCGCCCATGGCCCGAAGAAGCTGATCCTCTTGGGAACCGCCGCCACTGGCGCTCGGTTTGTCGACAACGTCGAGCCCGGCGGTGGCGAGTGCCTCGTCGTCAAACACATCCCCCTCGACTGGCGCCCTGGTGCCTCTCGTCCCTGGAAGGTGGACGAACAGGTCGTCACCCACCTTCAAGTACCTGCCCGATCCAGAGGCAGCGGAGGAGGAGGGTTGATCGTCGACCACCCCCTCCTCGGCAGCAGCCTTGTCGGCCTCCCCGGCAGGCCCCTTGCCGGCCTCCTCGGCGGTGCCCTTGCCGGCATCCTTGGTGGCAGCCTTGCCGGTCTCTCCGGCAGGCCCCTTGGCGGCATCCTCGGCAACGGTCTCGGCGACCTCCTTAGCAGTGATCGTGTCGGCCTCGGCCTCAGCGTCCCTGGCGACCTCCTTGATGACGGCGCCGATGTCCTCCCAGTCCGCCGAGGAAGGATCTAGATACCGAGAAGGGGAATGAGGCGAAGCCAAGACCAAGGTTCAAAAAGAAGGAAGAAAGAACAGGGGCAGAAAGTGAATGACTTACCCGTGCCAGGCTGGGAAGAAGTGGCCCCCTCCCCACCAACATCTGTTGCGGAGACGGAGCCACTAGCGCCCAAGTTCGCCTCCTCCTCCTCCGTGTGCATGGGCTCGGTGCTTGGCGCCCTTGCCGGGGACACCCCTCAGGGCGGCGTGGTTGACGGGGGCAGCGTGTTGGGGGTGGCCCTCGGTGGCTCCTCCTGCTACCGTCCTCCTCCTGCAGCCACGGCAATGTCAGCGCCAAGGGATCGTACCCCAACACACGTTGATGAGAAGTGAGTGGTGAACGCACGCTGTGGGCTGAGACGGGGGCTGCGCCTGGGGCTGTTGTCCAGGATGATCTCCACCACCAGCGTGCGCGAAGCGCCCGGCGGGGGCTGGTTGCCCGCCGACGCCCTGGCCCTCTTCGCCACCCTCTGGGCCAGCGTCTCCCTGTCCCTGCAAAGATGAAAACAAGTCAAGAAAAGCGGCGCGGTCTGAAAGGACAGAGATGACGAAGGCCAGATACTTACTCGTCCTCTGCCTCCTCTCTCGCTACCTTCCTTTTCCTCATTGGAATGAGAGACCCAAAATCGAAGACGACCTCCGTGTCGACATCTGCGGGAGGAGGGGAAGGGGATGGAGTCCGACAACTCTTGGACAAAGAAGAGGCGGTCGCTTTCTTCTTCGCCACCGCGGTCCTCGCCACCTTCTTCGCTGTCGCGGCCCTTGTTTGGTGCTCGGACTCCCCCTGGGCCTCTTGCCGTAGTTCGGTCCTACCGAGCCGGACTGGCTCGCCGAAGCTGGCCCACTGCAGGACACGCCCTTTTCCCATGGCTGGAGGGTTTCCGGCCTCGGCCTCTTCCCTGGTCGACTCCTCGTCCACATCCTCAACAAGGGGGACCTCAGTGTTGACACCGCTGGCCTCCCTGGCAGACCCCGCCCACTGGGCAAGCTCCCTCTCCTCCGCGGCCATGTCGGCCTCGTCGTCCACGCCACCAGCGCTGCCGGCCTCCCTGGCAAGCTCCGCCTCCACCACCCTGGCGGCGATGTAGTCCAGCTCCGCCTCGGTGGTGTCCTGGATGAGAAGCGGCTCGTCGTGGTCATAGCCCTCCGACAAGTTGTCGAAGAACTCCTGCACTTCGCGTGCCGGGGGCTCGACCCAGGACGGGTTGAGGCCGTGTGCGTTGAAGACCAGCGTCATGTCAAGGATGGCGAACTGGCAAGAGTTGTTGCTCAGTGGGACCAGTCCCACTGGAAAACCAAACAGGGGCCCCTTAATGGCCTTGCCAGCCTTCGCGGCCCTGCCGGTCCTCTCCACTCTGCCGTCGCTGAACACGTCGAGCTGAAAGAGACTTTGACAGAAGTAGGCGTGCCCCATCACCGTGAAGTTGTGCTTCAGGTCGGGGCGGAGCCTCATGACGTCGGCCGCATTCCTGAAGTCCCAGGCCGGCCTCCCCGTGTTGTGCAGCGGGGCGATTCGACGACGGATGAAGTCCGCCCCAATCATCTCAAGGGTGAGCCCAGCCATGGTGAGGCGATGGATCCTAGTGGTGGCGATCGAAAGCTTATCGTCGTTGGCGTCGAGGTTGCTCCAATCCCCACAGCGGGTCGGCGGGCTCTGACGAACCCGGCAGAACTCCGGCGGGTTCTCCTCCTTGATCCAGCACCACCGGCCCCGCCACTCCTCCCACCTCTCCTTCTGGGAACCCTCCAGATACGTGCCTTTCTCCTGGGCCCTCGGGATCCAGGAGATGCTCCCAGAGATGGCGCCCCCTGGTTGGATGCGAGGTGAGAAGTAGTGGCAGAAGAGCGCCATGCTGGGGAGCCCTCGGCAAAGCCCTAATATAGGTGAGCAAAGAGAGCCATGCACGCCACGGCATTCGGCATAAGATCCAAAAGATGGAAGCCAAAGGTGCACATGACGTCGTTGAAGAAGTCGGAGAAAGGGGGGCAGAGCCCGCAGGAGAAGAAATGACAAAAAAGGGGTACCGATTTGGGCCGGCCTTGGCACAATCGACGGGGATGACGCGCATGGCAGGGTGCCCCGTCGTCTTCCTCCCCCACAGGGGGCAAGAAGAAATTCTTGAGGTGGATCGCATTGACCGTCGACGGGAAGTAAGTGAGCTGCGTCCGCCGCACCGCCGCCTCGCTCTCTGGTGCCTCCCTATCCCCGGCATCCTTGGCCGCTCCCTTGCCCCTGCTGGATTTGGGCGCCATGGCGGCTGGAAGGAGGTGAAGGATCAAGAGCAATGGGGGCATAGCGGCGGCGAGCAAAAGCAAGAGCTAGAGGATGAAGAAGATGGGGACAGCGGTTCCGAGATTGGAGAAGGCGCAGAGGGTAAATGAGTAGCGCGCCTGCGGTTATTCCTTTTTATGAGGAAGGCACGGGTGGCCTCTTTACCATTTACTACGACAAGATGAATGCGTGCGGAGACCGTCTCATGCATGAGCCCCACGTCACGCACGACACCCATGTCACGCATTTACCGCACGTCATGGGGAAGTGAGCGGACAAAGAAGTTACCGCGGTAAAAATCCGCCCCGCCTGCCCGCGCACCGTTCTGGGCATAGCCCAACAACAAGTCGCGCTTATGTATGGCCCAGGCCCGGGGGCTCCTGTCGGTGTACAAAAGTATGGGCTCTCTTTAGTACCCCTTTACTTGTGCACAGGCAGTCAGAGCCGCGCCAACGGCCACACTTAGTTGGGCAGAGGAGGTATGCCAAAGCCACAAGGCAATCAAGGCAACATCAAGACCGGAGACGCAAGCAAGAGGACGAGGTAGACTCCCCTGGCAAGACCCTTGCTGGGGCAGCCTCCACAGCCTCCGCAAGAACCTTGTCGGGGCAACTTGCCCAACGCCAGCAGAGCGCGCCACCCATGATCCCAAGGGTTCCAATGCAATCAACCACATTGGAACCAAGGCTCGGAAGGCACCTCCATGGTGGCATGCAGATCTTCGTGAAGATAATAAACACACAAGATCCTATGAGGACCAGAAGGCAACGATCCTCGGCAAGATCCTTGCCGAGGAAATCCACAAGACCTCCGGCAAGATCCTTCCCGGGGACGACCGTGACGTCGCGGCAAGACCCTTGCCGGGGCCCCGACAAGACCCTTGCCGGGGCCCCGACAAGACCCTTGCCAAGGACATCAGTGGGGCCGCGTCCAGGCCCGCATCTGCCAAGACTCCACCGCCGTTCCCATGCAGCTGCCAGCCCAGCCAGCTAGGCGAGCAAATGCGTGGCGACGTGCGGCCTCAAGACCAACTCAGCAAGCACATGCGTGGTGGCATGCAGATCTTCGTGAAGACACTGCCACCGCACCAGCTCAGCAGCATGCCATCCTACATGGCGCCGCATGCCTCGTTGGCCAGGACGCATGTCGAAGCAAGGAGAGGCAGCGACGGACGGGACGGGCCTCGTTACCGTCCCCAATAAAGCAAGGGGACACCTAAGTAGTGCATTTAATGCGTTTTGTCCCGTGATGTCAGGCGATAAGCTCAGCCACTCTACTTCTTTCCACCTCCTGTGTGCCACTGTGGCGTCCCCTTTCTCTATAAAAGGAGGCCCGAGGCATACTGGATGGGGATTCGGCTCTTTTGGACTACACGCACACCGTAGCTAGTTCAAGAACACTCAAATATACACCAAAGCAGGACTAGGGTATTACACATCCTCGCGGCCCGAACCTGGATAAATGATTTTTGTGCTGGCTCCTAGACCCGCTCTTTCCACAACCTCCTGCCCGCCGACCATAGTAGGGATTCCAGTGATCCCATAAGTGTCGTTTTCCACCGACACGTGGTGACAATGGGGTATCATATTGATCCACTTGATATATGTTTTGGCTCTCAACTCGCGGATTCGCGCGGTGACATTCGGGTAATCTATGCATAGGGGTTGATGCACGTTCTCGTCTTTTGTTTCTCCGGTAGAAATCTTGGGGCACTCTTTGAAGTTCTTTGTGTTGGATTGAGTATTATGAATATGAATTTGCTTTGGTGTTATTTTAGTACGAACTCTAGGATACATCAAACGGAAAGAATAGCTTTGTGTTATTTTAGTACGAACTCTTGAATAGATCAAACGGAAAGAATAGCTGTGAGGTGGTCTCGTACCCTACAAACAATTTACTCTTATGTTCTCCGCTAGATAGGAACTTTGGAGTGATTCTTCATCGCACTATGAGGGATAATCATATGATCCAACTATGTTAGCATTGTTCAGAGATTGCTCTAGTGAAAGTATGCACCCTAGGCCTCATTTTCCATCATTGCAATACCATTTTTGTGCCCATTTACTATTTGCTACCTTGCTATTTTTATTTATTCAGATTATAAAAATTGATTTCTACCATCCGTATTACACTTTTATCACCATCTCTTCGCCGAACTAGTGCACCTATACAATTTGCCATTGTATTGGGTGTGTTGGGGACACAAGAGATTTCTTGTATTTGGTTGCAGACTCTTTTGAGAGAGACCATCTTCATCATACACCTCTCACGGATTGATAAACCTTAGGTCATCCACTTGAGGGAAAATTGCTACTGTCCTACAAAACTCTGTGCTTGGAGGCCCAACACGTTTCTACAAGAATAAAGTTGCGTAGTAGACATCACACGTGCACAGACAGGCAGGCATCCCCTCTCTTATTGATATTGCAGGCATGCCCTCCGTTTGTCTAGCAAGCCTCTCCCACCATTTGTTAGAAGCAACTCCACCACTAACCCCCCCCCCCCGACACTCTAGCTCTGTCTCTCTCCCAACCTTATTCCTCTCCTACACATATGCATGGATGCCGATCAATCTCCCTCTATACATAAGGTAGGTCTCTCTCCTCCTCCACACATATACCAGCCATTGTACCTCTATAGTTAGGTCTCCCCCCCCCCACACCCCACCCCCACACTGATAGTCGAGCATTGTAGGTAGGTACCCATGCCACAGAGACAAACTGCACCCGTCCCCTCTCATGTTCCAGTAGGCCAGCTACCCTATATCATTGACATGGGCACACACAAATTCGATGGCACTCTTTATCGATCGCGCACGCGCACACACACACGTCATCACTCTCTTTGATTGTGTGGATACCTCACACTGATTATACCTCCACTCTCTATATATGATATATCCAGGCCTCTATTTCACACACATTGCATATGTTACATTTTTTGATTGAAATATCATCGACACATATTCCATGTCTATCTCTCACCCCCCCCCCCCAAAAAAACTCACGAACCCACACACTATATTTCTCTATGTTTGTATCTCTCTCACACAACCCCACGTAGGTGGTGTACGTACACGAAGAGAATACCTCTCTCCAATTCTATGGATACCTCACGCCGATGATACCTCCACTCTCTTCTCGTGGATCGCCCCCCAATATATATGATATATCCAGGCCTCTATCTCACACACATTGCATATGTTACATTTTTTGATTGAAATATCATCGACAAATATTCCATGTCTATCTCTCACGCCCCCCCCCCAAAACACTCACGAACCCACACACTATATCTCTCTACGTTTGTATCTCTCTCACACAACCCCACGTAGGTGGTGTACATACACAAAGAGAATAGGTGCACGTACTCACACTTCGTGCCCAGCCACACCCGCGTGGGTACACGGTGGAGCTCATTTCTATACGAAATGGCAGCCCACGTGCTAATTTGAGCGTGTGTAGCGGTTGTTTACCTACGGAGGTCGTGTTCCACGCGTGCACGAAACAAAGTTTGACTTGATGCATTGGCGTGTTATTTTTAAATAAAGTTATATCGCTCAATGGCACGTACACAAAATATAAAATGATTTTTATGGAGAAAAAGGTAGTCCGTTCCACTATATACAATGGAGCCTTCCTGCCGGGGGTTGTCTCTCTTCAGAGTATCTCACATAAGGCAGCAGCGGCCTCTCTCTCTCTCTCACCATTGGTCACTGATCCGGCCGCATCCTGTCTGCTGGCGGAAAGGGATGGTGTGCATCATTTCTCCGTTCGACGGTGCTGAGGCAGCACGTCCCGATCTACGATATCCGTCGTTCTCTCTAACCAAGCTCCGACGCGGTAGGGCCTACGCCATTTGCTCGCTGCTGCAGTATGGGCAGATCCCACCCGTCGCCGCTCTCCTAGTTACATCCTGACGACCCCTAGGTAGGGCTGGAAAAAAAGCTCGAAGCTCGCGAGCTAAACAAGTAGCTCGTGACTCGGCTCGAATCGACTCGAACTCGAAGAATAATGAGTCGAGCCAAGCTTTAGTTTAAGATCGTTTATAGACCAAGTTAAACGAGCCAATCTCACGAGTACTCGTGTAACTCGTTAGGCTCGATATAATAGATCAGCCACTCCCAATACAAAGAAAGATTAGCCACTAAACAACCTACGTCCCAGGCACACAACCCAAGGCCGAGAAGTTGAAGGCCTAGCCTCCTAGGAGACTCATGAGTTACAAGAAAATTACAATTGTTTAGTGATATATATATTTAATATATACATAATCATTTTTATCATATATGCGGGGTTTATGTTTATATCTTAAATGAGCTTAACAAGCTAAACAAGTCAGCTCGCGAGTTACACGAGTCGAGCCAATCTTGGGTTTGAGCTCGTTATAGTAACGAGTCGAGTCGAGCTAACTCGTTAACGAAACGAGCTCTAGCGAATCGAGCCGAGCTGGCTCGACTTGGCTCGAATTCCAGCCCTACCCCCAGGTATCCCTTCTGTCCTTGCTCCACTACCCGTCTTCCCACATTGCTACATGTGGGAAATCTTGCATGTGGATCTTCCATAGTTCTTTGCCCAAAATGTAGCTCGTCCGGTGTACTTTCCATATTGCAATCTCGTCCTCACACTGTTATAGACAAACACAACCGTGTTGTTATCTTCCCTTAGGACAAGGAATATGCTTCTTTTTTGTCGTCGTATGTGTCATCAACTGTTATTGGCCAGTAATTGTTTCCTTTCTACCTCTTTTTTGCAAATAGCGCTATCCATTTCACCTCGTTGCTATTGCGACCTTTTGGTGAACTGCACAAATCTGTTTTTTGCAGTTGTACTAAAATGTCACACGGACAACGTCTCAACATATTAGTGCGACTGCACAAAGGGAGATTGGTTTTGCTCTATCCTCCTCATCCAACTCAGAGCCTAATCTTCTCCAACTAGTTAGTCTTAAGAGAGACTTCAAAGGTGACCGGCTTCTATTAGTGTGTTTATTGTTTCATCAACAGTCCTCTGTTATTGTAATCACACTTAATATCTTTGGAACAGGGACGCTCAGCTCCATTTTAGTGGAACTGCACAAAATGATCAGAATGTTGCATGCTCTAGACAACTATTTTTTTCCAACATGCCTTGTTGATTTAGACAGAGCTGGGGGAAGTTGCTACCAATGAAAGCATGGATCAATTTTAATTTAACACCTTCTCACAACTTTGTCTTCAGTTGTGATGTAAATATTAGCTTTGATCTGCTAATCATTGAGATGCATTAGCAAGGAAGTTAGTTTTTATTTTTTTCCGAAAGAGCATGGATGGCAAGACACACGAAACAAAAGCTGAAAGCTCAGAGCATTGTACAACTTCATGTCGCTGGAAAATTATTTGTATAGTACGTCAATTATGTAAACAAATGTTGGAAGCTTGATAGCATTGCTAGAAGCCTCTTCAGCATCCGGGTCCATGTGCCATGCACAAAATTATACTCCCTCCGTTCTTAAATATTTGTCTTTTTAGAAATTTCAAATGGACACACTTTGGAGTTTAGATTCACTCATTTTGCTTCGTATGTAGTCACTCGTTGAAATCTCTAGAAAGGCAAATATTTAAGAACGAAGGGAGTAGTGCACAACCGCATAGGAGACTCAGCTCGGTCATTGCGCTGCACTAATAGTGAGTAATGAGCAGTCAAACCATAAGCCCCACCTTTATCACTATAAGTTGCTTGGAAGAAGCAACCATCAATACGCTCTTCTTTGAATCCGCTCATACTACTCCCTCCGTCACTGTTTATAGTGTGTGCTTCAACAATCTCTAGGACCAAGGCAACTAGCGATCGACCTGAAAAATAGCATTGGTAGTTATAGCACGTCATCTATTACTAGAGGAAATAACGCGTACACACATGCATGCAGTGCTTCCACCCTGGATACACACATGCATGCACTTACTCCACTCCATGTACACACCTAGTACATCGAGAGAAACTTTTGGACTTAATTGCAGTTACCACGCCCTAATTAATTGAGCATTAAACCAAACGCGTCTAAAGTCTCTCTGGTGCTGGAAATGCATGGAGAGAAATGCATGAGAATAAAGCGTGCCCTGTAAACTGTGACGGAGGGAGGAGTAATATGAAGGTGCAAAACCAAGTACGCGTATGGCCAGTCGGTCAATGCACTTCCTCTTGGCATATCACTGACATGTGGGACTGGAGTGTGAGCAAACCGATCTCAATTGACGGCAAAATGGCCAACCCGTCGTTCCTTGAGAGAGACGAGGAGCGAGAACACACAAACGGGCTCGCACGGAGGCCAAGATATATTCGAGCATGGCTGATCAATATCATCATTACATGTTCGATGTTTTTTTAATAGTACTATTTGGCTGTCGTTTTCCGCACTTCTCCTGGATAAATGTGTACTTTATCAGAGATTAAAATAAAATAAGAGTACAAACGCTCCACCATGCGGTTCCTGGTACCTGTATACTAGTAGCAGTACTACTCGTACTACTAAACCTTGCGCTCGGCTCTTTGCCTCTTCGTGAAGTCAAACAATGATGGTACTACAGTGTATGCCTCTGGCAATCTGACACCGAATAAATGGTTTCACGTCCACCGCCTGAGCGAGGGTAGGTTGCATTAGTCAAAAGCTTCTCCTTGTCCTGTGAGCCACCAGGCTTGAGGTAGACGGAGAGGGTGTAAGCGAGCTTCACCTTGTCCTACAAGCTTCTCCTTGTTCTGCGAGTTGACGGGACACACCAAAAAGTAGTGCTAGTCCATACTCCCTCCTTTCTGGTTAATATGCCTTAATCTTTTTTGCGGGTAAATGAGAGAGCTTTATTCATATATAAGCATTCTTAGGACGATCGGCCAAGAGACTGGTCCTTAGGAAGCGAGGTACCCCGCAAAAAAAGAAGAAGGAAGCAAGGTGTTTCATCAAGCCAGCTCTCGGTCACATTCGAAGTGCAGCAAGCACGGTTCGCACAAAGATGCGCTGCAAGGTTTGCTAACCTGTTTACATGCCGACTAACAAAAAAAGAAAATATTACCGAGCACTCCTATTTGTAATAGGATAGGAGCCAGAATTAAGTGAGAATTATGGCGAGTGTTCCATGCAATCAATTTGCATTGTCACTTGCGAGAACCCTTGAAGAGAACCAAATGTGTTGAAGATTGCTTTATCACATTTTAAAATAAAATAAGAGCGCAGACGCTCCACCTTCCAGTTCCTAGTAGTACATAGTACCTCTATAGTAGTACTACTAGTAGTAAACTTTGCGCTTGGTTGTTCGCCTCTTCCGGAAGTCGAACAATAATCGTACTAGTACAGTTTATGCTTCTGGCAATCTGACACCGAATTAGCTATTGCACGTCCACTGCCTGAGCGAGGGAGAGCTTGCATTAGTCAAAACTTTCTCATTGTCCTGTGAGCCACCGCGCACACGCTTCTCCCGTCCTGCAAGCTTCTCCTTGTTCGGCAAGTTGACGGGACACGACAAAGTAGTGCTAGTCCATACTGCCTCCTTTTTGGTTAATATGGCTTAATTTGAAATGAGAAAAATACACTGGCGGTCACTATATATTTGTAAAAATATGGTCAGTGGACTTCAAATACGCTCATTGCACTCAATATATACATTTTCCGGTGTTTATACGGTCACTAGCTCACCCTAGTTGAGTATGTGTGTGCATGCATGTGTAGGTTGAGCACTTGAGCGTGACCATTTGTGTTCCGTCGTGTGCTCGGACATGCATGCATTAGGGCGTCGCGCACGTTTTTGAGTCCATGTGTACGTGTGACTATTGCATGCATGCACGAGGTTGTAGTCCCTCACATTCACATGTTCATAAGTCAATGCTTTGTCAAAATGTTGCATGCAAGGTTTAATCATTCGTTGTTCACACTTGCATTCCCGATATTGATACATTGGTAAAGACAATTTCTTGAGGAAAATGAGCCCATGAATTGAGTGGAAAGGGGACCAATAAGCCAGGACGGAGGGAGTACTAGTAATGAATCGGTAGGAGGGAGTAGATACTAGCAGTACTACATAACAACATGCAGTAACAAAATTCCTCTATTCGCATCCTATCTACGAGTCATGCAAGAAAATAGAGATAAGTACCAGTGAGACTCAGGAACAGTTATACACGTAGGGGGAGTACGTGTAGGGGGCAGTCAAGAGCAGTTAAATCACACAGTAAGTTAGTCGGAAGAAGCAACCATCATTTCACTCTTCAGTGACACGTACGCAATATAAAATGGTTGATATGGAGAGAAAAACAAAACCGCTCCACTATATATACACTAGCAGGAGCTTAAGCTACAAGCCTGCTTGCTTGGGTTGCTCTCTTCACAAGCATAGAACGACGGTGGCCATACCTCTGGTCACAGATCCGGCCTGATCCCATCGCTGGGGGGAAGGGGAC
Organism: Aegilops speltoides; assembly: GCA_021437245.1. Classification (NCBI taxonomy): domain Eukaryota; kingdom Viridiplantae; phylum Streptophyta; class Magnoliopsida; order Poales; family Poaceae; genus Aegilops; species Aegilops speltoides. Next base: position 335,331,534 of record CM038144.1, read on the forward strand.
GATGTTCTGTGGAGACGTGGTCAACAGCGACGAGGGAGAAAACCCAATGTTGATGGATCCCGATCGGGGGTCCCCGAGGTATGGGCTGATGCCGCCTCCCAACCGCCCTTCTAGCTACAGCCGGACGTCCCAGGTACAACTTCATTTTGGAGCCGGCTTGCTCCACTGCCGCAGCTCCCCACGTAGCTCCATATCCATGTGGATCTTTCTCTACTTCTATTGGCTTCTATTTGTGATGAGTTTAGTCTCATGAACTAGTGCTAGTACTGTTATTCTAATCACACTTCTTCAATATCTTTGCCAACAGGGATGCTCAGCTCGATTTTAGTGGAACTGCACAAAAGCATCATATGATCCGAGGGTGCCAGCCTTCTTTCCTTCGACAGGTTCTACCTAGGCAGAAAACTAAATCCTGTTTAGGGTTTACGGTTTACAGCGTAGAGACCCCATGAGTAGTTTTTTTGTACACACTCTCACAACTTTTGTCTTTAGTTGTGAAGTAAATATTGGCTATGATCTATGTATCATTGAGATGCATCAGCATGCATGTTAGTTTTCCTTTGTATTTGATGGAATGTTGTAATGGGGCAACCTTGGAGTAGGAATGAAAATGGAGTGGAAAGTTTCCATTTTTCCAGAGAAAAATGGAAACGGAGAGAAACCAATGTTTCGTTTTGTTGGATCGCCCCATCGAGCAAAACCAACGTTTAAATCACGTCTGTCGCATTCGTGTCTCACCCTCCTCCACGGCTCCACCACACGGTCGCTCGGCATGCCACTCATCGCAAACCGAGTATACGATAACTTTCCTGCCTGCTTGTCTATGGATCGCGCCATATAGTGCCAGCACTACTGGAAGAGATTAACAAGGAGGGGGAGGACAACTAGCTGTAGCACGGACTCCCAATAACTTTTTACGTGCATGTTGTGGCTGGCCATGGCGACCTGTGAACGCGGAGCAGTCGCGTGCACCGGGAAGCGGCACGGGTGGCGATCTCTCGGCAGGTGCGCCGCTTCAATGCCGGCGCCAATGAGAGGTCACGTCCGGTCTGGCCGGGCATGAATGTGGCACTGACCGTTTTGGGCGGGAAGCATGCGCGGGTGATGAAGAGGGTTCGGGTTGGTCAAGAGAGGGCGTAACAGCGGTCCGGACGCCCTCAAACAAGAGATGTTGTACGTAAATATTGCTGCATATATAATTAACAACGTAAATAATGTGCCAGTTGGACAAATATGATTGGAGATGGAGATGGAGATGGAATTTTACGTAAACATCGATGTCTCATTCTCCCTACACACACACAAACTTAGTACCCCCTCATTTCGTTCCTAGGATAGGAATATCGTAGGAATGGGAAACAGTATGAAGTGAGATAAATGGAGTACGACGTAGTACAAGAAGAAATGTACATGCACTCACTTTGCCTCCGAGATACCCGCGAGTACATGATGGAGTGCATTTGTACACGAAGAGGCAGCCTACGTACGTACGTAATAATTTGACCCTTTAATTTGTTCACTTAATAATGGAGGATCGTGGACCACACGTGAGCAATACAAACTGCAACTGGAAGTGGGGGCGTGTGTTTGATCGAGTTTTCTTTCTTGGTACATTAAAAAAATTGTTTGCCAGTTTCGTTTCTTTTTTCCGGGAACGCGCGTATTCTATTTCAAACCGAGTAATATGGACTTGGAAAGGTCTGGTCGGTTTCTATGTAGTCGGATCCGAGTCGAGATAAGGTCTGAGTCGGACAGACCCAACTATGAGACGCAGCAATATGTCATCTGTGAGTCTCTAATACAACATACATTCTATGTCCTAAGACCTGAGCTGACACATGTACTCAGGATGGTGACAGACTTGCTTTGGGCCGAACAAACGCTACTCCATGACTGGGTAGTTACAAAGGTAGATTTCGGGTTTGTCCAGTCCCATGCTATGAGACATGGTCGAGCAAGATGGGATTTGCCCCTCCGATCAGGAGAGATATACACTGGGCCCCTCATGTGATCCGACCAGGATAAGCATGGCCATGCGACAAGGTTTATGAGATAATCTGGTTTGCTGTCGGTATCACTAGAACGAGAAAGAGATCGGGCTAGCACAAGGATGACAGTCTCGCCTTGAGCCCGACAACATATATCATGCGGCAAAGGGAACAGAAATGTGACATGCTGTACAGGTTCACCTAACCAGCTTCATAGTCTGCTTGGTGGTCAGCACGCCTTGCTAGAGGCCGCTACCAACCGTGCAGGTCGGAGGTGATCCGAACAGTGACCAAGTCGACTTGAACCTAAGGGGTCGCGCGCTTAAGGGAAAGAACCAACAAGGTCGGTTCTGAGGACATTGGTCGGATGTGATCCGAGCTGGACTTGGAACGCGACCGAGTAGACTTTGGGCATTAGGATCCGTGTAAGGCCCAAGTGTTGAGCCCGCGACGGATACCTATAAATAGTGGAGGTGCAGCACACTCATTTGGTTGATTGCTTCGGTGCTGTCACTAGGGTTTGCATGTGTTGCAAATAGACTCCTCCACTCGCTGCCGGTTGTGTGATCGGACCTAGCAGTCCACCGCACGACGTTCCTCCTCCACGAGCGCATACCGTTAGAGGCGGTGCACTTGTGCTGCTCCGGCGAACTTGTACGAGGGATCCGACGATCGGCTGTTCGAGGGAGATCCCATGAGGAGGAGACGAACCATCCGGACGTGCTGCCCCAACTCTTCTTCCGCGGCACGACATTATGTGTCTAGTGGTAATGATCTGTGATCCATTCCCATAGTATGTTTCTGGTTGTCTGCGCGTAGGAAAAATTTAAATTGCAGTCGACGCACCCTACCGTAGATCCCAACAGTCGTATCAGAGCATGTGCTATAGGATTTGGATTCAGATCGTAGCATATTCGATATGTGGAGGCGGCGGATGAGATCTGCTGTTGTTTATGAGATCGGCTATGTGCACGGTTGATGTGATCAACTGCACATGGGGATCGTTGAGGCGATGTTTTCTGTCAATCGGGATCGATGAGGTCGTGACAATATCTACCCCTTGTCGATGTCAAAACCGGCGGATCTCGGGTAGGGGGTCCCGATCTGTGCGTCTAAGGCTAATGGTAACAGGAGGCAAGGGACACAATGTTTTACCCAGGTTCGGGCACTCTGGATGGAGGTAAAACCCTACTTCCTGCTTGATTGATATTTGATGATATGAGTAGTACAAGAGTTGATCTACCACGAGATCATAGAGGCTAAACCCTAGAAGCTAGCCTATGATGATTATGATTGTGTCTCTAAGGACTAAACTCTGCGGTTTATATAGACACCGGAGGGGGCTTGGGTTTACACAGAGTCGGTTACAAAGAAGGAAATCTATTATCCAGATCGCCAATCTTGTCTTCCACGCAAAGGAGAGTCCCCTTCGGACACGGGACAGAGTCTTGAGTCTTGTATCTTCACGCTCCAATAGTCCGGCTGTCCGGATACCCCCTAATCCAGGACTCCCTCAGTAGCCCCTGAACCAGGCTTCAATGACGATGAGTCCGGCGCGCAGATTGTCTTCGGCATTGCAAGGCGGGTTCCATCTCCGAATACTCCAAAGTAATTATCGAACACTTCAATCATGTCCGGATCTGTAAGACGATCTTCACATACCACCGTAGAGAGAATGATATTTTACAAATATACTCAGCTGACAACTTTTAGATGAGGTGACACGACAAAATGGTCAAGTCATCATTGAATCGTCTTCCCACGGCCAGCTACCACACATATCGAGGCGGTTTCCTCGACACGCCTTGGCGAAGCAGAGATCTTGTCCCCTTATTACGGGATTCTCATCAATACGGGTAAGGGTAACCCAACCGCGCCATCAATCGTGGCGCTTGGGAAATAAGCGATTTTCAACAGGCGAGTGGGGAGGCGCACCATTTTCGTCGCCTCTATAAAGGGATAAGGATTCCTCCTTTTTACCCACACCTTCTTCCTCCTCTGCTTATCCACTCTCACACCCTCGAGCTCCAGCACCCTAGTTCATGCCTTCTCCGCACAGCCAAACATGTCCGGAGCAGGAGGCATGTGGGTGGCCTCCACCGTGAAGGAGGAGCATGTTACGAAGCTCCGGGCGGCCGGATACTTGGCCGCAGATATCGCGCACCGGCTACCGGACGCAGGGCAGATTATTCCAACTCCGGGACCCCACAAGAGGGTCGTATTTCTCGCCCACTTCGTCCGTGGACTGGGATTTCCACTTCATCCCTTCGTCCGTGAGCTCATGTTTTACTACGGGCTATACTTCCATGATCTAGCCCCAAATTTCGTCCTCAACATCTCGGCGTTATCGTTGTGTGCGAGGCCTTCCTCCGCATCAAGCCTCACTTCGGCTTGTGGCTACGAATCTTCTGCGTGAAGCCGGAGATCGTGAGCGGCCAGCAAGCAAAGTGCGGAGGCGCCATGGTGGGCGGGATGCCCAACGTTACCTGGCTCGACGGCTCCTTCGCGGAGACCTTAAAGGGATGGCAGTCGGGGTGGTTCTACATCACCGAGCCGCGCGACGCTAACTGGGTGGCGGCCCCCGAATTCCGATCCGGAATTCCCATGCGGCTCACCTCCTGGGAAAAGAAGGGCCTGGCCTGGAGCGAACCGGAGGAGCTGACAGGACTTCAGAACTGCGTCAAGAGTATGAAGGACAAGAAAATCAAGCTTGTCAACATGGTCTAGGTCATGCTTGTCCGTTGCATTCTTCCGTGCCAAAGACGGGCATTTACTCTGTGGGAGTTCGTTCCGGCCGAACATCGGACACTTCAAGAGCTCTATGGCACGACATACAAGGACGCATGGAAGGTGATGTTCAAGGCCTTCGACATACCTCCTCCCACATCCGAGGACCACGGACTTCATGCCACGCGGCTCCCCCGTCCGGTGAGTCTTCTGACCATCACCAGATATAGTTTTCCTAGCATACTCATGGGAGGATCTCAAGTCACCGTGTGTTTTTAATCTGGAATATGTGGTGATGGCGGAGCGGATTGACTGTCTGGATCCCCTGCCAGAAGGTCCAGCAGACGCTTTCCTGACGGAAATGCTAGTCCTAGCGCCCTACAAGGCGCCGGAAAAGAAGGCCGAAAAGAAGGCCCCGGGGACCAGGAAGGGTCTCCGGCGTAAAGTCGTACCGGATGCCTCGTCCGAAGACGACGAAGCACACTCCTCCCCCGAAGGGGAGGATGAAAAGGAAGGGGCCGCCCCACCTGAGGAGGCCGAAGGGCCCAAGAGGGCGACCCAGGGGACCAGGAAGGGTCCCCGATGCAAGGCCGTCATAAGCTCATCGTCTGAAGACGACGAAGCAGATTCCTCCCGCGGAGGCGGGGGAAAACATGAGGAAACTCCACTTCCCCACACCGGGGAGGAGAAGAAAAGGAAAGCTGCCCCAAAGGGGGAGGCTAGGACGCCCAAGAAGGGAAAGGCGTCCCTTCCAGACTACTCCACCACGGCCGCCTACAGCGAGGAGGAGTGGCTGCCCAAGGGGAAGCCCCTAGTAAGATCGTAAGTATCCGCACCCTGTTGTACTTTAGTGCGACTTCGCTTCATAGTCTGTTATAACTCCGGACACGTATATGCAGTCCGGCCAGGGTCCATCCCAAGGTATCCTCTTCGGATGGGTCTTTGAGCGATTCGGCGATGAACTCGCTCCCAACGGCCACTACCCCTCGGCCCGTGGATGACGATGACACGGAGGTGTTGTCCCAAAGGCTACCAGAGCAGGGGGAGGCGACTCTGGAGATGCCCCAAGGCGAATTTCCAGACGCCGGGCACACGGGGCACAAGATCCCAACGGATTATGCCGACAAGAGCCGCAGCAAGTTGGGCTCTCAGCCAGACACTGTACCGGAACCTATGAGGGTTCCGGATTTGGGCAGGCAGCCCCTCGCTAAGGAGGGCGAGCCGACCGTGCCGATGACTTCCGTTACGCTAGAAGTGCCGGATAGTCTGCTGGAAGTGCTTCGCGGCGCTTCCATGGATGAAGAGCACCGTACTCTTATGAGTGCGGTGATTCAGAAGGTTCGGTCCGCCAAGAGCGGATTGACCGAAGTCTGCACCAGCCTCCTGACAGGCTTTGAGGTAAGTAATCAAAAGTGTGTGAAATTATCACCCGATAGACAGTAGCCCTTGATACTCTGTTTGGTGTTCGGAATGAAAAGCCAAACGGAGGGTCAATCTTAATCCGTAGGAGTCTAATAGTAGGTGTCTATGTAAATAAGCAGGCAGTGCTGCTTGCCGCTGCTGCCCGTACAGCCGAGGTCACCAGACTCAGACGGGACCTTGAGCGGGCCGAAGAGGAGCTTAGCCTCACGAAGAGGCTGCTCGAAGAGAACAAAGATGAGTAATACCCTGTTCTCATATCATATAGAGGGGAAAAATTGGTGATGCTAACAAAAAGCGTCATGATTTTGTAATAGGGGCCACGACCAAAGTGGCGGCCCTGAAGAAAGCGCTATCCGAGGCCGAAGATAAGGCGGCCACGGAGCGCATTGAGCACGAGAAGCAAAATGCTAGGGTGGGGTGAGGTGCAGCAAGAGCTCCAGGAGCTTGGGAAAAGTTCGAGTCCTTGGAGCGTGACTTCAGGACAAAAGAGTCTGAGCTTGCAAAGGCCCTTGTGAGCATGAAAGATGCCAAGGCCGAAGCCGAAAAGGCCCAGCATGAAATCCAGGCGGCCAAGAAGATAGCGGCGGGTAAGACATTCTTTATGCAAAGCAAGAATGTGGAGGAGACGTTTCTTTTACTTACCCGAATTCGGAGCTCTCCAGAGGCGTTCGCAGATCTACCACGCAGCATATCAGATGCCGTGGAGTTCTACCGCGCCAAGGAGGGGAGCTCAACGGAGAAGTTGTTCTGGTCCCAGTATGCTGGAGCCGAACACCCGATGCCTCTGAGTGACCAATTGAAGTAATTGGTTGAACTCCACAGGGCGGCCGAAGTGGCTATGAAAGATTTCATAGCCCGGATGTGGCCTGGTGAGCCCCTGCCCGCCAGCTACTTCGACCTGATAAAGTTTATGGTAAATGTCTATCCGCAGCTGGAAGTGATCAAGTAATCTGTTTGCATTGAGGGTGCCTGTCAGGCTTTTCCCATGCGAAGGTGCATTGGAGCAAGCTGGATGCGGAGAGGCTGGTGAAGGATGGACCGCCGGACGGCAAGGCGCATCACTGTCCCGAAAAATATTATGATGGTGTTATGAAAGGCGCTCGTCTCGTGGCCGATGAATGTACCAAGGACACGATCTTTGAGTGAATGTACTTCTGTCATTTTTGTAATATAAAGATGAAGTTATTTGCGCTATATAGCGCTTTTTGATTTAAAATATTACCTTCTGTGCGACTGTTTATAAAATTCTGAAACTAGGGCGTCGTCGGCTTCTGCCCCCACATAAGTAGTACCGGGGTGTTCGTGGAAAAACCCAAACACTCTTTATCCAAATATTTGGTCCTTGAAGGAGGTGTTTGGCGCAGCAAACAAGGCAATCGAACTATGCGGCTTTATAACTTTCACCCATAGAAGTCTAGAATTTTAAATTTCGGTGAAGCCCCTAGAATTCGGAAAGCCGAATTGGGGCGCTATATACGCCTAAATCAGACGAGGCCGATTCCTCGCCTAAAGCGGAAAAAATCTTTAAGGATTTTAAGACCTCTCGAACAGCGACCAGCTCTCGCCGCATCATGCCGGTCAGTTTTCGGCTTTCTCTACTGAGGTGCTCGCCCGGAAGAACCGGGACACAATCGCAGTAGTTCTCCCTGCGCTACCTTAGCCTATATAACGGAACGTAAGGTACCAAAACAAGGGAGCCGGGCAAACCCAACTATTGACCCAAGACATGATTCGGAGCTGATGCATATAATGCTATAAGTTTGGGATGCCGCACTGTTGAAAGTGTTCGGACTTATCTTGCCGTCTTATGGGGCGCCATAAGAAGCCCCTGGCAAACTGAACGTACCAAGGTGTACGGATGCAATATTAAATAAACATTTATAGGAAAAATGTGCAGATAGGAATAATAAGCTGACGCTATATGTTGTCTCCCATTGATAAATAATACGTCTAAGCGTATGTTTACAATGAATGCGTTTAAGCAGAAACAAATAGGACTATTTGACATGTCCTATCCAAGGACGGGCCGCATGTAGGTATATGAAATAGGTATAACGATCATGAATAGATTCCACCTGGGTATTCCCTTTGTGCGCAGAGCCTTTCGCCTCCTTGGTTTTCTATCATGTGAAAGTCCGACAATCCGGCTCTTCTGAAGAGGCTGCCCAAAGCAGGGTCCTGAAAGATAAAGGGGGTTATTAAATTACGTTGCGGCTGTACCGTATTGTTGACTGAGTCACTATTGCGCCTCCGCCTATGCCCATGGTATTTTGAGTGCGTAATTGTGTATGCACGACACGAATGATGTCTTGCTAGGGCTGGAGCGGAGGCCGGACTGCTAGTCGCACTCTTGGCGTGCCTGGCGATCCTGTTGCGGGATAGTCCGGACTCGCTTGACGGTGTTCGGGGTTGTTATTGCCGGATTGGTGTTTTGCCGGAGAAGGCTGATTTGCACTTCTGCTGCGAGGGCTGCAGTATGCTCTTCTGTACGGAGAGAGCGGTCCATGTTTCCGTTGACTGTTATGACCCCGCGAGGTCCTGGCATCTTGAGCTTGAGGTATGCATAGTGTGGTACTGCATTGAACCGAGCAAGTGCGGTTCCTCCGAGTAGTGCATGATGACCACTACGGAAAGGGAAGATATCGAAGATTAACTCCTCGCTTCGGAAGTTATCCGAAGATCCGAACACCACTTCCAGTGTTATGGAGCCCGTGCAACGGGACTCCTGGAATTACACCTTTGAAGGTGGTTTTGGTGGGCTTGATCTTTGAAGGGTCGATGCCCATTTTGCGCACTGTGTCCTAATAGAGCAGGTTCAGGCTGCTACCACCATCCATAAGGACTCGCGTGAGGTGGAATCCGTCGATGATTGGGTCTAGGACCAATGCGGCTGAACCGCCGTGACGGATACTGGTAGGGTGATCCCTATGATCAAAGGTGATCGGACAGGCTGACCATGGGTTGAATTTTCTGGCGACTGGCTCCATTGCATAGACGTCTCGTAGTGCTCGCTTCCACTCCCGTTTGGGAATGTGGGTGGCGTAGATCATATTGACTGTTTTCACCTGGGGAGGAAATTTCTTCTGTCCCCCCGTGTTCGGACGTTGGGGCTCCACGTCATCATCGTTGTGCAGCCCCTTGTCCTTGCTTTCCGCATTTATTTTACAGGCTTGTTTGAATACTAGCAATCTCTGTTAGTGTGGTTTGCTGGCTTATCCGGGGTGCCATGAATTTGTACGGCGATCAAGTATCGGTCCGGTCGACGGTCCTGATTGTTCCTTTTGAACGGCTTTTTCCGCTGACCGGATTTTGAGCCACTGAATCCAGCGTTGACTGTCGTGTCTTCAGTGTTGTCGCCATTGTTCCGTTGCTTATGTCCGTTGCGTCGTGGCTTGCCATTATTGTCGCGGATGTCTGAAGTGCCGGAATTCATTGGCGTGGTGCTACTGCGAGCCAACCAGCTGTCCTCGCCCACGCAAAAGCGGGTCATCAGTGTCGTGAGGGCCGCCATGGACTTTGGTTTTTCCTAGCCGAGGTGTTGAGCGAGGCACTCATCGCGAATATTATGCTTAAGGGCTGCCAGGGCTTCGGCGTCTGGACAGTTGACAATTTGGTTCTTTTTAGTTAGGAACCAAGTCCAGAATTTCCTGGCCGACTCTCCGGGCTGTTGGGTAATGTGACTCAAGTCATCAGCGTCCGGTGGACGCGCGTACATGCCCTGGAAGTTGTCGAGGAATGCATCCTCCAGGTTTCCCCAACTGCCGATTGAATTTGCCGGTAGGCTATTTAGCCAGTGTCGGGCTGGTCCTTTGAGCTTAAGGGGAAGATACTTGATGGTGTGTAGATTGTCCCCACGGGCCATGTGAATGTGGAGAAGGAAATCTTTGATCCATACTGCGGGGTACGTTGTGCCATCGTATGATTCGATGTTTACGGGCTTGAACTCTTCTGGGAATTCGTGATCCATCACTTCGTCAGTAAAGCAGAGGGGGTGTATGGCGCCCCTATGTCGGGCTATGTGGGTACGCAATTCGAATGAGTCTCGTTGGCTATGTTCGGCCCGGCCGGACTTGTCAATAGTGTGTACGGCGTGACGATCGTTGTCACGTGTTGGGGCGCGCCCCCGCGATCTGTAGATCGATCTTGGCTATCCTGCCTTCAGTGTATCTTATAGGTCCTGCCTATTGCCCCGGGCCGTAGTGTATTGGCGTAGGGGTGCGGGCTGGTATTTGGGCTGATATGCAGTTTTATCCCGACCACGAGGTGGCCGGTCAGCCGCATGGCGCTCGAGTCCATATTCCTCGGCTGCCAGGACTTCAGTCCATCTGTCTGTGAGCAGGTCTTGATCAGCTTGGAGTTGCTGCTGCTTCTTTTTCAGGCTCCTCGCAGTGGCCATCAGCCGGCACTTGAAGCGCTCCTGCTCTACGGGGTCCTCAGGCACGCCGAACTCATCGTCACCGATGCTAATCTCGTCTTCGGAGGGGGCATGTAGTTGTCCTCCTTCGGGTATCCGTCCGTCACCAGTTCATCTGGGCTGACCTGCCCGTCTTCCTGTTCGACCTGCTCGAAGGCAGGCTGATCGGGGTTGTATTCGTCTTCGGCACCATCCGGACTGTTTTCGTCTCCTGTGCCGGTAATGCTATGGCGGGGCTTGGAGCGACGCCGATGCCGCCTGTGCTTTGCTTTCTTCCTTGAGTGGTTATCCTCCATTGCCTCATCGCCATTGATTTCTTTCGGAGTGTCCACCATATATATATCATATGAGGAGGTGGCTGTCCACTGCCCTGTGGGTGGTGGTTCCTGTTCCTCTCCTACATTGTCGTCCACACCGTCGATGTCTTCGGAGTCGTAATTAAGCACGTCGGTCAAATCATCGACCGTGGCAATGAAGTGGGTGGTGGGTGGGCAATGAATTCCTTCGTCGCCTGCTTCCCACTCAAGCCGGACATAGTTCGGCCAAGAGTCTCCTGACAAAGAGAGAGACTTTAACGAGTTTAGCATGTCGCCAAAGGGCGAGTGTTGGAAGATATCCACGCGGTGAACTCCATTACCGGAGCCCAATGATACGTCTCCAACGTATCTATAATTTTTTATTGCTCCATGCTATATTATCTACTGTTTTGGGCAATATTGGGCTTTATTATCCACTTTTATAATATTTTTGGGACTAATCTATTAACCGGAGGCCCAGCCCAGATTTGCTGTTTTATGCCTATTTCGGTGTTTCGAGGAAAAGGAATATCAGACGGAGTCAAAACGGAACGAAATCAACTGGAGAAGTTATTTTTGGAAGGAAACCTACCGGATGGGCTTGGAGTGCACGTCAGGGAAGAAGGGAGGTGCCCACGAGGGTGGGGCGCGCGCCCACCCCCCTGGGGCGCGCCCCCCTACCTCGTGGCCCCCCCTTCGGTCCACCGACATATCATAAAACTTCCAGAACAGAAGATAGATCAGGAGTTCCGCCGCCGCAAACCTCCAGAGCCACGAAAAACCAATCGGGACCCTGCTCCGGCACCCTGCCGGAGGGGGGAACCCTCACTGGTGGCCATCTTCATCATCCCGGCGCTCTCCATGACGAGGAGGGAGTAGTTCACCCTCGGGGCTGAGGGTATGTACCATTGGCTATGTGTTTGATCTCTCTCTCTCTCATGTTCTTGAGGTGATACGATCTTGATGTATCGCAAGATTTGCTATTATAGTTGGATCTTATGTTTCTTCTCCCCCTCTACCTCTTGTAATGAATTGAGTTTTCCCCTTGGAGTAATCTTATCAGATTGAGTCTTTAAAGATTTGAGAACACTTGATGTATGTCTTGCCGTATGTATCTGTGGTGACAATGGGATATCACGTGCCACTTGATGTATGTTTTGGTGATCAACTTGCAGGTTTCATGACATTGGGAACCTATGCATAGGGGTTGGCACACGTTTTCGTCGTGATTCTCCAGTAGAAACTTTGGGGCACTCTTTGAGGTTCTATGTGTTGGTTTGAATAGATGAATTGAGATTGTGTGATGCATATCGTATAATCATGCCCACAGATACTTGAGGTGACATTGGAGTATCCAGGTGACATTAGGGTTTTGGTTGATTTGTGTCTTAAGGTGTTATTCTAGTACGAACTCTAGGGCTGTTTGTGACACTTATAGGAATAGCCCAATGGATTGATTGGAAAGAATAACTTTGAGGTGGTTTTGTACCCTACCATAATCTCTTCGTTTGTTCTCCACTATTAGTGACTTTGGAGTGACTCTTTGTTGCATGTTGAGGGATAGTTATGTGATCCAATTATGTTATTATTGTTGAGAGAACTTGCACTAGTGAAAGTGTGAACCCTAGGCCTTATTTCCTATCATTGCAATACCGTTTACGCTCACTTTTATCATTAGTTACCTTGCTGTTTTTATTATTTCAGATTACAAAAACCTATATCTACTATCTATTTTGCACTTGTATCACCATCTCTTCGCCGAACTAGTGCACCTATACAATTTACCATTGTATTAGGTGTGTTGGGGACACAAGAGACTCTTTATTATTTGGTTGCAGGGTTGCTTGAGAGAGACCATCTTCATCCTACGCCTCCCACGGATTGATAAACCTTAGGTCATCCACTTGAGGGAAATTTGCTACTGTCCTACAAACATGTGCACTTGCAGGCCCAACAATGTCTACAATAAGAAGGTTGCGTAGTAGACATCAAGCTCTTTTCTGGCGCCGTGGTCGGGGAGGCTAGGTAAGTGAAGGTATATCTTTAGATCTTGCAATCTAATCTTTTTGTTTCTTGTTTTAGCACTAGTTTAGTTTATAAAAGAAAACAACAAAAAAATGGAATTGAGTTTGTCTCATACGCTTCATCTTTTTAATATCTTTCGTGAGTACGATGGAAAGAAAAATTGTGCCCAAGTGTTAAAAGAAGAATGCATTAAAATGTTTGGCACTAAATCTTTGAATGATGAGCATGATTGCAATGTAGTTAGTATGAATTCCTTGAATATCCATGATGCTAATGATATGCAAAGCCACAAGCTTGGGGAAGCTATGTTTGATGAAGATGATATTTTTTGTCCCCCAAGCTTTGATGAGCAAATTTACTATGATGAAAGCATGCCTCCTATCTATGATGATTATTGTGATGACACGTATGCTTTAAATAATAATGATAACCATGAAACTTGTCATCTTGATCTTAATTTTCAATCATATGATAGTTATTTTGTTGAGTTTGCTCCCACTATTATTGATGAGAAGAATTTTGCTTATGTGGAGAGTAATAAAATTTCTATGCTTGTAGATCATGAAAAGAATGCCTTAGGTGCTGGTTATATTGTTGAATTCATTCATGATGCTACTGAAAATTATTATGAGGGAGGAATATATGCTTGTAGGAATTGCAATAATATCAAGTTTCCTCTCTATGTGCTTAAAGTTTCGAAGTTATGCTTGTTTTGTCTTCCTATGCTTGTTGATTATTGTTCCCATAAGTTGTTTTCTCACAAAATCCCTATGCATAGGAAGTGGGTTAGACTTAAATGTGCTAGTCATATGCTTCATGATGCTCCCGCTATGTTTCAATTCTTATCTTTTAAGTGAGCAGCATTGTCATCAGCATGCCTAGCTAGAAAGGCATTAAAGAAAAGCGCTTGTTGGGAGGCAACCCAATATTTATCCTTACTGTTTTTGTGTGTACACATGATTATGACACTGTGGTAATCATGTTTTATAGGTTTTGTTTCAATAAAGTGCCAAGTAAGACCTTTAGGATAGCTTACGGTGATAGTTGTGTTGATCCTGCTGAAAATCAGAAACTTTTGCACCCAGTAAATTAGTTTTGTTAATTCACAGAAACGTAATCTTGATCTTATTTTTTTTGCTCTGGATTGGTACAAAAATTTCTTAGGACTTCCTAATTTGGTAGGATTTTTGGAGTTCCATAAGTATACGTTTGATACAGATTACTACAGACTGTTCTGTTTTTGACAGATTCTGTTTTCTATGTGTTGTTTGCTTATTTTGATGAATCTATGAGTAGTATCGGAGGTTATGAACCAAAGAGAAGTTGGAATACAGTAGATATTACACCAATATGAATTTAGAATGAGTTCATTACATTACCTTGAAGTGGTGTTTTGTTTTCTTTCGCTAACGGAGCTCACGAGTTTTCTGTTAAGTTTTGTGTTGTGAAGTTTTCAAGTTTTGGATAAAGATTCGATGGATTATGGAATAAGGAGTGGCAAGAGCCTAAGCCGGGGATGCCCAAGGCACCCCAAGATAATATTCAAGAATAGCCAAAAGCCTCACCTTGGGGATGCCCCGGAAGGCATCCCCTCTTTCGTCTTCGTTCATCGGTAACTTTACTTGGAGCTATATTTTTATTCACCACATGATATGTGTTTTGCTTGGAGCGTCATTTTATTTTGTTAGTATTTGCTTGCTATTACTTATATTAATGTTTTGCATCTTTAGTTTCAATAAAGAAGTCAAGGATAGCCTTTACCATGCTTATTTTGCTACTATACATATTGCTGTTTGGAAACAGAAAGTTTACCGCTGTTGCAAAAATTCCCTAGAAAAGTCAGAGAGTGGTATAATGTTGAATATTTTTGAATATTGAGCTATGATAAATTTATTACAGTGGGAATTTTAGTTCATAATTTTTGGAGTCGGGGAAGTATTGATACTCTTGCATTCTTTACAGACTGTACTGTTTTGGCAGATTGCTGTTATGTTTGCATTGTTTGCATATGTTTGCTTGTTTAATGATTCTATTCAAGGATAGGAGTATTAAATATGCAGAGGCATTTAGTATGCAATGTTGAATAATAATGTTAGTGATTTGTTACATTAGAAAATGATAAGGTTTTGCATTGGTTTATACTAACCTATCTCACGAGTTCTTGTTGAGTTTGTTGTGAATGAAGCTTTTGATAAAAAGAGAAACCATGATATGAGAGGAATTAAGGAGACACAAAAGTTCGAGCTTGGGGATGCCCAAGGCATCCCAAGATATTATTTCAAGAAGTCTCAAGCATCTAAGCTTGGGATGCCCCCGTTTTCATCCCACCTTTCTTCTTCAACAACTATCGGTTAGTATCGGTTGAACCTAAGTTTTTTGCTTCTTCACTTGAGTTGTGCTATCCTTGCAATGTAGTTTTATTTAGCTTTGCTTGCTGTTTGAATAAAGTATCAAGATCTAAAATTCTTTAATGTTAGAGAGCCTTCACATAGTTGCACAATTATTCGACTACTCATTGATCTTTACTTATATCTTTCGGAGTAGTTTGTCATTTGCTCTAGTGCTTCACTTATATCTTATAGAGCATGGTGGTAGTTTTATTTTGAAGAAATAGATGAACTCTCATTCTTCACTTATATTATTTTGAGAGTCTTAAATAGCATGGTAATTTGCTTAATAATCATAATATGCTAGGTATTCAAGAATAGTAAAAAACTTTCTTATGAGTGTGTTGAATACTATGAGAAGTTTGATACTTGATAATTGTTTTGAGATATGGAGGTAGTGATATTAAAGTCATGCTAGTTGGGTGATTATGAATTTAAAGAATGCTTGTGTTGAAGTTAGCAAGTCCTGTAGCAAGCACGTATGGTTAAAGTTGTGTAACAAATTTGAAACATGAAGTGTACCTGGCTTGTGCATCCTTATGAGTGGCGGTCGGGGACGAGCGATGGTCTTTTCCTACCAATCTATCCCCTAGGAGCATCGCGTAGTACTTGATTTTGATGACTTCTAAATTTTTGCAATAAGTATATGAGTTCTTTTGACTAATGTTGAGTCCATGGATTATACGCACTTTTACCTTTCCGCCTTTGCTAGCCTCTTCGGTACCGTGCATTGCCCTTTCTCACCTTGAGAGTTGGTGCAAACTTCGCCGGTGCATCCAAATCCCGTGATACAATACGCTCTATCACACATAAACTTCCTTATATCTTCCTCAAAACAGCCACCATACCTACCTATCATGGCATTTTCATAGCCATTCCAAGATATATTGCCATGCAACTTTCCACCGTTCCGTTCATCATCATCATGACATACTTTACTTTTGTCATATTGCCATTGCATGATCATGTAGTTGACATCGTATTTGTGGCAAAGCCACCATGCATTATTTTTCATACATGTTACTCTTGATTCATTGCACCATCCCGGTACACCGCCGGAGGCATTCATATAGAGTCATATCTTGTTCTAAGTTTCGAGTTGTAATCCTTATGTTGTAATCAATAGAAGTGTGATGCTCATCATTATTAGAGCATTGCCCGAAAAGAAAAGAAAAAGAAAAAAAAGAAGGCCAAAAGAAAAAAAACCCCAAAAAAAGAAAATAAAGAAAATAAAGAAAATAAATAAAAAGGGCAATGCTACTATCTCTTTTTCCACACTTGTGCTTCAAAGTAGCACCTTGTTCTTCATGTAGCATTGTGCTTCAAAGTAGCACCATGTTTTTCATAAGTGAGTCTCATAAGTTGTCTTTTATACTAGTGGGAATTTTTCATTATAGAACTTGGCTTGTATATTCCTACGATGGGCTTCCTCAAATGCCCTAGGTCTTCATGAGCAAGCAAGTTGGATGCACACCCACTAGTTTTCTTTTGTTGAGAATTCATAGCTTTAGTGCATCCGTTGCATGGCAATCCCTACTCCTCATGTTGACATCAATTGATGGGCATCTCCATAGCCCGTTGATCATCCTTGTCAATGTGAGACTTTCTCTTTTTTGTCTTCTCCACACAATCCCCATCATCATATTCTATTCCACCCATAGTGCTATATCCATGGCTCACGCTCATGTATTGCGTGAAGGTTGAAATTTTTTGAGATTATTTAAGTATGAAACAATTGTTTGGCTTGTCATTGGGGGTATAGAAGTTGGGAACATCTTTGTGTGACGAAAATGAAGCATAGCCTAACTATATGATTTTGTAGGGATGAACTTTCTTTGGCCATGTTATTTTGAGAAGACATAATTGCTTAGTTAGTATGCTTGAAGTATTATTATTTTTATGTCAATATGAACTTTTGTCTTGAATCTTTCGAAACTGAATATTCATATCACAAGTAAGAAGAATTACAATGAAATTATGCCAAGTAGCATTCCACATCAAAAATTATCTTTTTATCATTTACCTACTCGAGGACGAGCAAGAATTAAGCTTGGGGATGCTTGATACGTCTCCAACGTATCTATAATTTTTTATTGATCCATGCTATATTATCTACTGTTTTAGGCAATATTGGGCTTTTTTATTCACTTTTATATTATTTTTGGGACTTACCTATTAACCGGAGGCCCAGCCCAGATTTGTTGTTTTACGCCTATTTCAGTGTTTCGAGGAAAAGGAATATCAGACGGAGTCAAAACGGAACGAAATCAACTAGAGAAGTTATTTTTGTAAGGAAACCTACCGGATGGGCTTGGAGTGCACGTCATGGAAGAAGGAAGGTGCCCACGAGGGTGGGGGGCGCACCCCCTGCCTCGTGGCCCCCCCTTCGGTCCACCGATGTACCCCCTGCACCCATATATACCTACGTATCATAAAACTTCCAGAATAGAAGATAGATCGGGAGTTCCGCCGCCGCAAACCTCCAGAGCCACGAAAAACCAATCGGGACCCTGTCCGGCACCCTGCCGGAGGGGGGAACCCTCATCGGTGGCCATCTTCATCATCCCGGTGCTCTCCATGACGAGGAGGGAGTAGTTCACCCTCGGGGCTGAGGGTATGTACCAGTAGCTATGTGTTTGATCTCTCTCTCTCTCTCTCTCGTGTTCTTGAGGTGATAAGATCTTGATGTATTGCGAGCTTTGCTATTATAGTTGGATCTTATGTTTCTTCTCCCCCTCTACTCTCTTGTGGTGAATTGAGTTTTCCCCTTGGAGTAATCTTATCGGATTGAGTCTTTAAAGATTTGAGAACACTTGATGTATGTCTTGCCGTGCGTATCTGTGGTGACAATGGGATATCACGTGCCACTTGATGTATGTTTTGGTGATCAACTTGCGGGTTTCGTGACATTGGGAACCTATGCATAGGGGTTGGCACACATTTTCGTCGTGATTCTCCGGTAGAAACTTTGGGGCACTCTTTGAGGTTCTATGTGTTGGTTTGAATAGATGAATTGAGATTGTGTGATGCATATCGTATAATCATGCCCACGGATACTTGAGGTGACATTGGAGTATCTAGGTGACATTAGGGTTTTGGTTGATTTGTGTCTTAAGGTGTTATTCTAGTACGAACTCTAGGGTTGTTTGTGACCCTTATAGGAATAGCCCAACGGATTGATTGGAAAGAATAACTTTGAGGTGGTTTTGTACCCTACCATAATCTCTTCGTTTGTTCTCCACTATTAGTGACTTTGTTGCATGTTGAGGGATAGTTATGTGATCTAATTATGTTATTATTGTTGAGAGAACTTGCACTAGTGAAAGTATGAACCCTAGGCCTTGTTTCCTATCATTGCAATACCGTTTACGCTCACTTTTATCATTAGTTACCTTGCTGTTTTTATTATTTCAGATTACAAAAACCTATATCTACTATCTATTTTGCACTTGTATCACCATCTCTTCGCCGAACTAGTGCACCTATACAATTTACCATTGTATTGGGTGTGTTGGGGACACAAGAGACTCTTTGTTATTTGGTTGCAGGGTTGCTTGAGAGAGACCATCTTCATCCTATGCCTCCCATGGATTGATGAACCTTAGGTCATCCACTTGAGGGAAATTTTCTACTGTCCTACAAACCTGTGCACTTGCAGGCCCAACAACGTCTACAAGAAGAAGGTTGCATAGTAGACATCACCCAACCCGATTCGGCGGGCTTGGGGAGGCGCAGACTGGAACCTACAGCCGGACACGAGTCTGGGGGTCCGGTGTCGCAGGCTTCCTTGGGGGTGAAGCCGGTGCTCGGCTCTACCGCCGATGAGTATGCAGCCTCCGGGGCGGGGTCCATCCACCTGTCCTCGGACGACGCGATTTGCTCCGGATTTAGGTCCGGAACTCCTACAGGTGCGATATCCTGAGTATTGTCAGACAGCAGGTCTAAGCCATGCTCGTCGTGACTATTCGGCGCTCCTGGCATAGGCCCGAATCCGTCGAAGATCAAGTCTCCGCGGACATCGGCCGTGTAGTTTAAGCTTCCGAATCTGACATGATGGCCAGGGGCGTAGCTGTTGATCTGCTCCAGATGGCCAAGCGAGTTAGCCCGCAGTACGAAGCCGCTGAACACGAAGATCTGTCCGGGGTGAAAAGTCTCACCCTGGACCGCGTTGTTGTTGATGATTGGAGGAGCCATCGAGCCTTGAAGCGACGACACAGAGGAACTCTCAATGAAAGCACCACTGTCGGTGTCAAAACCGGCGGATCTCGGGTAGGGGTCCCGATCTGTGCTTCTAAGGCTAATGGTAACAGGAGGCAAGGGACACGATGTTTTACCCAGGTTCGGGCCCTCTCGATGGAGGTAAAACCCTACTTCCTGCTTGATTGATATTTGATGATATGAGTAGTACAAGAGTTGATCTACCACGAGATCGTAGAGGCTAAACCCTAGAAGCTAGCCTATGATGATTATGATTGTGTCTCTAAGGACTAAACTCTCCGGTTTATATAGACACTGGAGGGGGCTAGGGTTTACACAGAGTCAGTTACAAAGAAGGAAATCTATTATCCGAATTGCCAAGCTTGTCCTCCACGCAAAGGAGAGTCCCCTCCAGACACGGGACGGAGTCTTGAGTCTTGTATCTTCACGCTCCAATAGTCCAGACAAAGTGTATAGTCCGGCTGTCCGGATACCCCCTAATCCAGGACTCCCTCACCACTACCGGTCGGTCATCCGCCATCGAGGTTAACAGTCAAAGGTAAATCCAAATCAGACTCGGGATGATCAATAACATCGGTCAGATCAAAAAATTCGGCGTGATCGGAGTTCAGATGTGATCTGTGATTTTGTACCAGACACACAAACCGGTAGAATGCGATTCTATGCATAACTTTGTTTTGCAGGTTTGATGTGAATAGTATGGCTCATGTGTATGTGATGCGTGTGTGTAATTTATACATGGCCTGCATGTCATGTTTGTCAGCCGGCAGGAGCCAAAGTGTTGTCATTATATTGTACAACGACCTGCGTGTCAACTTGTGACTATGTAAAATTCATTACTAGTTGTAGTAGTTGGATAATAGAGATCAGGTTGGTGGCTTGGCGTCCCGGTGTGACAAACAAGATGGAGTTCCTAGATGGTCATCGGAGTCGGAGCCGACCTGGAAGAACGTCCATGAAGGAGCCATACTATTTCACAATATGTGTTTATTTGTGGTTGTTATGCTTCTTTGTTTCTATGCATGTTAGAATGGTAGAAAGATCCCTCATGAATATCAAGTAAATTTCCATTCCCGATGTTGCACCTTCGCACGTCAAGTACGTCTAGTAGTGGACTCATAAAATTGGGGTGCTGCTAGGTGTCCTTGAACTGAAGGGTTCATGTCGGACACGAACATGCACTGCATTAGGTTAACTTGACAAGGCTATCAAAATGGTTTTGGGCCTTGTGGCAGAGAAGGTTGGGAGCCGGGGTATAAGATACCTTCCCGACCGACAGGAGTCGTATAGAGATGCGATTAGCAAAGAGTTGCTTACCGGATAGGTATGTTGGCTAGCAGTGATGCTAAAGCTCACTAGTCGCATGCGCTAGTCGGATCCTGAATCACTAAGAGTCTGCGGGGGATCTTGACTTGATGGCGATATTTACATTTTAGGCTTGAATTACTCTACATAAAAACATTGCTTAGTGATTGCATATTTTCTGTTGTAGATCAATGGCACCACCTGCTCAACCCAACTTTGCATTAAAATCAATTCTGGAAAAGGATAAACTAAATGGAACAAACTTTACCACCTGGTATAGAAATTTGAGAAAAGTTCTCAAGAATGATAAAAAGGAACATGTTCTAGAAGATCCACTACCAGAGGAACCTGCTATGCTAATGCCACAATTAAGAATGCCTACCAGAAACTCACTGATTCATCAATGGAGATTAGCTGTCTGATGTTGGCTTGTATGGAGCCCGATTTGCAACAACATTTCAAAAATGTTGAGGCTTATGATATGATCGAGAGTCTCAAGAGCATGTTTCAGACACAGGCTAGGACCAAAAGGTTCAACGTCTGGCGATCCTTGATGGATTGCAAGCTGAAGGAAGGTGATCCACTGAGCCCACATGTGATCAAGATGATCGGATATGTGCAAGCTTTGGATCGGTTGGGCTTCCCGCTCTTGGATGAGCTGGCTACTAATGCAGTTCTGGGTTCTCTTCTGCCAAGCTATGGGACGTTCATCTCGAACTATCATATGCATGGCATGGATAAGAAGCTCACTGAATTGCATGGGATGCTCAAAGTGGCAGAGCAAGATATTAAGAAAGGCACGCATCAAGTGTTGATGGTGCAGAAATCGGCTAAGTTCAAGAAGAGTTGGTCCAAGAAAAAGGCTAAGGCAAAGGGCACGGAGACGATAACCTCCGCTGCTGCGTTGAAGTCTGGACCGGACTCGAAGACCATTTGCTATCACTGCAAGGAGACCGGTCACTGGAAGAGGAACTGTAGCAAGTGGCTTGCAGAGCATGGCAAGAAGGCCGGGAATGCTGTTTCAGGCAAAGGTACACTTGTTGCATATGTTATAGACATTTACCTTGCTGACATACCTAGTAGCTCTTGGGTATTTGATACCGGATCGGTTGTTCATATTTGCAACTCGATGCAGGGCCTGGTAAGAACTAGGCATGTGGCACAAGGGGAGATTGACATCGGGGTCGACAACAAAGCAAGAGTTGCTGCGTTGGAGGTCGGCACGATGCAGCTCCAGCTTCCTTCCAGATTCATTATGGAATTGAATAATTGTTATTACATTCCTGCACTTAGTCGGAACATTATTTCTGCGTCATGTTTGATGAGTCAAGGTTATGAATTCAATTTAAAGGACAATGGTTGTTCGATATTTTTGAATGGTATGTTCCACGGCTATGCACCCATTGTTGGTGGGCTTTTTATATCGAATCTAGAACAGGAACTGATCTATAACGTGAATATCAAGAGGCATAAGCCTAATGAGATAAATCCGATATACTTCTGGCATTGTCGGCTTGGGCACATTAGTCTGAAACGCATGAAGAAGCTCCATGATGATGGGCTCCTAACTTCGTCCAACTTTGAGTCATTTGAGACATGTGAATCATGTGTGCACGGCAAGATGACTAAGTCTCCTTTCGCGAAGAGTTGCGAGAGGGTGTCCGAGCTGTTGGACATAGTGATGTGTGTGGTCCAATGAGCACAACTGCCAGAGGTGGCTATCAGTACTTCGTGACTTTTACCGACGAGTTGAGTAGATATGGATATATCTATTTGATGAGGCACAAGTCGGAGACTTTTAAAAGTTCAAAGAGTTTCAGAACGAGGTTGTGAATCAGCTCGGCAAGACTATAAAACTTCTACGATCTGATCGTGGAGGTGAGTACATGAGCCAGGAGTTTGATGATCATCTGAAAAGCCGAGGTATAGTACCTCAGCCCACACCTCTAGGTACACCACAGAGAAACGGCGTGTCGGAACGAAGGAATAGGACCTTGTTGGACATGGTCTGGTCTATGATGAGCAAATCGGATTTACCCTTGTCATTCTGGGGATACGCTCTAGAAACTGCAGCTTTCACACTTAATAGGGTACCATCAAAATTCGTAGACAAGACACCACATGAGATGTGGACAGGGAAGAGTCGGTTTGTCTTTTCTAAAGATTTGGGGTTGTGAAGCATTTGTCAAGCGACTTATGTCGAGACAAGCTTACACGAAGTCGTATAAATGCATATTAGTGGGATATCCGAGAAACCTTGGGATATAGCTTCTACAACCGGAAGAGAACAAAGTGTTTGTTGCTCGGAGCGGGTTTTCCTTGAGAAAGAGTTTCTCGGTCGGGAGGCGATGGGAGGGCGGTTCGACTCGAAGAAATTCGAGGACCACTCGGGGGCGGCTCGGTGGTGATGAGATCATCTGGAGTTAGTCAAGGAACCCGTAGTGGAAGCGGCACGGAACCACGAGGTCGGAAAGATTGCGCGAGTCGTGATGTATTGTTGCTAGAAAGCGGCAGAGCCGACCACGTATCACGGAAGTGATGGTGAGCCCAGATTCCGAGGCATGGCTGGAGGCCATGAGATCCGAGTTAAATTCCATGGATGAGAATCAAGTCTGGGACTTGGTTGATCCGCCGTATGGCGTAATCGCCATTGGTTGCAAATGGGTCTTTAAGAAGAAAACTGATGTGGATGGAAATGTTCAGATCCACAAAGATCGGCTTGTCGCTAAGGGTTATGGACAAGTTCAAGGAATTGACTACGACAAGACTTGCTCACCGGTAGCGATGTTGAAGTCGGTGAGGATCGTACTAGCTATAGCTGCATATTTCAATTATGAGATATGGCAGATGGATGTGAAAATGTCTTTCCACGGAAATTTAACCGAGGACGTGTATATGATATAGCCCGAGGGATTTGTCAATCCGACTAGCACTAGTAAGGTATGCAAGCTCAAGAGATCCATTTATAGGTTGAGGCAAGCATCTCGGAGCTGGAATATTCGTTTTGATGAGGTCGTCACTGGTCTTGGTTTCATCAAAAGCGAAGAGGACACTTGTTTATACAAGAAGTTAAGTGGGAGCTCGATAGTATTTTTGATCTTGTATTTGGATGACATACTACTGATCTGAAACGATGTTTCGATGCTAAACTCGGTCAAGGAGTCATTGAATGGCAAGTTTTCAATGAAGGACCTTGGTGAGGCAGTCTATATTTTAGGCATTAAGATCTATAGAGATAGATCAAGGAGGCTGCTCGGCTTGAGGAAGAGAACGTACATAGATAAAGTGTTGAAGCGGTTCAACATGAGTGAGGCGAATAAAGGGTTCTTGCCACTCTCACATGGTATAAGGCTAAGCGAGACTCATAGTCCTTCGACATCTGATGAGCGAAGCAGGATGAGTAGGATTCTGTATGCCTCGGCAATCGGATCCATCATGTATGCCATGATATGTACAAGACCTGATGTTGCTTTTGCAATAAGCCTAACAAGTAGATACCAGGCCAACCCAGGTGAGAGTCACTGGGTAGCGGTAAAGGCTATTTTGAAGTACCTGAAAAGGACTAAAGAGATGTTCCTAGTTTATGGAGGTGAGGAAGAGCTCGTCGTGAGGGTTACGCCGATGCTAGTTTCCAAACCGGCGAGATGATGTCGATCACAGTTTGGATTCATGTCGTCATGAGCGGAGGGCGATGAGCTGGATGAGTTCCAAGCAAGATACGGTGGCCGATTCTACCACAAAGCCGAATACATTGCGGCTTGTGAAGCTGCAAAGGAAGGTGTTTGGATCCGGCATTTTCTGGATGATCTTGGTATTTTTCCAGCCTCGGTAAAACTGTTGGACCTTTATTGTGATAATTCTGGTGCCATCACACAAGCCAAGGAGCCGAGGAATCACCACAAGGTCAGAGACATAGATCGAAAATATCACCTGATACGAAATATCGTAAAGAATGGTGATGTAGACTTATGCAAAATTCACACGGATGCAAATGTTGCAGATCCGTTTACTAAGCCGCTTCCACAACCCAAGCATGAGGGGCATGTTAGAGCTATGGGCATTCGATGTCTATTTGATTGACTCTAGTGCAAGTGGGAGACTGTTGAGATATGCCCTAGAGGCAATCATGTATGATGATATTTCCTATGTGTTTATGAATAAAGATAGTCCGTGGACATTATCAATCATGTGTATCAGCAAGTACGTGACTTGTTTGTGGGACTATGCATTGTATGATGACTGTCCTAAAATGTCCCTAGTTGAAAGGGCTGTGTGGACGCGCAGCCAACTAGACTAGCATATGACACGGTCGATGGCTCGGTCTCACTAGCCATGGAGCATTGGATGCTATCCAGATAATATGGACTTGGAAAGGTCTGGTCGGATTCGACGTAGTCGGATCCGAGTCAAGATAAGGTTCGAGTCGGATAGACCCAACTATGAGACGCAGCGATATGTCATCTGTGAGTCTCTAATACAACATACGTTCTATGTCCTAAGACCTGAGCTGACGCATGTACTCGGGATGGTGACAGACTTGCTCTGGGCTGACCAAACGCTACTCCGTGACTGGGTAGTTACAAAGGTAGGTTTCGGGTTTGTCCAGTCCCATGCTGCGAGACATGGTCGAGCAAGATGGAATTTGCCCCTCCGATCAGGAGAGATATACTCTGGGCCCCTCGTGTGATATGACAAGGATAAGCATGGCCATGCAACAAGGATTATGAGATAATCTAGTTTGTGTTCGGTATCACTGGAACGAGAAAGAGGTCGGGCTAGCACAAGGATGACAGTCTTGCCTTGAGCCCGTCAACATATATCATGCGGCAAAGGGAACAGAAGTGTGACATTTTGTACAGGTTCGCCTAACCAGCTTCATAGTCTGCTTGGTGGTCGGCACGCCTTGCTAGAGGCCGCTACCAACCATGCAGGTCGGAGGTGATCCGAACTGTGACCAAGGCGACTTGAACCAAAGGGGTTGCGCTCTTAAGGGAAGGAACCTACAAGGTCGGTTCTGTGGACATTGGTCGGATGTGATTCGAGCTCGACTTGGAACACGACCGAGTAGACTTTGGGCTTTAGGATCCGTGCAAGGACCAAGTGTTGAGCCCGCGACGGATGCCTATAAATAGTGGAGGTGCGGCACACTCATTTGGTTAATCGCTTCGGCGCTGTCACTAGGGTTTGCATGTGTTGCGAATAGACTCCTCCACTCGATGCCGGATGTGTGATTGGACCTAGCAGTCCGCCGCACGACATTCCTCCTGCATGCGCGGATACCCGTTAGAGGCGGTGCACTTGTGCCGCTCCGGCGAACCTGTACGAGGGATCCGACGACTGGCTGTTCGAGGGAGATCCCATGAGGAGGAGACGAACCATGCGGAGGCGCTGCCCCAACTCTTCTTCCGCTGCACGGCACTGCGCATCTAGTGGTAACGATCTATGATCCATTCCCGTAGTATGTTCCTGGTTGTTCTGCGCGTAGGAAAATTTTAAATTGCAGTCGACACACCCTACCGTAGATCCCAACAGCATGTGCCGGTGATGAAGAGGGTTCGGTTTGGTCAAGAGCGGGCGTGGCAGCGGTCCGGACACCTGCAAACAAGAGATGTTGTACGTAAATATTGCTGCGTATATAATTAACAACGTAAATAATGTGCCAGTTGGACAAATATGATTGGAGATGGAGATGGAGATGGAATTTTACGTAAACATCGATGTCTCGTTCTCCCTACACACACACACACACACACACACACAAACTTAGTAGCGCCTCATTTTGTTCCTAGGATAGGAATATCATAGGAGTGGGAAATAGTATGAAGTGAGATAAATGGAGTACGACATAGTACAAGAAGAAATGTACATGCACTCACTCTGCCTCCGAGATACCCGCGAGTACACGATGGAGCGCATTTGTACACGAAGAGGCAACTTACGTACGTACGTTATAATTTGACCCTTTATTTTTTTCACTTACTAATGGAGGATCGGGGACCACACGTGAGCAATACAAACTGCGACTGGAAGCGGGGGCGTGTTTTTGATCGAGTTTTCTTTCTTGGTACGTTAAAAAAATTGTCTGCCAGTTTCATTTCTTTTTTCCGGGAACGCGTGTATTCTATTTAAAACCACTACCATGGAGAGATTTTTTACTCCATTGTATATATAGCCTCTTGTTTGATAGGGTTTCTCACGTCTCGCTCTCTCACCCTCTCCACATCAAACAAGATGATAGTGTCCACTCTATCTCTCTCCTCACCGGTGGTCATATATCTGGCCGAATCCCGTCCGTTGCGGGAGGTGAGGAGATGCAGCGTTGATGTTGTCGCTGTCGGCGATGGAGGAAGCCGATCCGCACCATCCTCTCTGAGCCGGTGTTGGCGCGGACAAAGGTCCTCCGCACTCTTGTTCGCTGCTGTCGTGTGGGCAGATCCCGCCCGCCCGCCTAAGCGACATCTTGCCCTCCTGAGGTATAACTTCTTTTCGATTTCATGCTTAATTGTACTGGTCCAGCTCCCCAGGTTGCTGCATGCGGGTTTTCTTCTATGCCACTACTCCCCAGCTCCCCATGTACAGTCTAGCTAGGGTTCGTCGGCTGGTCCAACATCACCTATTTTTTACTATTATAGAGGAAAGGCCACTCGAAAAGTTGTCCTGGTTTATGCCTCGGTGGAGGTATACATGTTTTTTCGACAAAAAGTACATGGTGGTTGTGCGGTCATTGTCCATATGCTCCTATTGCTACTGCTAATCTAATACTATCACTGGTTAAATGAAGCAATGCCCATGGTAAAGTGACGTCCCTTTTAAGTAATGTTGATGTCAATCCAGAGGCGTCGATAAATGCTTCTGTCCTGCTTTTTTTCTTGGGTATCCTGGTTTAGTTCCCATCAAGATAATCATGATGCTTCTGTTTGTTGGTATACTTTTCATTAATTCTTATACATAATTGAGATGTCGCTGTTAATCTTGTACCACTACCAAAACAAAGTAACAACACTATATCCCGTTTTTTATATTTTTGCAAACAGTGATGCGTATCTCCATACCCGGGCATGTCTTCCTCAATTTTAGTGGAACTGCACAAAATTGGATGGCCATTGTTGTTCCGCCTCACTGTCCTCTGCCACGTGGTTCTTCCTTCCTCGAGCTTGATTACCGAGAAGAAACAGACCACAGTGAGGATTTGTCAAACTTCATTGGTGCCTCACCCAAACTTGACGCCAAATGGATGATGCATCACCATGATGACCTATCGATGCTCATGGTTGCACCTCATGGTTGCATCGGCTGGTGAAGATGATCGATTTTCAATGAAAAATAGGTTGTCTTCCATCAGTGCTCTTTGCTTGTTACCCACAAAGATGATATCCTTCATCAGTTCACCTTGGTTGCGTTGGAGACGCAGTCGTCTTTCACGTTGGTGCAATTCTATCAAACAATTGTCTATGAACCAAATGTTTCCTCGAAGAAGGATCGACGTTGGTACTAAGAGCATAAGTTTTGTATTGATTTCTAAGCCTTCTCACAACTTTGTCTTCGGCTCCCCTGTAATTTTATTTGTCCAGCTATTAACTAAAGATGTGGTCAGACTTTTATTAAAAAATGGTGTGGACTAAAAACCCGGATGGACGTAGTAGCCCTCCTTTTTTATTTACTTTCCATACTATATTTGACTGAAGTCAAACTTTGTAAAGTTTGGCCAAGTTTAGGCTGAGCACAACAAACCATAATTATTGAGAGAGGGCAAACTGTACATACTCTCAAACCTTTCTGATAATTGAAATTAAAATTCTTTATTTGTACACACTCTCACACGTTTCTGATAATTTGGCGCATTTGTGGTTGTTCACTTAACAGAGGGTAGTGTACCGCACGTGAAGGACAGTAAGTGCGACCAGGACGCGTGGATCATTAGTTGATCGTAAGGAGGTTTCTTTACTGGTACGTTAAATAAAGAGTTTTGTTTCGTACTTACACAATTTAAAACGATTGTTATGGAGAGAAAAAGAAAACTACTCCACTATATATTAGTAGTATACACGAGTACTATATAAGTACTATATAAGTTGGAGCCTCAGCGCTTGTTCGCTAGGGTTTGCACTCTCCACACTCTCGCCACACTACGTGTGTGTGTGTGTGTGTGTGTGTGTTGGAGGCTCAGCGTTCCTTTGCTAGGGTTTTGCTATATTCACAGTCTCTCACCCTCTTC
This sequence comes from Aegilops speltoides, assembly GCA_021437245.1. Taxonomy (NCBI): domain Eukaryota; kingdom Viridiplantae; phylum Streptophyta; class Magnoliopsida; order Poales; family Poaceae; genus Aegilops; species Aegilops speltoides. The sequence continues at coordinate 335,360,531 of CM038144.1, forward strand.
ACCAGATCTAAACAAGACCGCATTGGCCTCTATCTCTCTCTCCCCCCTCACAGCTGATGAAGGAGCCGTTTGGATCCCGTCGCACCGGGAAGGGGAGGAGGTGCAGCGTTCACTCTATCACCTTCGACGAGGGAGGCAATCCACTGCCAGCTGCGCTGTTCTCTTTCACCCAGCGCCTGTGCAGGAGGGCCACCAACCTCTTCTTCATCATTGTCGTATGTAGCGTGGGAAGATCCGGCCTCCCGCCGCACGCCTAGCCACATCCCGATGACCCTAAGGTATAACTTTCTTTGAAACTGTCATTGCTCTAGCTGCATGCGGATCTTTTTAGATTCTGTAGTCGAATCTAGCTCTTGGTTCAAAGAGGAAAGAAGGGGTGGGGTGGATGGAGCATGAATCTAGGACGTGGTTCAATGAGGAAAGGAGGGAGGGAAAGTAGCACAGACTGGCTATCCAGCCGCTTTGCTGGTCGAAAAGGGAAAAAGGGGTAACCCAGTACACACATCTACAAGGAACTGATCTCTTTGTTGAAAAAGGAAAGAAACCGGGGGGTTGGGGAGTTTGTGCAGGACTAGATTTGCTGCCCTCACATAGGAAAAAGGTTCAAAGAGAAGAAATATGGGACCAACATAGATATGTTGCTTGGCAACATACTCTGCATCACCCATTTATACGTGTGGAGGCACATGGTGTTGGCATGTCCCATGTTCCATACAACTATTTTATTGTTGTAAATCTAAGAATGCCACTGGAAAATTGAAGCAATGCCACTCTTAAAAGTAAATTACATTTTTAACAAATGTTATTTTGAGAGAATTTCTCTGTTAATATGAATGAATGCAACCATTTTAGAAATGCTATTGTCCTATACTTTGCTTTCCATCAAGATAAGGTAGATGCTTCTTTTTGTGGCCGCATGTTTCATCCTCCTTTATTGGCTAGTAATTGATTCCTTTTTTTCTCTGTTAAAACAGGGATATCTATTCAACCTGTTGCTATTGCGACATTTTGCTTCACTACGCGAAACACTTTTGTTTTAAGAGTGTTTTGTGCAGTTCAACTTGAATGTCACACCGGCGACTTTGCTTAATTTTGGTGGAACTACACAAATGGGAGATCAGATTTCCATATATGTGTTGAGATTTCTTTAAAGTCATCCTCGCGAGTTGTTTCAAATCTTGGTCAAGAAAGGTTAGTACCGACTTTCATCTACATGATGGTGCAATGTGCTTTGAGATGTTGTGCTACTTGTATTGGTACTGTTTTGGATAAATGTTGAATTGAAGCTATTGAACTGTTGTCTTTTACCATTAAGTGAGCAAAAAAATTTCCAACCCAGACATGATGCTTGTTTCTTTGTTACAACAAAACTCTACATCACCCCCTTTATTAGTAGATGGAAGCACATGGTGTTGTTGCGCCCACTCTCCCCTGGAACTGTTTATGCTTTTTGTTAATCTAATGCCACTGGTAAAATTAAGCAATCCCACTCTTAGAATTAACTACTAAATCTTAGTTCAAAACTACAACACTTGTTAGGGGTCGGCGGGAGTACCATTTCTGTTAGGGATCGGTCGAAGTACATGTTTAAGAAATGTGTTGTTGAGATAATGTCTCTGTTATTATATATTAGTTACAGTGTTTTACAAATGGTACTATCCTGCTTTGTAATCTTTCTACATGTTTAACCAAGGTATTGTTAAGATAATGTCTCTGTTAATATGAATTAGTCGCATTGTTTTAGGAATGGTACTTTTCTGCTTTGTCGTTCTTTATACATGTTGAAACAAGGCATTGTTAAGATAATGTCTCAACTAATATGAATGAATCACACTAATTGAGAATTGCTGCTCTCCCGCTTTGTTTCCCATTAATATAAGGTAGATCATTAGATGTTTTTATTCTGGGAGTATAAGTCATCCATCGTTATTTCTCAGTAATTGTTTCCCTTATACCTATTGTTGCATACAGGGATATCAAAACTTCTACTCGGTTTTATTTAGACTTTGATTTTAGTTGAACTGCACAAAAGGAGCCAATGTGTTTAAGGCAAACTGTTGCATTAGTGGGTCCAGTTGGTCTTACCACTTTGCAGAAAGAAGCAGTCATTGTTTGCGCTACATTACAGAAGGAATGATTGAGAAGCTTTAGAGTATTGTAGACACTGGTGACATGACTAGTCTGCAGACCAAGGAAAACTCAAGTCAACAGCACATGGGGTGCAAAATTCACTCCACAAGGAAAGGTATGACCAAGTCAGTCGCCGACGCAGCTGTAACGAACGTGGCCAGTATCGGCCTTCATCCACATGATCATGCTTTGTTATGTTGTGTTGATTATATTGTTGTATTGTTTTGAATAAATGTTTAATTCAAGCTATTGTATTGTTACCTTTTCCTGTTAAGATAATGAAGATGATTATAGTTGTAAGCGTATGTTTAATCAACTAGTACCATTATTATATTCATCGCGCTTTTCCTGTATTTATGCAGACAGGGATGCTCAGCTTGATTTTAGTGGAACTGCACAAAATGTTTGGATGGTTCGTGTCCTCCATAATACTTCATCATTCACAATACATCGAATGGTTCTCTAATCATTCGCGTCACCTTGAGCCACCGGACTATCTGTTCTGCCAACGTGTTTAATGCTTTGCAACATATAAATCCGAAATCCACCATGCTACTCAAGACATTGTTTGATTTTAGTGGAACTGCACAAAAAGATACGCTGGTTAATCCGGCTCCATGTGCCATTTCAATGTGTAAACTGATGTCAAACCATGCCCATCTGAATGGAGCTACCAACGTCTCCAAGGCAGAAGAATTCCCACAAGTTCAAGGGAAAGAACTTTATCCAACAGAATACTACCTTTAAGGAGGGTAAGAAGAAGGACAAGAAGAGAGATGGCTTCTTTACTTGTGGTTCAGAGGAACAATGGGCAAACAAGTGCCCAAACAAGTACAAGAAGCCAGGAGAGGACTCTAAGTCTGTCAATGTCACTCTAAGCAACAATGATGGGGCATCTGGGTATGGTAATCTGTTTACCGTACATTCAATTTGTCAGTCCACCGATTGGTGGGTTGACACTGGGGCCAATATTCATGTGTGTGCTGATGTGTCTTTGTTTTCTTGCAACATATAAATACGAAATCCATAAGGATGCTCAGCTTGATTTTAGTGGAACTACAAGAAATGTTCAGATGGTTTGTGTCCTTCATAATACTTAATCATGCACAATACATCTAATGGTTATCTGATCATTCATCGTCACCTTGAGCCACCGGACTATCATATGACAAACTGATGACAAACCCTGCCCGGTCCACAATCATAGGCATTACATCTTTTGAATGGGAAAAGCTTGTCAAAGTTTAATCATTGATGTTAGCAAGAAGACAATAGTTTAATATATTGTATTGGAAAACCTTGTCAAATTTTGCTCACTGATGTTAGCGAGAAGACATGCATTTGATATTTTTGAGTGGGATGCCCTTTGTTGTGAGCAATGTCGATCGTTTTTTCCTATTCCTATCTTCAGTTCAGAAGTAAATATTTACTCTGCTGAGATGCATAGTCACATGAATGTTGACTTATGTAAGGTATTTTAAGAGTTTGTTCTGAATGTTGTCTATGTAATGCCAGGCCTTGTGAGTTTGATTGCAAAGTTGAGCTTGGAATGTTGTGGCATGCGGCATCACGAGCTGTTCACCGTGCCTCCTGAGAATAAAACTGCTTGTAAATAAAAGCAGATCGCCTTTGGCCAAGCGCTTGGTTGGTCGATTTCGACTAGTAAAATATACACCTATCTCTCAAATTACATGCGTAACTCGCTGGTTTTTATTATAGACCTCGGGCCCTCAGTTTCATTACGCCTGTATTTTACTCAATGTTTCCGATGATCAGTAAATTACACTTGTATCTTAATACAGGTGTGGAACAATCCAGAGCTCCCAAGTGTGGCCTTACCATTTCATGTCATCTCAGTCTCTCGAAGGTGCTCATAGGTGTCCGATGATCCTAGCTTCCTGAATGAGCAGCGGGCGTTGTATCAGACAATCCGTAGGGCCCACGAGGCCCTCTCCTCGTCCTTTGAGTTTTTGCGCTCGCCATGGCGCCGAGCATTGTCAACATGGTCAACAAAAATGAGGAATCAGGAGATGACTTTATTTGGAGAGGATGACAGTAGGGACCCACTAGGGCCATAGCCGTACGTACGCAAGTTCCTCTGTATTATATACAACTATTTTTTTTTGCTTCCTCCTGGTTTCCTGCATCACGGTCCCACACCATCGTCAACCTATATAGTCAATAAACGAGAGAATTGCACAAGGAGCGATCGACAGTAGGGGCCCAGTAGCTCGAGCAGTATTTGTTTTTTTAGGTGTAAGCGGAGTTTTCTTGAGTGGTGTTTTTGTTGTTGTTCAGAGGAGCATGGTATCAACTGGGCGGGTTGTGCTCCATCTAGCCCAGGCTATTGTTTTATGTCGACCAAATATCCAGCCCAGAAATTATTGTTTTCAAGGTGAAAATGGCTAGACCAACTATACTTTTTTGCGGCATACCCAACCCATGTCAACTTGTTATTCTCTGTCCCGCTGGGCTGTAAATCTTTCCTATGAGGGATGCATTAGGCTTAATAAGAAAATGGGCTTTAAGAAATAATAAATGGGATGTAATTATAAAAAAATGGGCTATAAATATTAAAAAACACACCAAACAGGTAATTAGTTTCAAAACTATCATTGTTTGAATTTGGAAATTTTAATTTCATTACTTATTGCGCGCACAATATTTCTTTAGATTTTTACCTAATACAAATTCATTTTGAAATTATATTTAATCTGACTCGGAATTTGGGATAAAAATATTTCGGATCCCATCCAAATGTGGGATTTTTGGTTTAATTCTATTTTGAGAGGTTGGTTGAAATTATTAATCGTTGTCCTGGTTAGAAAATGGACTATAATTTTATTTTATTTTATTTTTGAATCTAATGGACTGTAATTTTAACACACTGTAAATGGGTTGTAGTAAATTCCATTAGAATTCAGAAATGGGTTGTACATTATTACAAATCGCAAATGGGCTATATGTTATCTGCCACAGATGTGATGCTTACTTGTGGGCCTACTATTTTTTTAGAATTATAGTTAGTGACGCGTACAGAAGGCTTGTGGGCCTACTAAGGCATACGGAAGGCTTTGTAAACTTATAGTCAAGACACGATTCTAGCAGTAGTGAACGTTGGATGTCCATCCAATGGCTGGAGTGCTTCTTCAATCTCGGATATTCTTACTTCAGCCGCCCAAACCACCACCGGTGGTACCGCCTGCTACCGCCTCCCGTGGCCGGCTATGCTGCTGCGGAGGCTTCACCGGCACACTCTACTCCCAAATGTCGTCCAGGCCATTCCTATACTCGCCAACACCTCTTGTTCTTCTCCGGCAACGGCAGCCTCACACCGCAGCCGAACCAGTGAACCCTCGTACTCCCCTCTGCGTGGGCATCCACTGTTGTGTCTTCGCCGGCTCCGGGTCGTTCCATTCGTAATACTCACCATTGTTCACTGCGTTGGTTCTCTCGGCGTGGTGTAGTCAACTTTGTCAACAAACGACAGCCATCGGATGAGGCATGTACGTGGATTGGCTGACAGTAGGGACCCACATGGCCCATGGCCGCACGCAGCAAGTGCCCCCGTATTATGTGAAAACAAATAATTTCTCCCCCTGACAGGTTTGACCCACCAGCTACATCTTCGCACGCAAGGAAGTACTTCCTTTATTACGTGGAAATAAAAAGTTTCCTCTCCCTGACAGTTGGGACCCACCAGCTTTACTATGATCCTTTTCGTGAAAATATAGATTGTACTTAAGATGGTAAATTGTTTTCTTTTTATTCTAACTCGAAAAAGAAGAAATAAAAAAACAGAAAACATCTTCGCACGCAAGGAAGTGCCACCTTATTACGCGAAAAAAATATTGATTCCCCCTGCTAGCTGGGACCCACCAGATTTGGAGGCTGACTTGTGAGCCTACTAAGTTAACGCGTATGCAGGGCTTTGTTAACTTAGTCAATAAATGATTCGAGCTGCACTAACCGTTGGATGTTAATCCAACAGCCAAGCTGCGTCTTCAACATCTGGTCTTGTTGCTCCAGCCGCCCAACCCTGCGCCCGCCGTACCGCTTGCTCCAACCTCCCGTGGCTGGCTATGCTGCCACGCAGGCCTCACCGCCAGGCCATACTACTACTGGCTAGGCCTTCCCTCTACTCACCCACACCCTCTATTATTCTCCAGAGACGGCGGCCTCAAACCGTAGCCGAAGCAGTCAACCCTCGTACTCTCCTCCGTGTGGGCATCTACTCCTGCGTATTCCCTGGCTCCGGGTCGTTCCCTTCCTAGGTCGCGCCATCATCCACCACCTTGGTGCTCTTGGGCGGTACGGCATCGTCAATGCGGTCAACGAACGACAGCCATCAGAAGAGGACTGTAAGTGGAGAGGTTGACAATTGGGTCTATGGCCGCACACAAGGAAGTGCCTCCTTATTACGCGCAAAGTAATGATTCCTCCACCTGACACCTTGGACCTACCGGAAGGGCCTCTGTATTTCATGAAAAAATGTCCCCCCTGACAGCTGGGGCCCACTGGCTTTATTTTGGCACAGAAGGAACTGCCTTCTTACCCCCTGACAGCTGGGACCCACCAGGTTGAAGCGAAGGTAGCGTTATCTGTCCGGCCGCGAACGTGTATGTACATAGCGATGGATCGATGTCTCTTCAGTGATGTATCGTGGCCGAGTAAGGAGCGGCACGTGTTGAAGTAGAGGCGCCAACGTAACATGTCACGCAATCCCGTCTATATTGTGTACACGTACATACGGCCATGCTGCAAGATAGTAAATACGGCTACGTACGTACATACAGGTAGGGTCTCTAATGTTTACAGCAACTAATCCTGTTCATCGGAAGCCAACCGACCGGGTCGGAAGGGAGAAACCGCGTCGTGTTCATGGGGAGGCAACGGAATGCGTCATGTTCATCGAGAGGCAACGGAATATGCCGTGTTTGTCGGGAGATAACCGGCTTGGATAGAACAGCTGAAACCAGGTCCGGCGTATCACAGAACGGAGGAAAAGGGCCTTCTGTTCAACCGCGTACGGTCGAAACGGGGTCATGTTCGGTCTGGCGTACCGCAAAACGGAGGAAATGGACTTGTGTTCGACCGCGTACGGTCGAAACGGGGTCTTGTTGATCGGGAGGGGTGTGGCGTACGGCAAAACGGAGGAAATGAACTTGTGTTGGAGCGCCTACGGTCGAAACAGGGTCCTGTTCATCGGGAGGGGTGTGGCGTACCGCAAAACGGGACTCCACGGGCTACTGTTCATCTCCACCGTCAACCTCCTCCAGCCTTCACCTGCGACTGTTCATCCACGGGGTTCTGTTCATCTAGCCTCCACCGGCTACTGTTCATCTAGCCCTCCACGGGGTCCTGCTCATCCAGCCTCCACCGGCTCCTGTTCAACCGGCCCTCCATGGGGTCCTGTTCAACCAGCCCTCCATGGGGTCCCTCCACCAGCTACTGTTCATCCACCCCCACCCCCTCGATCGAGGTCCTGTTCATCCAGCGACAACGGCCTCTACCACCACAGGTTCCTGTTCATCCAACCCCCACCGGGAACTGTTCATCCAACCCCCACCAGGAACTGTTCATCAAGAGGCAGCTTCGATCGGCTTCAGTTACCAGCAGTAGTGAAGGAATCACTCTGGTTCAGTTAATGGCAAGGGTTTGATCGAGGTTTAGTAACGTAGCTAGTGCAATCGCTCAGGTTCAGTTAGAGCCCAATGCCTCGCTCGGGTTCAGTTAGAGCGCAACCCCTCGCACACACGCGTGTAACATGTATGAGAGAAACTCGTGCATCGCTCGGCCCCGACCACCAACCATAACCGGGAACTCCCCGATATTTTCCTCGCCCTTTCTTCTACCACGATTTTTTTCGTCATGGACAGCCCAAAGAATGACATGCAGGTGCGTCTCTGGCCCGCCCAGGACGAAAAGCCCATTTTTTTTCATGATTTTTTGTCATAGAAGTAGGAGCCCACCACATTTATGATGATACCGGGTTTTGTCACAATTATTGTCATAGAAGTGTCATAAGCATGACAGGAAAAAAATTGTTCGGCCCAAAATGTCACGGATGTATCTTTTTTTGTAGTGTCATCAGTGTTGACATCACTTGTTCGAACATATCATACATGTCCTTGGTGACGGCAATGTACTTTGCTGGGACTTTTTGTTTCTCCAAGACCCGCCACATGACATTCCACGGTATCTTATCATAGGCCTTCTCCAAGTCAATGAACACCATATGCAAGTCCTTCTTTTGCTCCCTGTATCTCTCCATAACTTGTCGTACCAAGAAAATGGCTTCCATGGTCGACCTCTCACGTATGAAACTAAAGTGATTTTTGGTCACGCTCGCCATTCTTCTTAAGCGGTGCTCAATGACTCTCTCCCATAGCTTCATTGCATGGCTCATCAGCTTAATTCCACAGTAATTGTACAACTCTGAACACCCCCTTGTTCTTGAAGAGGTTGAAAAGCTTGGTCAGCCATACTATCGCTATGTCCCCAAGGCCTTTCCACACCTCAATGGGGATACAATCAGGGCCCATCGCCTTGCCTCATTTCATCCTTTTTAAAGCCTCCTTGACCTTAGATTCCTAGATTCGCCGCACAAAACGCATGCTGGTCTCATAAAAGGAGTCGTCTAGTTCAATTGTAGAACTCTCAATCTGTTCATTAAACAACTTGTTGAAGTACTCCCGCCATCTCTGCTTAATCTCCTAGTCCTTCACCAGGAGTTGGTCTGCTCCATCCTTGATGCATTTGACTTGGCCAACATCCCTCATCTTCCTCTCGTGAATCTTGGCCATCTTATAGATGTCCCTTTTGACTTCCTTCATGCCTAACCGTTGGTAGAAGTCCTCATATGCCCGACCCCTTGCTTCACTGACAGCTCGCTTTGCAGCCTTCTTCACCATCTTGTACTTCTCTATGTTGTCTGCACTCCTATCCATATACACGCATCTGAAACAATCTTTCTTCTCCTTAATCGCCTACTAGGCATCTTCATTGCACCGCCAGGTATCCTTAGCTTTGCTTCTCCTTCCCCTAGACACTCCAAACTCCTCCGGGGCCACCTTATGAATGCAAGTCGCCATCTTCATCCACACATTGTCCGCATCCCCTCCTTCCTCCCAAGGGGCCTCCTTAATGACCCTCTCCTTGAACGCCCGAGCTACCTCCCCCTTGAGCTTCCACCACTTCGTTCTAGCGAATTTGGCATGCTTATCCCGCTAGACATGAATTCGAAAGTGGAAGTTGGCAACCACCAGCTTATGCTGAGAGACAACACTCTCTCTTGGTATAACCTTACAATCTAGGCATGCACGCCTATCTTCTCTTCTCGAGAGGATGAAATCAATCTGGCTAGAGTGTTGGCCACTACTAAAAGTCACCAGATGTGATTCTCTCTTTTTAAAGAGGGCATTAGCTATGATCATGTCGTAGGCTAGAGCAAAGATTAAGACATCTTCTCCTTCTTGCTTCTTGATGTCATAGCCAAAGCCCCCGTGCACCCCTTCAAGACCTGTGTTAGATGTACCCACGTGACCATTGAGGTCTCCTCCTATGAAGAGCTTCTCGCCAATCGGTACACTCCTAACCATGTCCTCCAGGCCTTGCCAAAACTCCCTCTTGGTGATCTCATTGTGGCTTACTTGTGGGTCATACGCGCTAATAACATTGAGAACTAAGTCGCCAACTACCAGCTTGACTAGGATAATCTGGTCATCATGTCTCTTGACGTCTACCACTCCATACTTGAGGCTCTTGTTGATCAAGATGCCTACAGCATTTTTGTTTGCAGCCGTCCCCGTGTACCACAGCTTGAAGCTGGTATCCTCCACCACCTTCACCTTTTGGCCCCTCCATTTGGTTTCTTGGATGCAAAGGATATCAACAACTCTCCTCACCGTTGCATCAACTAGCTCTTGAAGCTTCCCTGTCAGAGACCCTATGTTCTAGCTACCTATGCGAATCCTCCTAGGCTCGGCTAGCTTCCTTACCCTTCACACTCATCGAGTCAAATGCAAAGACCCTTGCTCATTTCCCACTACATCTGGGCACTGATGTAGCATGCCACTAGGGACGCGACTAGCCGATCCTCTCTCACTTGGCACCGTATCCAGATCAAGGTATGGCGCGCCACCTAGGGGGTAACGGCCTAACCCTTGCCCATTTGACACCACACTCGGGTTTAGATGTGGCGCATCGCTGAGAGGGTTACGCCCTAATGAAAATCTTTTGGGTTTCATCTCCATAAGAGTGGCTGAGTTTTTACGTTAGCTCGCCAGGCCTATCACAACCCTCCTCCTTTACCCAGGCTTGGGACCGGCTATGTTGAGACAACATAGGTGGAGTTGTGTGCTAAATCACCAAGTGTTGAAATTTTAGAGCCTAGCAAGCAAAAGGGGAAGAGTACTAGTGTTGAAGATATTATAGGCACTAAAGAATTAATGATCAAGGAGTCGATTATTGTTGATAATCTGGCTAATTCCAATAAAGATGTGGTTGTTGTCCAGCAAGGTCCCATAGCTAATGATAATGAAGCTAGCACAAGCAAGGCCAAGTCGAGGGATCCAAAATATAATCATCCTAAGTGGTGTCCTCCCGGTCTGACCAAGGCACAAAAAAGGAGATTGCAGTGCATGAGGAGCCACGAGAAAATAGAACTAGAAGCAGAAAAGTGAAGGGATAAATTGTTCAATGAAACCCTTCCCATGATGCCCGCAAAACAAGTGTGGAAGCCTAAGCAAAAGTAAAATGTAGTAGCTTGTGCATTGATCATAGCAGCACCTACACCACCAACGGAGGACGATGTGGCCGCTATTACATCGTCAACTTCACCTATTACTTCATCTTCACTTGGAGATATTTCGGAGTCGGTGGACATGCTTGAGGATGGAGATGATATGCTGGATTATGGGTCTACACCGGTTCATGAAGGTATGGATATTAATATGGTGTATTACTTACTCGCTGAATTTCGTGCTATGGACGAAGAAGAGGAAGTAGCTTAGCTGGATTTTGGCCCTAAAATGCTATATTCGAGAAGCCAAAATAACAGTGACGCACTTGAAGCCATTATTACTTAAAGGTCATATTAACAGATCACCGGTTGCTAGAATGCTTGTTGATGGTGGTGTTGTGGTGAATCTTATGCCATATTTGGTCTTCAAAAAATTGGGACTGCGCGATGAAGAGTTGATAAAGACCAACATGGTGCTTAATGGATTTGAAGGCAAAGAGAAAACTGAAGCCAAAGGAGTTATATATGTGGAGCTTATAGTGGGAAGCAAAACTTTGGCTACCACGTTCTTTGTCGCGAGGTGCAAGGTAATTACAATGTGATATTAGGTCGTGATTGCGTTCATGCAAACCAATGTGTGCCATCTACTATGCACCCATTTTTAATTCAATGGGTTGATGATGAGGTGGAACTCATTGATGCGGATAATTCAGCTTGTGTTGCTTTGGTTGATGCATCGGTGGATCAGCAACATCCCAATGCTACTTGCTTGACGGGGCACGACCTATCAGAATTTGATTTTCTCAATGCTACAAAAAGTGGTTTCGTGCATGTTTCTTTAAAGACGGTTGGTGGTAATCGGCTCCGAGGTATGATGTATTTAAATGGATTCTAACTCAGAGTGGTTACAAAAGTGTCTTTAGAATATTGATCCAATGAGAACGATGTGTATGAGTTTATAGAAGAATTAGATGATATGGATAACTTAGGACAAGGTTTTACATCAGACGATCCATTAGAGGAGATAGATATTGGAGATGGTTCAATTACTAGGCCGACGTTTGTAAACAAAAAATTGAGAGCCGATTATAAAGCTAAGTTAATCGAGCTATTGAAAGAATATGTTTGTTGCTTTGCATGGGAATATCATGAGATGTCGGGTTTAAGCCGAGAGCTAGTGGAGCATCGGTTGCCTATAAAGGCTAGTTTTAGACCTTACAAACAAATGACCAGAAGATTTAATCCTAAAATATATGACCAGATCAAGGAAGAGATCGGTCTTTTGCTTAAAGCTAATTTTATTATACCTTGCAGGTATGCCGAATGGGTTTCTAATATTGTGCCTATGGATAAAGGGGGATTCGGGTTCCGAAGCTTATATAAGCAAGATGCTATCCTATAGAGCGATCTTTGGAGGAACACACCTATATTTTCCCGACTGCTGGTCACAGTCTATGAGATTGGGGTGATCTCTATCAAGCTCATGAACAGGCGAGTAGTATGACTAATATGCTCCACCCGAGGGGTCAGCCGTCGACAAGCTAGTACTAGTAAGACATTTGGTGAAACTTCTTTATGCCAAACTGACAATTCAAGGCATAGTCCATTGTTCAGTTGTGAAGGAGTGTGGCTACTTGCTCTAGGTGGAGTTCAACCTTAACTGGTATCCACTGAAATACTAGTATATCAAAACAGTGTTTGAAACAAAGGATAGAATGGGCCCTTGAGATTTGGTGGGGGATTGTTGCAATATAGGGTGGGCCTTGGGCCCATCTACCAATTTCAAAAAATATACAAGGGCCCATGGGGGTTTTATGCCAATGGGTATGGTGGGAAGTTTAGTCCCATATTGCTAGTTGGAGATGAGTTTGACCTCCTTATAAGGGATTATCTTTCACATGCTATTGAAGCTTGAGAAGAGGAGTGGTTCCCACGGGCTCCTCCGCCGCCGCTCGTCGCGCCGCGCCGCGGGTTGCGGAAATGAGCTGAGCCGAGCTCACACCTATGCACTTATTTTTTCCGGTCAGGAATGGAGAATCCCTAACAGCAGACCCACGATCTAAGATATTGGATCGTAGGCTGTTACTGAATCAGACGTGGGTCCAACCCACCTCTCTCCACGCAGTCGTGCCTATATATGTGAGACGTCGGCCAACCCTAGCTGCCACGAGAAACAGATCACATCTTCTGCCTCCACGTCCACTGTCGTTCCTTTTGCTGCGGCTGCCGCCGGTGATCCCATCCCGTCCACCGCTGTAGGACCTTGAAGTATGTCTAGAGGGGGGTGATTAGACTACTTGACCAATAAAAACTTAACCTTTTCCCAATTTTAGAGTTTGGCAGACTTTAGCTACTTTAGGACAAGTCAAGCAATCATCACACAATTCAAGCAAGCATGCAAAGAGTATATAGGCAGCGGAAATTAAAGCATGCAACTTGCAAGAAAGTAAAGGGAAGGGTTTGGAGGATTCAAACGCAATTGGAGACACGGATGTTTTTGGCGTGGTTCCGATAGGTGGTGCTATCGTACATCCACGTTGATGGAGACTTCAACCCAGAAGGGTAACAATTGCCATGAGTCCACGGAGGGCTCCACCCACGAAGGGTCCATGAAGAAGCAACCTTGTCTATCCCACCATGGCCGTCACCCACGAAGGACTTGCCTCACTAGTGGTAGATCTTCACGAAGTAGGCGATCTCCTTGCCCTTACAAACTCCTTGGTTGAACTCCACAATCTTGTCGGAGACTCCCAAGTGACACCTAGCCAATCTAGGAGACACCACTCTCCAAGAAGTAACAAATGGTGCGTTGATGATGAACTCCTTGCTCTTGTGCTTCAAATGATAGTGTCCTCAACACTCAACTCTCTCTCATAGGTTTTGGATCTGGTGGAAAGAAGATTTGAGTGGAAAGCAACTTGGGGAAGGCTAGAGATCAAGATTCATATGGTAGGAATGGAATATCTTGGCCTCAACACATGAGTATGTGGTTCTCTCTCAGAAATGTGAAGTTGGAAGTGTAGGTTCGTTCTGATGGCTCTCTCCACGAATGAAGAGGAGGTGGAGGGGTATATATAGCCTCCACACAAAATCTAACCGTTACACACAATTTACCAAATTCGGTGGGACCGAATCGTTAAACTCGGTCGGACCGATTTAGTAAACCTAGTGACCGTTAGTGATTTTCGGTGGGACTAACATGCATCTCGGTGAGACTGATTTGGTTAGGGTTAGGGCATAACGTAATCTCGGTAAGACCGATTACACAAACTCGGTGAGACCAATTTGGTAATAAGCTTTCCAGAGAGTTGGTCAGGTAAACTCAGTGGGACCGATTTGCTCTTTTCGGTGAGACCGAAATGTTACAAAAAGGAAACAGAGAGTTTACATTGCAATCTCGGTGGGACCGATCGCTCACTTCGGTTAGACCGAAACGTTACAAAGGGAAACAGAGAGATTACAACCCCCTCGGTGAGACCGAGATCCCTATCCGTAAGACCGATTTGCTTAGGGTTTGTGGCAGTGGCTATGACTTTTGGAATCGGTGGCGCCGGATAGGAAGAATCGGAGTGACCGATTTTGGCTTTGGGTTTAGGTCATTTGTGGATGTGGGAAAGTAGTTGAGGGTTTTGGAGCATATCACTAAGCACATGAAACAAGAGGCTCATTAAGCAACACCTCATCCCTCCTTGATAGTATTGGCTTTTCCTATAGACTCAATGTGATCTTGGATCACTAAAATGTAAAATGAAGAGTCTTAAGCTTTTGAGCTTGAGCCAATCCTTTGTCCTTAGTATTTTGAGGGATCCACTTTCATCATCCATGCCATGCCATTCATTGAGCTTTCCTGAAATAATAGTCTTGGAATAGCATTAGCTCAATGAGCTATATGTTGTTATGAATTACCAAAACCACCTAGGGATAGTTGCACTTTCAATCTCCCCCTTTTTTGGTAATTGATGACAACATATAGATCAAAGCTTTGACAAATGATAATAAGATTGAATAACATCGTCGCTTTGAGAAGTATGTGATAAGCAAGAGCTCCCCCTAAATTTGTGCATGGGTTAAGATTTGCTTTGGACTGCAAATGCACAATGAATTAGGCTCATGGGTTACTCTTCCATGTCACATACATCTTGGTGGAGCGCTCAAAATAATAAACAATGAATACATTCACTCATCACCAAGCATAGTGAGTGATCACATAAGATAGATAGGATAATATCATCAAACATGCATAAGTGTAGCTTATGATCAAACACATGATCATCAATGTCTCACAAGCATAGTATCTCAACCAAAAGCAAACAAAGTTTGAAAAACCACCAAATAAATCAAGAGAGAATAAAAGCAACACACTCTCTCTCTCTCGAAGCCTATGATCTATACATTTTTCTCCCCCTTTGGCAACAAGTTACCAAAAAGTTCATAGAAAATGCATAGTGCTAGATCGACTCTCAGGCTTGATCTTCTGGTGGTGGTGTCCTGATAACTCCTTGGACGAAGGCTTCAGTTGAAGTAGGGGGTGCTAGAGTGGATGCTGGAGCTTGTTGCACTAGAACTGTAGGGCGATGGTGGTCTTTGAAGTTGTTGCTCTAGTGTCCGCATCCTTTGCACTACAACCGACCTCTGGGCTCTGGGCACTCTGGCAAATGCATCGATGGTTGTCTTGCCCTACCTCTCCTGCATGTCATCCTCAGAGCTGCTCCACAACCGATCAATCTCGATTACTTTGACATCTAGATCATAGAATTTTCGTTCCATGATTCTTTCCGTGCTCTCCCGATTACGAGTGAGGTGGCCAGTCCTTTCTCAATCCTTAGTGTAGATACTATCAAGTAACCAAGCTGCTCCTGTTTGGTTTTCAGGAAATATTCAGATGCCTCCTCTTGAGTTGGCATCTTGGCAGCCTTCTCCTTCTTCTCCTGAGCTTGAACTGATTGTGGATCATCTTCATTCATGACAACCTCATTGTCCTCAAAGTCCGGATAAAGTGGAAAGTGTTCCTTATCCAACTGATATCTCCTGTGCCCATCTTTGAGTTGATCAATTCCTGAACTCGAGGTGCATATCCGCAGCTCCTCTTACGATCTGCTGCAGTCCTCTTGATTGTTTCAATCATCGGGCTCATGACTTTGAACTTCATGGCACATCAAACACATGCAACATGTTGATGGCATGCCCTCTGATCATGTTATGGTCACTGGACACAGGGCAACAGAGTGTGCCTCGTAATCCAATTGATGGTTGGCAACCCCGACATGCAGAAAGTGAACTGATCCAAACTTGTGAGTCTCTACCGCCTTTGTCCGATTTCCTTGTACATGTGAGCCATTGAATTGTGACCCAACTTCTTCTTTGCATAAATGTCCAGGTCATCCTCATTTTCTTTGGGGGCATTTATCAGGGTGCTAGAGTGGATGCTGGAGCTTGTTGCACTAGAACTGTAGGGCGAGGCTGGTCTTGAAGTTGTTGCTCTAGTGTCCATCCACCGCACTACAACCGACCTCTGGCTCTGGGCACTCTGGCAAATGCATCGATGGTTGTCTTGCCCTTCCTCTCCTGCATGTCATCCTGTAGCTGCTCCACAACCGATCAATCTCGCCACTTTGACATCTAGATCATAGAATTTTCGTTCCATGATTCTTTCCGTGCTCTCCGATTACGAGTGAGGTGGCCAGTCCTTTCTCAATCCTCAGTGTAGATACTATCAAGTAACCAAGCTGCTCCTGTTTGGTTTTCAGGAAATATTCAGATGCCTCCTCTTGAGTTGGCATCTTGGCAGCCTTCTCCTTCTTCTCCTGAGCTTGAACTGATTGTGGATCATCTTCATTCATGACAACCTCATTGTCCTCAAAGTCTGGATAAAGTGGAAAGTGTTCCTTATCCAACTGATATCTCCTTGTGCCCATCTTTGAGTTGATCAATTCCTGAACCTGAGGTGCATATCCGCAGCTCCTCTTCTGATCTGCTGCAGTCCTCTTGATTGTTTCAATCATCAGGCTCATGACTTTGAACTTCTGTGGCACATCAAACACATGCAACATGTTGATGGCATGCCCTCTAATCATGTTATGGTCACTAGACCTGGGCAACAGAGTGTGCCTCAGAATCCAATTGATGGTTGGCAACCCTAACAGCAGAAAGTGAACTGATCCAAACTTGTGAGTCTCTACTGCCTTGTCTGGGATTTCCTTGTACATGTGAGCCATTGAATTGTGACCCAACTTCTTCTTTGCATAAATGTCCAGGTCATCCTCATTTTCTTTGGGGGCATTTATCAGACTTGCCCATTCTTCAACAGTGGAATGGTACCTTGTACCTTCAGACATCCAAACAATTCTACCATCTGGGTAAAAATGTGTTGTGCAGTAGAACTGCATGATAAGCTCATCATTCCAATGGGTGAACTTCTGGCCAACAAAATCAGCAACTCCACAAGCAAAAAAGCTTTCTTGCACTCCAGGATAGTGCTCTTCATTGTCCTTGATGTAGGTCCAGTCGACCCACCTCATGTCACAGACTATAGGCTTCTTGTCCAACAGAATTGTTTCATAAAAGTCCTGTTGTTCCTTTGTGTGGAACCTGTAGTCAACAGCAGTTCTTCTTCTTGAAGCATATGGGTCTTCCATCCTCCACAGTCTCAGCCCTGAATCCTTCCTGATTCTCATGTCCTCAGCCACAGGATGGGCATCATTGTGGTCTGGTATCTTGAGCTTGAGCTTTCTTAGGACTTGACCTTCCTCATCTTCTTCTTCAGCAACATTGGGCACTGGGGCCTTGTTCTTCTCAGCAGCTGGAATACTCCTAGTATTCCTCTTTGGAACTTGCTTGGCCTTGGAGGCAGCTTTGGGTGCTTCCTTGGGCTTGGATGTTGCAGCCCCTTATCTGATTGCATCACCCATAAGCTTGGGTGCCTTAGGTGCTGGTGCAGCATCCTCTTCCTCTTCATCAGAACCTCTTCTCATAGAGGGCTTTCCAAGGACCTTGGCAATTGTGGTTCTTGCTCTCTTCTTTTTCTTGTCCTGATCACCATCATCCTCTGATTCAATTGTGAACTTCATAGTTTCACCAGTGAGGACTTTCTGAGGTTTGGAAGAAGTGACTTTCTTCTCAGGTGCTTCTTTGGGTTGAGCCTGAGCTGGCACTTGAGTGGACTTTCTGGCCTTTGGCATTGGTGTCCTCTTGGCAGGAACTTTCTTAATCAGACCTGGCTTTGTGCTATGTGCAGAGCCATATTCCTTCTTGAGCACCACTTTCTTGGAAGTGGCCTCATCTTCCTCAGCTTTGTAATCTTCATCTTCTGAGTCTGAGGTTCTTTTCCTCCTTTGCCTAGTAGCAGCCTTAGGCAAATTGCTAGGAGTACTTCTGCTCCCTTCATCTGTAGTTGAGGGACTAGTGCCCTCACTCAAGTCCATCTGCTCTTCTAACCTGCTCGCTGTCACTCTGATCATCATCTACCGCAAAAGTATCACTGACCTCGTGAAGAGTTATAGATGAGATAGAATAGATGAGCATCACAAAATGCGAGATTTTTGCAAAAGAATGATTCAAAAGTTCAGTTTTAGTTTTCCACAGAAAGCATTTCGGATCAACCGATTTTCAAACTCGGTGATACCGAAGCAGTTTTGGAACCTAAACTGATGATCTCGTTTGGACCGAGTCACAGTTCGGTGGCACCGAGACTGCTAGGGTTTCACAGAATCCTCAAATCGGTCGCACCGATTAGTAATTCTCGGTTAGACCGAGAGTCACTAGTGCAATGGCATAAGCCAAATCGGTGAGACCGAGTTTTTCAACTCTGTGGGTCCGAGATGGCGGCGGAAACCTAACCCTAAAAAATTTGAATCTCATCTAATCTATGGATTACTTTGGCTGGATAGAAGAGTTTCAATCGTGGCAAGATTCGATAAAAATACAATGTGCTAGGAATCAGACGTGGATAGCACAAAGATCAAGTCCATACCCTAACTTGGCGGTGGACTTGCTACGGCAGCAACGGTGGGGATGAAATTCGTTAACGGCGGCGGAGACCAGCGACAGGAGGCTGCTGGCGACGAGGAGACGATCCGGAGACCTCCGATGGCAGAGCGAGCTGTTGCGCGGGTGAAGGGTTTCGGAAAAATTTCCAAAATTTTGCACGTGGCTATATATAGCCCGACCCTGTCGGTGTGACCGAGTGGAACAACTCGGTGGCACCGAGATGCATAATCGTGTTCGATTCTGAAAATCGGTGAGACCGAAAAGTTCAAATCGGTTGCACCGAGATTGAAAACTCAGATCAACTTGATGATCTCGGTGGGACCGAAATGGTGGAATCGGTCTGACCGAGAATCACAAAGAGGTTTTGGAATTTTAAGTCTATGACGAATCGGGGACTCCGAGTGCTCCTCACACAGAGTGGTTCGAATCTGACTTGATCAAATTTTGTGATGTAGCATGAATAGAGTTTGAGATGAGAAAAGCATAGATAGCTAAAGAAGGTTCTTAGGCATTCTTGTCCATCCACTTGGCAAAAAGAAAAGAAACAAAACAATCAAAACAACAAGTGGATGTCCTTGAATGAGTAAAATATGCACCAACATGCTCACACAATAAGATGGCAAATGAAATATGTGGCAAAGCATGCACAACCAATTCTAGCATCTATCAAACAATTGGTGATGACTAGGTCATCTATATATGAGTATATTGACTTAGGAGTCAAATGAGAACATTTGATCATAGGTCATACTCATCGTTTAAGCTCAAGTGGGGTTACTACTTTTACATAATGCATTGATGTGTTCACACCTTTAGAGTTGCTTTTGACTCAATTCTTAGAGTTAAGCTCCCCCTAGATATGAGATCCCCCCTTAGAGGGATGAACTAACCTTGGGTTTTGTCGATGATGACTTCATGTAGGTGTTGAAGATGTAGATGCTCAATGTTGATGTAGATCATTTGGAGCAATCCTTTGGAGTGAGTTGCACTTTCAACTTACCTACATGGGTTAGTCCCACAAGGAACAAACAAGAATATCCATAGACATAGAGTGATGCACACACAAGATGATGTCCATGAATTCATTAGGTTACCTTGTCCCTTGCCTTACCAACATGAGGGTTTGTGACTCCTTGAACTAGTGCAAGATGTGGAAGTTGATTGCACTTGTTATTGCCAAAATGATATGAGTGAAGAATGTTGGCGGAGTCACCCTCAAGAACTCTCTAGTTCTTCTTCTTCGGGATCCACATCATCTTGATGGGAATCCTTGGAGTTGTAGTTGTACTTGATGAAGTAGAACTTGATGTAGTCTTGGGAACCCACTTGAACGAGGCTTTAGGTGCTTCTTCAAATGCATCAATCTCTTCTTGAAGCTTGTCCTTGCCTTTGTTCTTGTGGTCTTGTGGTGGAAGATCATCTTGAGCTTGTGTTCCCTTGAAGGAAGTAGGATCATACTTCTCTTGTTGAGGAACAAACTTCGTCTTGGGGTATTGATCTTCTTCCCACTCAACTCCATTGGCATTGAACTTTCGTTCAAAACCAACACCTTGATTCTTCCGGTGCCTTCCTTGCTTGCATACAATTTCCTCGAATTGCTTACTCCCGGCAAGGCTCTTGTAAACACCTTTCTATATAATTCCATTCAATAGGCTATTTTCTTGCTCAAGTGTAACTTGGCTAAGAGAATCATTAGTGGAATCAAGAGAACTACTAGAAGCAACAATATTGGATTTGACATTATTATTGTTACTACTAGAGGAAGTATCTTTCTTGTACTTGTTACTAGACTTGACTTGAGGCATGTAAGTAGATAAGAGTAAACACTTGGCAATGTAAGAAGAACTTTTCTTGCGAAGATCATCACTGATTGCTTTTAAGAACTCATGCTCTTGCTCAAGATTGAGCTTTTCAAAGCGTAACTTCTCATGAGCCCTTAAAAGTTCTCGATGATCTTTGTAGATAGTTTCATGAGCTAACTTAAGAGAGTTTAGTTCCTTAGTTAGAAGCTCAATCTTCTCCTTATCATTGTCATTCGCTTTATCTTGATTAGCATGATTAATTGACGTTTCATCATAGTATTCATCACTAGAGTTGTCAACAAGTAAATCATCGTCCACAAGCAAGTCATCTTCATCACTATTGAAATCAACATACTCAGGATGTGTTACCTTTGGACCTTCGGCCATGAAGCATCTTCCAACACCTTCATTTGGTGAGTCAAATATGTCGTAGGAGTTGGTTGACACAAGTGCTAGACTGGCAACACCTTCATCTTGAGTATATTCGGAGTCGGAGTGATAGCTTCTCTCGGAGTGATTGTCGGAGTCGGAGCCGGATACCCATTCACCGACATGAGCTTGATGTCTTCCTTTTGTGTAGCTCCTTGATGACTTGTCCTTCCTTTCCGAATCCTTGCTTCTCCGTGAGGGTCTTTGTTCATAACGATCATCTCTACTCCTTCTCTCTCTTGGCGGTGCTTCTTCTCTTTTGCTCCTTCTTCTTGGAGAATCTTCTCTTCTGTTGTAGGGTGCCGTACACTCATTGGAATAGTGTCCGGGTCTCCCACAATTGTAGCAATTGCGCTCTTGACTAGAAGATCTCTTGTCATTGTAAGACCTTGACTTGGAGCTTCTTTCTTTGCTTCTACTCTTGTAGAATTTGTTGAAGTTCTTCACCATTAAGCTCAATTCTTCATTGAAGGTTGGTTTCTCACTTGATGATATGGGGGCTTCACTTGAGGCTTTGTAAGCACCACTTGACTTGTTGTGAAGTTCCTCCTTATCCTTGAGTGACATCTCATGAGCAACAATTCTTCCAATGACTTCCGTTGGCTTGAGATCTTTGTAGTTTGGCATCATTTGAATTAATGTGCACACGGTATCATACTTTCCATCCAATGCTCTTAGAATCTTCTTGATGATGAATTTGTCAGTCATCTCTTCAGTCCCTAAGCCGGCAATCTCATTTGTAATAAGAGCAAGCCTAGAGTACATTTCAGCGACACCTTCACCATCCTTCATTTTGAACTTGTCAAGCTGACTTTGGAGCACATCCAACTTGGATTCCTTGACGGACTCGGTACCTCCATGCATATCAATCAAAGTATCCCAAATTTCCTTTGGATTCTCAAGACGGCTGATTTTGTTGAATTCTTCGGGGCACAATCCGTTGAAGATGATATCACAAGCTTGAGCATTGTATTGCAGCATCTTCAATTCTTCCGCATTAGCTTCACGGTTCGGTTCTCTCCCATCGAAAAATTCACCTTGCAAGCCAATACAAATAATTGCCCAAACGGCGGGGTTATGTCCAAGAATATGCATTTTCATCTTATGCTTCCAACTAGCAAAATTAGTACCATCAAAGTAAGGACCTCTACGGTGATAATTTCCCTCGCTAGACGCCATACTCTCCTAGGTTGTGAAACCAAGGCTATGACCACCAAAAGCTATGGAAATCAAAGCAAATGGAGACCAAAGCTCTGATACCACTTGTAGGACCTTGAAGTATGTCTAGAGGGGGGTGATTAGACTACTTGACCAAATAAAACTTAACCTTTTCCCAATTTTAGAGTTTGGCAGATTTTAGCTACTTTAGGACAAGTCAAGCAATCATCACACAATTCAAGCAAGCATGCAAAGAGTATATAGGCAGCGGAAATTAAAGCATGCAACTTGCAAGAAAGTAAAGGGAAGGGTTTGGAGGATTCAAACACAATTGGAGACACAGATGTTTTTGGCGTGGTTCCGATAGGTGGTGCTATCGTACATCCACGTTGATGCAGACTTCAACCCACGAAGGGTAACGGCTGCGCAAGTCCATGGAGGGCTCCACACGGATGTTTTTGGTGGGACTGACATGCATCTCGGTGAGACCGATTCGGTTAGGGTTAGGGCATAACGTAATCTCGGTAAGACCGATTACACAAACTCGGTGAGACCGATTTGGTAATAAGCTTTCCAGAGAGTTGGTCAGGTAAACTCGGTGGGACCGATTTGCTCTTTTCGGTGAGACCGAAATGTTACAAAAAGGAAACAGAGAGTTTACATTGCAATCTCGGTGGGACCAATCGCTCACTTCGTTAGACCAAACGTTACAAAGGAAACAGAGAGATTACAACCCCATCTCGGTGAGACCGAGATCCCTATCGGTAAGACCGATTTGCTTAGGGTTTGTGGCAGTGGCTATGACTTTTGGAATCGGTGGCGCCGGATAGGAAGAATCGGTGTGACCGATTTTGGCTTTGGGTTTAGGTCATTTGTGGATGTGGGAAAGTAGTTGAGGGTTTTGGAGCATATCACTAAGCACATGAAATAAGAGGCTCATTAAGCAACACCTCGTCCCTCCTTGATAGTATTGGCTTTTCCTATAGACTCAATGTGATCTTGGATCACTAAAATGTAAAATGAAGAGTCTTGAGCTTCTGAGCTTGAGCCAATCCTTTGTCCTTAGTATTTTGAGGGATCCACTTTCATCATCCATGCCATGCCATTCATTGAGCTTTCCTGAAATAATAGTCTTGGAATAGCATTAGCTCAATGAGCTATATGTTGTTATGAATTACCAAAACCACCTAGGGATGGTTGCACTTTCAACCGCGTACCCAGTCGACGGGAGAGCAGGCCTCTGAAACCCCGCTCTTCAGATAGTGTACAGGAGAAGGGCGATTAGGTTTTTGGGGAGCGTTTCCTACGTGACTTCTCGCCGCCGTTCGTCTGTATCCACTACGCCCGCGTTGCCTTTGTCATCATCATGTCCATCGACATCGAGAGAATCACCGTCGAGAAGGCTGCCGCTGACAAGAAGGCGGCCGAGGAGGCCGCCGCTGCTGCTATTGCCAACTGGCCTACTGGAGGGTATAATACGTTCAACAGAAGTACAAAGCATCTCGAACATAATGAAAATTACATTGAGATTATAAGACCCCGTAACAACCACTACTGCCGCCAGAACGAGCCGTCGACGCGCCGCTGTCGCTGCTCCCCTACCGGAGCCAGCTTGACCTTGCCGATGATGACCAGGAAGTCTTCGTGCATGTGCCCCTAAGAGCCAGCGCCCTGGAGCCGCAGTCATCGCCATTGAACCCTTGCATAGATCTGAAGTATCTGACACCCAATCTCGCCACAAGACGAGAAACCCTAACCTCACCGCCCTAAAGAGACGGCAGAAATCAACGTCGGAGCTCCGTCGACTACATCCAGATGGACGAACTCGAGGAGGATCGGATCCCGGAAGAAAAACTCAAAGAAGTAGCGCCGCCATCCGCCCGAGCACCGCACCTCCGAGGACTAAAAAACCCTAACCTAAACTACTAACCGGAGCGGAGGCACCGGGATTCCCCTCCCCACCACTGGCCACCGGAGTGGCAGGTAGATGGGAGGCGAATCCACGGGCTTGCCAGCGAAGTTTTTGTAGGGGACAGTTTGCCCTGTCCATCTAGGGTTAGGGAAGAAAACTTGCGGGAGCACACAAAAGGAGGGTCTCAACAGATTCTTTCTGTCTTAGCGCTACGTGCGTAGACGTTTCTACTATATCTTTCTCAAAAAAGAAGATATTTCTACTATATGTGTAGCACGTGCTTATCTAGATCGTAATTAGCATGTCATTAATTCTATCAATTCATGTTCATGATTATTTATGGATTAAACTAATCGAAAAATTGCTAATATACTCAACACTTTTTCCTTTTTCTTTTTCCCCTTCTTTTTTCTCTCTACAATGGCAATGACATGCATAAATATTGTGACATTGCTCGGTACGAGTTCACGTCAAACATCGGCCATTCACACTATGCTCGCGTTGACAAGTTGACGCGCGTGATCGCGAAAACATGTCACTGGCGGCATCGAACATGGGGTCGTGCGTGTGCAGTATGGGATGAGCTTGTGGCATACTCCAAGGTGCGGAGCATGATCTACCAAACGGCACTCCTTGACGTGCGACCCCGTCGTGCGTCTACGTCAGCCGTCACAACCAATGTACTTAATCACCATTGGAAAATATGCATGGAAATGCCAGGCTGCTTACGACGTCGACTTCATCTCCGCGGCCAAGTAAAAAGCTTTTTTCTTTCATTCGCAAAAAAAAAAAAAACTTTTTTCTTACCGTTCTTGTTTGCCACGCCTATGACCCCGTCCACGCTTGAAGGCCTGAACTCGAACCAGTCATTTTTGTCATCCGTCACCGATTTCATAAACTGATTTTGTACATCCCAATCCTGTAGAGTCCAGGTGTATGCTAAACATGAAATATAAGAACCACTAACCAAAGTTAAATTAACATCACAATCATCACTGCCGTACCGCCATAAACACGCCGAAGCTGCGTAAGCTCGTATTCTAAGGCCGGTCGTAATGGTAGTATCATAGCTAGTATCATGCATGCCAACTAGGCAATTTTGATGAGGTGGCATAGCATTAAATGAAGAAAGAGAGGGTGTAGTATCATATCATGATACCGTATCATATTAAATGCTATGCTACTTTGTGTCATGCATGGCAATAAATAAAGTACAACATGATATTAATATATGATACTATGCATTAGGGAGGTAGTATCATACACTAGTATCATATGCATGATACTAGTATATGATACTCCCCATTACAACCAGCCTAATGTATCAGCGAGGGTGACCTGTGTGTGTGTGTTTAGCTGTAAAGTATCAGTAATTATTTATGGCCAGTACCGGGCGCGGGTGCGCCGGCCGAAAATTTCGGCCGGTCAAGCCCCAGTCGTTCGATTTACTCAATAATGACCGTTCAGATTTGTCTCAAAAAAAACCGTCCAGATTGCATCTTCTCCCTTGCGTGGAGGTCAAAGCCTCCTCCTTCCTCACGTACGGGCTGCGCTCGACGCAAACGCATCCTCCACCATGGCGCCTCTTTCTCTTACCCGGCCCTCGCGAAAAAACTCCCACCTCCAGTCCCGTGTCTACCCTCCCGCGAAGGACGCCGCTCCTCGCTCGCCTCGCCGTCGACGTGCTGGCAACCACGCCGCCGCCGTTGAAGCTGCATCTCGTGGGTGTTTTGCGGCCCTCGTCGCCATTGGTTGCAACATGGCGTTGCTCCGTGGTCGCACCCTCCGTTGTCGTTTGGTAGCAGCCTCGCAGTTGCAGCCTGCAACCTCGCCGTCATAGCCATTGATGGCTCTAGCTTGAAGCTTTTTTCATGGTCGCTTGAAGCTTTTTTCGTACCTGCTTCCAGCTTTTCCATGAGGGTTGAAGCTTTTCTGTCATGTCTGTTGAAGCTTTTTTCTCCATCGGTTGTAACTTATACTAGGCCGGTTGAAGCTTTTTTCCAAGTCCGTTTGCACCAATTCGCTGCCGTTGCCGTTGCAGGTCGCAGTCTCCCACCACATATGATGGATGTAGCAAAAATCCCGCTGGTAGTAGCAAAATCTTAGGACGGTTGCAACAAAAAAGCCACTGCCCTAGTAGGTCGCAGACCCGCCGTGATGAATGTAGCAAATCCGTCGCCGGTAGTAGCAAAAAAAGATGACGGTTGCATCTTCCGCTCACCGGTTGTACCTTTCGTGGGAGGTCGTCGTTGGAGTGGAGCTAGATGGATGGACAGAGTGCACCATGAGGACGCGGGGGGCAGGTGACACACGCCATGGCGCGTCTTCTCCGCATCGATGGGGCCGTCCCATGTCGCCGCCAAGGTCGCTGCAGCCCGGCGACCCAGCGGTTGTAGCATCCGCCAACGTCGTTCCAAAGATCCCATCACCACGGTCTCGTGATCCTGTCACCACCGCCTCCAAAGACTGTCGCAGGACGCCATGGCCGTCGGTTGGTGGCGTCGTTGCCAAGGCTTGGATTGGATTGAGAAAGGAGAGAGACAGGCGTGAGGAACGAATGGATGGGAACGAGTGCATCGCGTGAATTTGTTTGCATTGGCCTGTGTGTTAGTGCGTTATGTGACGAAGCGGCCGGCCGAA
Source organism: Aegilops speltoides (assembly GCA_021437245.1). Lineage (NCBI taxonomy): Eukaryota > Viridiplantae > Streptophyta > Magnoliopsida > Poales > Poaceae > Aegilops > Aegilops speltoides. The sequence goes on from CM038144.1 coordinate 335,387,331, forward strand.
GTTTCGGCCGGCGCACCGTTTTCAAAACGTTTCCATTATTTTTTGTCCTCCTTTGCCCCATTTTGGTTTCTGAGATCCTGAATATACAAAAATTGGGTAGTACTTTAATTTTGCCCTGTCTTTTTTTTTTGGATTAGCATAATTTTGCCCCGTAGAATCAAAGTCTACGCGAGACTAGCGTAGACTAGGAGTGGAGAGATGCAACTTTTCCAAGCACATTTCGTCAAAGTACGCTGCGTGGGTACATGGAAGTTTTAGACACGTCGAAGCTAACATACACGACGTAACAATCCAGGTGAGGTGAGGTACAGCTCCCGCGACGCCCCATCATTTCTGTTGGTGAAGCGCGTCCCATCCTCGGATCGTGGCCGCGGCGTTCAATTTCGACGCGCGCCTCCCTCTTTAAAGCCCCTTGCCGGCGCCTCGCCGCGTAGTGTGTTGTGTCCTCCCCAAGTGTCGCTCGATCCATGGCCATGGAGGACGACGAGACCGCGACCCAGAAGAGCCGCTTCTTCCGCGACGCGCGCGTGGAGGCCATGCAGCGGCGCGTCGACGAGGTGCACGCGGAGGCCGAGGACCCCTACACCATCTTCCGCCTCCCCGCGGCCGTGCGCGAGCGCCACCCCGACCTGTACGAGCCCAAGCTCGTGTCCGTGGGGCCCTACTACCACGGCCGTGCCGGGCTCGCCGCCGCGCAGCAGCACAAGTGGCGCCTCCTGCGCGACTTCCTGTCGCGGACAAACGGGAAGGGGGCAGCCGGCGGCAGCCAGCTGGGCGCCTACTTGCGCTGCGCGAGCGCGCTCGAGGCCGACGCGCGCCGGTGCTACGCGGAGGGGTTCGACGCCGTGGGAGCCGACGACTTCGCGGAGATGCTGGTGCTCGACGGCTGCTTCCTGCTCGAGTTCTTCCTGCGGAAGGGCGAGGGCCAGCTCGCCGCGCCCGGGGGCGCCAAGTGGGCGTGGCAGCACATGTACCACGACGTCCTCCTCCTCGAGAACCAGATCCCCTTCTTCGTCGTCGAGAAGCTGCACGCCATCGCCTTCCCCGGCGAGGACGGCGGGCCCGACAGCGAGGGGCTCCTCGACAACTTCTGCAAGGCCCTGGCCGGCGACCTGCCGTCGAGCCGCGCCATCCGGCCGCGGAGCGGCAAGACGATACACCACCTCCTGCACCTGCACTACGAGTGCAACGTCCGCAGCGCGTCCGCGGACGCCAGCGACGCCAAGGGGCGCAACAACGGCAAGGCCGACGCCAACGGCGCGTCGTCGCTGGCCGTGTGGAAGCAGTCGCCGGTCCCGTCCCCGCGCTCCAGCGACGGCGCCGTGAAGGGCCGGCTGACGTCGATGGTCCCGCAGGCGGCCAAGATGGAGGAGGCCGGCGTGACGTTCAAGAGGAAGGCGACCCCGCGCGACATGTTCGACGTGAGCTTTCGGTACGGCGTGCTGCACATGCCGGCGTTCGTGGTGGACGAGGCTGCCAAGGTGCTGCTGGCCAACCTGGTGGCGTTCGAGCAGGGCGGCGGCCGCGCCGCCAGGCAGCTGGACGGGGGCAACCTGGTGACGGGGTTCGTGGCGCTGGTGGGGTCCCTGGTGAACACGACGAGGGACGTGGAGGTGCTCCGGCGGTGTGGCGTCATGCACTGCATGGTCACCCACGACGAGGCCGTCAGGTACTTCAGCCACGTGGTGCAGTACACGACCATGGACTACGACCGCCACCTGCTCGCCTGCTTGTTCCGAGACATCCGAGAGCACTGCCAGTGGAGCCGATGACCGATCGTGCGCACGTAGCTGATTCTTCGCTCGACTATTATTAAGTCGATCTCCACCACTTTGTTTGTTCTCTACATGCCAATACGTTTCCTTCTTTCTTTTCTACTCTTTTTTTTCCAATGGCTACTCTACTGTCTACTCTCTCATGTCACAAAATATAAGGTGTACTCCCTTCATTGTAAGGTGTATTATTTTCGGCACGGTAACCAAGACACATAATTATGCGTAAGTTAGGATGAAATTAACCTTGATCACATCATTGATTAGTGGCAAGTAAATCATTTAGTTTAGGAAATGAAGAGATGCACGCAATCAGGAGAGAGACAGTTTTCTTTTCTCTCCAAGGAAAGATGTATGCAATCGGGAGAGAGATACTTTTCTTTTTTAGAGGGTTGAAAACAAAATTTCAAAAAGTAGATAAAATGCACCTTACATTGTGAAATTTTATAGAAGACTCCCCGCAAAAAAAAATTATAGAAGACAAATGCATCTTATATAAAGGAACGGAGAGAGTGCTCCACTGTCGTGGTATGTTGCTTCGTTAAGATATGACCCTGAATAGGACAATTACTCCACTGGATGGGTGTGATTAATAAGTTATTTTAGGACACTTCTAAATTGATCGATACATGCCATTTATTTTTGTTAATCCAGTGACTAATATTAGGAGTATTAGGTAAGATGCTACCAAAGATTTTGTAGTGCTGAGAGTAACTCCTACGGATCCCGCATCCATAAAATAACTACCGTTTAGGAAAAGTTTGGGTAAAAAACGTCGCCAACAGATCCCGTAAACATGGAATAAATTTGGAGGATCTTATAAACTTGACCTCAACTTTTCTTTGGTACACGCGAGATTTTGCTTCCCATAAACTTTTGGCAGCATGGTAACCACCTGAAACTTGCCGCCGCGCCGCCGGTAAGCCGGCGCGCCATCGCGAAAGCCACCACGCCGCCGGAAAGCCGACGCGTCAATGTGCCCCGACGGCCTGCCGGAATGCCGTCATGCGTGTCACTGATTGGCGGGCCCTACTCCCTAGACCATTATCTAGTTTTGTCTAATGAAAAATAAAGTAAATAGAGATTTAGGGGGAGAGTTTACAAGATCCGAAAAAATAGGTCTCAAGAAACTTCTCCTAGAATTTACAGACATCCTATAAAAGCACTTTTACATAAAGTTTTTTAGGGAAACTGTGTGAGTTGCTCTAATATAGATGTTGCACTTCTTTAAATAAGAACACAACTTACATAATCGGATTATTATTTTTCATCTTGCCCTCAGCCTTTAGATGAATCGTGAGACAGCCGCCTGATCTCACTGCTGAGGTGTGCACAACCTTTGTAAAAAGAAGCCTCATGTTGCACTTGCTGCTTTGCAACATGAGCCCGATTGCGCTCCATGCTGGTTTTTCTCCGTTTTAGTGTTGATGCCTTTGCAACAACACTCATGTTATGTTCGGCGGTTTACAACATGAGCCTTGATGCGCTCCATTTTTTTTCTTCCTTCTTTTTTCCTATTGAGGTGTGTCATCCTTCGCAACAACCAACAAGGCTCCTATTGCGCTCAGCATATTGCAACAGGAGCCTTGTTGCGGCCAGAGGCTGTCCTATCAAACTCAAATCCGATGGCCATAGAGGCAATCGACGCATACTCGAATCCGATGGTCACAGAGTCAATCGACGCGCAAAGAGTTATCAGCCGGCTGAATCTAAGCATTTTAGAGAGAGAAATTACATGGTCATTAAAGTAATACAAAAAGGGAGTTCTAACTATGCATATCAAGCTAATGATTTGTTAAATAAGGATGTAAATTTGTGTCCCTAATGGTTGTGTTCATGTTTCTGAGTAATCATTAATGCTCTCTTTTACCCCACAAAAATGCTCTCTTTTCCTTGAAGAAAAGAAAAAGAAGGTATTTCGTTGACAGGTGGGCCAGGAGATCAGTGTCAACTCCCCAATAAGAAAAAATAATCAAAATATTCCACTCCAGGGTTCACTGTGATCTAAGATAGTTGCAGTCCACGGAATGAACTAAGAGCAACGCTAGCAGATTAACCACCATAGGACCGTTTTGGAGCTAGCAAAATCGCCATCCAACGCTCCATCGCCATATTTACATATAGTCTTCTGCCCTAAAGCCATAATATATAGCGACCATGTGTTTGCAGCTTTGCGCACAACCACCACAGCCTAAAAAAAGGAGTGTCCTCCAAAAACAAAAACGTGTTGGAGGCTGCAGATGTAAGAACTCCGCTATAGTTGCTCTACGCACAATAGGCGGGAAACTCTCTCCACCAAAAAAAACGAGGGGGACATGAGTGAACGTCCAATGTTTTTGATAAAAGAGAAGAGAAAGCGTTTACTCACACCATGAAAGGCGGTTGTGATATAGTCTTGTACAGTATCTCTATATATACTACGCGGTGCCAAAGTTGCAGGGGGGACGATCAAAATCGTTGCGTACTGACAAGTGAGCCGATAATCGGATATTACCTCCGTAGCAAAAAGTAAGACGTTTTTGAATGCTAATTTAGCCCACAAAAAAGTATTCTATTTTGATACGGAGGTAGTACATGCCATGGAGATTCCTACGGCTCAAGTGCTGAAAAATAACAATCTCATAGACAAAATTGTGCTACAATCCGACATAGCCCATAATATTTCTTTTCTTTTCTTTTTGAAGACACAAGCCCTAACTAATAGTCTACCACACAACGTTAGTTCATGGCTTCATCCAGCAGTCGTCCTTGACATACCCATCTTGTCATCATAGAGAAAATCCTTAACCGCCTTCATCCAGTGGTTGTGCGAGTTATCGAACTGGTGAAGAGAAGAAAATAACCAATGAGTAGACAAGAAATCCAGCCAGAAGGATCCCTCCATAGACAAAAGCCTGGGATGACTGTTTCGGGTGACTATATTCAATGCTGCAGCACTTCATCTTGTCTCTCTCCACAGAAAGAACACGTTCTACATACCTGCCCAACCAAAAAATTGTAAGAATGATTCCAAAGAAAGGGTAAATATGGAGCAAATAAATCACCAAAAAAACGATTAAATGTTCTTTTCTATACAAGGTTTAACGGTACAAGGAGTAAAGGCAGAATAGCTAGTTGGGGACTGGCGACATGGAGATAAAGTTAACATACTGTTCTGTAAATATAGTGCTCTGAAGGATGTCGGTACTGTTTTGAGAAGCATCAACCAGACGGTGGTCATAGAGCAATGAAGATAGATCCACAAGTTGTTCCTCAAGCCTCTGAAATGGTGCGAACAGAAAAGCAAATCAGGTTCAGACAGAACTTCCACACTGAAGTAGACTGATGCAGTGTATGAAACATGTACTTACATCCAGGTACTCTTCTAAACGTTCAACAAGGCCATGGGGGAAAGGCTCCGGCATTGTGGTCACCTTCTTATAGAATTTCTCTACCCATAACTCAGTGCTAGACTTGTTTTTATTACCTTTGACAGGTTCTCCTAATGGCGTCTTAAGATGGTCTGACGCAAATGATTGGACGGACTGCAACAAACATCAAACCACAGTTTTAGTTTATCGTGCACGTCAAGAAAATAACCAAATGATGAGAGGTTCAACTGAATGTCAAAGGACCTCTGATGTGTCCCTTATTTTGCGAAGAGCTGCATCAACCCGGGCATAGATTGTAGTTCTCTGCACATTAAAAAATAAAAATTGTCACAAATGAATATGACAACAGCTGACCATAAGGTTGTACATGCCAGTTTAAATGGGTTGCAAAAGCCGGTAAAGACGCATTTTACTATCAATAATTGCACTACCAATGCATTTTGATGTCTATGCTAGGCACGTATGTTGACACAGGTCGAGAAACCCGTGCTTGAACCAGAATTTATATTGGTTAAAATGGAAACCTGGTAATGGTGATTACAGAATCGTGACAATGATTTACGCACATACCCAGCTTTTGCGGACAAAAATGGCAACGGAACAGCAGAGAAAATAAATACCGAACCTAGCATGCTCCGAACACACGTGGAATAATTATCAGAAACTGGCCTATGGAGGGGAAGAAACAATGGGTGTAGCGGGCCTGAGCTCGAGGTTTCACAGTTTCTGTTCCAGTGCAATGTACAGACCATAGAAAGCATGAACAAGTATTCTGACAGTGCCTCACTATTACATATGAGCATTTATCTCCCTCCCCTACTCCTCTCATTGTACATTATTTAAGGGAAATAAAGAAGGTGTTGGTTAACATTACCAGTGCAACGTCCTGAAGGATTTGACTGATCTGAGAAGAGTTTGAGAATGGTCCAAAAGGATGACATCCAGCAGACCATAGCCAGTTCACAATTGGTCTTTCATGAATACGTGATGCCCGTTCATACGGTGCACTCAGACCTCCAACTGCGGAAGCCAAACCAGCCAAAATGTGACGCTGTGCTAGAGATGGATACGCAAACTGCCTAGTTGTTTCTGACACGTAGCTGCAACATAAGGGAGGCTTAAACACAGCAGCAACTTGAACTCATGCTGTGCAGGAATCGGTAGAACATTTTTTTTCTTTACAGAAAAGTTTAACATACCTTAGAGGAATCATTTTATTGTTATGCTCCAATACAATGACAACATCTTTACTTGTCCAAACAAGGCTTTCCTCTTCCATCATAAGCTCAGCATCAAAATCAGCCAATGATAATACAAAGCTGTTGAAAAACAAATCAGCAAAAGTAGCAGTGTACCATCTGCCTAAACAATGCATTCTTAGGACCCCAGTTCTTAAAATATCTTGTGAATAGTTCTACTTCTATGCACAAATGATACTTTACATTTGTTGAGTGCATAATTTGAGGCGACGCCATATCTTAACTTCCAAATTTTACAATAAAACGGTAGGACAAAATCCATGTGAACAGTAACCCTTGTCTTCTTATTGTTCTTAATTTATCACTTGCAGTTTTATCCTTTTTTTATTTGCAGAAGCACAATATGAGTTTGAGATATTATACTTGCTCTCTTTGTGTGCAGTAGCTTACACTGGAATTACTCTGGTTCCATAAGTTCTGTGCATGGCTCCATGTTTCTTTTTTCCAGCTCCTCGCTTTTCTTTCTTATTTCTGGGCATGTAAGATTCCCAAATAGGCTTGTGCTTGATAGAATCTTGTACATTATCTTGCTCATCCATCCAATGCTGTTGTTGACAAAAATTGTTTGTCATAGATAACACCCGAATAAAAAAAACAGGTATTGTGATTCATGAAATTGACGTAAAATTCCAGTGTATTTCATACAGCAAATATTACATACCTGCTTCAGGAAGAATCTACTTGAGAGGGAAGGATCCGAGACTTCCAATAAACCAGCCGACAGCACATCGGCAGAACGTTCCATTTCCTGTACCAGTTGGTATAACCACCTCAGAATATTGCAGTTGAAATGTAAGAAACAAGCATTCTGGATCCATCTATATATTCATCCCTCTAATTAGTCTGCTTTGTAGTGCTTCAGGTTTCACCATTTCATAAAGCTATGGGACACTTCAGTACGGTCTTCTACACCTGGTGCCAAAAATGTCTATACTTTTCACTTGATTCAGCCTTTTCCCAGCACAAGCAGAAGATCCATGAAGATTACGAATTACACAGTTGTGTTTTTTTATCCTTACGATATTAGGAAGACATGGCTAACAGGCCAGGTAAATTTAGTGTATAGTTCTCCATGTGACAAGCTCTCATGCACCTATATTTACTAAACGTGGAAAATGGATAAATATATTTTATGATATATAATTAGATGAAGATGTTATGTTAATTTTTCCAGAAGTGCCTCTTCAACCCAAGAAGCATACATCCAAGATCTGTAGGTGAGTAGGTCTATTAAGCTACCGTAACAGAAATAATATCCTTGCAATTACAACATAATGCATTTGAATGAAGCTAAGATCTAACATACCTCTTTGAGTATTGCTCCATCCAAGTATGTTTTGGTACGGACGTGAAATCGACCATCACTCTTTGTTTCATGAAGAGAATGACTACGCATTGCTTTGGAGACCGCAACAGCTAACTTTTCGTGCTCATGCAGTGCATGCGAACCAGAAATTACTATAACCTCCTGCCCAGCATGGACCATCTTTTTTACCTGAAAGAGTATGCATGGTGGTACTAACAATTCAGGTCACAAGGTTAAAAAATATAGACTTATATATGCCCCGTAGATCGCTGATCAATAACCATGTGTACTTCATACTGCACAAAACAGGCACAGCATACTTTTTTCACTAATAAATCAGCCAGGCTAGTAAATCGCTGATCAATAACCATGTGTACTTCATATTGATTGGACTACTATTCATTTTCAACCAATATTGAATCATGATGATCTTGAGCTTCCTAAATTGGACAATGTGACAAGACAGATCTTCATTTCATGCTTGCAATTTCCTTTTCTCCTACCAGGATCTAGGTAAAAAAAAAAACTATTCACATGGATTTGCCACAGGCAATTAATATCAGTACAATTACCACAAAAGGACTTTTCGAACTAATACTGATTGAGAAAGCTTTGCTCGCAACCTCAATGTACTGCATATTATTATATTACAAGCACTCAAGGAAAGATCCAAGCGCTAGACCAATAGGAAAGGACCAAGGAAAGGAACTAATACCCCTGACATCACTGTAATTGTATATATTTAGCGTTCTATTTTTGCCTTATTCTATTTCTAGTGGACAATTTCTCCCAACAAATGAAACAAGGTACAATGGAGTAACCATAACTTTGTATCTTACTTTTAGCATGGTCATTCTTCCATATGCAAAATTGCATTTGCTAATGTTTTTGGCACTCTTGAAATTTGCAATGCTATTTCATGTAAATGACAAACATATGATTTTGCCCAATATAATAATATGCAGTCGGAATGCTGCTCCTACATATTAGTTGACTAGTACATGAACACAAAACACAAACTAGTGAGTTGACTACAGAATACTGTGGCTTCAGCCACCTAAAGATAAATTCATAATTCATGCAAGAAAGTCAACTAACCTCCCTTTCAATAGCTTTAACATCTATACTGTTGTTGTGGCCGGCTTGAAGAATATTGTACCTATTGTGGTTCTGTAGCACAATGATAGGTACAAGCAACCTCAATGTCATGTCAACAGTTTCAAACCTGGATTTTTTTAAAGGAGATATTAGAATAGCAGACAGATAGAACAGTTGGTGCTTGAAATTAACCAGCTGTACATGAACTATGGAGTACAACTGGTGTCAATTGATTATGTGCCATAGTTTTGCCGTTTCAACTATAAACAGTTTAGTTTCGAAATGATTTTCGAATCTCCAGCACTCCATACAAACTTAGCTCGTATTAGAATAAGACTCCATTTGGCATTGGGTGGATTATGATTTCATTTGATTGAGCCGCTTTATCATATGTTCAAAGAATCTATGAGCTCAAATTTATGAAGACCGCCATTGGATCACATGCCTTTATCTAATTTTAATATGATTTGTCAATCAAAGTAGTAGACTTTTGACAGATTCTTACTTCACAGCACCACTACAAATATGCAAAGCACAGCACAACAACAGCAAACTGAGCCTGTGAAACTGGGAATAGAAAACTAAATTCCTATTGTTTGTTCCATACTTCCACGCCTAGAGATGACAAAACAAACCAAATGAACATCTCTTTTGCAAGGATTGCGTGATAAAATGCAGAAACAAAAACAAGGTAACCTAGTTTATGCTACAGGCTCCAAGTGGGCAAGATGTGCGCAAGGAACTGAAGACACAGAAGACCGTACTCAGGTACTGACGTGATTTAACTTCTTCCTGATTCCTGAATGTAATTTCTGCTTTACTAAATACTCCCTCTATAAACAATTATTAGACGTTTACTTCTCTGTGAATATGCTGAGAAGTGAATTTATTTTAGAAAGAGAACTTTTTTTTGAGATCTAGAGAGACAACTGAATTATTTTTTTGGAGAGAGAACGTGACATACTTCAGACAAAAAAATAGTTATTGTAATCGAATATCCATTTCTGAGCCCAGGCTCATCTGCACCCGGTGAAGAGAAAATTCACAAAAAAACAAACAAAAAAATCTGGGTTTTTTTTTGCATGCAAGATAATTTGGTGCGTGAGATGCACTCCAAAATTTTAGATCATTTGGACATATGAGTAGCTCTCAGCAACAAAGACAAATTGGGTCAGAACAATACATGAACAGTAAACTTTTTCACAGACCCCAAATTTGTCTTTTTTTCCCAAGAGCTACTCAGTTGTCCAAATGATCTGAAATTTGGAGCGCACCTCACACACCAAATTATCTTCCATGAAAAAAAATCAGAATGTTTTGAATTTTTCTAGTTTCTTTTTGTATTTTCCATCCCGGGTGCAGCTGAGCCTGGGCACCGAATCGCCTCGTCCGTATTGTGATTGTCTATTAACTTTGTCAATCTCTCCTACTTAAAAAATACGTAAGGTTCTGTCTTACGGTATTTTCTTTTGTCCTCCCTCCTCACCCCACCTCTGTTTCCGGTTTTGCCTTTTTCCCACCGTTTTTTTTAAACCACATCAGCTGTCTGCATGTCCCAAACTCCGCCTATGTTGTCTCAACATAGCCGGTCCCAAGCCCGGGTAAAGGAGGGTTGTGATAGGCTTGGCGAGCCAACGTAAAAACTCAGCCACTCTTATGGAGATGAAACCCAAAAGATTTTCGTTGGGACGTAACCCTCTCAGCGACGCGCCACATCGGAACCCGGGTGTGTGTGGTGGCAAATGGGCAAGGGCCGGGCCGTCACCCCCCTGGTGGGGTGTCGTATCTTGATCCGGATACGATGGCAAGTGAGCGAGGATCGGGTCGTCGCATCCTTAGTGGCGCGCTACATCGGCGCCCGGATGTAGTGGAAAATGAGCAAGGGTCTTCGCATTTGACTCGACGAGTGCGAAGGGTAAGGAAGCTAGCCGAGCCTAGGAGGATTCGCTTAGGTAGCTGCAACGTAGGGTCTCTGACAGGGAAGCTTCGGGAGCTAGTTGATGCAGCGGTGTTGATATCCTTTGCGTCCAAGAAACTAAATGGAGGGGACAGAAGGCGAAGGTGGAGGATACCGGCTTCAAGCTGTGGTACACGGGGATGGCTGCAAACAGAAATGGCGTAGGCATCTTGATCAACAAGAGCCTCAAGTATGGAGTGGTAGACGTCAGAGACATGGGGACCGGATTATCCTGGTCAAGCTGGTAGTTGGGGACTTAGTTCTCAATGTTATCAGCTCGTATGCCCCGCAAGTAGGCCACAATGAGAACACCAAGAGGGAGTTCTGGGAAGGCCTTGAAGACATGGTTAGGAGTGTACCGATTGGCGAGAAGCTCTTCATAGGAGGAGACCTAATGGCCACGTGGGTACATCTAACACAGGTTTTGAAGGGGCGCATGGGGGCTTTGGCTATGGCATCAGGAATCAAGGAGGAGAAGATGTGTTAAGCTTTTCTCTAGCCTATGTCATGATTGTAGCTAACACCCTCTTTAGAGAGAATCGCATCTGGTGACTTTTAGTAGTGGCCAACACTCTAGCCAGATTGATTTCATCCTCTCGAGAAGAGAAGATAGGCGTGCGTGCCTAGACTGTAAGGTGATACCTGGAGAGAGTGTTGTACCCCAGCATAAGCTGGTGGTTGCTGACTTTCGCTTTCGGATTCGTGTCAAGCAGGATAAGCGTGCCACGAAGTGGTGGAAGCTCAAGGGGGAGGTAGCTCAGGCGTTCAAGGAGAGGGTCATTAAGGAGGGCCCTTGGGAGGAAGGAGGAGATGCGGCAATGTGTGGATGAATATGGCGACTTGCATTCGTAAGGTGGCCTCGGAGGAGTTTGGAGTGTCCATGGGAAGAAGCGAAGATAAGAATACCTGGTGGTGGAATGATGATGTCCATAAGGCGATTAAAGAGAAAAAAGATTGCTTCAGATGCCTATACCTGGATAGGAGTGCAGACAACATAGAGAAGTACAAGATGGCGAAGAAGGCCGCAAAGCGAGCTGTCGGTGAAGCAAGGGGTTAGGCATATGAGGACCTCTACCAACGGTTAGGCACGAAGGAAGGGGAAAGGGACATCTATAAGATGGCCAAGATCCCAGAGAGGAAGACGAGGGATATTGGGCAAGTCAAATGCATCAAGGACGGAGCAGGCCAACTCTTGGTGAAGGACAAGGAGATTAAGCATAGATGGCGGGAGTACTTCGACAAGTTGTTCAATGGGAAGAATGAGAGTTCTACCATTGAACTGGACGACTCCTTTGATGAGACCAGCATGTGTTTTGTGCGGCGAATCCAGGAGTCTGAGGTCAAGGAGGCTTTATAAAGGATGAAAGGAGGCAAGGCGATTGGCCCTGATTGTATCCTCATTGAGGTGTGGAAAGGCCTCGGGGACATAGCGATAGTATGGCTAACCAAACTTTTCAACCTCATTTTTTTGGCAAACAAGATGCCAGAAGAATGGAGACGGAGTATATTAGTACCAATCTTCAAGAACAAGGGGGATGTTCAAAGTTGTACTAATTACCGTGGAATTAAGCTGATGAGCCAGACAATGAAGCTGGGAGAGAGTCATTGAGCACTGCTTAAGAAGAATGACAAGCGTGACCAAAAATCAGTTTGGTTTCATGCCTGGGAGGTCGACCATGGAAGCCATTTTCTTGGTACGACAACTTATGGAGAGATACAAGGAGCAAAAGGACTTACATATGGTGTTCATTGACTTGGAGAAGGCCTATGATAAGATACCGCGGAATGTCATGTGGTGGGCCTTGGAGAAACACAGAGTCCGAGCAAAGTACATTTCCCTCATCAAGGACATGTACGATAATGTTGTGACAAGTGTTCGAACAAGTGATGTCGACACTGATGACTTCCCAAATAAGCTAGGACTACGTCAGGGGTCAGCTTTGAGCCCTTATCTTTTTGCCTTGGTGATGGATGAGGTCACAAGGGACATACAAGGAGATATCCCATGGTGTATGCTCTTTGCGGATGATGTGGTCCTAGTTGACGATAGTCGGACGGGGGTAAATAGGAAGCTAGAGTTATGGAGACAAACCTTGGAATCGAAAGGGTTTAGGCTTAGTAGAACTAAAACCGAGTACATGATGTGCGGTATCAGTACTACTAGGTGTGAGGAGGAGGAGGTTAGCCTTGATGGGCAAAGTGGTACCTCGGAAGGACACCTTCGATATTTGGGGTCAATGTTTGCGGGAGGATGGGGCATTGATGAAGATGTGAACCATCGAATCAAAGCCGGATGGATGAAGTGGCGCCAAGCTTCGCATTCTCTGTGACAAGAGAGTGCCACAAAAGCTAAAAGGCAAGTTCTACAGACGGCGGTTCGACCCGCAACGTTGTATGGGGTGAGTGTCACCGACTAAAAGGCGACATGTTCAACAGCTTAGGTGTGGCGGAGATGTGTATGTTGAGATGGATGTGTGGCCACGAAGGAAGGATCGAGTCCGGAATGATGATATACGAGATAGAGTTGGGGTAGCAAAGAATTGAAGAGAAGCTTGTCCAACATCGTGCGAGATGATTTGGGCATATTCAGCCAGCCTCCGAAGCTCCGTGCATAGCCGACGGCTAAAGCGTGCGGAGAATGTCAAGAGAGGGCGGGATAGACCGAATTTGACATGGGAGGAGTCCGTTAAGAGAGACCTGAAGGATTGGGGTATCACCAAAGAACTAGATATGGATAGGGGTGCGTGGAAGCTTGCTATCCATGTGCCAGAGCCATGAGTTGGTCGCGAGATCTTATGGGTTTCACCTCTAGCCTACCCCAACTTGTTTGGGGCTAAAGGCTTTATTGTTGTTGTTGTTGTTGTAGCTGTCTGCATGTCCCACATCTTACTAGTTTACCAAATAAAATCATTTCTTTTGGTAAGTCAATAAGTACTGATTCAACTGGTAGCTAAAGTCTATTTTCAGCACTTAATCACCTTAAATCATGGTGATTGTGTATAAATATTTGTGCCCCTGTTGCAATGCATGGGCAATTATCTAGCCTACATAAAATATATGATATTTCAGTTATTCATCACTGATTTTTTCTATAACTAACATGAGCTATTACTGGGAGCAGAAATTCGATTCATATATAATGTTTTATGAATAACAGAAATTTTCAGTAAATACCTGATATCAGGAGCTATTACGTGCTCAATGGTGGTTGAAATTAAACCTGCAAGCTGCCCAACAAAAATATCTTGTGTTGAACTGGCACTTGGAGCAGCAAGTCCTCTTGGGAAGATTATATTTGATAGCCGCGGCATTGACCTATAACTAACACTGCCTTCTTCACTTTCTATTTTCCCATATGTACAAGGGCCTGCTGACAGATCTATTACAACAAATCTGCAAGGAGCAGCAAGTTGTCATTTAGAGGATTCATTACTTAGCTGCAATCTGTTAAACTATTCTAGGGCATGATAAAAGACAATAGCTCTAGCATGTACTCCCTCCATCCCAAAGTGTCGCTGATTTAGTAAAGCTGTACTAAATCAGCGACACTTATTTTGGGACGGAGGGAGTAACAGTTAACAGTACAGAATGACACTCTTTCTATTAAACGATTTTAGGGCATGATAAAAGAAAATAGCTCTACCATGTAACAGTTAATACTACAGCATGAAACTCTTAAGTCTTGGCGGACAAAAATTTTGCACATAAAATAATCTATGATATGTAATTCAACGAGTCATGGTAACCAGGGTACAAACTTCTGTTTTTGTTTAACCCTTGACCCTGCTAGTACATCAGAGACCAATTATTTCCTGGCCTAGTCATTGTATCAGTTTTTTCTCTTTGTATATATTCCGTAAGTGGTGTTCCTTCATATCCCATAATCACTCCTGTATGCTTACCTCCAAAGTAGCATATAGTTAATCCAAATTTCAGTTAGTTTACAAATACCTGGTCAAGTTGGGGTCACCTAAAATGATGGGAAATGGACGATTCCTGCCAGGATTTGCAGCCCTGATAGCTAGCTTACTAACTGTTAGACCTTTCAGCATGAGCATTGATAGTTGTGGATGACACTAGGAGAGTTGGGACAATTTTCGTTGGTTTATTTCTCACACAATGCCATACCAACCTGAGGGGTTGGGGATACATATTTATAGGCTGCTAGCCAGCCAAGGCATATGCTAAGATGCTGCTAAGATGCCAGTCTAAGATGCTAGTCTAAGATGCTAGTCTAAGATGCTAACTGACAGTCCTTGATGGTCAAGAACAGAACTCTATCCTAACAGCCAGTCCTTGATGGTCCAGGACTTTATCCTCCTAACTGCCACAAGGACCATGTGCTGCAGCCCCACAAAGACCCTAGTACACAGACTTATCCATCACTAACAACCAAGCAACAAGAAAAAAGTGAATATGATTTATCTTTTTAAGTGAAGCTCAGTAAATGTCGGGGCCTCCCCTACAGTTTCCATTAAAAAAAAAGTGATGCTGAGTAAAGATGGTCTGGCATTATTTCCACTACAAAGCACATCCTTGACCCTTTGGGCAAACTACCCCCTTGGGAAAACGGATGTCAGGTTCAGTAGGGTGTTATTTTTTGACTGAAGATCCAATAGGGCCTTTTACAGCTTAGTTGTTTTCAAAAACAGAAAACAAGGGGATAAAACTTTTTGTAATCCCCACTGCTGGGGCAAAAAGATCATTGCCATTAAAAACTAACGTGCTACAATATAGGGAACACTTTAATCCATCAAGACAAGCCTTTGAAAATGATTAGTAAGTTAATATGTAGTTTATGTGATGCAGAATGAAAGTTATAAATAAATATATATTGTTGAAAATAAATCTAGTGACAATAATCTCATGTCACATAAACCACATACTAACGAAGCAATTGTTGGTCAAAACCTTGTCTTAAAAAGACAAAATATGCCTTATATCTTGGAATGGAAGGTGTACACATTAAGGAAGAAAGTGACAGCACATAAATCTAATGGTATAAATAACGAAACAGAAAGGATCGTGAAAACAAAAAAGGAATCATCTGGCAGGACAAGTGCAATGCAATGAAGCAGCAAGTAGAATAGGAATATTGGTTTGGACGCTTCATATCGCTCTTGCAATCATGTACTGGGTGAAGGTGTTGTCACATTTAGTGAGTTGAAAATGTAAATTCTTGACCGTCAAGGTTTCTTGCAAGTCGTAACGAAAAAATAGTGTAATAACTATTACCTTCCAGAACTCAGCCAAACTTGAGTTGCTCCACCTCCATTGTACCGGTAACGGTAGATGTAATCCGCTTCTTGCTTTTTTAGCTCTTGTTCTGTCAGTCCATTAATTTTACTATACATGAAACTGTCAAGATCAACTCCTTTGTTCCGAGGATCCATTCTGACCTGCCAAGGAATAGCTTTGTCAATGTTGATTACTATTCTCCAAGTATAATTGTATAAGATACAAGGATGGACATTGAATCCCATGTTTTCTTTCCGGACAGTTCACTAATGATTGCTGGGCTCTTATCAATATCTTTTGGGAGTCCTTTTGCATATTTTCCTATTGTTACAGAAGGCTAAGGATGCTGCCTGAGCATGACTATCTTTATCTTAAATGTTGTTCGAGGTGCTGATAACCATTGGCTGCTGGCATATATAATTACAAATAAACGATATATTTTATAATATCCATCAAACAAATTGACATGGATAAATTGTTCGACCTGAATCTGTTAGAACTTGTGAAAATGTGAGGGTAATGTTCTTCTAAGCAAAGTGAATATAGTTCAGGATGAAAGTCATGAAACTCCCACTTGTTGAATCAACTTATTTTCCTTTGTAATACCTTCTGTGCAGTCTCCTTTATATTTCAGCAGGGTCCCCTACATTCTAAAAGAATAATTGTATGCATATTTTGTCTCTGGCCAGTTTACTAAGGATTGTTGGGCTCTTATCAATGTCTTTTGGGACTCATCTATGCATATGCTCCAATTTTTAGAGAAGGCTAAGGATGTTGCACGAGCATGACTATCTCTATCTAAAATACTGTTCAAAGTTTTGATAACCACAGACTACCTGCATATGTAGTTACAAAAAAAACACATTAATTATTTATTATACCATCAAACAAATTTAGATGGAGGAAATTGTTTGGCTTGGATCTATTAAAAGTGAGAGTGTTTTTTTTAAGGATAGTGAGTATAATTCACATTCAGAATGCAACTCCCACTGGTTACCTTCTTTTCCTTTATCTTCTTATGTATTATCTTTTGTATAATAACTTTAAAATAATTTCAGTAGGGTTCTTCTCTTCTGTTTCCCTCGAATAGTAATAGGAAAATAAACAACCAGAAGAATTATGCTGTTTACTCAATATTTCCAACAGACTACAAGTCTACACACGAATAATAGCTATAATTTGCATGCAGGTGTGAAATGAGTTAGAAAAGCATTTTATATAGAACAATATATAAGTGTACGTACCTTATCAAAATTAACAACAAATATAGCAACAGGTACAGGCCTATCCATTTCAGTTGCAGAGCGACCAGGCTCCATATCAAAAATAAACGAGTATAGCCTCTCGAATATAGGTTCTACTACAGTTGCTTCTACCTCAAAGAGAGGGAATTCCCTACCATATTCACTCTGTGGGGGACAAAATAATTAGTGTCATGTCTTGTGTCAATCAAGATCTGAACAGCGTTTAAAGAAACTTTTATAGGGAAATAACATATTTCTACCTCTCTCGCAGTTCCTGCAGAAACCATAGCCTCCTTCAGTGACTTCTCAAGCGAAATAAGCTCTGGTTGTCCAGCCTAATGAAGCAATAATTTCAGTAATATCACTGGATGAAAACAAGACCTCCATTGTGGCGAAAAATAATCTACATGACCATCGTAAATGAAGCCTTACCGCTATGACATTATACATGATATGGTGCTCAATATCAATTGGCTCCCCTGTCTCGAAACAAGAGGGCCTATGGAGTGGAAAGCTCATCTTTAGGAATTGCTCAAGCTTGTGCCCATCCAAAGGGTATCTATACCCTCCATCACCATTGAAACCAATCAGAACAACGTTAACCTCGAGGGGCACTTGAAATGGAACCTGCAAAATTCCCCAAATGTGTTTATAGAAGTTCAATCTTTAATAAAGTAACACCACACATGTTTTGGAACACACAGAGATTTGAGCAGAGAAATAGGGAATGATTACAGATACAACACTACTGTTTGCTCAGTTCTCCTGATTATACGAGCACCAGTATGACCATGGCAACCGATTAACTAATGTCAGGCTCAATTTAATCTACGGTGCCCCAAGTCCCAGGCATAATTCATAACGCGAACCCATGTGAACACTCTCACACGTCTTCGCAGCCAGAGTCTACATGTATATATTAAAAGTTCAAAATTGGGAAATTTTGACACGTCCCACAATAAAAATTGCTCTCGATGTCACTGACGGAGAGAACCGAAATCCGGTGGCAGGCGCGGATCCCACCGCACCGCCAACCGAGATCGGATCCATTCGAGCTCAACTACTCTGTGCAGATCGCGTCTGTAGAGGCCACGCGCGAGGGGGATCGGAGAGGTTTAGCGGGGGAGTTGCGGGGCGAGGGGGGGCAGTGGAGTACCTCTGCGCGGGTGTGGAGCATGCGGCGAACGTCGGCGCGGACGCTTTCCTCGACGTCGTGGAAGGCGCCGTGGTGCCAGTGCTCGTGCCCGGGGTCCCGACGGAACGCCTCTCGCCGCGCCGCTGCCGACGCGGCGGCGGTGACTGCGAGGAGGAAGAGGATGCGGAGAAGCAGGGGAGGCGCCATGGGAGGCGCGGGAAACCCCCTAGACTGGGGGAGCTCGCCGTGGCCGGCTACGAGGTAGTAGTGGGCAGGCGGAGGAGGGGGCAGAGCGGTCGGCGGCACCACGCGGTCCACGGCGAGTGCGGGCGGGCGTTTGCTCTCTCGGCTAGGCCGTCGTCGCTTTGAGATTAGTGGTGTTTGACTTGTGTGGACTCTGGATCGATGGATCTGGTTTTGTAAAACAAAAAAACTCAGTTATTTTCTAAAGAATCTGCTTTTTTCGAGAATCTGTTAGGATCTATTCATCGCTAACAAAAACTAGTAGAATGCCCGTGTGTTTCTACGGGCTATAATGCATATAAATGATTAAGGCCGTCTTCAAGGTCGAATCTCATTTTTCCTCATACGTCCGCACGTGTCTATACATCAAACGGGCGCGCCATGGTCCCTTTTTTTCCTTTCATATATAAAACTAATGCGCATAAAATTCACATGTATGAAAGTATGAAACAATGACCATAATAGTCTAAAAACAATAAAATTCCTTGTCGTCTAAAATATATGCGTACAAAGCTTAGAATTCGACATGATCTGATAAGTGTAGAAAACAATGATTCAATTAAGTAATGTAGCATATCTACTTTGGCATGCTTACGAAATTCGTGTACAAAGTAAGATATGTTGTTTTTTGGCTTTCACGTGGTATTTGAGCCAGTGTACCAAAAAATGTCTTCCTTAGATTGTAACAATCTGGCACGAGCAATATATGTCGGTAGCATGGAGATATTATGTGGAATTTGTAAGAATATGCATTATAAAATACACATTGTGAAAATTGGATGAACCAATTAGACAAATGAATACACTATCATTGAAATAATAAAAAAAATCAAGTATTTAACTATCCGGGCATGTTGAAACACCAACCAATGATTTACATGTCCAAATAAATATCTTTAGACAACCGGTGATTTATGTGACTGATCTTCAAGGATGCAGGCATAATCTATCGCGTGCGAGTCAAATTAGTTACATATGAAACTAACCCAACGAAAAATAAATCATGATAATCACAGTGCAATCAAGTCCCCCGTGGGATGACTTCTCAATTTATTACAAGCCTGAGTTTGGGCTGGAGTAGAGGCTTCAGCAAGAAATTGAAATATAGCAAATACACGCAGACTTGATTTGATGCACAAAATAAAGTAAGTGGTACAAAACATGATAGCACTTGGATGCCTTTTAAGACCGACATTCTCACGAAGCATAGTCTCCTTCCTCAAGTGCCCTCTCATGATAGCACTTGAACCTCTGCAACAAAAATCCATGAAACAAATGAAAGCCAAATATCAAATCATGATTCTTAAATAATATTCATCAGTAAACAGGTTCATGAGGAGATGGAATTACCACCTCCCTTTAGAGAAGTTTCATTAAGTTTATGTAATAATCAAATCAACGAAATATCTTGAGTCAGATATAATTGGCATTCCAGTTCATCTAATCAAATAAGTGAAATACAGTAGGTAGGCTTAAATTTATGGTGTCATTAGATAGAAGAACATGAAACTATAAACTCAAGTTGTATGTTGAGAGTTAGAAGCAAAAATGTCATTATGCAATAGAAACTAAGTGAATCCCTACCTTGCCACAGCCTGGATGCAGGCACACAAAATCCTTTTGTCCTGTGTGAGTAAGATGGTGCCCCTTCAACATGAAGCTATCTACAAATTTCTGCAAAGCGAAAAGAAAATTAGTCATCAATCAAAAAGAAACATTCAAATAGTTAGGAACTATATTCACCCTTCAAAAGTATATCGTACATATATCGGTTGTGTAGTTCACAAGTAATCGATGCAGGACACAACCAGAGGTTCTAGATGTATAGTTGTACTTGAACAAATCACTGGGCCTTAAATATACCCATTAATAAGTATGGAAAATAGAGAAAGGTCTTTGCGTGAAATAAAGATAAAGAACTTAAAACCATTTCTCCTATGAGCCTCCGATGCAATATCGTGTAAGCCCTTAAGTCTGAAGCATATATAGATAGATAACCAAGAGATTGCCATGCATTTTTGAATTTTAGCATTTGTAGAACAGTCCAACAAGTATGAGGTATAACACCTATAGGGATTCCAACAACCCTCGATTCAAATGTCTCCACAATGAACAATAGATGAATCCTGCACATGAATAACAGTCGACAATGGTCTTTTGTATAGACACGATTAACATTTGTCCACCCGGATTTATTCGTAACATCTTTCACTCAAGAGTTTCTTACCATAGACTGAAACCGTTACACTAAGAATGTGATAATAAGCCTACGAACTAAGCCGGAACAAGTTACAAGCTTCCTGTGCGTAGATAGACAATGGACAGTGCTCCCTCCATTCCTAAATATAAGTCTTTTTAAAGATTCCAATAAAAGACTACATACAAAGCAAAATGAATGAATCTACACTCCAAATTACGTACATATACATTAGTATGTAGTCCGTGGTGAAATCTTTAGAAAGACTTATATTTAGAAACAGAGGGAGTAGATGCAAAAGCAGGGTCATCAAGTCATACTGCCTCGTCTGACAGCAGCACACATAGTTGGTGAATAGAATAGATATTTAGAGAACCTTTAAGATACCGGACATAAGCATATTGCTAAGCTATGTGATGACCCACAAGTGTAGGGGATCTATCGTAGTCCTTTCGGTAAGTAAGAGTGTCGAACCCAACGAGGAGCAGAAGGAAATGATAAGCGGTTTTCAATAAGGTTTTCTCTGCAAGCACTGAAATGTAGGTGATAGATAGTTTTGTGATAAGATAAATTGTAACGAGTAACAAGTAAATAAAGTAAATAAAGTGCAGCAAGGTGGCACAATCCTTTACGTAGCAAAGGATAAGCCTGGACAATTTCTTATAATGAGAAAGGAGCTCACGAGGACACATGGGAATTATCGTCAAGCTAGTTTTCATCACGTTCATATGATTCGCGTTCGGTACTTTGATAATTTGATATGTGGGTGGACCGTGCTTGGGTACTGCCTTACTTGGACAAGCATCCCACTTATGATTAACCCCTATTGCAAGCATCCGCAACTACAAAAGAAGTATTAAGGTAAACCTAACCACAACATTAAACATATGGATCCAAATCAGCCCCTAACGAAGCAACGCATAAACTAGGGTTTAAGCTTCTGTCACTCTAGCAACCCATCATCTACTTATTACTTCCCTATGCCTTCCTCTAGGCCCAAATAATGGTGAAGTGTCATGTAGTCGACGTTCACATAAGACCACTAGAGGAAAAGACAACATACATCTCATCAAAATATCAAACGAATACCAAATTCACATGACTACTAATAGCAAGACTTCACCCATGTCCTCAGGAACAAACGTAACTACTCACAAAGCATATTCATGTTCATAATCAGAGGAGTAATAATATGCATTAAGGATCTGAACATATGGTCTTCCACCAAGTAAACCAATTAGCATCAACTACAAGGAGTAATCAACACTACTAGCAACCCACATGTACCAATTTGTGGTTTGGATACAAGATTGGATACAAGAGATGAACTAGGGTTTTGAGAGGAGATGGTGCTGGTGAAGATGTTGATGGAGATTGACCCCCTCCCAATGAGAGGATCGTTGGTGATGACATTGGTGATGATTTCCCCCTCCCGGAGGGAAGTGTACCCGGCAGAACAGCTCCGCCGGAGCCCTAGATTGGTTCCACCAAGGTTCCGCCTCATGGCGGCGGAGTTTCATCCCGTAAGCTTGCCCATGATTTTTTCCAGGGTAAAAGCCCTCATATAGCAGAAGATGGACACCGGGGGGCCACCAGGGGGCCCAGGAGATAGGCGCGCCCGGTGGGGTGGGCGCGCCCTACCCTCCCGGCAGGTGTGGGCCCCGATGTATTTCTTTTGCTCAATAATTTTATTAATTCCAAAAACATGTTTCGTGGAGTTTCGGATATTTGGAGCAGTTCATAATAGGTTTCAATGTTTGCTGCTTTTCCAAATGAATTCCAAATGCCAAGATTCCCCTCTTCATGGTAAACCTTGTAAAATAAGAGAGAATAGCCATAAGTATTGAGATATAATGTGTAATAACAGCCCATAATGCAACAAATATTGATATAAAAGCATGTTGCAAAATGGACGTATCAACTCCCCCAAGCTTAGACCTCGCTTGTCCTCAAGCGGAAGCCGATATCGAGAAATATGTCCACATGTTTAGAGATAGAGGTGTCGATAAAAATAAAATACTAACATGAGGGCATCACGATCATTCTTATAATATCAACATAAATAGATTTTATCATATGATTTCTTATGCTCAAGTAACAATCAATTCACAATGTCAAGTATGGTTCAGAAACTTCATTGAGAACTAACAAACTATGATCTCAGTCATTGAAGCAATTGCAATTTATCATAACATCAGAAAGAGTCAACAATAGAGCTTTTCAGCAAGTCCACATACTCAACTATCTTGTAGTCTTCTACAATTGCTAACACTCACGCAATACTTGTGGTTATGGAGTTTCAAATGGGACACTGAGAAAGATAGGGGCTTATTGTGTTGCCTCCCAACGTATTCACCTTTAGGTGATGTCAACAATAATAGCCCATGCTAACTTACATCCAATTGGATATATATATCATGATCTTTCAAACACAAGGAGCTTGCCAAAGGATAAAATGAAAAAGGGAAGGGTGAGGATCACCTTGACTCAAGCATAAAGTAAAAACATAAAGTAAAAGATAGGCCCTTCGCAGAGGGAAGCAGAGGTTGTCATGTGCGTTTAGGGTTGGATGCACAAAATCTTAATGCAAAAGAACGTCACTTTATATTGCCCCTTGTATGTGGACCTTTATTATGCAGCCCGTCGCTTTTATTACTTCCACGACAAGATCGTATAAAGCTTATTTTCTCTGCACTAATAAGTTATACATATTTAGATAGCAATTTTTATTACCTGCAACATGACAACTTACTTGAAGGATCTTACTCAATCCATAGGTAGGTATGGTGGACTCTCATGGCAAAACTGGGTTTAAGGATATTTGAAAGCACAAGTAGTATCTCTACTTAGTGCAAGGAATTTGGCTAGCATGAGGGGGAAAGGCAAGCTCAACTTGTTTGGAAGGTCAATGACAATATACTTTAACTGAGATGTGAGAAAACATAAACCATTACGTTGTCTTCCTTGTCCAATGTCAACTCTTTTAGCATGTCATACTTAATGAGTGCTCCCAATCATAAAAGGTGTCCAAGATAGTATATTTGTATGTGAGCCTCTCTTTCCTTATCACTTCCTATTAATTGCAACGATGACCAAGACTACGTTTATCAACTCTCAACAACTTTTATGCCTCATACTTTCTATGTGTGAAGTCATCACTAACCATAAGATCAATATGTACTCTTTTATTCTTTCTACTTCCTCAAGATCATAGCAACATAGCAAAGCTCTTGACTCAACACTAATATTTATTATAGATAGCTCACGGACTCGATTACAAAAAGAGATCACAAAGCAAAACTCAAAACTACCTGATATCAAAACTTCAATCTACTAGATCAAGATACTACTAAAAGGGTCGAACTAAATAAACTGTAAAGATAGGAGTGTGATGGTGATACGATACCGGGGCACCTCCCCCAAGCTTGGCAGTTGCCAAGGGGAGTGCCCGTTGTCGGTGTCAAAACCGGCGGATCTCGGGTAGGGGGTCACGATCTATGCATCAAGGCTGATGGTAACAAGAAGTAAGGGACACAGATGTTTACCCAGGTTCGGGCCCTCTCGATGGAGGTAAAACCCTACTTCCTGCATGATTAATATTGATGATATGGGTAGTACAAGAGTAGATGTACCACGAGATCGTAGAGGCTAAACCCTAGGAGCTAGCCTATGATGGTATGAATGTAATTGTGATCGGCCTTCTAAGGACCAACCTCTCCGGTTTATATAGACACTGGAGAGGGCTAGGGTTTACATGGAGTCGGTTACAAGGAAGGAAATATAATATCCGGATCGCTCCACGCCAAGGAAAGTCCCATCCGGACACGGGCTGGAGTCTTGAGTCTTGTATCTTCACGCTTCAATAGTCCGGACGTTGTACATAGTCCGGCTGTCCAGATACCCCCTAATCCAGGACTCCCTCAGTAGCCCCTGAACCAGGCTTCAATGACGATGAGTCCGGCGCGCAGTATTGTCTTCGGCATTGCAAGGCGGGTTCCTTCTCCGAATACTCCAAAGTACTTGTTACGATGAATAGTGTCCGGTCTCCAATTAATGTTGTGCTCCTCGGCTTCAACGCCTCAGTAATGACCACCTCCACGTGTCGAGCGAATGCAAGGAGTCAAGGTATTTTTGCATTTGCCACCCTTGATCCTCCGGGCCAACCGTCTATTTGAAGGGACAGGGATTCTCAGATCCAAACCTCACTCTCCTCCCTTGAGCTAGCATCCTAGAGCACTTCGTGAAAAGCCATTCCAGCGTGGCCGGCCATCACAACTCTTATGCTTGCCCTCCTCCCTCTAAGTCGGGGGGTTGGGGAGAGTGCTCAGTCCCTCACAGTCGTTTGGTGAAGCTACAAACTCAAGGGTTTCTTCCACCGGCCTTCATGGTCTCCGTCCGAGCTGGAATAGCTACTTACGACGGAGGGGAACAAGCTGAGGGATCTCCTAACCCGTCTCCGGAGGAGCGAATATGCCTCATCTCACATCTGCTGAGGGGCGTCGGGTTTCCTATCCACCCGTTTCTCCGCGGGCTCTTGGAGTTCTATGGCCTCCAGTTACACAATCTTACCCCAGCCTCCATTCTGCACATAGCGGGGTATGTCGCCCTTTGCGAGCTGTTTTTAGGCCGCGAACCACACTTCGAATTGTGGAGGAAGCT
This sequence comes from Aegilops speltoides, assembly GCA_021437245.1. Lineage (NCBI taxonomy): Eukaryota > Viridiplantae > Streptophyta > Magnoliopsida > Poales > Poaceae > Aegilops > Aegilops speltoides. Next base: position 335,412,810 of record CM038144.1, read on the forward strand.
ATTCTGCCTTGTCCCCCGCACCCAGGGGGAGTCCCTGTATCAAGTGGGCGGGGCCGAAGTATGGCGCATTGCCGAGACCGGATACCTATCCGGCACTCCTGAGAATGCACAAGAGAACTGGCCTTCAGAGTGGTTCTATATAAATGATGTTCCCCTTCCGGATCCAGTCCGGAGGGGTCTCCCCAAGTTCAAGAACGCTTCACCGAGGGCACGCCTAAGTCAAGGCCCCGGGCCCTCAAGAAGAGGACACAAGGGAGATATTCCTCCTGTGAACAGGATAAAGCTACTGGCCAAGTCCAAGCTGACGATTGTTGAGGTCATGGCAATATGCATAAAGCGAGAAGTGCAGCCGCTCCAACATCGGGGGAAGCCCATGTGGCATTACAACGGGGAAGATGGCGCCACCCGCTGTGGTCGTAAGGGTCCGGACTCCGCTGCCGCTTTGGCAAGGATATTGTCTGATTTGTACAAAGGGGAAGAGGAGGAGTTCCTTTGTATAAAAACGCGGGACGGATTCTCCATGTACAACCCCCCAGAGTGGGTAAGTTGCCATTCTTTTCCCAGCTTCATTTACTCCATCGTACTTTTGCTAAGATTACTTGCATCAATGCCTCTGAGCAGGAACTGAGGAGGGTCTTGGAAGGAATCTTCACCCTCTCTCATAACTGAGGACCTCGAAGGGCCCTAGATCCGGGACTCAAAGTAGATCCGGATATTACCGTGGAGCTTGTCAACGGAGTATTTTATCAGGCGAGCTGGGACGACGCCCTAGTGGCCATTACGGCCGACTCCCCTGGGCTGCTTCCCACGTCGTGTGTAAGCTGAGCTAAAAAAACCCTATCCTCTGAAGAGGACTTTCCCCAGGTATTGTAATTTACCTTTGAGGCACCGCTTTATTTGCAGAAGCGACGGCCGGAGCGAGGGGCCGAGCCCCTAGGGACTCGTCAACCACGGGCGTTCGGATCGGGTAGGCTCAAGAGGAAGGCGGTGAGGGCTGACACACCGCCGTAGAGGTAAAGTCATAGCCTATCCTGCTGTCATAAAATTCGAAATATGACAGCGCCCTTTGTGTCTGGCAGGAAGAGGAATAACCGGGCTATATCCGGAAACCCCACCAACCACGCCTCCACCAGCCGGGTTCCAGAACCGGCTTCGGGGGTGGAGGCGGACACGGGGCCAGCACTGCATAGCTCCCCGACGGAGGGTGCGGATATGTGTTCGGCCACGAACTCCGAAGTGGAGAGCGCCATGAGCCACCGACGCCGGAGGGCCGTGCTCCGGCACAACATCTTTTCCGAAGAGGCTTTTAATGCCTTCAATTCGGCGGACGCATATGTCCGAGCCGCTTGAGGCGGGCTTGCCCAGGCGACAAGCCAGTATACCAAGGACATACGGGTAAGAGATTTTGATAAGTATGCCTAGCAGTAGCCCCTGAGACTTAGAATAGTTGGGACAACTGTTTGAAGGATCAATGTATACGCAGGTCCTTGTGGACAAGAATGAACAATTGGCGCGAGAGCTGGAGGCCTGCAAGGCCCAATTATCTGATGCGGTAGCCAAATTAGAGGGATCCCAAAAGGACCCTGCTGGTAATATTTGTCTTTATTATACACAGATGTACTAGTTAATAGATGGCTGGTGCGGTTAGTCTAACGGTGAATTCTGTAGACAATCCCGGGGTGAATCCGGAGGGCGCAGTGGGTGACGACTCGCATCTCCAACGGCAACTAAAGGCCGGCGAGCACATCCTTACACAGGTGACACAAGAGAAGAACAAGCTTCATGATGCCAATATTCGTCTAGACGTGGAATTAAAGGATGTCCGCGCACAACTGCAGACTTCGTAAAGGAGAACAAAAAACTTCGACGCGGCATTTATGGTAAGAACTCAAGCAAACTGTTTGATAGTTCGGCGCGGAAGTTTATTGAAAAGATTTTTCCCTGCAGGAATGTTAACGGGTCGCCCTGAAGAGGAGATGCCCTCATCTGCAGGTGATTTGCTGCAAGAACTGTCGCAGATGCACGAACGTGCTCGGCAGGTGATGCACGGTGTTGCTCAGGCCTTGTGGCCATCAAGCCTTCTGCCGAATGGCATGGGGGAGCTTGCGGGCCTGCTTCAAGGAGCCCGGTGGCGCTTCCGTCTATGGAAGATATCAGCCTGCCGGCAAGGAGCAAGAGAAGCCTGGGCGATGGTGAAGACGCGCTACACCAAGCTGGACCCTAACCATATGGCCGAAGTGGGACCGGCGGGCCCCGATGGGCAAGAAATTCTCGTGAGCCTGGTGTATGACTAGGTAGCCTTAGCCGCTAGGTATTCTCAGCGGGATTGTAGGCTAGATAGCCTATTAGATGGTATAGAGGAGGAATATAGTCATTCTCAGTGACTGTGTAAATTGATTGGCATAAGTAGCCTCTAGCCGGACTGAAATCATTTGTCATGGCGGACCTTTTCGCTTTAGCCCCCGGATCCTATAGTCCGGGGTGTGTCCGAATACCCACTCGGTTATACGAAAACCGGGGCATGCGTGGAGACCAGGCGTAGGGGTCATAGGTGCTTGAACAGACAAGTACCCAACTAGTTATGTTATATTGCATGGATAGCAAGAAACATCTTCTAGGGAGAATAGTTCCGTTAGGGGTTCCTTTCACTAGGTATCCATGTGTCGACGCACATGTCCGGACTACGCGCGATGGCGCAGGATACAAAGCTTCTGGGGTTCTTTGTTGTAACCAAAGAATACATCCTTTGTTCACCGATCGAATATTCTCTTAAGGAAACTAGCTTTCGGCTTCACCCACCGAGGTACACATCCGCTCAACCGACAAGAATAATCACAGAGGTGCTCCCTTATGCCCCAGCCGAATTAACGGGAATGTAGGGCATAAACACAAGAGCCAGCAACCCAGCTTGGCCACATCTTAAGTCATATCGATGCATATAATGGTGAAGAAAAGGCACATATGGAGAAAGAACGCATATGTGATGGGCAAAAAGCCATTAAAGTAATTATGTCTAGCTTCCGAATAGGAAGCCCCCAGATACAGCTTGCACGCATGGTACGGCCGAGATAATCCGGGAATCTGCACTGTATGAAACACTTTATGTGAACGGAAAGAGGGTCGAGAAAGGAGAGAAACAGTGGTGGAACATAATTTAAAAAGGAAGGGTGAGGAGACGAACACTGTGTTCGGCGTTAGGCGTAGAATCTCCGGAGTCTAGCCGCGTTCCATGGGTTCGGCTCGAGTCTGTTGTCAGATGCATTACGTAGGCGGTACGCTCCTCCGGTAAGAACTTTGTCGATGACGAAGGGACCTTCCCATCTGGGTTTAAGTTTGTCCTTCTTCTTCTCCGGTAGGCGTAGAACAAGCTCACCAATATTATAAGTTTTGGCCCGCACTTCTCTGCTTTGATATCGCCGAGCCTACTGCTGATAGAATGTGGAACGGGCTTTTGCGACATCGCGCTCCTCCTCCAGGGCGTCCAAGTTATCCTGCCAATCTAACTCGGCTTCCTTCTCTTCGTACATGCGTACGCATGGCGAATCATGTATTATGTCGCAGGGTAGTACTGCTTCCGTACCGTACACCATAAAGAATGGTGTGTATCCGGTGGTTTGTTTCGGTGTGGTCCGCAGCCCCCAGAGTACGGAGTCGAGCTCCTCTACCCAGTGCGTATCCGATTCTGTTAAAGATAGCACTAATCTGGGTTTTATGCCACTCGTGATAAGACCATTTGCCCGTTCGACCTGGCCGTTTGTTTGCGGGTGGTAGACGGAAGCGTAGTCGAGCTTAATGCCCATTTTGCTGCACCAAGTTCTCACTTCATCGGCTGTGAAATTTCAGCCATTATCAGTGATGATGCTATGGGGGACACCGTACCGGTGTACAACCCCGGATATGAAGTCTATTACTGGTCCAGATTCGGCTGTGTTAACTGGTTTGGCTTCGATCCATTTGGTGAATTTGTCCACCATGACCAATAGGTATTTTTTCTTATGGCTTCCCCCTTTAAGGGGTCCGACCATATCCAGCCCCCAGACCGCGAAGGGCCAAGTTATGGGGATTGTTTGGAGAGCGGTAGGGGCATATGACTCTGATTGGCGAAGAGCTGGCAGTCGATGCAATGTTGGACAAGGTCCTGTGCGTCCACTCGGGCCGTCGGCCAGTAGAAGCCTGTACGGAAGGCTTTGCTGACTAGCGCTCGAGCTGCGGCGTGGTGTCCACCCAGTCCGGCGTGAATTTCAGCCAGGAGCTGCCGCCCTTCCTCTTCGGAGATGCACCGTTGGAGCACTCCGGTCGCACTTTTCTTGTAGAGTTCCCCTTCGTGGACCTTGTAAGCTTTAGAACGCCGGACTATGTAGCGTGCTTCATTTTGGTCTTCGGGGAGCTCCTACCTATTTAGGTAGGCCAAGAATGGCTCGGTCCACGGGGCGATTACGGCCATGATTTCGTGGGCCGAAGGTGCTATTTCGGTGGCAGAGCCTCCGATTGTGTCGGATGGTTCGGAGTCTGGGGGTGTATTCGGATCCGTGCTGGTATTGCCGGACTCCCCTTCCCATACTTCAGATGGCTTGAACAACCTTTCCAGGAATATATTAGGTGGGACAGGGTCGCGTTTGGCGCCGATGCGGGCAAGGACGTCCGCCGCTTGATTGTTTTCTCGAGCCACATGGTGGAATTCGAGCCCCTCGAACCGAGCTGACATTTTGAGTACGACATTACGATAGGCCGCCATTTTCGGATCCTTGGCATCAAAGTCTCCGTTTATTTGTGATATTGCGAGGTTCGAATACCCACACACTTCCAGGCGTTGGATGCCCATAGAGACTGCCATCCGAAGACCATGTAACAGGGCCTCATATTCGGCCGCATTGTTGGAGTTTGTGTATAATATTTGTAGGACGTACTTGGCCGTGTCCCCGGTGGGAGACGTCAGGACTACCCCTGCTCCCAGTCCGGCCAGCATTTTGGAGCCGTTAAAGTGCATGATCCAGTTGGAGTACGCGCCGTACTCTTTAGGGAGTTCGACTTCTGTCCATTCGGTGACAAAGTCAGACAATACTTGCGACTTAATGGCTCGCCGCGGTTTGTATGTTATGTCGAATGGCAGGAGCTCGATGGCCCATTTAGCAATCCGGCCCATAGCATCGCGGTTATTAATTATGTCGTTGAGTGGTACTTCGGAGGCAACGGTAATCGAACACTCTTGAAAGTAGTGTCTTAGCTTCCGAGATGCTGCGAAGATCGCGTATGCTATTTTTGATAGTGTGGGTATCGGGATTTACATGGGGTGAGGACCGTGGATACGTAGTAAACCGCTTTTGAAGCGGGAATTTGTATCCGCCCACCTCTCGCTCAACGACGAGCACCGCGCTTACCACTTGATGTGTTGCAGCTATGTATAGCAAAGATAGGTTCGCCGATGTTTGGCGCCGTTAGGACCGGATTATCGCCAATAAGGTCTTTATTCATCCAGTCCGGCGCGCGCTGCGTCCGGCCCATACAAAGTGTTCGATGCACCGAAGGAGGCGATAAAGAGGCAACGCCTTTTCTCCTAGCCTGGATATAAAGCGGCTCAAAGCGGCCACGCATCCTGCTAGTTTCTGGATGTGCTTGAGGTCTGTTGGTATGGCCAACTGTGATAGGGCTTGGATTTTTGCTGGATTCGCTTCTATTCCTCTATTTGAAACAATGAAGCCCAGGAGCTTCCCCGAAGGGACACCGAAAACACATTTTTCCGGATTCAACTTGATGTCCTATGTTCGGAGGTTATCGAATGTGAGCCTCAAGTTATCTAATAGGGTTTCGACGTGTCTGGTTTTTATGACAACATCGTCCACATATGCTTCCACTGTTTTGCCGATTTGTTTCTCCAAGCATGTTTGAATCATGCAATGATAGGTTGCGCCAGCATTCTTGAGCCCGAAGGGCATAGTGTTGAAGCAAAAGGGGTCGTATGGCGTTATAAAAGCTATTGCAGCTTGGTCAGACTCTGCCATCTTTATTTGATGGTATCCAGAGTATGCGTCGAGAAAACACAGCGAGTCATGTCCAGCTGTGGCATCGATGATTTGATCGATGCGAGGGAGGGGAAAGGGATCCTTGGGGCAAGCCTTGTTGAGGTCTTTGAAGTCGACGCATAGGCGCCAGGATTTGTCCTTTTTGGTACCATTACCAAATTCGCCACCAATCCGGATGTTTAATATCTCGATGAATCCGCCTCAGCAGCTTGGCTAGCTCTTCCCCATAGCTAGCCGCTTGGGTTCAAAACCGCCTTATGGTCTGCTTTGACGGTTTGTATCCCTTTAGTATATTGAGGCTGTGTTCGGCCAGCCGGCGTGGGATGCCTGGTATGTCCGAAGGGTGCTAGGCAAAAATGTCCCAATTCTCGCGTAGGAAATCTCGCGGTCGCGCGCGCCCATCACGGGCTCAATTGTGTTCCGATGGATGCTGTCTTCGTGGGATCCGCTGGTGGACCTGGAATTTGACTATCTCGCTCGCAGTTTAAATGAGGTGGACTTGGGTTGTTTGTCGAGTATCACGTCGTCCCTGTCCACGGTGGCCCGCAGTGTTGTTAACTCTTCGGCTGCTAGGGCTTCAGATAATGCTTCCAGGGCTAGTGCTGCGGTTTTGTTTTTGGCGCGGAGTGCGACGTCCGGATCACTAGCTAGAGTGATGATTCCGTTGGGCCCGGGCATTTTAAGCTTCATGTACCCGTAATGGGGTACAACTTGAAAGCTTGTAAACGCGTCCCGCCCTAGGAGGGCATGGTATTCGCTGCTGAAAGGAGCCACTTGGAATGTGATTCTTCGGACCTATAATTCTCCGGGGTGCCGAATACCACATCGAGTGTGATTTTTCCCGCGCACCGTGCTTCCGAGTAGGGATGATTCCCCTGAAGGTGGTGCCGCTTTGCTCAATGCGGCCTTTATCAATCTCCATTTTGTTGAGCATTTCTTCATAGATCAGGTTTAACCCGCTTCCGCCGTCCATGTTTACTTTGGTTAGCCGGAAGCCGTCCACGATTGGGCTAAGGACTAGAGCGGCCGGTGCCCGGATAGTCCGGAATCGAGGTTCGTCACTGGCATTGAAAGTTATAGCCGTGTTGTTCCAGGGGTTTATCTTTGCCACATGGCAAATTTCCGCAGAGCTTCGGTGAGCCCGCTTGCACCTGCTGTTCGAGGCAAAAGTCTCGAAGACTGTTAGTACCGTATTGTGTCCACGGGCAGGATATTTTCCCGCTTTATGGCTCGCAAGAAGATCCTTGCCACTTTTTGCCACCTGTCGGAGTATCCAACATGCCATAAGACTATGAGTTGGCATTGTATCCGGTGTACTGTGGAGCTTACATGGCCCGTCGAGCCATTCTTCCAATACGGATCCCCACCCTGGGGTGGGCTTCAGTTTCTTGGGGGTTGGATCGGACGTCTTGCGAGAGTTCGTCCGTTTGGTTCGGACAAAGGTCTTGGTGAGAGCGGTACTATCCCAAAATTCTGTTAGGGTCTTCCAAGCGCTCTCCATCGCACAGTACTTACGTACTACGGTTGCCAAGTCCGCAAAACATATTATTTTGCAGCGGCTTATAGCATTGAGGAGCCCTTCGTCCGTGCAGTTTTTGCAGAAGAGTGAGACCATGTCCTCCTCGCGACAGTCCTTAACCTTGTTGAGCGCAAGGAGGAATCTGGCCGAGTAATGATGTACTGTCTCCTGGGGCTCTTGCTTGATGCGGGAGAGACAGTTTAAGTCCAAATAAGTGTTGTTAGCCGAATCCGGATTATGGTCCGATCTAACGCCCAAGGGCGCGGGTGGTCCCGAGCCCAACAACCCGGAATCCGGAGCGCTACCCAATTCCTTTGGCCCAATGCCCGATCCTAAGTCCGGGACCTGGGGCAGATTGTCCTCTGAGCAGATTTTCGGCTCAAGGAGTTCGGCTATCCGAACATAATTCGTCCTCAAAGTTGGGGGACGATCCGTGTGTGGTTCTTCCACAATCACTATCTCATGGGTGGCCGGCGGGGATCTGATGTCCCTTCGGTCGGGTTTAAGCCCGATTCGGTCATAGTTCGTAGCAACTCCCAGAGCGGCGATGTGATCCAAGAGTTCATTAAAGGAGGAGAGCTCCATTGGATCCATCTGTTCGGCAAGTTCCGAACCGACCCGAAGGTTATGATTGATGACCCGGGAGGCCATCATAGGCTCTATCGCCGACGAGGCGGCCATGATAAAGCCGCCGAGCCGGAGCGTCTGGCCTACAGCCAAAGCTCCCTTCGAAGTAATGCCGTCCTTGAAGACGAGTCGAGCCATCAAGCCTTGCGGCGACGGCACAGAGGAACTCTCAATGAAAGCACCAATGTCGGTGTCAAAACCGGCGGATCTCGGGTAGGGGGTCCCGATCTGTGCGTCAAGGCTGATGGTAACAAGAAGTAAGGGACACAGATGTTTACCTGTGTTCGCCCTCTCGATGGAGGTAAAACCCTACTTCCTGCTTGATTAATATTGATGATATGGGTAGTACAAGAGTAGATCTACCACAAGATCGTAGAGGCTAAACCCTAGGAGCTAGCCTATGATGGTATGAATGTAATTGTGATCGGCCTTCTAAGGACCAACCTCTTCGGTTTATATAGACACCGGAGAGGGCTAGGGTTTACATGGAGTCGGTTACAAGGAAGGAAATATAATATCCGGATTGCCAAGCTTGCCTTCCATGCCAAGGAAAGTCCCATCCGGACACGGGTCGGAGTCTTGAGTCTTGTATCTTCACGCTTCAATAGTCCGGACGTTGTACACAGTCTGGCTATCCAGATACCCCCTAATCCAGGACTCCCTCACCCGTACCCATGTGATTATGTCCTCGGGGGTGATGGAGGTGGTGATGATGACGGTGGATAATCGCACATTGAGCGTAAAAGCTTCTCCAACTTGCGGATAATGCCCTTGAGTCCGGCGATATGATCCTTCAACAGAATATTCTCCTGTGTGAGATACTTGTTCTGTATGCGAGCTAACTCAATCATCTTGAAAGCTTCCATCTCTGTTGGAGTAAAGAGGTTAGGTAAAGGTTGAGTGATATCTTCTTCTTTCACCGCCGGAGCTTGAACCTCCATGGCCTTCTTGTTCCCTTCATCCTTGTTGATCTCTTCCGGTTCTTCTCTTTTCAGCTCTATCTTCAATAGCCAAGGATCCTTGTCTTCGTTGTTGGAGGAGGATGACGTCATGGTGCTCTAGATCTGCAACAGAAACAGCTCGAAACGAAAACAGAGGATATTTGCGTGATACGGTGGTCAAAACCTTTGGGAGTTTATATAATGAATTTTTACCGACAAAAATATGTAACGTGCAAGAAAACAGAGTCCGGGAGGCACACGAGGTGTCCACGAGATAGGGGGCACGCCCAGTAAGGGTGGGCACGCCCTCCACTCTCGTGGAGGCCTCGTGTCCCTTTCGGACTACTTCTTTCTTCCTAAAATTATTAAATATTCCAAAACTAATAAAAATTGCCATTGGAGTTGTTTTGGAGTCGGTTTACTTACCGCACCACATACCTATTCCTTTTGGAGTCCGAACGCTCGAAAGTGTCCCTTATGTATTCCTCCGGGGTTACGGTTTCAATAATATTAGTTTCGACATTGATAGGATTACTTGAAATATAATGTTTAATTCTTTGACCATTCACCACCCTCGGACTTGTGCTCGAAGTTGTTGATTTTTATGGCACCAGAATGATAGACCTCCTCGATAACGTAAGGACCTTCCCATTTAGAGAGAAGTTTTTCTGCAAACAATCTTAAACGAGAGTTGAATAATAACACATAATCACCAACGTTAAACTCACGCTTCTGAATTCTTTTATCATGCCAGCGTTTGACTTTTTCTTTGAATAGCTTGGCATTCTCATAGGCTTGGGTTCTCCATTCATCAAGTGAGCTAATATCAAACAACCTCTTCTCACCGGCAAGTTTGAAGTCATAGTTGAGCTCTTTAATAGCCCAATATGCTTTATGTTCAAGTTCAAGAGGTAAATGACACGCTTTTCCATAAACCATCTTATAAGGAGACATACCCATACGATTTTTGTATGCAGTTCTATAAGCCCATAACGCATCATCAAGTTTTTGGACCAATTCTTTCTAGATCAATTGACAGTCTTTTGCAAAATTAGTTTGAGCTCTCTATTGCTCAACTCTACTTGACCACTAGACTGCGGATGATAAGGAGATGCGATTCTATGATTGACATCATACTTAGCAAGCATCTTACGGAAAGCACCATGAATAAAATGTGAACCACCATCAGTCATAAGATATCTAGGAACTCCAAACCTCAGAAAAATAAGCTTTTAAGCATTTTAATAGAAGTGTTATGATCAACACTACTAGTTGGAATAGCTTCTACCCACTTAGTAACGTAATCAACAACAACTAAAATATGTGTATAACCATTAGAGGCAGGAAAAGGTCCCATATAATCAAAGCCCCAAACATCAAATGGTTCAATAACAAGAGAGTAATTCATAGGCATTTCTTGACGTCTACTAATATTACCTATTCTTTAACATTCATCATAAGATAAGACAAACTTACGAGCATCTTTGAAGAGAGTAGGCCAATAAAAACCAGATTGCAGTACCTTGTGTGCAGTTCTATCTCCAGCGTGGTGTCCTCCATAGGATTCAGAGTGACACTTATGTAGGATCTGCTCTGCTCATGCTCGGCACACAACGCCTAATAACACCATCTACTCCTTCTTTATAAAGGTGTGGGTCATCCCAGAAGTAATGTCTTAAATCATAAAAGAACCTTTTCTTTTGCTGGTATGTGAAACTAGGAGGTATAAATTTAGCAATGATGTAATTAGCATAATCAGCATACCAAGGAGCGGTACGAGAAGCATTAATGACCGCTAATTGTTCATCAGGAAAGCTATCATCAATAGGCAGTGGGTCATCAAGAACATTCTTTAACCTAGACAAGTTGTCTGCAACGGGGTTCTCAGCTCCCTTTCTATCAATAATATGTAAATCAAATTCTTGGAGCAGGAGAACCCATCTAACGAGTCTAGGCTTAGCATCTTTCTTTTCCATAAGATATTTAATAGCAGCATGATCAGTGTGAATAGTAACTTTGGAATGAACAATATAAGGTCTAAACTTATCACATGCAAATACAACTACTAATAATTCTTTTTTAGTAGTAGCATAATTTCTCTGGGCAGTATCAAGAGTCTTACTAGCATACTGGATAACATTCAATTTCTTATCAACTCTTTGCCCTAAAATAGCACCTACAACATAATCACTAGCATCACACATAATTTCAAAAGGTAAATTCCAATCAGGTGGCTGAACAATAGGTGCAGTGATCAAAGCTTTCTTAAGTATTTCAAATGCTTCTACACAACCATCATCAAAGACAAAAGGAATATCTTTTTGCAATAAATTAGTCAGAGGCCTAGAGATTTTAGAAAAGTCCTTAATGAACCTCCTGTAAAAACCGACATGACCAAGGAAACTTCTTATACCTTTTATGTCCTTGGGACATGGCATCTTTTCAATAGCATCAACTTTGGCTTTGTCAACTTCAATACCTCTCTCGGAAAGCTTATGCCCCAAGACGATGCCTTCATTAACCATAAAGTGACACTTTTCCCAATTCAGGATGAGACCAGTATCTTCGCATCTCTGTAAAACATGATCAAGGTTGCTCAAACAATCATCAAAAGAGGATCCATAAACAGAGAAGTCATCCATGAATACCTCACAAATCTTTTCACAAAAATCAGAGAATATAGCCATCATGCATCTTTGAAAGGTAGTAGGTGCATTACATAAACCAAAAGGCAAACGTCTATAAGCAAAAGTACCGAAAGGGCAAGTAAAAGTAGTTTTTGATTGATCCCGCGCTGACATAGGTATTTGAGAGAAACCAGAATAACCATCTAGAAAGAAAAAATGTGTGTGTTTGGATAGTCTTTCTAGCATTTGATCAATAAAAGGTAAAGGGTAATGATCTTTCTTAGTAGCTTTATTTAATTTACGGAAATCAATTACCATCCTATAACCTGTAATAATTCTTTGCGGGATCAATTCATCTTTATCATTAGGAACAACGGTAATGCCTCCCTTTTTAGGAACACAATGGACAGGGCTTACCCAATCACTATCAGCAACGGGATAAATTATACCTGCCTCAAGGAGCTTTAGTATCTCCTTTCTTACCACTTCTTTCATTTTGGGATTCAGTCGTCGTTGAGGATCTCTAACTGGTTTGGCATCTTTCTCCACTGTAATTTTGTGTTGGCATAACGTGGGACTAATGCCCTTAAGATCATCCAGAGTATATCCAATAGTAGCTCGGTGCTTCTTCAAAGTTTTCAATAATCTTTATTCTTCTTGCTCTGAAAGGTTAGCACTAATAATAATAGGATATGTTTTCTTTTCATCAAGATAAGCATACTTAAGATTATCAGGTAATGGTTTGAGTTCAAACACGGGATCGCCCTTGGGTGGAGGGGGATCCCCAAGAATTTCAACGGGAAGGTTATGTTTCATAAACATATCATTTTCATGGTCAAGCAAATATTGCTCTAACAGATCAGTAGGAGGTACAACAATGGAAGCAAGACCAATAATCTCATCCGTACTAGGTGATTCTCTATCACGAGGTTGTCTATGAAACTTAGCAAAATTAAACTCATGACACATACCCTCTAAGCCAATTGTAACAATATCCTTTTCACAATCAATCCTAGCCTTAACCGTGTTCAAGAAGGGTCTACCGAAAATAATGGGACAAAAATCATCTTGTGGGGAACCAAGAACAAGAAAATCAGCAGGGTATTTAACATTCCCACACAAGACTTCAACATCTCTAACTATCCCAACTGGTTTAATGGTATCCCTATTAGCAAGCTTAATAGTAACATCAATGTCTTCTAATTCAACGGGTGCAATGTTGTGCACAATCTCTTTATATAAGTCATAAGGTATTGCACTAGCACTAGCACCCATATCACATAATCCATGATAACAATGATCTCCTATCTTAACGGAAATGACAGGCGTGCCTACCACAGGTCTATGTATCCTAGCATCTGGTCTAGCAATATTAGCAGTCTCACCACAGAAATAAATAGCATGCCCATCTAAATCATCATCCAAGAGATCTTTAACCATAGCAATACTAGGTTCGACTTTGATCTGTTCAGGAGGTGTATAAGTCCTAATACTACTCTTACGAACAACAGTCGAAGTTTTAGCATGATCCTTTATCCTAACAGGAAAAGGAGGTTTCTCAACATAAGTAGTAGGAACAGTAGGATCACTATAGGTGATAGTCTTTTCTTCAACTGTAGTAGGTGCAACTACTTTTACTTCAATAGGAGGATTATATTTAAACCACTTCTCTTTAGGGAGATCAACGTGAGTAGCAAAAGATTCACAGAAAGAAGCTACTATCTCAGAGTCAAGTCCATACTTAGTGCTAAATCCAGAAATGCATCGGTATCCATAAAAGATTTAACACAAGTGTCATACCTAACTCCTTACCATCGTCGGAACCCCAATCTTCAGAATTGTGTTTTATTCTTTCCAATAAGTCCCATTTGAAATCAATAGTCTTCAACATATAAGAACCAACACAGGAAGTATCGAGCAGGTTGCGATCATTAAGAGAAAGCCGAGCATAAATTTTTTGAATAATCATTCCCAAGAGAGCTCATGATTGGGGCATGAATATAACATTGAATTAAGCCTCCCCCAAGCTTGAGCGATGCTTTCTCCTTCGCGAGGTCAGAAATTATATATGTAATTACGATCATGATGAACAAGATGCATAGGATAGAACTTCTGGTGAAATTCCAACTTCAATCGCTTATAATTCCAAGATCTCGTATCATCACATAGAATATACCATGTCAATGCATCCCCCTTCAAATATAAAGGGAAGACCTTCCTTTTGACAACATCATCGGGAATACATGCAAGCTTAAATAATCCACAAACTTCATCCACAAAGATAAGGTGTAAATCGATGCAATGTTCCATCTCCCGCAAATGGATTAGCTAGCGCTTTCTCTATCATACCGAAGGAATCTCAAACTAAATATTTTCAAAAGTTCAGTAGGTTGAGGATCAACTCTTTGCTTTTTTGGTCGGGGTGAAGATACCCTAACAAGCCCTCAAAGGATTAGTTTCCATAGTGACAAGTAATGAAAATTTCAGCACACTATATAAATGTTTCCTTACCAAGTTCCACTCACAAAAAGTGCTACACTCCTCGGCAACGGCGCCAGAAAAGAGTATCGATGACCCACAAGTGTAGGGGATCTATCATAGTCCTTTCGATAAGTAAGAGTGTCGAACCCAACGAGGAGCAGAAGGAGATGATAAGCGGTTTTCAGTAAGGTTTTCTCTGCAAGCACTGAAATTGTAGGTGATAGATAGTGTTGTGATAAGATAAATTGTAACGAGTAACAAGTAAATAAAGTGCAGCAAGGTGGCCCAATCCTTTATGTAGCAAAGTATAAGCCTGTAAAATTTCTTATAATGAGAAAGGAGCTCCCGAGGACACATGGGAATTATCGTCAAGCTAGTTTTCATCACATTCATATGATTCGCGTTCGGTACTTTGATAATTTGTTATGTGGGTGGACCGGTGCTTGGCTACCGCCCTTACTTGGACAAGCATCCCACTTATGATTAACCCCTATTGCAAGCATCCGCAACTACAAAAGAAGTATTAAGGTAAACCTAACCACAACATTAAACATATGGATCCAAATCAGCCCCTAACGAAGCAACACATAAACTAGGGTTTAAGCTTCTGTCACTCTAGCAACCCATCATCTACTTATTACTTCCCTGTGCCTTCCTCTAGGCCCAAATAATGGTGAAGTGTCATGTAGTTGACGTTCACATAACACCACTAGAGGAAAAGACAACATACATCTCATCGAAATATCAAACCAATACCAAATTCACATGACTACTAATAGCAAGACTTCACCCATGTCCTCAGGAACAAACGCAACTACTCACAAAGCATATTCATGTTCATAATCAGAGGAGTAATAATATGCATTAAGGATCTGAACATATGGTCTTCCACCAAGTAAACCAATTAACATCAACTACAAGGAGTAATCAACACTACTAGCAACCCACATGTACCAATTTGTGGTTTGGATACAAGATTGGATGCCAGAGATGAACTAGGATTTTGAGAGGAGATGGTGCTGGTGAAGATGTTGATGGAGATTGACCCCCTCCCGATGAGAGGATCGTTGGTGATGACATTGGTGATGTTTTCCCCATCCCGGAGGGAAGTGTCTACGGCAGAAGAGCTCCGCCGGAGCCCTAGATTGGTTCCGCCAAGGTTCCGCCTCGTGGCGGCGGAATTTCGTCCCGTAAGCTTGCCCACGATTTTTTTCCAGGGTAAAAGCCCTCATATAGCAGAAGATGGACACCGGGGGGCCACCAGGGGGCCCGGGAGATAGGGGGCGCGTCCACCGACTGGGCGCGCCCCCACCCTCCTGGCCAGGGTGTGGGCCCCCTGATGTATTTCTTTCGCTCAATAATTTTATTAATTCCAAAAACATGTTTCGTGGAGTTTCGTGATTTTTGGAGAAGTGCGAATAGGTTTCAATGTTTGCTGCTTTTCCACCCGAATTCCAAATGCCAAGATTCCCCTCTTCATGGTAAACCTTGTAAAATAAGAGAGAATAGCCATAAGTATTGAGATATAATGTGTAATAACAGCCCATAATGCAATAAATATTGATATAAAAGCATGATGCAAAATGGACGTATCACTATGGAGTTTACATTTACCTGCACTATTATATATCTTTTTTAATTTCACTTTAGATTTTCCTGCAAAAATTAATGGTTATTTGTTGACTGTCTAAGCAGTCCATCAACATAGACAATTAACAAGCAGGTGAAAAGAAGACTACATTATGATGTAATTCTCTCCTAAATTTAAATGACACAATGTTTGACATCTCGGAAAATTTCTGACAGAGGACATCAATGGCCTTGCAAAAATACCACGAATTGTGCTAAATCAGCCTAAAACTACCCATCTTTTAAAAAACTAGTTGATGCCCCGTGCGTTACTGCGGGATTTTTTGATAATTTTTATGAGAAAAGTTATTGTCCAAATTTAACTAACAAAATGCCTTAGCTGGCAATCTACATTGAAGTAAGGTCAATAGGCCAACAAATGCCTCACAGTGGAGGTTTGCAGAAGCTACGCGGGTGATATCATATATCAACAATTGACACAAATACATGTACTCCAGTATGGTTATATATTTGTAGTCTTGTACCGCAGAAAAATATCTAGAATTATGATAATCTTTCCCACGTGTTCTTGCGGGGTTGTAGACAATTTTTTTTGATAGGATGTTGATATATAAGCGGTGAAGAACATTAAGATCCAATTCCATATGAAATATTCTATAAATGATGCATAAAAGAAATTAAGAACATATTGGATATTCATAATAGCTGAAAGTAGTCTACACCTATAATAACATCAAAGTATTATGGTATGTGTATGTGTACTGGTTGGCCAATTGTTTGTAGAGCAGCATATTTAGAGAGGCTGGTATCAAATTCATGAAAATTTTCCATATGGAGGAGAATACTATACATCTGTGCACTAGAAAATTGAGAACATATTGGATATTCATAATGCATGAAAGTAGTGCTTCCCCTAAAATAACATAAAGGTACTATGGTCATGTATGTGTACTGGTTGGCCATATTGTTCCTAGACCTAGCAACGTATGAAGAGGCTGACCTCCACCCCGCGGGAATTTTACTGATTCAACATTGATAAGAATGGGAATTTTACTGATTCAATATTTATAAGAATGCCATTCAAAAAATCTTGATGAATATACTAAACCCGCAAGAAAATAAGAATATAAACTAAGACAACGGTATGTGAATGATCTAAAAAAATGTGTGCTCTTAGTTGCCACATATGAGAAAAGGACGCAAGTCATCAAGGGACATCCATTGCTGGATTCGAGTGTTTCCAGTTTCAGCGCCACTGCCAAATCTTATTGCCGTCCCAAATCCTAGGCTCGAGCAAACCGAATGTTTATTACTCCCAACCATTAATGAATGAAAAAAACAGAAGAATCATGAACTTGTAAGGCAGATGAGTAAGATCTTTGGGGCTGATTGGATCACACTGGAGGCTGTAGCACCTAGGGAGTCGGATCCTGTGACACTCACAAAAACAAATGCTAGCATTATTGCAAAAGAAAAAGGAAAGAAAACAGACTTGCCCGTGCTTGGCCCTCAAGCTGACCGTCTACCCCGCCGATGATTCGTAAACGTCGCTGATACGTCCCCGTCGTATCTACTTTTCCAAACACTTTCGCCCTTGTTTTGGACTCTAACTTGCATGATTTGAATGGAACTAACCCGGGCTGACGCTGTTTTTAGTAGAACTGCCATGGTGTTATTTTTGTGCCGAAATAAAAGTTCTCGGAATGACTTGAAAATCCACGGAGCAACTTTTTGGAATTAATAAAAAATATTGGCGAAAGAATCAACGCCAGGGGGCCCACACCCTGTCAGGGCGCGCCCACCCACTGAGGCGTGCCCCTGCCTCGTGGGCCCCCTGGAGCTCCAACGACCTCAACTCCAACTCCATATATTCACGTTCGGGAAGAAAAAAATTGGAGAGAAGGATTCATCGCGTCTTACGATACGGAGCCGCCGCCAAGCCCTAAACTCTCTCGGGAGGGCTGATCTGGAGTCCGTTCGGGGCTCCGGATAGGGGGACCCGTCGCCGTCGTCATCATCAACCATCCTCCATCACCAATTTCATGATGCTCGCCGTCGTGCATGAGTAATTCCATCGTAGGCTTGCTGGACGGTGATGGGTTGGATGAGATTTACCATGTAATTAAGTTAGTTTTGTTAGGGTTTGATCCCTAGTATCCACTATGTTCTGAGATTGATGTTGATATGACTTTGCTATGCTTAATGCTTGTCACTAGGGCCCGAGTGCCATGATTTCAGATCTGAACCTATTATGTTTTCATGAATATATGTGAGTTCTTGATGCTATCTTGCAAGTCTATAGTCACCTATTATGTGTTATGATCCGTTAACCCCGAAGTGACAATAATCAGGATACTTACCAGTGATGACCATAGTTTGAGGAGTTCATGTATTCACTAAGTGTTAATGCTTTGGTCTGGTACTCTATTAAAAGGAGGCCTTAATATTCCTTAGTTTCCAATAGAACCCCGCTGCCACGGGAGGGTAGGACAAAAGATGTCATGCAAGTTCTTTTCCATAAGCACGTATGACTATATTCGAAATACATGCCTACATTACACTGATGAACTGGAGCTAGTTCTGTGTCACCCAATGTTATAACTATTACATGAGGAATCGCATCCGACATAATTATCCATCACTGATCCAATGCCTACGAGCTTTTCACATGTTGTTCTTTGCTTAGTTACTTTACCGTTGCCACTATTACAATTACTACAAAACTGCTACTATTACTTTTGTTACCGTTACCGTTACTTCCATACTACTTTTCTATTAAATACTTTGCTGCAGATACGAAGTTATCCAGGTGTGGTTGAATTGAAAACTCAACTGCTAATACTTGAGAATATTCTTTGGCTCCCCTTGTGTCGAAACAATAAATTTGGGTTGAATACTCTACCCTCGAAAACTATTGCGATCCCCTAAACTTGTGGGCTATCAAGACTATTTTCTGGCATCGTTGCCGGGAAACATAGCTCTATTCTTTGAGTCACTTGGGATTTATATCTGCTGATCACTATGAGGAACTTGAAAGACGAAAGAACCAAGATTTATCCCTCAACTACGAGGGAAGGTAAGGAACTGCCATCTAGCTCTGCACTTGATTCTCCTTCTGTTATGAGCAAATTTGCGACACCTAAACCTGCTTCTACTATTAATTCTGATATGTCGCATGTTATTTGATACGTCTCCAATGTATCTACTTTTCCAAACACTTTTGCCCTTGTTTTGGACTCTAACTTGCATGATTTGAATGAAACTAACCCGGACCGACGCTGTTTTCAGTAGAACTGCCATGATGTTGTTTATTCTGCAGAAAACAAAAGTTCTCGGAATGACCTGAAAAATCCACGGAGATAAGTTTTGGAAAATATAAAAAATACTGGCGAAAGAATCAAGTCCAGTGGACCCACACCCTGTCCACGAGGGTGGGGGGCGCGCCCCCTATCTCGTGGGCCCCCTAACGCTCCACCGACCTCAACTCCAACTCCATATATTTCGTTTCACGGAGAAAAAAATCAGAGAGAAAGTTTCATCGCATTTTACGATAAGGAGCCGCCGCCAAGCCCTAATCTCTCTCGGGAGGGCTGATCTAGAGTCCGTTCGGGGCTCTGGAGAGGGGGATTCGTCGCCGTCGTCTGATACGTCTCCAACGTATCTACTTTTCTGAACACTTTTGCCCTTGTTTTGGACTCTAACTTGCATGATTTGAATGAAACTAACCCGGACTGACGCTGTTTTCAGTAGAACAGCGATGATGTTGTTTTATGTGTAGAAAACAAAAGTTCTCGGAATGTCCTGGAAATCCACGGAGGCACTTTTTGGAAAATATAAAAAATACTGGCGAAAGAATCAAGACCAGGGGCCCACACCCTGTCCACGAGGGTGGGGGGCGCGCCCCCCTGTCTCGTGGGCCCCCTGAGGCTCCGCCGACCTCAACTCCAACTGCATATATTCTGTCTCGCGGAGAAAAAATCAGAGAGAAAGTTTCATCGTGTTTTACGATACGGAGCCGCCGCCAAGCCCTAATCTCACTCGAGAGGGCTGATCTGGAGTCTGTTCGGGGCTCCAGAGAGGGGGATTCGTCGCCGTCGTCATCATCAACCATCCTCCATCACCAATTTCATGCGCACACCGCCGTGCGTGAGTAATTCCATCGTAGGCTTGCTGGACGGTGATGGGTTGGATGAGATTTACCATGTAATCAAGTTAGTTTTGTTAGGATTTGATCCCTAGTATCCACTATGTTTTGAGATTGATGTTGCTATGACTTTGCTATGCTTAATGCTTGTCACTAGGGCCCGAGTGCCATGATTTCAGATCTGAACCTATTATTTTTTCATGAATAGATGTGTGTTCTTGATCCTATCTTGCAAGTCTATAGTCACCTATTATGTGTTATGATCCGACAACCCCAGTGACAATAATCGGGATACTTCTCGGTGATGACCGTAGTTTGATAAGTTCATGTATTCACTATGTGCTAATGCTTTGTTCCGGTTCTCTATTAAAAGGAGGCCTTAATATCCCTTAGTTTCTATAAGGACCCCGCTGCCACGGGAGGGTAGGACAAAAGATGTCATGCAAGTTCTTTTCCATGAGCACGCATGACTATTTACGAAATACATGCCTACATTACATTGACAAACTGGAGCTAGTTCTGTGTCACCCTATGTTATAGCTATTACATGAGGAATCACATCCGACATAATTATCCATCACTGATCCAATGCCTACGAGCTTTTCACATATTGTGCTTCGCTTATTTACTTTTCCGTTGCTACTATTACAATCACTACAAAACCCAAAAACTTTACTTTTGCTATCGTTACCTTTATTATCATACTATTTTGCTACTAAATACTTTGCTCCAGATACTAAGTTATCCAGGTGTGGTTGAATTGACAACTCAACTGCTAATACTCAAGAATATTCTTTGGCTCCCCTTGTGTCAAATCAATAAATTTGGGTTGAATAGTTTACCCTCGAAAGCTGTTGCGATCCCCTACACTTGTGGGTTATCAAGACTAATTTCTGGCGCCGTTGCCGGGGAGCATAGCTCTATTCTTTTAGTCACTTGGGATTTATATCTGCTTATCACTATGAAGAACTTGAAAGACTATGAACCAAGATTTTCCCTCAACTACGAGGGAGGTAAGGAACCGCCATCTAGCTCGCACTAGATTCTCCTTCTATTTTGAGTAAGCTTGCGACACCTAAACCTGCTACTGCTATGAATTCTGATATGTCGCATGTTATTGATGATGCCACTTCTGCTTTGCATGATACTTATGATGAAACTACTTCTGTGCGTGATACTACTTTGCCATTAGGTGAACTTCTTGATGAACAACTTGCTAGAGCTAGAGAGAATGAAATTATTGAAGATGCTATTATTGATGATAGTGATGATGAAGGTTCTCCTAATGATTATGAATTGCCTGTTGTTCCTGAGGGTTATGTTATGAATGAAGAAGCTGCTAGAGCTATCTTTGCTTGCAATGATAGATATGATCTTAAGAAATTATTAGCTAAATGGAAGCAGCAGTCTCTTAATGCTAGAATGAAACCAGACCCTGCTTTTGCTACTTTACCTATCTGTGTTACTGATAAGGATTATGAATTCTCTGTTGATCCTGAGATTATTACTTTAGTTGAATCTGGTCCTTTATATGGCCTTGAATCTAAAATTGTTTTGGCACATCTTAGCAAGTTGAACAATATAGCCACCCTGTTTACTCATGATGATAAATCTCGCTATTATTATATCCTTAAGATATTTCTGTTCTCATTAAAGGGTGATGCTAAGACTTGGTATAATTCTCTTGCTCCTGGTTGTGTGCGTAGTCCCTAGGATATGATTTATTACTTCTCTGCTAAATATTTCCCTGCTCATAAGAAACGAGCTGCCTTGCGAGAAATATAGAACTTTTTGCAAATCAAAGAAGAGAGTCTCCCACAAGCTTGGGGGAGGCTTCTCCGATTACTTAATGCTTTGCCTGACCATCCTCTTAAGAAAAATGAAATACTTTATATCTTTTATAATGGACTAACCGATGCTTCCAAGGATTACTTGGATAGTTGTGCTGGTTGTGTTTTCAGGGAAAGAACAGTCGACAAGGCTGAATTACTATTGAATAATATGTTCACTAGTGAAAATAATTGGACTCTTCCTGAGCCAATTCCTGAGGCAATTCCTGAACCAATTGAGCCAACTCCTGAGCCTATTCCTAAACCCACTCCGAAGAAGAGAGGTGTTTTATTTCTCGATCTGAAGATATGCAAGAGGCAAAGAAATCAATGAAAGAAAAAGGTATTAAAGCTGAAGATGTTAAGAATTTACCACCTATTGAAGAAATACATGGTCTTAATATACCGCCTATTGAAGAACCACATTGTCTTGATAACCCGACACAGGTAGTAAAGGTAAATTCTCTCTATAGATATGGTAAAGTTGAAATCCCCTCTACTAAATTTCATAGCCCGTGCTTAGATGAATTTGATGACTTTGGCTAGACAAGAAAGTTTTAATGCTTATGTTGGTAGAGAGTTAAAGAATAATGCTTTAGAGGTAGGACGCGTGAGTGATAATATAGCTAGAGTTAAAGGTGAACTCAAACTCATTAGCAAATATGCTTCTATGGTCGCTACTCAAGCTGAGCAAGTACTTAAAGCTCAAAATGATTTGCTTGATGAATTAAATAATAAAAATGACTTTGCTGTTAGAGTGGCTACTAGAACTGGTAGAATGACTCAGGAACCTTTGTATCCTGAAGGCCGCCCTAAGAGAATCGAGCAAGATTCTCAGAGAAACAATTTAGAGGCACCTAGTTCTTCCAAAAAGAAGAAAAAGAAAAACGATGGGACTTTGCATGCTTCTAGTGAACCTGTTGTAGACACACTTGAGAATCCCAATGATATTTCTATTTCAGATGCTGAAACACAATCAGGTGATGAACATGAACCTAGTGATAATGTCAATGATAGTGTTCATGTTGATGCTCAACCTAGCAAAAACAATGATGTAGAGATTGAACCTGCTGTTGATCTTGATAACCCACAATCAAAGAATCAACGTTATGATAAGAGAGATTTTGTTGCTAGGAAGCACGCTAGAGAAAGATAACCATGGGTTCAGAAACCCATGCCCTTTCCTCCTAAACCATCCAAGACAAAGGATGATGAGGATCTTGAGCGCTTTGCTGTAATGATTAGACCTATTTTCTTACGTATGCGCTTAACTGATATGCTTAAAGTAAATCCTTATGCTAAATATATGAAGGATATCATTACAAATAAAAGAAAGATACCGGAAGCTGAAATTTCCACCATGCTTGCTAATTACACTTTTAAGGGCGGAATACCAAAGAAACTTGGAGATCCGGGGGTACCAACTATACCATGCTCCATTAAAACAAATTATGTTAGAACTGCTTTATGTGATCTTGGAGCCGGTGTTAGTGTTATGCCTCTCTCTCTTTATATCGTAGACTTGAATTGAATAAGTTGACACCTACTGAAATATCTTTGCAAATGGTCGATAAATCAACTGCTATACATTGCGGTATTTGTGAGGATGTACTGTTGTGGTTGCAAATGTCACTATCTTAACGGACTTTGTTATTCTTGATATTCCCGAGGATGATAGTATGTCGATTATCCTTGGTAGACCTTTTTTGAATACTGCAGGGGCTGTTATTGATTGCAACAAAGGCAATGTCACTTTTCATGTTAATGGTAATGAGCATACGGTACACTTTCTGAGGAAACAATCTCAAGTTCATAGCATCAATTCTATTGGAAAAGTTCCAACTATCATTATTGAAGGTTTTGAATTTCCTCTCCCTACTGTCAAGAAAAAGTATGATATTCTTATTGTTGGGGATTTTCATATCCCCGTTGAGGTAACTTAGTGTTATTCAAAATTTCTCCGGTTCCGTGTTATTCGAAATGAGTTTGTTAACAAGGCTTGATCAACCTTGTTAGTGGATTCATTTTGATGATCATGAGATGGATGAAACTAGAAGGCACAACCTTCTGTACCCTCCTTTTACTTTCTGTAATTTAGAATAAATAAAGTAAAAATAGTATTATCCGTCTGTTTTCTGAATTATCCGTGCATTAAAAAAATATCCCGAAAATAAAAGTGCTCCAAATGCCCTGAGAATTTAGTATGATTTTTATGGAATATTTGAGGATTTTAGGCACTGAAATCACTGCAGAGGGGCAAGCACTGTGCCATGAGAGTGGAGGGCGCGCCACCTACCTGGGCGCGCCTGCCTCGTGGGCCCCGTGCCCCCTCCACTTATGCCAAGACCCACACACTCCATCTTCTTCCCAAAAAAATCCCCATCCAGCTCAAGCACGAGTTCTAGCTCATTTTGTTGCGATTTTCGATCTCCTTGCTCAAAGCTCCATTCACAAAACTGCTTTGGGAGATTGTTGCTTGGTATGTGACTCCTCCATTGGTCCAATTAGTTTTTGTTCTAGTACTTTATTCATTGCAAATTTTTGCTGCATAGGTGACCATGTTCTTGAGCTTGCATGTTAAAAGTATGAGGTCCCAAGCAATTTCAATGCATGATATAGGCTCTAGGCACTTGGAGGAGTAGTTGCTACCAATCTTGTTTAATTTTATTCACTGTTATTTTGAAGTTACTAAAATTTCAGAAATTTTTCAGAAAAAGAATTATGTCTAGGAGATTGTACCAAGGTGGTTCTTCGATAAAGAAAGGACCCAGGATTGCTATACGTGAGCAAGATGTTGAATTACCGAGGGACGCAGATGTACAAGCTTGTGAGTGGCCATCCGACGATTTTATGGTCGAAGCAGGCTTTAAGGAGGAATTTGACGCGTATAAAAGCGTAATGTCGAGTGGAGGACTTCTTACAAGATAAGTGTCCTCAAGACTACCAATTGACTGATTCCTTTGTGCGGAGGTTTAAATATAACTATACGCGTAATTCTCCTAGTGTCCTATTTGATATTTATGATACATCTTATACCATGGACTTAGAGGATTTTACAACTGCTTGCAAACTTCCGCAGTGGGGTAATATTAATGATCCCCACAAATCTGAATTTAGAGACTTCCTTGCTAGTATTACTGTGGGAGAATCTAGGGACATAGCACAAGCTACCATAGGGAGCATTCATTTTCCTGCTATACATTATTTTGCTCTTTTCATTGGTAGATGCATTAACGGTAAAGATGAAGCATGTCATATGCGTGTCCCTGATCTTTGTGTCCTCAAGAGTGTTGTGTTAGGTTATAACTTGGGGGCAATAGTTGCACGTAGGTTACAGAATAATGGTAGAGCTGGAGATTTATTTGGAGGAATTATGCAACCTGTGTGGCTAATTATCTTGGTATAGCCCCACGAGAGGGGGATATGATGTTACCTCCTGCTTATTTAGATTATGACGCTATGGTCAACCATCATTTTCTTAGGAGGAATGAACAATTCCTCCAATATCGACTAATCTATGACAGACGCAACGTCGTCCATGTTACTTGTGACGCCCTCGATTCAATTGTACACTAATCATGCACGCAAATGTGTACGATCAAGATCAAGGACTCACGGGAAGATATCACAACACAACTCTAGACACAAATTAAAATAATATAAGCTTATATTACAAGCCAGGGGCCTCGAGGGCTCGAATACATCAGCTCGAATACAAACGAGTCAGCGGAAGCAACAATATCTGAGTACAGACAAGAGTTAAACATGTTTGCCTTAAGAAGGCTAGCACAAAAGCATGTACGATCGAAAAGGCAAGGCCTCCTGCCTGGGAGCCTCCTAACTACTCCTGGTCGTTGGTGGTCTTCATGTAGTAGTAGGCACCCTCGTGGTAGTAGCAATCATCGTCAAAGGTGGCGTCTGGATCCTGGGCTCTGACATCTGGTTGCATCAACCGGAAAGAACAAGAAAGGGGGAAAAGGGGAAGCAAAGCAACCGTGAGTCCTCATCCAAAGTACTCGCAAGCAAGGATCTACACTACATATGCAACATTATCAAAGGAAGGTCAGATATGTGGATCGGGTCAGAAATGCGAGAATAGAAAGAAGGCCTAGTCCTATCGAAGACTAGCATCTTCCGAAACCACCATCTTGGCAAAGCAAACAGAGGGAGTAGAGTAGCATAAAGTAAAGTAGTAGTAGTGTTATCAACCTCGGCCAGAGATCCTTTCTCGACTCCCTGCAAGAAAGAAATTCCAGAGCCATACTATCCATTTCTCATCACAATCCAATTCTCATCTCAAGTATTCAGTTCTAGTTGTATCGATCGGGATACAACTCCAAGTGTCCATTACCGTAGGACAGGCTATCGATAGATGTTTTCTTCCCTCCAGGGGTGCACCAACTTACCCACCACGCTCGCTTAACTCCGGCCGAACACACTTTCCTGGGTCATGCCCGGCCTCGGCCAAACAATACGCCGCAACCCGACCTAGACTTAACAGAGAGGTTAGCACGTCGGACTAAACCTATGCCCCCAGGGGTCATGGGCCATCTCCCTAAACTCCTCGCACGCTATGCGTCGCTGCGGTGAGCGACCTAGCTACCTCCTTCAACAAGGCGGTGCTTACGCTGTCCAACCCAAATAGCCTTGCCGCTCGGCCGACGCCTATTAAGCTTCGGCTGATGCATACGATGCAGAACGCCCATACTATGCCCACGTGATGGTTAGTGCTATCAGGCCAGAGGCCCCTCGGATCAAATATCCAAACCGTTAGTGTGTTGGGAGTGTGGTCATGAGCAGAGACTCACGAAAGATGTGACCCCGTCGCCCCGTCTCGAGGACTTGCGGCAAGGGCTAAGAATGCCCGGCCACGCCTCGTATTCAACTCTCGGGTACCCTCCAGGTCAACCCGTCTCTACATCACTCACAATTATTCTCACACGGGTACCCCTCAGGGTCGACCCGTCTTTACTAACATGGTTCAGTGTAAAGTCATAGTAATCATAGTAACTGTGTGTCTAAACATCAAGGGGAAAACCCGAGGAATCACCCCCGGTGAATTCCACTCGATGTAATCATCAAGGTGAACGTAAGAGGAATCACCCCGAGGTTCAGACTTGAGGGGTTGCACGACAGAGTCGTATCGGAAGTGGTTAAGGCGGAATCACCCTCGATGACCACGACCGAATAGCTACACTACAGGGTTAACATCGGTCGTAGAGGTCTCACCCTCGGACTCGATAGTAACCCAAAGAGTGTCGAGCAACTAAGGGGAAGTGATGTGCGGTGCCGGGGCCTGGTCTTCGATCCTGTTGATCGGGTCTTCGATGATGAAGCAGGGGCAACAAGGACAAGGTGGGGGTCACTGATGGATGACTAACCAACCTATACTAAGCAGTTTAGGATAAGCAGGTAAGGTACAACAGCAGATACAAAAGCAGGCTATGCATCAGAATAGGAGCAAACAATTATAGTAGAAAAAATCTAATGCAAGCATGAGAGAAAGGAAAAGGGTAATATCGGGATGATCAAAGGGGGGGCTTTCCTGGTTGCTCTGGCAAGGAGGGTGTCGGTGTCAAAACCGGCGGATCTCTGGTAGGGGGTCCCGGACTGTGCGTCTAGGCGGATGGTAACAGGAGACGAGGGACACGATGTTTTTACCCAGGTTCGGGCCCTCTTGACGGAGGTAAATCCCTACGTCCTGCTTGATTAATATTGATGATATGGGTAGTACAAGAGTAGATCTACCACGAGATCAAGGAGGCTAAACCCTAGAAGCTAGCCTATGGTATGATTGTTGTAATGTATGTTGTCCTACGGACTAAAGCCCTCCGGTTTATATAAACACCGGAGGAGGCTAGGGTTACACAGAGTCGGTTACAATGGTAGGAGATCTACATATCCGTATTGCCAAGCTTGCCTTCCACGCCAAGGAAAGTACCATCCGGACACGAGCCGAGTCTTCAATCTTCTATCTTCGTAGTCTTGGAGTCCGGCGGATATTGATAGTCCGCCGTGTCGGACACCCCTAGTCCAGACCCCTCAAGAGCCCCTCGAACCGGTCTTCAATGACGATAAGTCCGGCGTGCATAATGTTCGGCATTGCAAGGCGGGTTCCTCCTTGAATAATCCAGAGAAGATCATGAACACCAGATAGTGTCCGCTCTGCAAAAATAATTTCCACATTCCACCGTAGAGAGAATAAAATATACACTAGCTCAATCTGGCGGACGATTATGCGGCGTGACATCACACCGCTACCAAGCCTTTGTTTGAATCGTTTTTACCACACCACCTCAAAGACGCTTAGCGGCGCGTTTCCTTGGCACGCCTTGTCGAAGCGAGATCGTGTTCCCTTATTCCGGATCCTCATCAATACGCGCGTGGGTAACCCAACTGCTCCGCCGCCACGCCTCCTTTATCGAAGGGAATCCCAAGCAGTCACGAGACGGCCCTTGGTATTTCTTCCCTTTATAAGAGGACCAAGGCCTGTCCTTGTTCTTCAATCTCGTGATCGAATCTCTTCTCCGCTCCCGCCCAACACCCAGAGCTTCAGATTCGAGTGCTTGGACCCTTAACCATGTCCGCTCCCGACCTCCAGGTTGTGGATGCCCTCCTCCATCACGGAGGAGGACATATTGAAGTTGCGTGAGGCCAAGTGCACTGCCTACGAGGTTTCAAGACAGGTTGCTGCCCAAGGGCAGGCAGGCCCCTCCCAACCCGTGAATACGTTGTTTTCAGATCCCACCTCCGTCGGGTTTAGGCTTCCCGACGGATCCCTTCATGAGAGGGCTCCTGTTCTACTATGGGCTGGACTTTCATGACTTGGCTCCGGAGTCTATCCTCCATATCTCCGCATTCATTATCGTCTGCGAAGCCTTCCTCCGCGTCATTCCCCACTTCGCCTATGGTCAAGACCTTCAAGGTGGAGCCGAAGATGATCGGGGGGCGTCAAGCGGAGTGCGGCGGGGCGACCATAAGCAAAAAGGTCGATGCCCCGTGGCCCAATGGTTCCTTCCAAGAGGAACTTGGATGTACCAGCCGAATAGTGTCCGGCTTCATCTCGAATACTGTGTTCCTCGGCTTCTACGCCAAATAATGGCCCTCTTCCACGCGTCGCACGAATGCGAAAAGCCAGGGTGTCTTTTGCATTTCACCCGCTAATTGTGCGAGCCGTCCGCCTACAAAAGAGGCAAGAATCCAGATCCAAACCGCACCGTCTTCCTCCCGCGAATACTCCATCGAAGCGCCTTTGACCTAGAAATCCATTCCATCATGGATCGTCGACGTGGCTCTTCTTCACGCCCCCCACCACCGCCGGGAATTGGAGGAGGTGCTCTATTTCGCACAACGAGCTAGTGAAGCTCCAAACGGAGGATTTCTCCTCCGGCCTTCATGGTCCCAAATCCGGCCGGACTGGTTACTTATCAAGGTGGGAGGCAAAGGAGGACACCCCAAGCCCCAATAAGGGGAGCGAGTATGCTTTGTCCCCTATCCGATAAGGGGCTCGATTTCAATACATCCATTCCTCCGCGGGCTCCTCAAGTTCTACTGGACTCGGCTCCACCACCTCACGCCTGCCTCTCCACGCATATCATGGGCTACGAGCTCTATGTGAGCTATTCACGGCATCGAGCCCCATTTTGCATTGTGGAAGAGGCTGTTTTGCCTCGCACTCGCTCTCTTGAGGGGTCCATATATCTAGTGGGCAGCACCAAATATGGCGATCGCCGACCGGATACCTATCCGCACTCCCAAGAAGGCGTCCAAGACCGGCCTCGGAGTGGTTTTATATAGGAGACGCCCGCTGCTGACCAGTCCGGATCGGCCTCCGGAGTTTAGTGCTGCTCCTTGAAGAAACGCCACTGGCGCCCATGAGCCCTCGATTGGAGGAAGACAAGAGCGCCCATTATTTGATGGGCGGATAAGATTAATGGCTCATTCCGCTTGACCATGATCGAGTCATGGCGACATGCATCAAGCGAGGTGCAGCCACTACAATACTGAGGCCACCCCATGTGGGATTTCAACGGGAGGACGATGCTACCCGGCACGGCCGCAAAGGGCCGGATTCAACCGAGGATCTGTAAAGATCCCGTCCGGTTTGTACAAGGGGGAGAAGGAGGACTTCCTTCGAACGAACCCTTTGAATGGGTTTTCCATGATCAACCCTAGAGGATGGGTAAGTGAACACCTTGAAGGGCTCTACTCATGCTTTCTAAGTTTAAGCTTCTTACATTATGTCTTCGCGCGCAGATCTCGCCGGACCGTGGAGGACATGGTGAGTCCCGCTCGCAACCCGAGGATCCGAAGGGTCCTCGGGTCCGGCCTCCGAAGAGGACCCGACATCGAGGTGGAGCTGATTGACGGGTGTATCACCAGCTCAAAGATAGACAATGCTCGTTGCCATCACGGCGACTACCCCGACTAAGTCCGGCTTCCCAGTGACCGCGATCAAGTCCGGACACCGTTATCTCTTCCCTGCCCATTTCTGACCTTCGCGAATGATGGTATTTTGCAGGAAGCGCCTTCACGGCAGGAAGCCGAGCCCGCGGCGGCTGACCAACAGAGGCTAGTCCGAACTAGCAGGCGGACAAGGAGCGCAGTGCGGACGGAAACGTCGCCGCAAAGGTATAGCTTGTATTTGAATTTTCAGAGCAATGTTCCGAGGAGACGCCTGAGAGCTCATGATCCTTGTAGGAGAAAAAGCGCTCGCCGGACTGTGAGCACAGGAATTGCCGAGACCAACACCGGCCAGGCTCCAGCGCCCGGCATGGAGGGGGAGGCAAGCGCAAGATGCGAGCCGGATCCTTCTCCAACGGAGGATACCGACAGACTGTCCGCCACCAAGTCTGAGGTGGAGAGCGCCATGAACCATAGGCGCCACGACAAGATTTCGTGAAGCGTGCTTTTCCCGAGGCATTGGATGCCTTTAACGCAGAGGGACGCGATCTCCGTGCTGCTCAAGATGGTTTTACCAGAGCCACGGAGCAAAGATGTGAAAGACACACGGGTAAGGGAATTTCAATGGTTATATACCAAGAGCCCCGAGACTTAAAGTAGTTTTTGCAAACTGATTTAAGGATCATTTGAAAATGCAGCACTTACCGA
Organism: Aegilops speltoides; assembly: GCA_021437245.1. Taxonomy (NCBI): domain Eukaryota; kingdom Viridiplantae; phylum Streptophyta; class Magnoliopsida; order Poales; family Poaceae; genus Aegilops; species Aegilops speltoides. Next base: position 335,443,699 of record CM038144.1, read on the forward strand.
GAAGAACGCCCACTGTCCCGGAGCTGCAAGACGCAAGGCCCAACTAGAGGTCAGATTTGCCGCAGGAGGGGATGCAAAGACCCCTCCCGTAACACATTTTATTAATAAACATAAGCGTTGTGCGGCGTGCGCGCAAGTCTAATAATGACATTGCAGTACCAACGGACAAGATCCGGACAGTAAGCATTGCTGCGCCAGACTAAAGGCCAAGAGAGTGTGCTGAATAGGGTTCAACAGGAAAGGAACAAGCTCCAGGATGCCAACGCCAAGCTCGGAGAAGAGCTGAAAGGCGTTCAGGCCGAGCTGTCCGGCTCCGTTAAGGAGAATCAGCGGCTTCGTCGCGGCATTTATAGTAAGTGCTTGAGCGGACTCTTTTGAAAAGAAGAGTTCGGCGAGGAAGTATTTTGGCATGATTTGTTTTGTAGGTATACTCACGGGTCGTCCTGCAGAGGAGATGCCCATATCAACGGGTGATCAACTTCCCAAACTGTTGCAACTACTCGAACGAGTTCGGCAGGCAATGAGCAGCGTCGTTCAGGCTTTATGGCCAGCCCTCACCCTACCCGAGGGCCTCGGGGACCTTGCGGAGAAGCTGCAGGAGTGCGGCAGCGCCTGCTTGTGGAAGATTTTGGCTTGCCGTCAAGGTGCTGTGGAGGCTTGGGCCATGGTGAAGACGCGGTACAAGAAGGCGGATCCCAACCACATGGCCGAAGTTGGACCGGTGGGGCCCGATGGGAAGGAGATCCCTGTGAGTTTGGTGTACAGACTAAGTAGAGTTGGCTGCTAAATTTTCCCAACGGATCAGAACTAGACAGCCTGTTAGACGGGATTGAGGAGGAATACAATCAGTAAATTTGACAATGTATGTTATCCTTTGAAGTGACATGTGAAATGCCTTCTAGCCGGATTGTAGATTGTTTGTCTTTGCCGACCTTTTCGCTTCAACCTCCGGACCCTAGAGTCCGGAGTGTGTCCGAATACCTCTGTGGTTGAGACACAACCGTGGTATGCATGGAGACCAAAGGGGTCATTAGTGCTTTATCGCATAAGTGCCCAACTAGTTATGTTATATTACATGGTTAGTAAGAAACATCTTCCAGGGAGAATAGTTCCTTTAAGGGTTCCTTTCGCTGGGAGGCATGCCCTAAAGTGCATGTCCGGACTGCAAAGAGAGCAGTAAAACATTTGGGGGCAGATAGATAAAATAGGTAAAAAGTCATCTTTTAAATCATCGACGAATATTCCCTTAAGAACGCTAGCTTTCGGCTTCACCCAGTCTGAGGTACACATTTGGCTGACCCGGCAGTAACAATCGAAGAGGTGCTCCCTTTACCTCCTAGCTGAACAATCGGGAACGTAGGGGTAAGCACAGGAGCCAGGCAACCCAGCTTGGCCAAAACTTAAGTCATATCGATGCATATAATGGCGAGTAAAAGGTACATGTGGAAGCTTGACACATGTCTGGGTATGAAACCCAGATAATTGAGCTTCTGTAAAAGAAGCCCCCAGGAATAATGAGTGCGGATGGCACATCATGCGTATGCAAAGAATACAGCAATAGGCCCGTAAGGGCTTTTCAAGTAGAAAGTATAAAAAGAGAAACAAAAGACAGCCAAAGTGTAAAAGTTTGGGCGGGGGAAGGGGACGAACTCTTAGTCCGGCGCTAGGCATAGAATCGTCGGAGGCGGGCTGCGTTCCATGGGTTCGGCTCGAGTCGGTTATCCGACGCATTTCGTAGACGGTACGCTCCGCCGGTCAGTACTTGGTCGATGATGAAGGGCCCCTCCCATTTGGGCTTGAGCTTGTCCTTTTTCTTGTCCGGCAGGCGTAGAACTAGTTCACCAACGTTGTAAGTCTTGGCCCGTACTTCTCTGCTTTGATATCTTCAGGCCTGCTGCTGATAGAATGCGGAACGAGCCTTCGCGACGTCACGTTCTTCCTCCAATGTGTCCAAGCTGTCCTGCCGATCAAGCTCGGCCTCTCTTTCCTCATACATGCGCACTCAAGGTGAGTCATGGATAATGTCGCAGGGCAAGACTGCCTCTGTGCCGTATACCATAAAAAATGGTGTGAATCCGGTAGTACGGTTAGGCGTTGTCCGCAGCCCCCAGAGTACGGAGTCGAGCTCCTCGACCCATGGTGTGTCGGATTTAGTAAGTGACCTTACTAATCTGGGTTTAATGCCGCTCATTATTAGACCATTTGCTCTTTCCACTTGACCGTTGGTTTGAGGGTGATAAACTGAAGCATAGTCGAGCTTGATGCCCATATTTTTGCACCATGACTTAACCTCATCGGCTGTGAAGTTTGTGCCGTTGTCGGTGATGATGCTGTGGGGGACTCCGTAGCGGTGTACCACCCCTGATATAAAGTCTATCACTTGTCCGGACTCTGCCGTTTTGACCGGTTTGGCCTCTATCCATTTGGTGAATTTATCAACCATGACCAATAGGTACCTTTGCTTGTGGGTTCCCCCTTTAAGGGGTCCAACCATGTCAAGCCCCTGCATCATGAACGGCGGGTAATGGGTATTGTTTTCGAGGCGGTGGGTGGCATGTGGCTCGATTAGCAAAGAGTCGACAACCAACGCATCGGACCAAGTCTGTAGCGTCTGCCCGAGCCGTCGGCCAATAAAATCCTATACGGAATGCCTTTCCTACAAGGGCCGGGCTGCTGCGTGGTGTCCGCCTAGTCCGCATGAATTTCAGCCGGGAGGTTTCGCCCTTCCTCTTGAGACACCTCTCAAGGACTCGGTTGTACTTTTCTTATAAAGTTCTCCTCATGGACCTTTTAGGCTTTCGATCGCGGACTATGCAATGGGCCTCGCTTTTGGTCTTGGGAGTTCTGCCTAAGTAAGTAGGCTAGGAAAGGTTCTGTCCACGCGGCAATTACTGCCATTATGACATGGGCTGAAGGTGTTATGTCGTCTGCCCAATCACCGGTTGGTGTGGTTTTCTCCGGTTTGCTACTACCGGGCTCCTCTTCCCATAATACGGATGGCTTGAAGAGCCGTTCTAGGAAGATATTTGGAGGGACATCATCACGTTTTGCACCGATGCGTGCCAGTACGTCGGCCGCTTGGTTATTGTCTTGGGCTATGTGATGGAATTCAAGTCCTTCAAACCGAGCTGACATTTTTAGGACAGCGTTGCGATATGCTGCCATTTTTGGATCCTTGGCGTCAAAGTCTCCATTTATTTGTGATATTGCAAGGTTTGAATCCCCGCGCACCTCTAGGCGTTGAATGCCCATGGAGACGCCATCCGGAGACCATGTAACAGGCATCGATTCGCCACGTTGTTGGAGTCCGTACATTATTTGAAGTACATATCGGATCGTGTCTCCGGTTGGGGACGCCGACGACGCCAAATTTCATCCGCCAACATTTTGGAGCCGTCGAAATGCATAGTCCAATTGGAGTATGCGCCGTACTTTTAGGGAGTTCGCTTGATCCATTCGCGACGGTCAGCTAAAACTTGTGACTTTATAGCTCGTCGAGGTTTGTAAGTTATGTCGAATGGTAAGAGCTCAATGGCCCATTTTGCAATTCTGCCCGTTCGTCGTGGTTATTTATAATGTCATTGAGTGGTACTTGAGAGGTCATCATTATCGAACACTCTTGAAAGTAGTGCCGAGCTTCCGAGACGCCATGAACACCGCATATGCTATCTTCTCGATAGTGCGGTAACGGATTTGCAAGGGGTTAACACAAAGGATACATAATACACTGGTTTTGAAGAGGGAATTTATGCCCTTACGCTCTCGCTCGACGACGAGGACCGCGCTTACGACTTGATGTGTAGCTGCGATATATAACAACATTGGTTCGCCAGAGTGGGTGCAGCCAGACCGAATTTGTTGCCAAGATGGCCTTTATTTCTTCGAAGTCCAAGGTGGCATCATCCGTCCACTCAAAGTGTTCGGTACCGAGGAGGTGATAAAGAGGCAACGCTTTTCTCCTATAATGGAGATAAGCGCTTAAGGCTGCCACGCATCCCGTTAATTTTGTATTTGTTTGAGATCCTTTGGAATATCCAACCGTGATGAGCTCGGATTTTGGCCGGATTTGCTTCAATTCCTCTACCGGATACAATGAAGCCCAAAGAGCTTTCCGGCCGGTACGCCAACGCATTTTTCCGGATTCACGATGTCATATGCTCGAGGTTTTCGAATGTGAGCCTCAAATCGCCTACTAGAGTTTCGACGTGTTTTGTTTTGACGACTACATCGCCTATGTATGCCTCGATTGTTTTGCCGATCCGGGTGGCGGACATGTTTGAATCATGCGCCGATAAGTTGCGCCGCATTTTTAAGTCCGAAGGGCATCGTGTTGAAGCGAATGGTCCATATGGAGTGATGAATGCCGCTGCGGCAGGTTCGCTTCCGCCATCTTGATTTGATGATAGCCGAGTATGCGCCCGTGAAGCACAACGAATCGTGTTTTCTTTGTGGCATCGATAATTTGATCGATCGTGGGAGAGGAAGGGATCCTTTGGGCAAGCCTTATTGAGGTCTTCAAAATCGGCCGCAGGCGCCAGGATTTATCCTTCTTTGGTACCATCACCAGATTTGCTAGCCAGTCCGGATGTTTGATATCTTTAATGAATCCGGCTTCCAATAGTTTGGCTAGCTCTTCTCCCATTGCCTGTCTTTTGGGTTCAGAAAATCACCGAAGAGCCTGTTTGACTGGCTTAAATCCTTTTAGGATGTTTAGGCTGTGTTCTACCAACCTGCGTGGGATTCCGGGCATGTCCGAGGATGCCAAGCGAAGATATCCCAATTTTCCCGAAGGAATTCGCGCAGTGCGGCGTCTACTTCGGGGTTCAATTGTGCCCCAATGGAGGCCGTCTTTGTTGGGTCCGCTGGATGGACCCGGAATTTTTTATTTCATCTGCTGGTTTGAAGGAGGTGGACTTGGATCTTTTATCAAGTATCACATCGCCCTGTTCACCATAGAGCGCAGTGTGATGAGTTCTTCTGCGACTAAGGCTTGGATAGTGCCTCGAGGGCTAGTGCGGCTGTCTTGTTTTCGCGCGAGTGCTATGTCCGGATCACTAGTGAGAGTGATTATTCCACCGGGCCTGCATTTTGAGCTTCATGTACCCGTAATGGGGTATTGCTTCAAAATTGTGAATGCCTCTCGCCCTAATATGGCGTGATACCCATTGCTGAACGAGGCCACCTTGAACGTGACTTCTTCGGATCTGTAATTGTCCGGAGAGCGAACAAAGACATCGAGTGTGATTTTTCCGATGCAGCGCGCTTCCGGCTAGGGATTATTCCTCTAAAGGTTGTGCTGCTTCGCTTAATACGGCTCCCATCGATTTCCATTTTTCGCAGAGTTTCATAAATGAGGTTTAGTCATTGCCGCCATCCATGAGGACTTTTGTTAGTCGAAAGCCGCCCACTATGGGACTGAGTACCGGTCTTGGCCGGGCTCGTTGTTCGAATGTGGGCTCGTCGCCGGCATTGAAGGTAATAGCTGTGTCGCCCATGGATTTGCTTGTTGCTACTTGGTAGACTTCGCGAGTTCGCGGATTGTTCGTTTTCGCACATTATTTGATCTGAAAGTCTCAAGACTGTTGATACCGTCTTTGGTATTGTTGAAGTGGTTTCCGAGCTAGAAGCTCTTCGCCACTTTTGGCCACCGCCGTAATATCCAACATGCTCAAGGCTATGTGTTGGGACGGCTTCCTCTTTACTATGAAGCTTACAGGTCCATTGAGCCATCCCTCCAAAGACGGTTCCGCTTTCCCTTATTGGGTTTTTGTTTTTTCGTTTTTGCATCCGGGGCTCGAGTGTAAGGCGCCCTCTTCTCATGGATCGGGCTTGGGGCGGATTATCCCAAAATTGATTTTTGGTTTTCCGAAACTCTCCATCGCATAAGATTTTTTACGTATAATGTATGCTAGATCGGTGAAGCGTGTAATTTTGCGACGATCAATGGCGCTTAGTATTCCCTTGTCCGTGCGCTTATTGCGTAAGATTGATATTGCGCTTTCCTCTCGGCAGTCCTTTATCCCGCCCATAACCAGGGGAATCGCCCAAGAGTGATGTACTGTTTCAGTAGGCTCTTGCCGTATTAGAGATAGATCGCATATGTCTGGGCGGGTGGGTGGAATAAAATCCGGATCCCTGCCCATCTTGAGGCTCAAAGGCCAAGAGGTTTCCGAATTCGGAAGCTTGGTTTGCTGGACCCGATCTAGCGAGTCCGGGGCGATGCATGATTTTAAGTTCAATGCTCGATCGAAGTCCGTCCCTCCGCGGGAATCCGGCGTGGAGGGTTCGGGAATCCGGACATGAATTGTTTTCAACACAGGCAAATAGTTGTCGTGTTGCTCCTCTACCACTGCGACGTGGTGGGTGGCCTGGGGAGAGTTAATCTCTCTCAGATCGGTTTTAAGCCCAATCTGGTTGTAGTCCGTAGCGACTCCTGTATGCGGCGATGCGATCCAAGTGCTTGTTAATGCATTTGAGCTCTATTGATCCAACTGCTCGGCAGCTTTAGGGTCGACGCAAGATTGCTTCCGACGACTTGAGAAGTCATTGTCAAGCGGTGACCGGACAAAGCGGTCATGAGAAAACCACCAAGCCAGATAGTTCGGCGCGCCAAGGCCCCTCCGGCGAAAACACTGTCTTTGAAGACGGGTGGAGGCATCCGCTCTATCGGTGACGACACAGAGGAACTCTCAATGAAAGCACCAATGTCGGTGTCAAAACCGGCGGATCTCGGTAGGGGGTCCCGAACTGTGCGTCTAGGCGGATGGTAACAGGAGACGAGGGACACGATGTTTTACCTGTGTTCGGCCCTCTCGATGGAGGTAAAACCCTACGCCCCGCTTGATTAATATTGATGATATGGGTAGTACAAGAGTAGATCTACCACGAGATCAAGGAGGCTAAACCCTAGAAGCTAGCCTATGGTATGATTGTTGTAATGTATGTTGTCCTCTGGACTAAAGCCCTCTGGTTTATATAGACACCGGAGGAGGCTAGGGTTACAGTCGGTTACAATGGTAGGAGATCTACATATCCAGATTGCCAAGCTTGCCTTCCACGCCAAGGAAAGTACCATCCGGACACAAGCCGGAGTCTTCAATCTTCTATCTTTGTAGTCTTGGAGTCCGGCGGATAATGATAGTCTGGCTGTCCGGACACCCCCTAGTCCAGGACTCCCTCAACGAGCCTCGGGAGTTTCTCCTGCGATGGGAGTATCCAGGGCATCCATGTTCCGGCGGCAAAGATCTTCCCTTTGCAGAGAAGTGAGTGGCTCGGGTTGATATTCCTCGTGGGCCTGAGCGGGGTTGCCTCCGCTGTCTATTCCATCGGTGCGGGGGAAGCCGGGAGGACTACGAGGCCCATTGACCATCAGAACCTCCGCCACGGATCATCATTGTCGCTTTTCGGATGCACGCTCTCTGAGCCGATCCGACAAATCGAATGTGCCGTTGAGAGATTCGTTGGGCTCGATTGCTGCGACTTGGGTGGTGGCCGATTGGCGAGCCATTGCGTGTCTCTCCCACCGCTGGAGCCTCGACTGGCCAGAGCGCTTGCGCTGGCGGGAGACAGGGAGGGAGGACGACACAGGAGTCGACCGATACGGAGTTGACGGTTGCCGCAACAGGACGCCGCGGACACACGAATGAAAATGCGTCACATCGCGGACGGGGAGCGCGTCAATGTCGAGTGGAGCCTCCTGGAGCCAAGCAGAGTCGTCGGCGATGAACGTGAGTGCGCCGAGACGGATCTCGCGGCCCTCGACCAGAACTCCGCCAGAAACCATGATGAAGGCGATCGGAACAATTGCAACTTCTCCAAAAAGTCGCTAAGACACCTACCCCATGGTGGGCGCCAACTGTCGTGGTACTGAGACTGACAGTAGAATGGGGGGTAGGTATGGAGAGGCAAGATCCTAGCTATGGAGTAGTTGTATACACAAAGGATTTACGAGTTCAGGCCCTTCTCGGAGGAAGTAACAACCCTACGTCTCGGAGCCCGGAGGCGGTCGACTGGATTATATGTGTATGAGTTACAGGGGTGCGAACCCTTCTGCCAGTGGAGGGGGGTGGCTTATATAGTGTCTGCCAGGACCCCAGCCAGCCCACGCAGCGGACGGTTTAAAGTACATTAAGGCCAGGGTAATGCCTTACATAAAGTGTCATCATGGCCATAAAGACTACTTAATTATAGACCATCTGGATGCAGAGTGGCTCTTGATCTCCTAGTGGTCGAGTGAGTCTTCATGGTCGAGTGTCTTCGAGTCCATCGAGTGGAGTCTCTTTTGGTCGACTGGAAGGTAGCTTCGTCTAAAGATGTCCTTGGGGAGGGTACCTTGGACAGGTCCATGACCCTACCCTAGGTACATGACTTCGTCAGTCAGCACGCCGGACTAAACCTATGCCCCCAGGGGTCATGGGCCATCTCCTCGGAAACTCACGACGCTATGCGTCGCGGCGGTGAGCGCACCTAGCTACGCCCTTCAACAAGGCAGTGCTTACGCAGTCCAACCCGGCCTACGCCCGCTCAATCAATCGACGCCTATTAAGCTTCGGTGATGCATACGACCGTAACGCCCATACTATGCCCACGTGATGGTTAGTGCTATCGGCCGAGGCCCCGGATCAAATATCCAAACCGTTAGTGTGTTGGGAGTGCGGTCACGAGCGAGACTCACGAAGATGTGACCCGTCGCCCGTCCTCGAGGACTTGCGGCAAGGGCTAAGAATGCCCGGCCACGCCTCGTATTCAACTCTCGGGTACCCTCCAGGTCAACCCGTCTCCACATCAATCGCAATTATGCTTGCGGGGGTAACCCTCAGGGTCGACCCGTCTTTAGTAACATGGTTCAGTGTAAAGTCATAGTGATCATAGTAACTGTGTGTCTAAACATCAAGGGGAAAACCCGAGGAATCACCCCCGGTGAATTCCACTCGATGTAATCATCAAGGTGAACGTAAGAGGAATCACCTCGAGGTTCACACTTGAGGGGTTGCACGACAGAGTCGTATCGGAAGTGGTTAAGGCGGAATCACCCTCGATGACCACGACCGAATAGCTACACTACAGGGTTAACATCAGAGGTGCTGTAGAGGTCTCACCCTCGGCACTCGATAGTAACCTAGTAGTGTCGAGCAACTATGGGGAAGTGATGTGCGGTGCCGGGGCCTGGTCTTCGATCCCGTTGATCGGGTCTTCGATGATGAAGCAGGGGCAACAAGGACAAGGTGGGGGTCACTGATGGATCACTAACCAACCTATAATAAGCAGTTTAGGATAAGCAGGTAAGGTACAACTGCAGATACAAAAGCAGGCTATGCATAAGAATAGGAGCAAACAATTACAGTAGCAAAATCTAATGCAAGCATGAGAGAAAGGAAAAGGGCGATATCGGGATGATCAAAGGGGGGGCTTGCCTGGTTGCTCTGGCAAGGAGGGGTCGTCAACTCTGTAGCTGAACTGGATAGCAGAAACGTCGGTCTCGTAGTCTACCGGAGAGAAGAGGGGGAAGAAATAGTAAATACAATGCAAACATAAGCATGACGATGCATGACATGACAATGAGCGATCCTAGGTGTGCCCTAACGCGGTAGTAGATGGTACCGGCGAAAGGGGGAAACATCCGGGAAAGTATCCCCGGTGTTTCGCGTTTTCAGACAAATGAACCGGAGTTGAAATGTTGCAGGTTCGCTATGCTAGGGGCACATGACATATGAACGGAGAGTGTATTCAGATTCGTCTCGTCGTTCTGAGCAACTTTCATGTACAAAGTATTTTCATCCGAGCTACGGATTATTTTATATTAATTTTTAAAGATTTAAATCATTTTTAGGATTAACAGAATTAATTAAATCAAAAAGCATTTATGATGTCATGATGACGTCAGCATGATGCAAGCGGTCAAAGTTGACCGTTGACCAGTCAACTAATGGGTGGGTCCCGCATGTCATAGGCTGTTAACTAATTAACACTAGTTAGTTTCAGTAGTAGGTTAATTAGGTTTAATTATTTAGATTAATTAAGTTAATTAATTATTTAACTAATTAATCATTTATTTATTTATTTTTAACTCTTTTTTTAATAAAACAGGGATGTGGGGCCCCAGCAGTCAGTGGCCATAGGCCATAGCGGGGCGGGGCATTAGTGGGCGGCTTAATCAAGCGCATGGCGACGGGCAAGACTTGGCGCTTGCGCCATACGATGGCCATGGCGGTCGGCAAACAGGCGGCAGCGTGCGCCGCAGCCACGTTGACGAAGCGGCCAAGAGCGCGGGGGCATCGGCGGCGAGGCCACTGCTTCGCCGTGCGAGGGGGACAGGTAGCGCGAGGTCGAGTGCGGTGTCGCAAGGGAAGGCGGAGGTCGGGTCGGGCGCCGTGGCCGCGGCTAACGGCGTGTGAGGGCAGAGGGCAGAGGGGGAGGCCGGGCCTCACCAACATTGCAGGGAAAATGCAGCGAGCTCGGGGAGGTGGACGGGGACGACTGCGAGCGATGATGGGGATGATTCGACGACGGAGAGGACGACGTGCAATCCGGCGGGGAGGTCCAGCGGACGGCGGGGCTCCGGTTGGGGGCGACGTCCAGGGAGCGGCGAGGCTCGTTGGAGACCGATGGGGGGAAGGTTGGGGAGGCGTGCGACGTGTCGAGGCGGCAAGAGGGGCGACCGGGCGTCTCCGGCGAGCCAGCGAGGCTCGGAGGAGCCGGTGATGGAGAGGCGGGGAAGTGCAGTCCGGCGCGAGGGCGAGGAGGCGACGACGTTGAGGGAGTCGAACGACGCTGGGGATGGGCGCAGGTGGCGGGGGCGTGAGGCGACGCGAAATCGGGCTCCTCCCCGATCCAGATCTAGACGAGTGGGGGGGGAGACGAGGGAGAGAGTGGGGGTCGTGGGGGAGTGGGGGTCGCTCGTTTTAGGTCACGGGGTCGTGGGGGATAAGGAGAGGGAGAGGTGGGCCGGCGGCTTGGTTGGCCCAGGGGGTATGCGGTGGCACTGCCGGCTTCATTGGGATGGGCCGAAGCCCAAGGGGAGGCCAGGGGGCTCTCCCACCCCTTCTTCTTTCTTTTTCTTCTTTTCTATTTGTTTTTTCTTTTCCAGCAGCATTTTTGCCTTTTCTTTTAGCCACTAATGACCTTGCAAAATTATGCCACTGGCTAAAACAATTCCAAAGAATTATTGTGCACATCCACAAAAAGTTTGGGGCCTTCAGGAGTTGTCCAAGAATTTTTAGAAAATGAAAAGGACATCTTAAATACTGCTGGACGAGATAATAAATTCCCAGGGGCAATTTGGGAATTCCAAAAAATGTTGGCATCAACATGACAAATATCTAGGGATTATTTGCCATAGGATGAACTATTTTGTTTGCGTGAAAGAAGAAGCAAATATTTGACATGCAATCTGAATTTGAATTTGAAGCAAATTTTGGACAAGTGGCATTTTGGCATGATGATCATGATGACATGACCTTCATTAGGGGGAGATTACTGTAGTGTGATGCTGGGGATGTTACATTACTCTTCTTGCTCCTCTCCTTTTTGATTATCAGGCGAAAGGAAGATATGTTGTTACCAGGGAGGAAGCAGCTGAACACGAGGGGAGAGCGGAGGCAGCTCGCCAACATGCAGCACGTCAGAGGCGATTCTTCTTGCATATCAGTACGACCCCAACTACAACTACGGATATCAGCCAGGCGGTCCTTGGTATTAGACCAACTTAGGCCAAAAGCCTAAGCTTGGGGGAGTACGTATTTCTCACCGACTTTACAGTCATGTTCACACACTATTCTAGTCGTCGGTGCTCATACTCTTTCATTGTATTATCCATGCTAGTTTCACTTCCTTTTTCTCGCTTTCTTCTTGTGTGTTCGATAAACCTTCATCAAAACCAAAAAAATTAGTTAGTTTAATTTCCATGCTTGTAGTAGTAATTAAAATGAAAACCCAAAAAGATTTCTCGTTCTTCTTCTTACTTGTTGGGAGCTTTCCCATGTAAATAGTTTTATTTCCTTTTCTTTTCTTTGGGGGTCGAGAGTAGAAGACCATATTGAAAATGTTTAGTGGCTCGCATATGCATGATTGTTTATTTAATTTAGATCCCATATTACCTGTCTTCTCTCTTGAGTTGAATGCTTGTAGATTCTAGCTTAGTCCAATGCACGTGCACTATTATTATTATACACATCGTTCGGTCGTGCAAGTGAAAGGCAATAATGACGATATATGATGGACTTATTGAGATGAGAAAAGCTGGTATGAACTCGACCTCTCTTGTTTTTGTAAATATGATGAGTTCATCGTTCCTGATTCAACTTATTATGAAGTAAACATATTTGCAATGACATTTAGAGATTATAGTTGCTTGTGCCATGCTTGATTAGCTATGAGTTATAATGGTTTACCTTGCGTGCCAACATGCTATTAGAATGATTATGATGTGGTATGATGGGATGGTATCCTCCTTTGAATGAATTGAGTGACTTGACTTGGCACATGTTCATGCATGTAGTTGAAACAAATCAACATAGCCTTCATGATATTTATGTTCATGGTGGATTATATCCTACTCATGCTTGTATTCGGTGTGAATTAATTTTAGTGCATGTTTATGATTGTCGCTCTCTCAGTTGGTCGCTTCCCAGTCTTTTGCTAGCCTTCACCTATACTAAGCGGGAATACTGCTTGTGCATCGAAACTCCTTAAACCCCAAAGTTATTCCATATGAGTCCACCATATCTTCCTATATGCGGTATTTACCTGCCGTTCCAAGTAAATTTGTATGTGCCAAACTCCAAACCTTCAAATGAAATTCTGTTTTGTATGCTCGAGCAGCTCATGTTACAACTAGGGCTGCCTATATCTTCCATGCTTGGTGGGTTATTCTCAAGAGGAGTGGACTCTGCTCCTCATTCACGAGAAAGGGCGATGTAACAGGATGCTCAATCCCATGATCCAAAAAGATCAAAGCAAATCAAAATAATTAAACAAAACTCCCCCAGGGTTGTTGTTAATTGGAGGCACTCGTTGTTTCGAGCAAGCCATGGATTGATGCTTGTTGGTGGTTGGGGGAGTATAAACCTTTACCATTCTGTTTGGGAACTGCCTATAATGCATGTAGTGAAGATACAACCATCTCATTGCGTTGACAGTGAAAGTATGCCGCTCAAAATGTTATTCAATCTCTATTTTAAAATTGAGCTCTGGCACCTCTACAAATCCCTGCTTCCCTCTGCGAAGGGCCTATCTATTTACTTTTATGTTGAGTCATGACCCTTCTTATTGAAAAGCACCAGCGGGAGAGCACACTGTTATTTGCATTCATTACTATTGGTTTATATTGTGTATGACTTGACTGGATCTCTTTTACCATGAATTACAATGTTTAGTCAGTCCTTGATCTTTAAAGGTGCTCTGCATTTTGTTTTGCGGTCTCAGAAAGGGCTAGCGAGATACCATTTTGTCATATCATGTTATGATTGTTTTGAGAAAGTGTCATCATCCGAGTTTTATTATTATGGCTCGCTAGCTGATTATGCTATTGATATGTGTAATTGTGAGACCTGGGTGCTATTATGAGTATGGTTAGTTCATAATATTTGCTGAAACCTGAAATGATGGCTTTGCATGTTTACAACAACAAGAGCAAACCAAGTTTGTATAAGTTTTTCTTTATCACTTTCAGTTTATCAACTGAATTGCTTGAGGACAAGCAAAGGTTTAAGCTTGGGGGAGTTGATACGTCTCCAACGTATCTACTTTTCCAAACACTTTTGCCCTTGTTTTGGACTCTAACTTGCATGATTTGAATGAAACTAACCAGGAATGACGCTATTTTCAACAGAACTGCCATGATGTTGTTTTATGTGTAGAAAACAAAAGTTCTCGGAATGTCCTGAAAATCCACGGAGGCACTTTTTGGAAAATATAAAAAATACTAGCGAAAGAATCAAGACTAGGGGGGGCACACCCTGTCCATGAGGGTGGGAGGCGCGCCCCCTGTCTTTTGGGCCCCCTGAGGCTCCGCCGACCTCAACTCCAACTCCATATATTCCGTCTCGCGGAGAAAAAAATTGGAGACAAAGTTTCATCACGTTTTACGATATGGAGCCGCCACCAAGTCCTAATCTCTCTTGGGAGGTCTGATCTGGAGTCCGTTCGGGGCTCCGGAGAGGGGGATTTGTCGCCGTCGTCATCATCAACCATCCTCCATCACCAATTTCATGATGCTCACTGCCGTGCATGAGTAATTCCATCGTAGGCTTGCTGGACGGTGATGGGTTGGATGAGATTTACCATGTAATCAAGTTAGTTTTGTTAGGGTTTGATCCCTAGTATCCACTATGTTCTGAGATTGATGTTGCTATGACTTTGCTATGCTTAATGCTTGTCACTAGGGCCCGAGTGCCATGATTTCAGATATGAACCTATTATGTTTTCATGAATATATGTGTGTTCTTGATCCTATCTTGCAAGTCTATAGTCACCTATTACGTGTTATGATCCGACAACCCCGAAGTGATAATAATCGGGATACTTCTCGGTGATGACCGTAGTTTGAGGAGTTCATGTATTCACTATGTGCTAATGCTTTGTTCCGGTTCTCTATTAAAAGGAGGCCTTAATATCCCTTAGTTTCCACTAGGACCCCGCTGCCACGAGAGGGTAGGACAAAATATGTCATGCAAGTTCTTTTCCATAAGCACGTATGACTATATTCGGAATACATGCCTACATTACATTGATGAACTGGAGCTAGTTCTATGTCACCCTATGTTATAGCTATTACATGAGGAATCGCATCCGACATAATTATCCATCACTGATCCACTGCCTACGAGCTTTTCACATATTGTGCTTCGCATATTTACTTTTCCGTTGCTACTATTACCATTACTATCATACTACTTTGCTGCTAAATACTTTGCTGCAGATACTAAGTTATCCAGGTGTGGTTGAATTGACAACTCAACTCCTAATACTTAAGAATATTCTTTGGCTCCCCTTGTGTCAAAGTCAATAGATTTGGGTTGAACACTCTACCCTCGAAAGCTATTGCGGTCCCCTACACTTGTGGGTTATGAAGACTAATTTTTGGCGCCGTTGTCGGGGAGCATAGCTCTATTCTTTGAGTCACTTGGGATTTATATCTGCTGATCACTATGAGGAACTTGAAAGACTAAAGAATTAATATTTTGCCCTCAACTACGAGGGGAGGTAAGGAACTGCCATCAAGCTCTGCACTAGATTCTCCTTCTGTTATTAGTAAACTTGCGACACCTAAACCTGCTACTGCTATGAATTCTGATATGTCGCATGTTATTGATGATGCCACTTCTGCTATGCATGATACTTATGATGAAACTACTTCTGTGCGTAATACTACTTTGCCATTAGGTGAATTTCTTGACGGACAACTTGCTAGGGTTAGAGAGAATGAAATTATTGAAGATGCTATTATTGATGATAGTGATGATGAAAGTTCTCCCCCTGATTATGAATTACCTGTTGTTACTGAGGGTTATGTTATGAATGAGGAAGCTGCTAGAGCTATCTTTGCGTGCAAAGATAGATATGATCTTAAGAAGTTATTAGCTAAATGGAAGCAGCAATCTCTTAATGCTAGAATGAAACCTGACCCTGCTTTTGCTACTTCACCTATCTGTGTTACTGATAAGGACTATGAATTCTCTGTTGATCCTAAGATTATTACTTAAGTTAAATCTGATCCTTTTTATGGCCTTGAATCTGAAACTGTTGTGGCACATCTTACCAAGTTGAATGATATAGCCACCCCGTTTACTAATGATGAGAAGTCTCGCTATTATTATATCCTTAAGATATTTCCGTTCTCATTAAAGGGTGATGCTAAGACTTGGTTTAATTCTCTAGATCCTGGTTGTGTGCGTAGTCCCCAGGATATGATTTATTACTTCTCTGCTAAATATTTCCCTGCTCATAAGAAACAAGCTGCCTTGCGGGAAATATATAATTTTGTGCAAATCAAAGAAGATAGTCTCCCACAAGCTTGGGGAGGCTTCTCCGATTACTTAATGCCTTGCCTGATCATCCTCTCAAGAAAACTGAAATACTTGATATCTTTTATAATGGACTAACCAATGCTTCCAAGGACTACTTGGATAGTTGTGCTAGTTGTGTTTTCAGGGAAAGAATAGTCGACGAAGCTGAATTACTATTGAATAATATGTTGACTAATGAAAATAACTGGACTCTTCCTGAGCCAATTCCTGAGGCAATTCCTGAACCAATTGAGTCAACTCCTGAGTCTATTCCTAAACCCACTCCTAAGAAGAGAGGTGTTCTATTTCTCAGTCCTGAAGATATGCAAGAGGCAAAGAAATCAATGAAAGAGAAAGGTATTAAAGCTAAAGATGTTAAGAATTTACCACCTATTGAAGAAATACATGGTCTTAATATACCGCCTGTTGAAGAAACACATTATCTTGATAACCCGACACAGGTAGTAACGGTAAATTCTCTCTATAGATATGATAAAGTTGAAATTCCCTCTACTAAACTTCATAGCCCATGCTCAGATGAATTTGATGACTTTATGGCTAGGCAAGAAAGTTTTAATGCTTATGTTGGTAGAGAATTAAAGAATAATGCTTTCGAGATAGGACGCTTGAGTGATTATATGGCTAGAGTTAAAGGTGAACTTAAACTCATTAGCAAATATGCTTCTATGGTTACCACTCAAGCTGATCAAGTACTTAAAGCTCAAAGTGATTTGCTCGATGAATTAAATAACAAATATGAATTTGCTGTTAGAGTGGCTACTAGAACT
The DNA here is from genome assembly GCA_021437245.1 of Aegilops speltoides. Lineage (NCBI taxonomy): Eukaryota > Viridiplantae > Streptophyta > Magnoliopsida > Poales > Poaceae > Aegilops > Aegilops speltoides. The sequence continues at coordinate 335,460,491 of CM038144.1, forward strand.
GGTAGAATGACTCTGAACCTTTGTATCCTGAAGGCCACTGAGGGAGTCCTGGACTAGGGGGTGTCCGGACAGCCGGACTATCATTATCCGCCGGACTCCAAGACTACGAAGATAGAAGATTGAAGACTCCGGCTCGTGTCCGGATGGTACTTTCCTTGGCGTGGAAGGCAAGCTTGGCAATACGGATATGTAGATCTCCTACCATTGTAACCGACTCTGTAACCCTAGCCTCCTCCGTGTCTATATAAACCGAGGGCTGTAGTCCGAGGGACAACATACATTACAACAATCATACCATAGGCTAGCTTCTAGGGTTTAGCCTCCTTGATCTCGTGGTAGATCTACTCTTGTACTACCCATATCATCAATATTAATCAAGCAGGGGCGTGGGTTTTACCTCCATCGAGAGGGCCCAACACAGGTAAAACATCGTGTCCCTCGCCTCCTGTTACCATCCGCCTAGACGCACAGCAGTTCGGGACCCCCTACCCGAGATCCGCCGGTTTTGACACCGACATTGGTGCTTTCATTGAGAGTTCCTCGTGTCGCCACCGATAGAGCGGATGCCTCCACCCGCCTTCAAAGACGGTGTTTTCGCCGGAGGGCCTTGGCCGCCGCCAAACTATCCGCTTGGTGTTTTTCTCATGACCGCTGTCCGCCGCCGCTTCGCAATGACTTCTCAAGTCGCCGGAAGCAATCTTCGATCAGCCCTAAAGCTGCGAGCAGTTAGATCCAATAGAGCTCTTGTGCGTTAACGAGCTCTTGATCGCATTGCCGCCTCGGGAGTCGCTCTGATCTACAACCAGATTGGGCTTAAACCGATCCGAGAGAGATTAACTCTCCCGGGCCACCCACCACGTCGCAGTGGTAGAGGAGCAATCTGACAACTCTTTGCCGTGTTGAAAACAATTCATGTCCGGATTCTGAACCCTCCATGCCGGATTCCCGCGGAGGGCGGACTTCGATCGAGCATTGAACTTAAAATCATGCATCGCCCGACTCGCTGGATTGTGCCCAAAGAAACCAAACTTCCAATTGGAAACCCCTTGGCCTTTGAGCCTCAAGATGGGCAGGGATCCGGATTTTATTCTACCCACCCGCCCGGACATATCGATCTATCTCTAATACGGCAAGAGCCTCTCAAACAATACATCACCATCGGGCGATTCTCCCGTTATGGACGGGATAAAGGACCGCCGAGAGGAAAATGCAATATCAATCTTCCGCAATAACTGCACGGACAAGGGAATACTAAACGCCATTGATCGTCGCAAAATTACGCGCTTCACCGATCCGCATCCATTATGCGAAAGTATCTTGGCGATGGAGAGTTTCCTAAAACCGAAAATCAATTTTGGGATAATCCGCCCCAAACCCAATCCAGATAAGGGCGCCTTACACTCGGGCCCCGATGCAAAAACGAAAAACAAAAACCCAATAAGGAAACGGAATCGTCTTTGGAGGGATGGCTCAATGGACCTGTAAGCTTCATAGTACGAGAGGAGCCATCCCAACACATAGCCTTCGAGCATGTTGGATATTACGGCAGTGGCCAAAAGTGGCGAAGAGCTTTTAGCTCCGAAACCACTCCAACAATACCAAAGATGGTATCAGCAGTCTTGAGACTTTCGCATCAAATAATATGCGCAACGAACAATCCATGAACTCGCGAAGTCTACCAAGTAGCAACAAAGAATCCATGGAGCGACACACTATTACCTTCAATGCCAGCGACGAGCCCACATTCCAAACAACCAGAGCCCCAACAGGACTGGTACTTAGTCCCATAGTGGACGGCTTTCGACTGACAAAAGTCCTCATGGATGGCGGCAATGGACTAAACCTCATTTATGAGGAAACTCTGCGAAAAATGGAAATCGATTGGAGTCAGATGAGCGAAGCAGCACAACCTTTAGAGGAATAATCCCTAGCCGGAAGCGCCTTGCACCGAAAAATCACACTCGATGTGGTGTTCGGCTCTCCGGACAATTACAGATCCGAAGAAGTCACATTCGGTGGCCTCGTTCAGCGATGGGTATCACGCCATATTAGGACGAGAGGCATTCACAATTTTCAAGCAATACCCCATTACGGGTACATGAAGCTCAAAATGCAGGCCCAGCGGAATAATCACTCGCTAGTGATCCGGACATAGCACTCCGCGCCGAAAACAAGACAGCCGCACTAGCCCTCGAGGCACTATCCGGCCTTAGCGGCAGAGGAACTCACCGCACAAGCGCTCTCACGGTGAACAGGGGCGATGTGATACTCGATAAAAGATCCAAGTCCACCTCCTTCAAACCAGCAGACGAGATAATAAAATTCCAGGTCCATCCAACGGACCCAACAAAGACGGCCTCCATTGGGGCACAATTGAACCCCGAAGTAGACGCCACAGCGCGAATTCCTTCGGAAAATTGGGATATCTTCGCCGGCATCCTTCTGACATGCCCGGAATCCTCGCAGTTGGCGAAAACACAGCCTAAACATCCTAAAAGGATTCAAGCCGACCAAACAGGCTCTTCGACAATTTTCCGAGCCCAAAAGATGACAATGGGAGAAGAGCTAGCCAAACTATTGGAAGCCGGATTCATTAGAGATATCAAACATCCGGACTGGCTAGCAAATTTGGTGATGGTACCAAAGAAGGATAAATCCGGCGCCTCGTATCGATTTTAAAGACCTCAATAAAGCTTGCCCAAAGGATCCTTCCTCTCCCCGCATCGATCAAATTATCGATGCTACAGCAGGGCACGATTCATTGTGCTTCCTGGACGCATACTCTGGCTATCATCAAATCAAGATGGCGGAAGCAGACCAAGCCGCAACGGCATTTATCACTCCATATGGACCATTCTGCTTCAACACGATGCCCTTCGGACTCAAAAACACCGGCGCAACATATCAGCGCATGATTCAAACATGTCTGGCCACCCAGATCGGCAAAACAGTCGAGGCATACGTAGACGACGTAGTCGTCAAAACAAAACACGTCGAAACTTTAGTAGACGATTTGAGGCTCACATTCGACAACCTCAGAGCATATGACATCAAGCTGAATCCGGAAAATGCGTTTTGGGCGCATCAGCCGGAAAGCTGGGCTTCATCGTATCCGGTAGAGGAATTGAAGCAAATCCGGCTAAAATCCGAGCTCTGTCACAGTTGGATATTCCAAAAGACCTCAAACAAATACAAAAATTAACAGGATGCGTGGCAGCCCTAAGCCGATTTATCTCCCGTCTAGGAGAAAAGGCGCTGCCCCTCTATCGCCTCCTCAGGCGCACCGAACACTTCGAGTGGACGGATGCCGCCACTGCCGGACTCGAAGAAATAAAGGCCATATTGGCAACAAATCCGGTCCTGGCTGCGCCCACTTTGGGCGAACCAATGTTGTTATACATCGCAGCAACGCATCAAGTTGTAAGCGCGGTCCTCGTCGTCGAACGAGTGACAGAAGGGCATAAATTCCCTCTTCAAAAACTAGTGTACTATGTATCCACTGTGTTAACCCCCTGCAAATCCCGTTACCCGCACTATCAGAAGATAGCATATGCGGTGTTCATGGCGTCTCGGAAGCTCCGGCACTACTTTCAAGAGTGTTCGATAACAGTGGCCTCTGAAGTACCACTCAATGACATTATAAATAACATGACGACGAGCGGGCAGGATTGCAAAATGGGCCATTGAGCTCTTACCATTCGACATAACTTACAAACCTCGACGAGCTATCAAGTCACAAGTTTTGGCTGACTTCGTCGCGAATGGATGAAGTCAACTCCCTAAAGAGTACGGCGCATACTCTAATTGGACTATGCATTTCGACGGCTCCAAAATGTTGGCGGATGAAATTGGGCGTCGTCTTGGCGTCCCCAACCGGAGATCTGATCCAAGATGTACTTCAAATAATGTACACGAACCCCAACAATGCAGCGAATCTGAGGCCTGTTACATGGTCTCCGGATGGCGGTCTCCATGGGCATTCAACGCCTAGAGGTGCGCGAGGATTCAAACCTTGCAATATCCCAAATAAACGGAGACTTTGGCGCCAAGGATCCGAAAATGGCAGCATATTGCAACGCTGTCCTAAAATGTCACCGGTTTGAAGGACTTGAATTCCATCACATAGCCCGAGATAATAACCAAGCGGCGACGTTACGCACGCATCGGTGCGAAACGTGATGCTGTCCCTCCAAATATCTTCCTGGAACGGCTCTTCAAGCCATCCGTACTATGGGAAGAGGAGCCCGGTAGCGATAAACCAGAAAAAACCGCATCAACCGACGATTCAGCAGACAACATAACACCTTCATCCCACGTTATAATGGCGAATCGCCGCGTGGATGAACCTTTCTAGCCTAGTTGCTTAGGCGGGAACTTCCGAAGACCAAAACGAGGCCCGATGCATAGTCCGTCGATCAAAAGACTACAAGGTCCATGAGGGAGAACTTTATAAGAAAAGTACAACCGGAGTCCTTCAGAGGTGTATCTCCGAAGAGGAAGGGCGAAACCTCTGGTTGAAATTCATGCGGACTAGGCGGACACCACGCAGCAGCCCGGCCCTTGTAGGAAAGGCATTCCGTCTGAGGATTTTATTGGCCGATGGCTCGAGGCGGACGACAGACTTGGTCCAGCGATCGTTGGTTGTCGACTCTTTGCTAATCGAGCCATATGCCACCCACCCCTCAAAACCATTCCCATTACACGGCCGTCATGATGCAGGGGCTTGACATGGTTGGACCCCTTAAAGGGAACCCACAAGCAAAGGTACCTATTGGTCATGGTTAATAAATTCACCAAATGGATAGAGGCCAAACCGGTCAAAACGCAGAGTCCGGACCAGTGATAGACTTTATATCGGGGTGGTACACGTTCTGAGTCCCCACAAAGATCATCACCAACAATGGCACGAACTTCACAGCCGATGAGGTTAAATCATGGTGCAAAAATATGGGCATCAAGCTCGACTACGCGTCAGTCTATCACCCTCAAACCAACGGTCAAGTGGAAAGAGCAAATGGTCTAATAATGAGCGGTATTAAACCCAGACTAGTAAGGTCACTTACTAAATCCGACACACAATGGGTCGAGGAGCTCGACTTCGTACTCTGGGGGCTGCGGACAACGCCTAACCGTACTATCGGATTCACACCATTTTTTATGGTATACGACGCAGAGGCAGTTTTGCCCTGCGACATTATTCATGACTCACCTCGAGTCCGCATGTATGAGGAAAGAGAAGCCGAGCTTGATCGACAGGACAGCTTGGACACATTGGAGGAAGAACGTGACGTCGCGAAGGCTCGTTCTGCATTCTATCAGCAGCAGGCCCGAAGATATCAAAGCAGAGAAGTACGGGCCAAGACTTACAACGTTGGTGAACTAGTTCTCGCTGCCGGACAAGAAAAGGACAAGCTCAAGCCCAAATGGGAGGGCCCTTCATTATCGATCAAGTCTTGACCGGCGGAGCATACCGTCATGCGAAATCGTCGGATAACCGACTCGAGCCGAACCCATGGAACGCAGCCCGCCTCCGAGCGATTCTATACCTAGCGCCGACTAAGAGTTAGTCCCTTCCCCGTCAAAAATTTTACACTTCGATTGTCTTTTATTTCTCTTTTTATCCTTTTTATTTGAAAGCCCTTATGGGCCTATTTCCACACTCTTTGCATACGCATGATGTGCCATCCGCTTTTCGTTATTCACAGGGGCTTCTTTTACGAAGCTCAATTATCTGGGTTTCATACCCGACATGTGTCAAGCTTCCACATGTACCTTTTACTCGCCATTATATGCATCGATATGACTTAAGTTTTGGCCAAGCTGGGTTGCTGGCTCTGTGCTTACCCCTCGTTCCCGATTGTTCGGCTAGGAGGTAAAGGAGCACCTCTGCGATTATTCTTGCTGGGTCACCGGATGTGTACCTCGACCGGGTGAAGCCGAAAGCTAAGCGTTCTTAAGGGAATATTTGGTCGGTGATTTAAAAGATGACTTTTTAACTATTTTATCTATTTGCCCCCGGATGTTTCTTTGCTTTCTTTGCAGTCCGGACATGCACTTTAGGGCATGCCTCCCAAATAAAGGAACCCTTAATGAACTATTCTCCTGGAAGATGTTTCTTACTAACCATGTAATATAACATAACTAGTTGGGCACTTGTCTGATAAAGCACTAATGACCCCTACGCCTGGTCTCCATGCATACCACGGTTGTGTCTCAACCAAGGAGGTATTCAGACACACTCCGGACTCTAGGGTCCCGAGGTTGAAGCGAAAAGGTCGGCAAAGACAAACGATCTACAATCCGGCTAGAAGGCATTTCACATGTCACTTTAAAGGATAACATACATTGTCAAATTTATCGATTGTATTCCTCCTCAATCCCGTCTAACAGCTGTCTAGTTTACATCCCGTTGGGAAAATTTAGCAGCCAACTCTACTTGGTCAGTACACTAAACTCACAGGATCTCCTTCCCATCGCCCACACCGATCCAACTTCGCCATGTGGTTGGGATCCGCCTTCTTGTACCGCGTCTTCACCATGGCCCAAGCCTCCTCAGCACCTTGACGGCAAGCCGAATCTTCCACAAGCAGGCGCTGCCGCCTCCTGCAGCTTCTCCATAAGCTCCCGAGGCTCTCGGGTAGGGTGAGGGCTAGCCATAAAGCCCGAACGACGCTCATCGCTTTCGAACTCGTTCGAGTAGCTGCAACAGTTCGGAAGTTGATCACCCGTTGATATGGGCATCTCCTCTGTAGGACGACCCGTGAGTATACCTACAAGACATATCATGTCAAAATGCTTCCTCGCCGAACTCTTCTTTTCAAAAGAGTCCGCTCAAGCACTTACTATAAATGCCGCGACGAAGACGCTGATTCTCCTTAACGGAGCCGGACAGCTCGGCCTGAACGCCTTTCAGTGTTGGAAATATGCCCTAGAGGCAATAATAAAAGTATTATTATATTTCAATGTTCATGATAATTGTCTTTTGTTCATGCTATAACTGTGTTATCCGGAAATCATAATACACGTGTGAACACTTAGACCCCAATATGTCCCTAGTGAGCCTCTAGTTGACTAGCCCGTTGTGATCAATAGATGGTCATGGTTTCCTGACTATGGACATTGGATGTCGTTGATAACGGGATCACATCATTAGGAGAATGATGTGATGGACAAGACCCAATCATAAGCATAGCATAAAAGATCGTATAGTTCGTTTGCTAGAAGCTTTGCCAATGTCAAGTATCTATTCCTTCGACCATGAGATCGTGTAACTCCGGTTACCGTAGGAGTGCCTTGGGTGTATCAAACGTCACAACGTATCGGGTGACTATAAAGGTGCATTACGGTATCTCGAAAGTATCTGTTGGGTTGACATGGATCGAGATGGATTTGTCACTCCGTATGACGGAGAGGTATCTCTGGGCCCACTCGGTAATGCATCATCATAATGAGCTCAATGTGACCAAGGTGTTGGTCACGGGATCATGCATTACGGATGCGAGTAAAGTGACTTGTCGATAACGAGGCCGAGCGAGGTATTGGGATACCGACGATCGAGTCTCGGGCAAGTAACGCACCGATTGACAAAGGAATTGCATACGAGGGTTTGATAGAATCCTCGACATCGTGGTTCAACCGATGAAATCATCGAGGAGCATGTAGGAGCCAACATGGGTATCCAGATCCGCTGTTGGTTATTGCCCGAGAGTCGTCTCGGTCATGTCTGCGTGTCTCCCGAACCCGTAGGGTCTACACACTTAGGTTCGGTGGCGCTAGGGTTAGTAGGAAGACTAGTATGTGAATACGAATGTTGTTCGAGTCCGGATGAGATCCGGACGTCACGAGGAGTTCGGAAGGGTCCGGAGGTAAAAATAATATATAGGAAGTGGTGTTTCGCCATCGGGAAAGTTTGGGGTTACTGCAAATCTGGGACCACCGGAAGGGTCCCGAGGTCCACCGGTGGGGCCACCCATCCGGAGGGCCCCATGGGCCATAGGGGAAGGAACCAGCCCACAGGGGCTGGTGCGCCCCAGGCCCACCCCTACGCCTAGGGTTGAAACCCTAGGGGTGAAGCGCCCACCGGCAGGGGGCACTCCACCCCTTGGCCGCCCCCTTGAGATTGGATCTCTAGGGGCCGCCACCTGGGGCCTATATAAAGGGGGGAGGGGGCTGCTGTACACATCTCCCAAGGCGCAGCCCTCCCTCCCAACACATCTCCTCCTCCGTAGAGCTCGTGAAGCCTCAGCCGAGTATCTTGCATCACCACCATCACCACGCCGTCGTCTTTGCCGGTGGTGCCGTCTTCCTCAACCTCTCCTTCCCCTTGCTGGATCAAGAAGGAGGAGACGTCGCTCGTCCGTCGTGTGTTGAGCGCGGAGGTGCTGTCCGTTCGAAGACTTGGCATCGGTGATCTGAATCACGTTCGAGTACGACTCCATCATCACCAAGCAAGCTTCCGCACGCGATCTACAAGTGGTATGTAGATGCAAACTCTCTCCGTTACTCATTGCTTAGATGAACTCATAGATGGATCTTGGTGAAACCGTAGGAAAAATTTTAATTTTCTCGCAACGTTCCCCTCAAAGGCATCATGAGCTAGGTCTATCGCGTAGTTCTCTAATGCACGAGTAGAACACAAATTTGTTGTGGGCGTTGATCTTGTCATCTTACTTGCCCTACTAGTCTTTTCTTGCTCAGCGGTATTGTGGGATGAAGCGGCCCGGACCAACCTTACACGTGCGCTTACGTGAGACCGGTTCCACCGATGACATGCACTAGTTGCATAAGGTGGTCTGGCGGGTGTCTGCTCTCCCACTTTAGTTGCAGCGGATTCGATGAACAGGGCCCTTATGAAGGGTAAATAGAAGTTGACAAAATCACGTTGTGGTGATTCGTAGGTAAGAAAACGTTCTTGCTAGAACCCAATCGCAGCCACGTAAAAGATGCAACAACAACTAGAGGACGTCTAACTTGTTTTTGCAGCGATTGATCATGTGATGTGATATGGCGAAGTTGTGATGAATGTTGAATTGTGATGTATGAGATCATGTTCTTGTAATAGGATTCACGACTTGCATGTCGATGAGTATGACAACCGGCAGGAGCCATAGGAGTTGTCTTTATTTTTTGTATGACTGCGTGTCATTGAAGAACGCCATGTAAACTACTTTACTTCATTACTAAGCGCGTTAGTCATAGAAGTAGAAGTAGTCGTTAGCGCGACAACTTCATGAAGACACGATGATGGAGATCATGATGATGGAGATCATGGTGTCAAGCCGGTGACAAGGTGATCATGGAGCCCCGAAGATGGAGATCAATGGAGCTTGATGATATTGGCCATATCATGTCACAACTATATATAATTGCATGTGATGTTTATTATGTTTTTACATCTTGTTTACTTAGGACGACGGTAGTAAATAAGATGATCCCTTATAAAATTTCAAGAAGTGTTCTCCCTAACTCGTGCACCGTTGCTACGGTTAAATGCGTTTCTAAGCACCACGTGATGATCGGTGTGATGGATCCTTACGTTCACATACAACGGGTGTAAGACAGATTTACACAAAAAAACACTTAGGGTTAACTTGACGAGCCTAGCATGTGCGGACATGGCCTCGGAACACGGAGACCGAAAGGTCGAACACGAGTCGTATGGAAGATACGATCAACATGAAGATGTTCACCGACGATGACTAGTCCGTCTCACGTGATGATCGGACACGGGCTAGTCGACTCGGATCGTGTAACACTTAGATGACTAGAGGATGTCTAATCTAAGTGGGAGTTCGTAATTTTGATTAGAACTTTATTATCATGAACTTAGTCTAAAACTTTGCAAATATGTCTTGTAGATCAATGGCCAACGCTAATGTCAACATGAACTTCAACGCTTCTAGAAAACCAAGCTGAAAGATGATGGCAGCAACTATACGGATCGGGTCCGGAACACGAGATCATCCTCATAGCTGCCAAGAAACAAGATGTCCTAGAAGCACCATTAGGTGACCCACTGTTCTCCGGCGCAAAGACGATTTGAGCGTCTGGCGGACTCGTTCGATGATTACTCCCTCGTTCGATGCGGTATGCTCTACAGCTTAGAACCGGGCTCCAAAAGCGTTTTGAGCATCACGGAGCATATGAGATGTTGAAGAGCTGAAACTAGTTTTCCAAGCTCATGCCCGGTCGAGAGATATGATGTCTCGACAAGTTCTCAGATTGTAAGATGGAGGAAAACAGTTACATCGGTGAGCACATCCTCAAGATGTCCAGGTTGCACGCCGTATGACCCAGTTGAACATTAACCTCCCGGATGAGGCGGTCATTGATGAGAATCCTCGATCGCTCCCACCAAGCTTCAAGAGCTTTGTGATGAACTACAACATGCGGGGATGGTAAAGACCATTCTGAAGTGTTCTCAATGCTAAAGTCGTGAGGCTGAAATCGAAAGGAACATCAAGTGTTGATGGTCAATAAGACCACTAAGTTCAAGAAGGGCAAGGGTAAGAAGAACTTCAAGAAGGACGGCAAGGATGTTGCCGCGCCCGTAAGTCTGTTCTTGGGAAGAAGTCAAAGAATGGACCCAAGCACGAGGTCGAGTGCTTTTATTGCAAGGGAAGGGTCCTTTGAAGAACTGCCCCAAATACTTAGCGGATAAGAAGGCGGCAACACCAAAGGTATATTTGATATACATGTAATTGATGTGTACCTTACCGATTACTGTAGTAACTCCCGGTATTTGATACCGTGCCGTTGCTCATATTTGTAACTCACAGCAGAGCTGCGGAATAAACGGAGATGGCGAAGGGCGAGGTGACGATCGCGTCGGGAATGGTTCCAAGGTCGATGTGATCGCCGTCGACACGCTGCCTCTACATTTACCTCACGGATTAGTTTTAAACCTCAATAATTGTTATTTAGTGCCAAGTTTGAGCATGAACATTGTATCCGGATCTCGTTTGATACTGAGATGGCTACTCATTTAAGTCCGAGAATAATGGTTGTTCGATTTATATGAGAGATATGTTTTATGGTCATGCTCCGATGGTCAATGGTTTATTCTTAATGAATCTCGGCGTAATATTACACATGTTCATAGTGTGGATGCGAAAAGATGTAAAGTTGATAACGATAGTCCCACATACTTGTGGCACTCGCCGCCTTGGTCACATTGGTGTCAAGCGCATGAAGAAGCTCCATGCTGATGGACTTTTAGAGTCTCTTGATTATGAATCGTTTGACACATGCGAACCTTGCCTCTTAGGCAAAATGACCAAGACTCCGTTCTCCGAACAATGGGCGAGCAACCAACTTGTTGGAAATCATACATACCGATGTAAAAGCGGTCCAATGGCGTTGAGGCTCATGGAGGATATCGTTATGTTCTCACTCTCACGATGACTTGAGTAGATATGGGTATGTCTACTTAATGAAACACAAGTCCGAGACCTTTGAAAAGTTCAAGGAATTTCAGAGTGAGGTGGAGAATCAACGTGACCGAAAGATAAAGTTCCTACGATCGGATCGTGGAGGAGAATATTTGAGTCACGAATTTGGCACACACTTAAGAAAATGTGGAATCGTTTCACAACTCACGCCGCTGGAACACCTCGGTAAACGGTGTGTCCGAGCGTCGTGTCGCACTCTATTGGATATGGTGCGGTCTATGATGTCTCTTACCGATTTACCGCTATCATTTTGGGGATACGCTCTAGAGACAGCTACATTCACTTTAAATAGGGCACCGTCTAAATCCGTTGAGGCGACACCATATGAATTATGGTTTGGGAAGAAACCTAAGTATGTCGTTTCGAAAGTTTGGGGATGCGATGCTTATGTCAAGAAACTTCAACTGAAAAGCTCGAACCCAAGTCGGAAAATGCGTATTCATAGGATACCCTAAGGAAACTGTCGGGTATACCTTCTACTTAAGGTCCGAAGGCAAAGTATTTGTTGCCAAGAACGGATGCTTTCTAGAGAAAGAGTTTCTCTCGAAAGAAGTAAGTGGGAGGAAAGTAGAACTTCGATGAAGTACTACCTCTCGAGCGGGAAAGTGGTGCCGCGCAGAAACCATTCTGTAATGCCCACACCCATCAAGAGGAAATCATTGATGATGATCAAGATACTTGGATCAAGTTACTCTTGAACTTGAAGGTCCACAAGGACACGTTCCGCACTGCAGTGGTGCGGCAACCTGTCATGGAAATCATGTTGCTAGACAACAATGAACCTTCGAACTATGAAGAAGCAATGGCGGGCCCGGATTCCAACAAATGGCTTGAGGCCATGAAATCCGAGATAGAATCCATGTATGAAAACAAAGTATGGACTTTGACAGACTTGCCCGATGATCGGCGAGCGATAGAAAATAAATGGATTTTTAAGAAGAAGACGGACGCGGATGGTAATGTTACCATCTATAAAGCTCGACTTGTCGCTAAGGGTTATCGACAAGTTCAAGGGATTGACTACTGACGAGACATTCTCTCCGTGGCGAAGCTTAAGTCCGTCCGAATCATGTTAGCAATTGCGCATACTATGATTATGAGATATGGCGATGGACGTCAAAACGGCATTCCTTAATGGACATCTTAAGGAAGAGCTGTATATGATGCAGCCGGAAGGTTTTGTCGATCCTCGAAATGCTAGCAAAGTATGCAAGCTCCAATGATCCATTTATGGGCTGGTGCAAGCATCTCGGAGTTGGAACATTCGCTTTGATGAGATGATCAAAGCGTTTGGGTTCTGTGAGACTTATGGAGAAGCCTGTGTTTACAAGAAAGTGAGTGGGAGCTCAGTAGCATTTCTCCTATTATATGTAGATGACATACTCTTGATGGGAAATGATACAAAACTCTCGGACAGCATTAAGGCCTACTTGAACAAGTGTTTTTCAATGAAGGACCTTGGAGAAGCTGCTTATATATTAGGCATCAAGATCTATAGGGATAGATCGAGGCGCCTCATAGGTCTTTCACAAAGCACATACCTTGATAAGATTTTGAAGAGGTTCAAAATGGATCAGTCCAAGAAGGGTTCTTGCCTATGTTACAGGGTGTGGCTGAGCTCAGCTCGATCACCGACCACGACAAAAGATAAAGAAGAGATGAGTGTCATCCCTATGCTTCAGCCATAGGATCTATTATGTATGCCATCTTTGTGTACGGACCGATGTAAACCTGGCCGTAAGTTTGGTTGCAAGATACCAAAGTAATCCCGCAAGGAACACCGGACAGCGGTCAAGAATATCTGAAGTACGAAAAGGACAAAGGAAATGTTTCGTTTATGGAGGAGACGAAGAGCTCGTCGTAAGGGTTACGTCGGCGCTAGCTTCGACTCAGATCTGATGACTCTAAGTCACAAACCGGATCGTGTATATGTTGAATGGTGGAGCGATGGTGGTGCAACCAAGCGAAGCGTCGTGGCGGGATCTACGTGTGAAGCGGAGTACATGGCAGCCTCGGAGGCAGCGCATGAAGCAATATGGGTGAAGGAGTTCATCACCGACCTAGGAGTCATACCCAATGCGTCGGGGCGATCAAACTCTTCTGTGACAACACCGGAGCTATTGCCCTTGCAAAGGAGCCTGTGTTTCACAAGAAGACCGAGCACATCAAGCGTCGTTTCAACTCCATCCGTGAAAATGTTCAAGATGGAGACATAGAGATTTGCAAAGTGCACACGGATCTGAATGTCGCAGATCCGTTGACTAAACCTCTCTCGCGTGCAAAACATGATCAACACCGAACTCTATGGGTGTTCGATTCATCACAATGTAACTAGATTAGTGACTCTAGTGCAAGTGGGAGATGTTGGAAATATGCCCTAGAGGCAATAATAAAAGTATTATTATATTTCAATGTTCATGATAATTGTCTTTTGTTCATGCTATAAGCGTGTTATCCGGAAATCATAATACACGTGTGAACACTTAGACCCCAATATGTCCCTAGTGAGCCTCTAGTTGACTAGCCCGTTGTGATCAATAGATGGTCATGGTTTCGACTATGGACATTGGATGTCGTTGATAACGGGATCACATCATTAGGAGAATGATGTGATGGACAAGACAATCATAAGCATAGCATAAAAGATCGTATAGTTCGTTTGCTAGAAGCTTTGCCAATGTCAAGTATCTATTCCTTCGACCATGAGATCGTGCAACTCCGGTTACCGTAGGAGTGCCTTGGGTGTATCAAGCGTCACAACGTAATCGGGTGACTATAAAGGTGCATTACGGTATCTCCGAAAGTATCATTGGGTTGACATGGATCGAGATCGATTTGTCACTCCGTATGACGGAGAGGTATCTCTGGGCCCACTCGGTAATGCATCATCATAATGAGCTCAATGTGACCAAGGTGTTGGTCACGGATCATGCATTACGGTGCGAGTAAAGTGACTTGTCGATAACTGAGACCGAGCGAGGTATTGGGATACCGACGATCGAGTCTCGCAAGTAACGTACCGATTGACAAAGGAATTGCATACGGGTTTGATAGAATCCTCGACATCGTGGTTCAACCGATGAAATCATCGAGGAGCATGTAGGAGCCAACATGGGTATCCAGATCCGCTGTTGGTTATTGCCCGAGAGTCGTCTCGGTCATGTCTGCGTGTCTCCAACCCGTAGGGTCTACACATAAGGTTCGGTGGCGCTAGGGTTAGTAGGAAGACTAGTATGTGAATACGAATGTTGTTCGAGTCCGGATGAGATCCCGGACGTCACGAGGAGTTCGGAAGGGTCCGGAGGTAAAAATAATATATAGGAAGTGGTGTTTGACCATCGGGAAAGTTTCGGGTTCTGGGCAAAATCACGGACCACCGGAAGGTCCTGGGGTCCACCGGTGGGGCCACCCATCCGGAGGGCCCCATGGGCCATAGGGGAAGGAACCAGCCCACAGGGGCTGGTGCGCCCCTAGGCCCACCCTAGCGCCTAGGGTTGAAACCCTAGGGGTGAAGCGCCCACCGGCTTGGGGGCACTCCACCCCTGGTCCGCCCCCCCCTTGAGATTGGATCTCTAGGGGCCGCCACCGGGCCTATATAAAGGGGGGAGGGGCTGCTGTACACATCTCCCAAGGCGCAGCCCTCCCTCCCAACACATCTCCTCCTCCGTAGAGCTCGGAAGCCACAGCCGAGATCTTGCATCACCACCATCACCACGCCGTCGTCTGGCCGGTGGTGCCGTCTTCCTCAACCTCTCCTTCCCCTTGCTGGATCAAGAAGGAGGAGACGCCGCTCGTCCCGTCGTGTGTTGAACGCGGAGGTGCTGTCCGTTCAGACTTGGCATCGGTGATCTGAATCACGTTCGAGTACGACTCCATCATCACCAAGCAAGCTTCCGCACGCGATCTACAAGTGGTATGTAGATGCAAACTCTCTCCCGTTACTCATTGCTTAGATGAACTCATAGATGGATCTTGGTGAAACCGTAGGAAAAATTTTAATTTTCTGCAACGTTCCCCTACATTCAGCTCTTCTCCGAGCTTGGCGTTGGCATCCTGGAGCTTGTTCCTTTCCTGCTGAACCCTATTCAGCACACTCTCGCCGGCCTTTAGCTGGCGCAGCAATGCTTGCCTGTCCGGATCTTGTCCGGCGGTACCTGCAATGTCATTATTAGACTTGCGCGCACGCCGCACAACGCTTATGTTTATTAATAAAAATGTGTTACCAGGAGAGGTCTTTGCATCTCCTCCTGCGGCAGCAAGTGCGGCCTCCAGTTGGGCCTTGCAATCTTGCAGCTCCCGGGACAGCTGGGAGTTCTTCTCGGTAAGAGCCTGCGTTTCCAAATGATCCTTAAATCAGTTAGCATAACTACTTTAAGTCTCGGGGGCTACTGGTATGTACAACCATTAAAATTCCCTTACTTGTATGTCTTTCACATACTGCTCCGTGGCTCTGGTAAAACCATTTTGAGCAGCACGGAGATGCGCGTCCCCTGTGTTAAAGGCATCCAATGCCTCAGGGGAAAAGCACGCTTCACGAAATACTGTCCGACGGCGCCTATGGTTCATGGCGCTCTCCACCTCAGACTTGGTGGCGGACAGTCTGTCGGTATCCTCCGTTGGAGAAGGGTCCGCTCGCGTCTTGAGCTTGCCCCCCCGTCGGGCGGGCGATGGAGCTGGCGGTGTTGGTCGATCGGCAATTCCTGCGCTCGCAATTCCCGCGGCGCTTTTTCTCTGAAGGTCATGAGCACTCAGCGTTTCCTCGGACGTTGTTCGAAAATTCGAATACAAGCTATACCTTTGCGGCGATGTTTACATCCGCCTTTGCACTCCTTTTACACTGCTGGTTCGGATGGCCTCTGTTGGTCACCACCGCTGGCTCGGCTTCTCGCCAGAAAGGCGCTTCTGCGAAATACCATCGTTCGCGAAGGTCGAAATGGGCAGGAAGAGATAACGGTGTCCGGACTTGATCGCGGTCACTGGGAAGCCGGACTTAGTCCGGGTAGTCTGCCGTAATGGCAACCAAAGCATTGTCTATCTTTGTCTTTGGTGATACACCCCGTCGATCAGCTCCACCTCGATATCCGGGTCCTCTTGGAGGCGGATCCGAGGATCCTTCGGATCCTCGGGTTGTGGAGCAGGACTCACCATGTCCTCCACAACCCGCGAGATCCCGCACCAAGACATAATGTAAGAAGCTTAAACTTGAAAGCACGGGTAGAGCCCTTCAAGGTGTTCGCTTACCCATCCTCTAGGGTTGATCATGGAAAACCCATTCAAAGGGTTCGTTAGAAGGAAGTCCTCCTTCTCCCCTTGTACAGCCGTGACAGATCTTTACCAGATCCTCGGTCGAATCCGCCCTTCTTGGCCGTCTTGCGGTGGCATCGTCTTCCCGTTGAAATCCCACATGGGGTGGCCTCTGTATTGTAGTGGTTGTACCCTCGCTTGATGCATGTCGCCATGACTCCGATCATGGTCAAGCCGGAATGAGCCATTAATCTTATCCGCCCATCAAATAATAGACGCTCTTGTCTTCCTCCAATCGGGGCTCATGGCGCCACCGAGGCGTTTCTTCAAAGGAGCAAAGACTAAACTCCGGAGGCCGATCCGGACTGGGTCGCAACAGAGCGTCTCCTATATAAAACCACTCCGAGGGCCAGTCTTCGGACGCCTTCTTGGGAGTACCGGACAGGTATCCGGTCCCGGCGATGCGCCATATTTCGGTGCCGCCCACTTGATATATGGACCCCTCGTGAGAGCGGGGTACGTGGCAAAACAGCCTCTTCCACAATGCAAAATGGGGCTCGATGCCCAGGAATAGCTCGCAAAGAGCTACGTAGCCCGCGATATGCAGCACAGAGGCGGGCGTGAGGTGGTGGAGGTGGAGTCCGTAGAACTTCAGGAGCCCGCGGAGGAACGGATGTATTGGAAATCCAAGCCCCCTTATCAGATAGGGGACAAAGCACACTCGCTCCCCCTTATTGGGGCTTGGAGTGTCCTCCGCCTGCCTCCCACCTTGATAAGTAACCAGTCCGCCCGGATTTGGAACCATGAAGGCCGGAGGAGAAATCCCTCCATTTGGAGCTTCACTAGCTCGTTGTGCGAAATAGAGCGCCTCCTCCAATTCCCCGGCGGTCGGCTGGGAGCGCGTGAAGAAGAGCCGCGTCGACGATCCATGATGGAATGGATTTCTAGGTCAAAGGCGCTTCGATGGAGTATTCGCGGGAGGAAGACGGTGCGGTTTGGATCTGGATTCTTGCCTCTTTTATAGGCGGACGACTCGCACAATTAAGGGGTAAAATGCAAAAGACACCCTGGCTTTTCGCATTTGTGCGACGCGTGGAAGAGGGCCATTATTTGGCGTAAAAGCCGAGGAACACAGTATCCGAGAAGAAGCCGGACACTATTCGGCAGGTACATAGAATTTGAAGGGAGAACCCGCCTTGCAACGCCGAAGACTATAAACGCGCTGGACTTATCGTCATTGAAGCCTGGTTCGGGGGCTACTGAGGGAGTCCTGGACTAGGGGGTGTCCGGACAGCTGGACTATCATTATCCGCCGGACTCCAAGACTACGAAGATAGAAGATTGAAGACTCCGGCTCGTGTCCGGATGGTACTTTCCTTGGCGTGGAAGGCAAGCTTGGCAATACGGATATGTAGATCTCCTACCATTGTAACCGACTCTGTGTAACCCTAGCCTCCTCCGGTGTCTATATAAACCGGAGGGCTTTAGTCCGTAGGACAACATACATTACAACAATCATACCATAGGCTAGCTTCTAGGGTTTAGCCTCCTTGATCTCGTCGTAGATCTACTCTTGTACTACCCATATTATCAATATTAATCAAGCAGGACGTAGGGTTTTACCTCCATCGAGAGGGCCCGAACCTGGGTAAAAACATCGTGTCCCTCGTCTCCTGTTACCATCCGCCTAGACGCACAGTTCGGGACCCCCTACCCAAGATCCGCCGGTTTTGACACCGACAGCCACCCTAAGAGAATAGAGCAGGATTCTCAAAGAAATATTTTAGAGGCACCTAGTTCTTCTAAAAAGAAGAAAAAGAAAAATGATAGGACTTTGCATGATTCTAGTGAACCTGTTGTAGACACGCCTGAGAATCTCAATGATATTTCTATTTCTGATGCTGAAACACAATCAGGTGATGAACATGACCCTAGTGATAATGCTAATGATAACGTTCATGTTGATGCTCAAGCTAGCAATAATAATGATGTAGAGATTGAATCTGATGTTGATCTTGATAACCCACAATCAAAGAATCAACGTTATGATAAGAGAGATTTTGTTGCTAGGAAGCACGGTAGAGAAAGAGAACCATGGGTTCAGAAACCCATGCCCTTTCCTCCTAAACCATCCAAGGCAAAGGATGATGAGGATTTTGAGCGCTTTGCTGAAATGATTAGACCTGTCTTCTTACGTATGTTCTTAACTGATATGCTTAAAGTAAACCCTTATGCTAAGTATATGAAGGATATTATTACAAATAAGAGAAACATATCGGAAGCTGAAATTTCCACCATGCTTGCTAATTACACTTTTAAGGGTGGAATACCAAAGAAACTTTTGGATCCAGGGGTACCAACTATACCATGCTCCATTAAAAGAAATTATGTTAAAACTGCTTTATGTGATCTTGGAGCCGGTGTTAGTGTTATGCCTCTCTCTTTATATCGTAGACTTGAATTGAATAAGTTGACACCTACTAAAATATCTTTGCAAATGGCTGATAAATCAACAGCTATACCTGTCGGCATTTGCGAGGATGTGCCTGTTGTGGTTGCAAATGTCACTATCTTAACGGACTTTGTTATTCTTGATATTCCCGAGGACGATAGTATGTCGATTATCCTTGGTAGACCCTTTTTGAATACTGCAGGGGCTGTTATTGATTGCAACAAAGGAAATGTCACTTTTCATGTTAATGGTAATGAGCATATAGTACACTTTCCGTGGAAACAATCTCAAGTTCATAGCATCAATTCTATTGGAAAAGTTCCAACTATCATTATTGGAGGTTTTGAATTTCCACTTCCTACTATCAAGAAAAAGTATGATATTCTTATTGTTGGGGATGTTCATATCCCCATTGAGGTAACTTAGTGTTATTCGAAATTTCTCCGGTTCCGTGTTATTCGGAATGAGTTTGTTAACAAGACTTGATCAACCTTGTTAGTGGATTCATTTTGATGATCATGAGATGGATGAAACTAGAAGGCACAACCTTCTGTACCCTCTTTTTTTACTTTCTGTTATTTAGAATAAATGAAGCAAAATAGTATTATCTGTCTGTTTTTTTGAATTATCCGTGTAATAAAAAAATATCCCGAAAATAAAAGTGCTCCAAATGCCCTGCAAATTTAGTATGATTTTTTATGGAATATTTGAGGATTTTAGGCACTGAAAACACTGTAGGAGGGGCAAGCACCTGGCCACGAGGGTAGAGGGCGCGCCCATACCCCCTGGGCGCGCCCCCTACCTCATGGGCCCACGGTGGCTCCCCTCCACTTATTCCTGCACCCACACACTCCATCTTCTTCCCAAAAAAATCCCCATCCAGCTCAAGCACGAGTTCTAGCTCATTTTGCTGCGATTTTCAATCTCCTTGCTCAAAGCTCCATTCACAAAACTGCTTTGGGAGATTGTTGCTTGGTATGTGACTCCTCCATTGGTCCAATTAGTTTTTTTTCTAGTGCTTTATTCATTGCGAATTTTTGCTGCATAGGTGACCCTGTTCTTGAGCTTGCATGTCAAATTTATGAGGTCCCAAGCAATTCTAATGCATGATATAGGCTCTAGGCACTTGTAGGAGTAGTTGCTACCAATCTTGTTTAGTTCTATTCACTTTTATTTTGAAGTTACTAAAATTTCAGAAAATTTTCAAAAAAAGAAATATGTCTAGGAGAATGTATCAAGGTGGTTCCTCAATAAAGAAAGGACCCAGGCTTGCTATGCGTGAGCAAGACGATGAACTACCGAGGGACGCAGAAGTGCGAGCTTGTGAGTGGCCATCAGATGATTTTATGGTCAATGCAGGCTTTAAGGATGAATTTGACGCATATGTGCGTAATGCCGATCTTGAGGACTTCTTACAAGATAAGTGTCCTCAGTACTGTCTATTGACTGATTCATATGTGAGAAGGTTTAAATATAAATGTTCACGTAATTCTCAGAGTGTCCTATTTGATATTTATGATAAATCTTATACCATGGACTAAGAGGATTTTACAACTGCTTGCAAACTTCCGCAGTGGGGCAATGTTAATGATCCCCACAAATCTGAATTTAGAGACTTTCTTGCTAGTATTACTGTGGGAGAATCTAGGGATATAGCACAAGCTACCATAGGGAGCATTCATTTTCCTGCTATACATTATTTCGCTCTCTTCATTGGTAGATGCATTAACGGTAAAGATGAAGCATGCCATATGTGTGTCCCTGATCTGTGTGTCCTCAAGAGTGCCATGTTAGGTAATAAAGATTACAACTTGGGGGCAATAGTTGCACGTAGGTTGCATAATAATGGTAGGGCTACAGATTTATTTAGAGGAATTTATGCGACCCGTGTGGTTAATTATCTTGGTATAGCCCCACGAGAGG
This sequence comes from Aegilops speltoides, assembly GCA_021437245.1. NCBI lineage: Eukaryota > Viridiplantae > Streptophyta > Magnoliopsida > Poales > Poaceae > Aegilops > Aegilops speltoides. The sequence continues at coordinate 335,481,560 of CM038144.1, forward strand.
TGGATATGGTGTTGCCTCCTGTTTATTTAGATTATGATGCTATGGTCAAACATCGTTTTCTTTTGAGGAATGAACAATTCCTCCAGTATCGACTAATCTTTGATAGACATAGCTTTGTCCATGTTACTCTCCCTGCTCCTTTCCTTTTTGATTACCAGGCAAAAGGAAGATATGTTGTTACCAGGGACGAGGCAGCTGAACACGAGGGGACAGCGGAGGCGGCTCGCCAACATGTCGCATCTCAGGAGGCATTTGTTGCTGCATCTCAGTACGACCCCAGTTACAACTACGAATATCAGCTAGGGTACCCTTGGCCTTAAACCAACTTAGGCCAAAAGCCTAAGCTTGGGGGAGTACGTATTTCTCACCGACTTTACATTCATGTTCACACACTATGCTAGTTGTCGGTGCTCATACTCTTTCATTTTATTATCCATGCTAGTTCAATTTTCTTTTTCTAGCTTTCTTCTTGTGTGTTTGATAAACCTTAAGAAAAAACAAAAAAAATAGTTAGTTTAATTTCCATGCTTGTAGTAAGAATTAAAATGAAAACCCAAAAAGATTTCTCAATCTTCTTCTTACTTGTTGGGAGCTTTCCCGTGTAAATAGTTTTCTTTTCTTTTCTTTGGGGGTCGAGAGTAGAAGACCATATTGAAAATGTTTAGTGGCTCTCATATGCATGATTGTTTATTTAACTTGGAGCCCATATTTTCTCTCTTCTCTCTTGAATTGAATGCTTGCAGATTCCAGCTTAGTCCAATGCACATGCACTTTTATTATTATACACATCGTTTGGTCGTGCAAGTGAAAGGCAATAATGACGATATATGATGGACTGATTGAGATGAGAAAAGCTGGTATGAACTCGACCTCTCTTGTTTTTGTAAATATGATGAGTTCATCGTTCCTGATTCAGCTTATTTATGAAGTAAACATATTTTCAGTGACATTTAGAGATTATAGTTACTTGTGCCATGCTTGATTAGCTATGAGTTATAATGGTTTACCTTGCGTGCCAACATGCTATTAAAATGATTGTTATGTGGTATGATGGGATGGTATCCTCCTTTGAATGAATTGAGTGACTTGACTTGGCACATGTTCACGCATGTAGTTGAAACAAATCAACATAGCCTTCATGATATTTATGTTCATGGTGGATTACATCCTACTCATGCTTGTACTCGGTGTGAATTAATTTTAATGCATGTTCATGACTGTTGTTGCTCTATCAGTTGGTCGCTTCCGAGTCTTTTGATAGCCTTCACCTATACTAAGCGGGAATACTGCTTGTGCATCCAAACTCCTTAAACTCCAAAGTTGTTCCATATGAGTCCACCATACCTTCCTATATGCGGTGTCTACCTGCCGTTCCAAGTAAATTTGTATGTGCCAAACTCCAAACCTTCAAATGAAATTCTGTTTGTATGCTCGAGCAGCTCATGTTTCAACTAGGGTTGTCTGTATCTTCCATGCTAGGTGGGTTATTGTCAAGAGGAGTGGACTCCGCTCCTCATTCACGAGAAAGGGCCGGTAACCGGGATGCCCAGTCCCATGATCCAAAAAGATCAAAGCAAATCAATATAATTAAACAAAACTCCCCCGGGGCTGTTGTTAGTTGGAGGCACTCGTTGTTCCGAGAAAGCCATGGATTGATGCTTGTTGGTGGTGGGGGAGTATAAACTTTTACCATTCTGTTTGGGAACCGCCTATAATGTATGTAGCATGGAAGATATCGCCATCTCATAGTTGTTGCGTTGACAATGAAAGTATGCCACTCAAAATGTTATTCATCTCTATTTTAAAATCGAGCTCTGGCACCTCTACAAATCCCTGCTTCCCTCTGTGAAGGGCCTATCTATTTACTTTTATGTTGAGACATCATCCCTCTTATTAAAAAGCACCCGCTGGAGAGCACACTGTCATTTGAATCCATTACTATTGGTTTATATTGGGTATGACTTGACTGGATCTCTTTTTACCATGAATTACAATGTTTAGTTAGCCCTTGATCTTTAAAGGTGCTCTGCATTTATGTTTTGCAGTCTCGGAAAGGGCTAGCGAGATACCATTTTGTTATATTATGTTATGATTGTTTTGAGAAAGTGTTGTCATCCGAGTTTTATTATTATGGCTCGCTAGCTGATTATGCTATTGATATGAGTAATTGTGAGACCTGGGTGCTATTATGAGTATGGTTAGTTCATAATATTTGCTGAAACCTGAACGATGGCTTTGCATGTTTACAACAACAAGAGCAAACAAAGTTTGTAAAAGTTTTTCTTTATCACTTTTAGTTTATCAATTGAATTGCTTGAAGACAAGCAAAGGTTTAAGCTTGGGTGAGTTGATACGTCTCCAACGTATCTACTTTTCCAAACACTTTTGCCCTTGTTTTGGACTCTAACTTGCATGATTTGAATGAAACTAACCTGGACTGACGCTGTTTTTAGCAGAACTGCCATGATGTTGTTTATTGTGCAGAAAACAAAAGTTCTCGGAATGACCTGGAAATCCACGGAGATAAGTTTTGGAAAATATAAACATTACTGGTGAAAGAATCAAGTCCAGGGGCCCACACCCTGTCCACGAGGGTGGGGGGCGCGCCCCCTGTCTCGTGGGCCCCCTGACGCTCCACCGACCTCAACTCCAACTCCATATATTCCGTTTCGCAGAGAAAAAAATCAGAGAGAAAGTTTCATCGCATTTTACGATACGGAGCCGCCGCCAAGCCCTAATCTCTCTCGGGAGGTCTGATCTGGAGACCGTTCGGGGCTCCGGAGAGGGGGATTCATCTCCGTCGTCATCATCCACCATCCTCGATCACCAATTTCATGATGCTCACCGCCGTGCGTGAGTAATTCCATCGTAGGCTTTCTGGATGGTGATGGGTCGGATGAGATTTACCATGTAATCAAGTTAGTTTTGTTAGGGTTTGATCCCTAGTATCCACTATGTTCTGAGATTGATGTTGCTATGACTTTGCTATGCTTAATGCTTGTCACTAGGGCCCGAGTGCCATGATTTCAGATCTGAACCTATTATGTTTTCATGAATATATGTGAGTTGTTGATCCTATTTTGCAAGTCCATAGTCACCTATTATGTGTTATGATCCGACAACCCCGAAGTGACAATAATCGGGATACTTCTCGGTGATGACCGTAGTTTGAGGAGTTCATGTATTCACTATGTGCTAATGCTTTGTTCCGGTTCTCTATTAAAAAGGAGGCCTTAATATCCCTTAGTTTCCACTAGGACCCCGCTGCCACAGGAGGGTAGGACAAAATATGTCATGCAAGTTCTTTTCCATAAGCACGTATGACTATATTCGGAATACATGCCTACATTACATTGATGAACTGGAGCTAGTTCTGTTTCACCCTATGTTATAGGTATTACATGGGGAATCACATCCGACATAATTATCCATCACTGATCCAATGCCTACGAGCTTTTCACATCTTGTGTTTCGCTTATTTACTTTTCCGTTGCTACTGTTACCATTACTATCATACTACTTTGCTACTAAATACTTTGCTGCAGATACGAAGTTATCCAGGTGTGGTTGAATTGACAACTCAACTGCTAATACTTAATAATATTCTTTGGCTCCCCTTGTGTCGAATCAATAAATTTGGGTTGAATACTCTACCCTCGAAAGCTGTTGCGATCCCCTACACTTGTGGGTTATCATTATTGATGATGCCACTTCTTCTGATACTTATGATGAAACTACTTCTATGCTTGATACTACTGTGCCATTAGGTGAATTTCTTGACGAACAACTTTCTAGGGCTAGAGAGAATGAAATTATTGATGAAGGTTCTCCCCCTAAATATGAATTGCCTGTTGTGCCTGAGGGTTATGTTATGGATGAAGAAACTGCTAGAGATTTTCTTGCTTGCAATGATATATCTGATCTTAAGAAATTATTAGCTAAACTGAAAGAAAAGTCTCTGAATGCTAGAATGAAATATGACCCTGCTTTTGCTACTTCACCTATCTGTGTTACTGATAAGGATTATGATTTCTCTGTCGATCCTGAGATAATTACTTTGGTTGAATCTGATCCTTTTTATGGCTATGAATCTGAAACTATTGTGGCACATCTTACTAAATTGAATGATATAGCCACCCTATTCACTAATGATGAGAAAACTCGCTACTATTATATCCTTAAGATATTTCCGTTCTCATTAAAGGGAGATGCTAAAATATGTTTTCATTCTCTTGATCCTGGTTGTGTGCGTAGTCCCCATGATATGATCTATTACTTCTTTGCTAAATACTTCCCCGCTCATAAGAAACAAGCTGCCTTAAGGGAAATATATAATTTTGTGCAAATTGAAGAAGAGAGTCTCCCACAAGCTTGGGGGAGGCTTCTCCAATTACTTAATGCTTTGCCTGATCATTCTCTCAAGAAAAATGAAATACTTGATATCTTTTATAATGGACTAACAGATGCTTCTAGAGACCACCTGGATAGTTGTGCCGGTTGTGTTTTTAGGGAAAGAACTGTCGATCAAGCTGAATTGCTATTGAATAATATGTTGACTAATGAAAATAATTAGACACTTCCTGAACCAACTCCTAAGCCAACTCCGAAGAAAGGAGGTGTTCTATTTCTCACTCCTGAAGATATGCAAGAAGCAAAGAAATCTATGAAGGAAAAGGGTATTAAAGCTGAAGATGTTAAGAATTTACCTCCTGTTGAAGAACTTGATAACCCGCCGCAGGTAGTGAAGGTAAATTCTCTCTATAGATATGATAAAGTTGAAATCCCGTCTACTAAGTTTGCTAGCCAATGTTTGGATGAGTTTGATGACTTTATGGCTAAACAAGAAAACATCAATGCTTATGTTGGTAGACAATTGAAAAGTAATGCTTATATGATTGGACACTTGAGTGATTATATGTCTAGAGTTAAGAATGAACTTAAACTTATTAGTAAACATGCTTCTATGGTTACCATTCAAGTAGAACAAGTGCTTAAGGCTCAAAATGATTTGCTCAATGAATTAAATAATAAGAAGAATGACAATGTTGTTAGAGTTATGACAAGAATGGGTAAAATGACTCAGGAACCTTTGTATCCTGAGGGCCACCCTAAGAGGATTGAGCAAGATTCTCAAAGAAATAATGTTGATGCACCCAGTCCTTCTAAAAAGAAGAAAAAAATGATAGGACTTTGCATGCTTCTAGTGAACCTGCTGTAGACACACCTGAGAATCCCAACGATATTTCTATTTCTGATGCTGAAACACAATCTGGTGATGAACATGAACCTAGTGATAATGTTAATGATGATGTTCATGTTGATGCTCAACCTAGCAATAATAATGATGTAGAGGTTGAACCTACTGTTGATCTTGATAACCCACAATCAAAGAATCAACGTTATGATAAGAGAGACTTTGTTGCTAGGAAACACGGTAAAGAAAGAGAACCATGGGTCCAGAAACCCATGCCTTTTCCTCCTAAACCATCCAAGAAAAAGGATGATGAGGATTTTGAGCGCTTTGCTGAAATGATTAGACCTATCTTTTTGCGTATGCGTTTGACTGATATGCTTAAAATGAATCCTTATGCTAAGTACATGAAAGATATTGTTACAAATAAAAGAAATATGCCGGAAGCTGAAATTTCCACCATGCTTGCTAATTATACTTTTAAGGGTGGAATACCTAAGAAACTTGGAGATCCAGGAGTACCAACTATACCATGCTCCATTAAAAGAAACTATGTTAAAACTGCTTTATGTGATCTTGGAGCCGGTGTTAGTGTTATGCCTCTCTCTTTATATCGTAGACTTGATTTGAATAAGTTGACACCTACTGAAATAGCTTTGCAAATGGCCGATAAATCAACTGCTATACCCGTCGATATTTGTGAGGATGTGCCTGTTGTGGTTGCACACGTTACTATCTTGACGGACTTTGTTATTCTTGATATTCCCGAGGACGATAGTATGTCAATTATCCTTGGTAGACCCTTTTTGAATACTGCAGGGGCTGTTATTGATTGCAACAAAGGCAATGTCACTTTTCATGTTAATGGTAATGAGCATACGGTACACTTTCTGAGGAAACAACCTCAAGTTCACAGTATCATTTCTATTGGAAAAATCCCAACTATTATTATTGGAGGTTTTGAATTTCCTCTTCCTACTGTCAAGAAGAAATATGATATTCTTTTTATTGGGAATGTACATATCCCCGTTGAGATAACCTAGTGCTATTCGAAAATTCTCCGGTTTCATGCGATTCGGAATGAGTTTGTTAACAAGACTTGACCAACCTTGTTAGTGGATTCCTTTTGATGAGCATGAGATGGATGAAGTTAGAAAGCACAACTCTCTGTATCCTCCTTTTACTTTTTGTTATTTAGATTAAATAAATAAAAATAGTATTTTCTGTTTCTTTTCTGAATTATCCATGCAATAAAAAATACCCCGAAAATAAAAGTTCTCCAAATGCCCCAAAAAATGAAATATGATTTTTTCTAGAATATTTTAGAATATCTGGCACTAAGAACACATCAAGGGGAGCCAACACCTGGCCACGAGTGTCCCCTGCCTTGCGGGCCCCTGGTGGCCCCCCTCCACTAATTCCTGCACCCATACACTTCTTCCTCCCAAAAAAATCACCAACCAGCTCAAGCACGAGTTCTAGCTCATCTTGCTGCCATTTTCGATCTCCTTGCTCAAAGCTCCACTCACAACACTGCTTTCGGGGATTGTTCTTTGGTATGTGACTCCTCCATTGGTCCAATTAGTTTTTGTTCTAGTGCTTTATTCGTTGCAAATTTTTGCTGCTAAGGTGACCCTGTTCTTGAGCTTGCATGTCAAATTTATTTGGTCCCGAGTAGTTTTAATACATGATATAGTCTCTAGGCACTTGTGGGTGTAGTTGCTATCAATTTTGTTGAGTTTGGTTCACTTTTATTTTGAGTTACTAAAATTTTCAGAAATTTTTCTGAGGGAGAAATATGTCTAGGAAAATGTACCAAGGCGGTTCTTCAAGGAAGCAAGGACCCAGGCTTGCAATACGTGAGCCTGATGATGAACCACCACGGGAAGCTCAAGTACGGCCTTGTGAATGGCCGCCAGAGGAATTTATGGTCAAGGCAGGCATTAAGGGTGAATTTGACGCATATGTGCGTAATGCCGATCTTGAGGACTTCATTTCAGATAAGTGCTCCCAACACTACTACCTTACTGATTCTTTTGTGAGGAGGTTTAGATTTACATCTTCACGCAACTCTCACACTATCCTATTTGATCTTTATAATAAATCATATACCATGGACCTAGAAGATTTTAATACTACTTGTAAACTCCCGCAGTGGGGCAATGTTAGTGAACCTCGTAAATCTGAATATAAATATTTTCTTGCTAGTATCATTGTGGGGGAATCTAGAGAAATAACACAAGCTACCATAGGGAGCATTCATTTTCCTGCTATACATTATTTTGCTCTCTTTATAGGTAGATGCATAAATGGCAAGGACGAGGCATGTCACATGTGTGTTCCAGATCTTAGTGTTCTCAAGAGTGTTGTGCTAGGAGATAAACAATATAACTTGGGGGCCATTGTTGCACGTAGGTTGCATAATAATAGTCTAAATGGAGACTTGTTTGGTGGGATTTATGCAACCCGTGTGGCTAATTATATTGGTGTACCCATACATGGAAGTGACATGGAGTTGCCTCTCGCTTATTTAGATTATGATGCTATGGCTCGTCATCAGTTTGTTGAGAGGAATGAACCGTTCCTCCAATACCAACTAATCTTTGACAGACGTCGCACTGTCCATGTTGCTCTCCCTGCTCCTGGTTTCTTTGACTTTCAGGCAAAAAGGAGATATATTATAACCAGGGAGGAGGCAAACAAGTACGAGAGGAGTATGGAGGCAGCCCACCACCAAGCTGCAGCTCGTGAGGCAATGGCTGCTGCATCTCAGTACGACCCCAGCTACAACTTTGATCCACGGGCATAGACCAACTTAGGCCAAAAGCCTAAGCTTGGGGGAGTACGTATTTCTCACCGACATTACATTCATGTTCACACACTCATTCTAATTGTCGGTGCTCATACTTTTTCATTGTACTATCCATGCTAGTTTATTTTCTTTTCTAAGCTTTGTTCTTGTGTGTTTGATTAATCTTAAGAAAAAACAAAAATAAATAAATATCAGTTATAGCTTTTAGCTAGTTTACTCTCCATGCCTGTAGTAGTAGTAACTAAAAGAAAACTCAAAAAGATTTCTCGTTCTTCTTTTGCTTGTTGGGAGCTTTCCCGTGTAAATAGTTTTATTTCTTTTCTTTTCTTTGGGGTCGAGAGGAGAAGACCGTAATGAAAATGTTGAGTGGCTCTCATAAGCATTATTGTTGATTTAATCAAGAGCCCATATTACCTTGTCTTCTCCCTTGAATTGAATGCTTGTAGATTCCAGCTTAGTCCAATGCATGTGCACTATTATTATTATACACACCGTTCGGTCGTGCAAGTGAAAGGCAATAATGACGATATATGATGGACTGATTGAGATGAGAGAAGCTGGTATGAACTCGACCTATCTTGTTTTTGTAAATATGATTACTTCATCATTCCTGATTCAGCCTATTATGAATAAACATGTTTGCAATGACAATTAGAGATTATAGTTGCTTATGCCATGCTTAATTAGCTAGGAGTTTATAATGGTTTACCTTGTGTGCCAACATGCTATTAAAATGGTTGTGATGTGGTATGATAGGGTGGTATCCTCCTTTGAATGATTCGAGTGGCTTGACTTGGCACATGTTCTCGCATGTAGTTGAAACAAAATCAACATAGCCTCCATGATATTTATGTTCATGGTGGATTATATCCTACTCATGCTTGCACTCAGTGTTGATTAATTTTAATGCATGTTCATGACTGTTGTCGCTCTCTAGTTGGTCGCTTCCCAGTCTCTTTCTAGCCTTCACTTGTACTAAGAGGTAATACTGCTTGTGCATCCACTTCCATAAACCCCAAAGTTATTCCATATGAGTCCACTATACCTTCCTATATGTGGTATCTACTTGCCGTTCCAAGTAAATTGGTATGTGCCAAACTCCAAACCTTCAAATGAAATTCTGTTTTGTATGCTCGAACAGCTCATGTATCAACTAGGGATGTCTGTATCTTCCATGCTAGGCGGGTTATTCTCAAGAGGAGTGGACTCCGCTCCTCATTCACGAGAAAATGGCTGGTCACCGGGATGCCCAGTCCCATGCTCAAATCAAATCAAAATAATTGCAAACAAAACTCCCCCAGGATTGTTGTTAGTTGGAGGCACCCATTGTTTCGGGCAAGCCATGGATTGATGATTGTTGGTGGTGGGGGAGTATAAACTTTACCATTCTATTTGGGAACCGCCTATAATGTGTGTAGCATGGAAGATATCGAGATCTCTTGGTTGTTATGTTGACAAGGAAAGTATACCGCTCAAAATATTATTTATCTCTGTTTCAAAATCGAGCTCTGGCACCTCTACAAATCCCTACTTCCCTTTGCGAAGGGCCTATCTATTTACTTTTATGTTGAGTCATCATCCTCTTATTATTATTGCTCGCTAGTTGATTATGCTATTGATATGAGTAAACATGAAACCTAAGTGTTATTGCGAATATAGTTAGTTCAAATCTTTGCTGAAAACTTGAATGTTGGCTTTACATATTTACAACAACAAGAGCAAACAGGGTTTGTAAAAGTTTTTCTTTATCACTTTCAGTATGTCAACTGAATTTCTTGAGGACAAGCAAACGTTTAAGCTTGGGGGAGTTGATACGTCTTTGTCGTATCTACTTTTCCAAACACTTTTGCCCTTGTTTTGGACTCTAACTTGTATGATTTGAATGGAACTAACCTGGACTGATGTTGTTTTCAGCAGAACTACCATGGTGTTATTTTTGTGCAGAAATAAAAGTTCTCGGAATGACCTGAAAATCCACGGAGCAACTTTTTGGAATTAATAAAAAATATTGGCGAAAGAATCAATGCCAGGGGGCCACACCCTGTCAGGGCGCGCCCACCCCCCTGGGGCGTGCCCCCTGCCTCATAGGCCCCCTGGAGCTCCATCGACGTCAACTCCAACTCCATATATTCATGTCTGGGGAGAAAAAAAATCAGAGAGAAGGATTCATCGCGTTTTACGATACGGAGCCGCCGCCAAGCCCTAAACTCTCTCACGAGGGCTGATCTGGAGTCCGGTTGGGTTTCCGAAGAGGGGGATCCGTTTCCTTCGTCATCATCAACCATCCTCCATCACCAATTTCATGATGCTCACCACCGTGCATGAGTAATTCCGTCGTAGGCTTGCTGGACGGTGATGGGTGATGAGATTTACCATGTAATTAAGTTAGTTTTGTTAGGGTTTGATCCCTAGTATCCACTATGTTCTGAGATTGATGTTGCTATGACTTTGCTATGCTTAATGCTTGTCACTAGGGCCCGAGTGCCATGATTTCAGATCTGAACCTATTATGTTTTCATGAATATATGTGAGTTCTTGATCCTATCTTGCAAGTTTATAGTCACCTATTATGTGTTATGATCCGTTAACCTCGAAGTGACAATAATCAGGATACTTACCGGTGATGACCGTAGTTTGAGGAGTTCATCTATTCACTAAGTTTTAATGCTTTTGTCATCTACTCTATTAAAAGGAGGCCTTAATATCCCTTAGTTTCCAATAGGACCCCGCCGCCACGGGAGGGCAGGACAAAAGATATCATGCAACTTCTTTTTCATAAGCACGTATGACTATATTCATAATACATGCCTACATTACATTGATGAACTGGAGCTAGTTCTGTGTCACCTTATGTTATACCTATTACATGAGGAATCAGATCCGACATAATTATCCATCAGTAATCCAATGCCTACGAGGTTTTCACATATTGTTCTTTGCTTAGTTACTTTACCGTTGCCACTATTACAATTACTACAAAACTGCTACTATTACTTTTGTTACCGTTACCGTTACTTCCATACTACTTTGCTACTAAATACTTTGCTGCACATACTAAGTTATCCAGGTGTGGTTGAATTGACAACTCAACTGCTAATACTTGAGACTATTCTTTGGCTCCCCTTGTGTCGAATCAATAAATTTGGGTTGAATACTCTGCCCTCGAAAACTGTTGCGATCCCCTATACTTGTGGGTTATCAGTCGCCAGCGCCACTAGTGATTTCTCAATATGCCCGCGTGTCCGTCGGCTCTTGATCATCCATCTCTGTTGTTTTTCTAAGGGAAGATGTAAGTTGCTGGCTCAAAGGATAGTAGTAGGGTCACCAACGACGATGGTAACAGGCGACCAGATCAGTAGAGCGCCAATTCTAGCCAATTCCATACCACTGGCAGCTGCAGCTGCACATATTCTATTTCGTTAATTTGTGTAGCACAATTATGGGATTAACATCTGCCTGGAGAAGTAGAAACTCGACAGCGTGGCATATGGTTGGCAGAATGCTGGTTTGAGGAGGAGGCGTATGATGATGTATCACTATAAAGTACCTATGGAGTATACGTGGGTTGAACGCTAGATTGAGGAGGCACGGCGCTGTCACTCCGGCCGTCCGCTCGACTGCCTTGTGAATTAATTTTTCAGACTAAATGTGTGGTATGGTGGAAAATGAAACGGGAGAACATAATGGATGGATGGGCATAATTCTTATTGTCAAACTAAATTTGAAATATATATGTAACCAAATGTAAGTGACCAAAGCCAACAAATATGTGTATGGATAATTGAGTTTCACTACCCAGCAATGAAGAACTTCTTACGAGAGGAGAGCCCGCATACCTATGGAGTAGCAAGAGACCTGTATCAAGAGTCCTATCAAGCAGTGCAGCCAAATCGACCAGTAAAACGTTGAACACCTTTGAATCCGGAGTCACGACTTGACAAATTTCGAAAGCATAAACTCAGGGATAGGAACAATTGAGGAAGGGTGAAAATAGGGAGCATCCACCTACCAGAGTGGAGGTCGTTTCCAAGAGTAGATGCGAGCAGGTGTGCATAGATGGTGACAATGGCAATGCAAGCATCCTTATAAAGACAGGAGGCGACAGAGGCTTAGTTAAATCTAGCACTTTCTTCCGGATTTGCAGGGTAATAGGTCATGAGGTAATGAGAGGCGATGAATGGTTCGGTTTCATGTGTATTTGTTGCTGCCATTTCAAGGAGAGGAATGGGGAGCACGTCGGTCATGGCGGTTCTGACCGGAAGACAGATCGGTAGGGAAGACGAACCCTCAGCGACCTAATGCGATAAGCAGGTAGATGGGCCAGGTTATATACAGGCTTCTGTGTTAGTTAAATGATGTACAACCAAGGCCTTCCCTCAAAAGCAAATTTGTACGACCAAGCCCAACTAGATGGCACGTATACCACTAGTGGCCAGAGCAGCCCAGTTGGAAAAGTTAGCTCGGTACAGCCCCTTTCGTTGAGTTACGTGAGATTAGCGATGTGTGGTGGCATGCAGATTAGTGCTGACATGTCGGTACGGGAATGGATGCTGATGTGGATAGGCTGCATGTCAAGAGAAATAGGTTAGTGGGGATGAACTATTTAGGTATTATAGATTCATAGAAGCATTCAAATCATAAAAAAGTTGCATATCTTAAATAAAAGACGTATTCAATCTAGGCCATGTTTCTGTAAGCACAGTAAAGCAAATGATAGTTCAAGTGACACCAGACGAAATATGTAGCTATTTAGTATCGATCTCATCAACAACAAAGTGACTAACTCCATAGCAAGCACTTTATACCTTCAGCATCATAGATATGTATGAATTGAAATCTGAATGATCAGCGAAGTCACTCCCCAGGGCGACGTTGGGTCGAACACTAATGCCGCCAGAAAGGTACCCCACTCGTCAACTGCCTTGCGGCTGCTGTCACCGAGGTCGTCCGCGGTGGCAGCTGGCCGAGTGCCAATGGTGCTTGGGGGCTGGAAGATTGTGGCGGTGTCCCGCTGGTGGTGGCTGTTGGGGTGGTCTTCATGGCGCTTATAAAGGTGCGGCGGCTGGGGAGGATCAAGGTCAGGCCGACTCCTCGCCGCCTCGAATGTGATGGCGGCAGCGTCAGGCAGGGCGAGGAGAACGGAGATCGAGGTTAGGCCAGCTCCTTGCCGCCTCGGATGTAATGACGGCGGCTGGGCACCGAGGAGTAGGGCAGGGCGAGGAGATCGGATAGAAGAAGAGGACTGCGACGCGAGGACGTGAGTGCAGGCATTATCAGGATCCCGCGTCGAGGGCTTGCGTCAACAAACACGTTAATGGGTCGGCTGATGTCTACTAAGCAACTTTATTCTTGTAGACTTGTGTTGGGCCTCCAAGCGCAGAGTTTTGTAGGATAGTAGCAATTTTCCCTTAAGTGGATGACCTAAGGTTTATCAATCCGTGGGAGGCGTAGGATGAAGATAGTCTCTCTCAAGCAACCCTGCAATCAAATACAAGATCTCTTGTGTCCCCAACACACCCAATATAATGGGAAAATTGTATAGGTGCACTAGTTCAGCGAATAGATGGTGATAAAAGTGTAGTACGGATAGTAGATATGAGTTTTTGTAGTGCGAACAATAAAAAACCAGCAATGTAGTAAATAGTAAAACGGAGCACAAATGGTATTGCAATGATGGAAAATGAGGCCTAGGGTGCATACTTTCACTAGTGCAATCCCTCGACAATGCTAACATTGTTGGATCATATGATTATCCCTCGAAGTGCAATAAAGAATCACTCCCGAGTTCCTATTAGCGGAGAACAAAAGATAGAAATTGTTTGTAGGGTATGAAACCACCTCAAATCTATTCTTTCCGATCAATCTATCCTAGAGTTCGTACTAAAATAACACAAAGCTATTCTTTCTGATCAATCTAACCAAGAGTTCGTACTAAAATAACACCATATGACACACATCAGTCGACTCTAATGTCACCTAGATACTCCAAAGTCACCACAAGTATCCGTGAGTTAATTCTACGATATGCATCAAACAACTTCATGACCATAATATTCAATCCAAAGTTTCTAACAAAGAAAAGATAATACAAACGTGCATCAACCCCTATGCATAGATTACCCCAATGTCACCTCGGGAATCCGCAGGTTGAGTACCATAACATACATCAAGTGAATCTATATGATACCCCATTGTCACTTCAAGTATTCATACCGCAAGACATGCATCATGTGTTCTCAGATCTGAACATTCAATCCGACAAGACAAAACTTCAAAGGGTAAAGATGCAATCCATCACAACAAGAGTAGAGAGGGGAGAAACAACATATGATCCATCTATGTTAACAAAGCCCATGATATATCAATATCGTGACATCTCAAGATCACGAGAGAGGGAGATTAAACGCATAACTACCGGTACAAACCCTCAGCCCCGAGGATGGACTACTCCCTCCTCATCATGGTGGCACCGGGATGACGAAGATGGCCACCGGTGATGATCTCCCCCTCCCGCAGGGTGCCGGAACGGGGTCTAGATTGGTTCTCATGGATACAGAGGCTTGTGGTGGTGGAACTTCCGATCTAGGGTCTCCGTGAGGGTTTTTGGAATATTTGAGAATTTATAGGGCGAAGAGGGGGTGCGGGAGGCCACTGAGGTGGGCACAACCCACCGGGGCGCGCCTGGGGGCCTAGGCGTGCCCTGGTGGGTTGTGCCTCCCTCGGGGCGCCCCCAGGTGCTGCTCTGGCCCAATGGATGTCTTTTGGTCCATAAAAAATCCACAAAAAGTTTCGTGGTGTTTGGACTCCCTTTGATATTGATTTCCCGCAATGTAAAAAACAAGCAAAAAACAGCAAGTAGCACTGGGCACTGGGTCAATAGGTTAGTCCCAAAAAATGATATAAAGTTGCTATAAAATGATTGTAAAACATCCAAGAAAGATTATATAACAGCATGAATACTTCATAAATTACAGATACGTTGTAGATGTATCAGCATCACCAAGCTTAATTCCTACTCGTCCTCGAGTAGGTAAATGACAAAAGAAATTATTTACGAAGAATGCTAGCAAAGTGCATAAGTTTGATCAATGATAATTTCAATCACTTTTCCTAGCATCGTAACATCAATTCTTTCTTATAAAACCTCTCATATGATCCAATTATGTTATTATTGTTGAGAGAACTTGCACTAGTGAAAGTATGAACCCTAGGCCTTGTTTCGAAGCATTGCAATACCGTTTCGCTCACTTTTGTTACTTACTACCTTGCTGTTTTTAGAATTTCAGATTATAAAAACCTATATCTACCATCCATATTGCACTTGTAGCACCATCTCTTCGCCGAACTAGTGCACCTATACAATTTACCATTGTATTGGGTGTGTTGGGGACACAAGAGACTCTTTGTTATTTGGTTGCAGGGTTGCTTGAGAGAGACCATCTTCAAACTACGCCTTCCACAGGTTGATAAACCTTAGGTCATCCACTTGAGGGAAATTAGTTACTGTCCTACAAACCTCTGCACTTGGAGGCCCAACAACGTCTACAAGAAGAAGGTTGCGAAGTAGACATCAGAAAGACGATGCAATCCTTTCAAAGGGGGAAAGTCAAGCTCTAGTGAGTCATATCCCGACATCACTTCATCCACCCTGACACGAGAATAGCCAGCTGGAATCGGATTGCCATGGAAGGTTCCTTCAGGGGGATTTGGTAAAGCATAGCCGACCGCCACCTTCACAGATATGTTCTTTAGTGTATCTCACAAGTTGTCATCTCTTTGATATCATCCACGGGGTATTGATGACCCACAAGTATATGGGATCTATCGTAGTCCTTTCGATAAGTAAGAGTGTCGAACCCAACGAGGAGCAGAAGGAAATGACAAGCGGTTTTCAGTACGGTATTCTCTGCAAGCACCGAAATTGTAGGTAACAGATAGTTTTGTGATAAGATAATTTGTAACGGGTAACAAGCAATGAAAGTAAATAAAGTGCAACAAGGTGGCCCAATCCTTTTTGTAGCAAAGGACAAGCCTGGACAATTTCTTATAATGAGAAAAGCGCTCTCAAGGA
Source organism: Aegilops speltoides (assembly GCA_021437245.1). Lineage (NCBI taxonomy): Eukaryota > Viridiplantae > Streptophyta > Magnoliopsida > Poales > Poaceae > Aegilops > Aegilops speltoides. The sequence goes on from CM038144.1 coordinate 335,497,634, forward strand.
CACATGGGAATCATCGTCAAGCTAGTTTTCATCACGCTCATATGATTCGCGTTCGTTACTTTGATAATTTGATATGTGTGTGGACCAGTGCTTGGGTGCTGCCCTTTCTTGGACAAGCATCCCACTTATGATTAACCCCTATTGCAAGCATCCGCAACTACAAAATAAGTATTAAGGTAAACCTAACCATAGCATGAAACTAGTGTCCAAATTAGCCCCTTACGAAGCGACTTATAAACTAGGGTTTAAGCTTCTGTCACTCTAGCAACCCATCATCTACTTATTACTTCCCAATGCCTTCCTCTAGGCCCAAATAATGGTGAAGTCTCATGTAGTCGACCTTCACATAACACCACTAGAGGAGAGACAGCATACATCTCATCAAAATATCGAACGAATACCAAATTCACATGACTACTAATAGCCAAGGTTGGAAAATGCGGTAGGCGTAAGCGAGGCGGTTGGCCTTCGCCTAGTGCCTAGGCGGTGCCTATGCGCTCTAGGCGCGGCCTAGACGGTAATATAGTTTTTACTCGTAGTGTTTTGTGATTATTATATGGGTGTTGATATTAGTTTAGGGCATAAAAATAAGTTAATTGTCGTCTACTGCCATTGGAATATAACCAGTTTGGCATACCAGTGTAGTATGTGGCATGATTTCTTGCCCGGGTAGGAAATTCCTTGCTTGCCCTGCCTAGACCTCCATTTCTGCCCTAGGCGAGGCGTTTGGCCATTGCCTAGCGCCTAGGCATGCCTAAGCGCCTCCTAGGCACTGCCTTTTCCAACAGAGCTAATAGCAAGACTTCACCCATGTCCTCAGGAAAAAACGTAACTGCTCACAAAGCATATTCATGTTCATGATCAGAGGAGTATTAATATGCATTAAGGATTTTAACATATGATCTTCCACCAAGTAAACCAATTAGCATCAACTACAAGGAGTAATCAACACTACTAGCAACCCACAGGTACCAATTTGTGGTTTTGATACAAGATTGGATACAAGAGATGAACTAGGGTTTTGAGAGGAGATGGTGCTGGTGAAGATGTTGATGGAGATTGACCCCCTCCCGATGCGAGGATCATTGGTGATGACGATGGTGATGATTTCCCCCTCCCGGAGGGAAGTTTTCCCGGCAGAACAGCTCGGCCGGAGCCCTAGATTGATTCCGCCAAGGTTCCATCTCGTGGCGGCGGAGTTTCGTCCCGTAAGCTTGCTTATGATTTTTTCTAGGGTAAAAACCTTCATATAGCAGAAGATGGGCACCGGAGGGAGGGCCACCAGGGGGCCTAGGAGACAAGGGCTTGTCCAGTAGGGGGGGGGCACCCTTCTGGCCAGGGTGTGGGCCCCCTTTGGAATTTTCTTTGCTCAATAATTCTTATTAATTCCAAAAATGACTTCCGTGGAGTTTCAGGACTTTTGGAGCTGTGCAGAACATGTTTCCAATATTTGCTCCTTTTCCAGCCAGAGTCCCAACTGCCGGCATTCTCCCTCTTCATGACAAACCTTGTAAAATAAGAGAGAATAGCCATAAGTATTGTGACATAACGTGTAATAACAGCCCATAATGCAATAAATATCGATATAAAAGCATGATGCAAAATTGACGTATCAACTCCCCCAAGCTTAGACCTCGCTTGTCCTCAAGCAGAAGCCGATATAAAAAATATGTCCACATGTTTAGAGATAGAGGTGTCGATAAAAATAAAATATGAACATGAGGGCATCATGATCATTCTTATAACAGCAGCATATAAGGATTTTGTCATATGATTTCTTATGCTCAAGTAACAATCTATTCACAATGTCAAGTATGGTTCAGAAACTTCATTGAGAACTAACAAGCTATAATCTCAGTCATTGAAGCAATTGCAATTTATCATAACATCGGAAAGAGTCAAGAAGAGAGCTTTTCAGCAAGTCCACATGCTCAAATATCATATAGTCTTATACAATTGCTAACACTCACGCAATACTTATGGTTATGAAGTTTTAATCGGACACTGAGAAAGATAGGGGCTTATAATTTCGCCTCCCAACGTATTCTCCTTTGGGTGATGTCAACAATAATAGTTCATGCTAACTTACATCCAATTGGATATATATATCAGGATCTTTCCAACACGAAGTGCTTTCCAAAGGATAAAATGAAAAAGGGAAAGGTGAAGATCACCTTGACTCTTGCATAATGTAAAACACATAAAGTAAAAGATAGGCCCTTCGCAGAGGGAAGCAGAGGTTGTCATGTGCCTTTAGGGTTGGATGCACAAAATCTTAATGCAAAAGAACGTCACTTTATATTGCCACTTGTGATATGAACCTTTATTATGCAGTCCGTCACTTTTATTACTTCCATATCACACGATCGTATAAAGCTTATTTTCTCCGCACTAATAAGTCATACATATTTAGAGAGTGATTTTTATTGCTTGCAACATGACAACTTACTTGAAGGATCTTATGTTGGGGAACGTAGTAATTTCAAAAAAATTCCTATGCACACGCAAGATATGGTGATGCATAGCAACGAGAGGGGGAGTGTATCTTCATACCCTTGAAGATCACTAAGCGGAAGCGTTTATCAACGCGGTTGATGTAGTCGTACGTCTTCACGATCCGACCGATCCAAGTACCGAACGCACGGCACCTCCGAGTTCTGCACACGTTCAGCTCGATGACGTCCTCGCCTTCTCGATCCAGCAAGACGGGCGAAGTAGTAGATGAGTTTCGGCAGCACGGTGGCGTGGTGACGGTGTTGGTGAAGAACAATCTCTGCAGGGCTTCGCCTAAGCACTACGGAAACTATGACGGAGGATAAACTAGAGAGGACGGGGTTGCCGGCACACGACTTGGTGTTTCTTGATGTGTCTTTGGTGCTAGCCCTGCCCCTCTATTTATATGTTGAGCCTTGGGGTCGAAACTTGGAGTAAAAGCCTCCACAAAGTTGGTTTCATCCAAAAGGCAAGAGTCCTTCTCGGACTCTAGGGCCAGACGCCAGGGTTCCCGGCATCTGGACCTAGACGCTAGGGACCCTGGCGTCTGGCCCCTAGACTCTGCAAAACTTCCTTTTGCGCTGTCCAAAAACCTTGTGGGCTTTCCCCTTTGGCCCAAATAACGTGTTCTCGTACCCAAACATTTCGGGAAACATCCGGAACCCCTTCCGGTGAATTCTGTAACCCTTCCGGAGTCCAAACAACATTATCCCATATATTAAACTTCATCTCCGGACCATTCTGGAGTTCCTCGTCATGTTCGTGATCTCATTCGGGACTCTGAACAACATTTGGTTACCAACATACATAACTCATATAATACTATATCGTCAATGAATGTTAAGCGTGCGGACCCTACGGGTTCGAGAACTATGTAGACATGACCGAGACATCTCTCTGGTCAATAACCAATAGCGGAACCTGGATGCCCATATTGGATCCTTCATATTCTACGAAGATCTTTATCGGTCAAACCGCATAACAACATACGTTGTTCCCTTTGTCATCGGTATGTTACTTGCCCGAGATTCGATTGTCGGTATCTCAATACCTAGTTCAATCTCGTTACCAGCAAGTCTCTTTACTCGTTACGTAATGCATCATTCCATAACTAACTCATTAGCTACATTGCTTGCAAGGCTTATAGTGATGTGCATTACCGAGAGGGCCCAGAGATACCTCTCTGACAGTCGGAGTGACAAAACCTAATCTCGAAATACGCCAACTCAACATGTACCTTTGGAGACACCTGTAGAGCTCCTTTATAATCACCCAGTTACGTTGTGACATTTGGTAGCACACAAAGTGTTCCTCCGGTAAACGGGAATTGCATAATCTCATAGTTGTAGGAACATGTATAAGTCATGAAGAAAGCAATAGCAACATACTAAACGATCAAGTGCTAAGCTAACAGAATGGGTCATGTCAGTCACATCATTCTCCTAATGATGTGATCCCGTTAATCAAATGACAACTCATGTCTATGGTTAGGAAACATAACCATCTTTGATTAATGAGCTAGTCAAGTAGAGGCATACTAGTGACATTAAGTTTGTCTATGTATTCACACATGTATCATGTTTCCGGTTAATACAATTCTAGCATGAATAATGTAGATTAGACAGTAATGATTCTAACACCCATGGAGTCTTGGTGCTGATCATGTTTTGCTCGTGGAAGAGGCTTAGTCAACGGGTCTGCAACATTCAGATCCGTATGTATCTTGCAAATCTCTATGTCTCCCACCTGGACTTGGTCCCGAATGGAATTGAAGCGTCTCTTGATGTGTTTGGTCCTCTTGTGAAATCTAGATTCCTTTGCCAAGGCAATTGCACCAATATTGTCACAGAAGATCTTCATCGGTCCCGATGCACTAGGTATGACACCTAGATCAGAAATGAACTCTTTCATCCAGACTCCTTCATTTGCTGCTTCTGAAGCAGCTATGTACTCCGCTTTGCATGTAGATCACGCCACGATGCTTTGTTTAGAACTGCGCCAACTCACAGCTCCACCGTTTAATATAAACACGCATCCGGTTTGCGATTTAGAATCGTCCGGATCAGTATCAAAGCTTGCATCGACGTAACCATTTACGACTAGGTCTTTGTCACCTCCATAAACGAGAAACATATCCTTAGTCCTTTTCAGGTATTTCAAGATATTCTTGACCGCCGTGCAGTGATCCACTCCTGGATTACTTTGGTACCTCCCTGCTAAACTTATTGCTAAGCATACATCAGTGCAGTACACAAGATTGCATACATGATAGAGCACATGAGTGAAGCATAGGGAGCATCTTTCATTTTCTCTCTATCTTCTGCTGTGGTCGGGCATTGAGTCTGACTCAACTTCACACCTTGTAATACAAGCAGGAACCCTTTCTTTGCCTGATCCATTTTGAACTTTTTCAAAACTTTATCAAGGTATGTGCTTTGTGAATGTCCAATTAAGCGTCTTGATCTATCTCTATAGATCTTGATGCCCAATATGTAAGCAGCTTCACCGAGGTCTTTCATCGAAAAACTTTTATTCAAGTATCCCTTTATGCTATCCAGAAATTCTATATCATTTCCAATTAACAATATGTCATCTACATACAATATCAGAAATGCTACAGAGCTCCCACTCACTTTCTTGTAAATACAGGATTCTCCAAAAGTCTGTGTAAAACCATATGCTTTGATCACACTATCAAAGCGTTTATTCCAACTCCGAGAGGCTTGCACCAGTCCATAAATGGATCGCTGGAGCTTGCACACTTTGTTAGCACCTTTTGGATCGACAAAACCTTCCGTTGCATCATATACAACTCTTCTTCCGTAAATCCATTCAGAATGCGTTTTGACATCCATTTGCCATATTTCATAATCATAAAATGGCAATTGCTAACATGATTCGGACAGCTTAAGCATCGCTACGGTTCGAAAGTCGATCATAGTCAACCCCTTGAACTTGTCGAAAACCTTTCGCAACAAGTCGAGCTTTGTAGACGAGCTACATTACCATCAACGTCAGTCTTCTTCTTGAAGATCCATTTATTCTCGATGTCTTGCCGATCATCGGGCAAGTCAACCAAAGTCCATACTTTGTTCTCATACATGGATCCCATCTCGATTTCATGGCCTCAAGCCATTTTGCGAAATCTGGGCTCATCATCGCTTCCTCATAGTTCGTAGGTTCGCCATGGTCAAGCAACATGACTTCGAATAGGATTACCGTACCACTCAGTGCGGATCTTACTCGTTGACCTCACGAGGTTCGGTAGTAACTTGATCTGAAGTTTCATGATCATTATCATTAGCTTCCTCACTGATTGGTGTAGTTGTCACAGAACCGGTTCTTGTGATGAACTACTTTCAATAAGGGAGCAGTACATTACCTCATCAAGTTCTACTTTCCTCCCACTCACTTCTTTCGAGAGAAACTCTTTCTCTAGAAAGGATCCGAATTTAGCAACAAAAATCTTGCCCTCAGATCTGTGATAGAAGGTGTACCCAATAGTCTCTTTTGGGTATCCTATGAAGACACATTTCTCCAATTTGGGTTCGAGCTTATCTGGTTGAAGTTTCTTCACATAAGCATCGCAGCTCCAAACTTTCAGAAATGACAACTTTGGTTTCTTGCCAAACCACAGTTCATAAGGCGTTGTCTCAACGGATTTTGATGGTGCCCTATTTAACGTGAATGCGGCCGTCTCTAAAGCATAACCCCAAAACGATAGCGGTAAATCAGTAAGAGACATCATAGATCGCACCATATCTAGTAAAGTACGATTACGACGTTCGGACACACCATTTCGTTGTCGTGTTCCCGGTGGCGTGAGTTGCGAAACTATTCCGCATTGCTTCAAATGTAAACCAAACTCATAACTCAAAGATTCTCCTCCACGATCAGATCGTAGAAATTTTATTATCTTGTTACGATGATTTTCCACTTCACTCTAAAATTCTTTGAACTTTTTCAAATGTTTTAGACTTGTGTTACATCAAGTAGATATACCCATATCTGCTCAAATCATCTGTGAAGGTGAGAAAATAACGATACCCACCGCGAGCCTCAATATTCATTGGACCACATACATCAGTATGTATGATTTCCAACAAATCAGTTGCTCGCTCCATAGTTCCGGAGGACGGCGTTTTAGTCATCTTGCCCATGAGGCATGGTTCGCAAGTACCAAGCGATTCATAATCAAGTGATTCCAGAAGTCCATCAGTATGGAGTTTCTTCATGCGCTTTACACCAATATGACCCAAACGGCAGTGCCACTAATAAGTTGCACTATCATTATCAACTCTGCATCTTTTGGCTACAACATTATGAATATGTGTATCACTACTATCGAGATTTAATAAAAATAGACCACTCGTCAAGGGTGCATGACCATAAAAGATATTACTCATATAAATAGAACAACCATTATTCTCTGATTTAAATGAATAACCGTCTCGCATCAAACAATATCTAGATATAATGTTCATGCTCAACGCTGGCACCAAATAACAATTATTCAGGTCTAAAACTAATCCCGATGGTAGATGTAGAGGTAGCGTGCCGACCGCGATCACATCGACTTTGGAACCATTTCCTACGTGCATCGTCACCTCGTCCTTAGCCAATCTTCGCTTAATCCGTAGTCCCTGTTTGAGTTGCAAATATTAGCAATGAACCGAGATCAAATACCAGTGCTATTATGAGCATTAGTAAGGTACACATTAGTAACATGTATATCACATATACCTTTGTTCACCTTGCCATCCTTCTTATCCGCCAAATACTTGGGGCAGTTCCGCTTCCGGTGTCGATCGCTTGCGGTAGAAGCACTCGATCTCGTGCTTAGGTCCAGATTTGGGTTTCTTCTCTTGAGCAGAACTTGCTTGCTGTTCTTCTTGAAGTTCCTTCTTCTTCCCTTTACCCTTTTCTTGAAACTGGTGGTCTTATTGACCATCAACACTTGATGCTCCTTCTTGATTTCTACCTCCGCAGCCTTTAGCATTGCGAAGAGCTCGGGAATAGTCTTGTCCATCCCTTGCATATTATAGTTCATCACGAAGCTCTTGTAGCTTGGTGGCAGTGATTGAAGAATTCTATCAATGACACTATCATAAGGAAGATTAACTCCCAGTTGAATCAAGTGATTATTATACCCAGACATTTTGAGTATATATTCATTGACAGAACTATTCTCCTCCATCTTACAGCTATAGAACTTATTGGAGACTTCATATCTCTCAATCCGGGCATTTGCTTGAAATATTAACTTCAACTCCTGGAACATCTCATATGCTCCATGACATTCAAAAACGTCGTTGAAGTCCCGGTTCTAAGCCGTAAAGCATGGCACACTGAACTATCGAGTAGTCATCGACTTTGCTCGCGGACATTCTTAAGGTCGTCAATTGCATCTGCGGCAGTTCGGCACCCAGCGGTGCTTCGGGGCGTAATTCTTACGTGCAAAGAATGAGGATAATCCTCAAATTACGGACCCGATCCGTGTAATTTCTACCATCATCTTTCAACTTAGCTTTCTCAAGGAACACATTAAAATTCAACGGAACAACAGCACGAGCCATCTATCTACAACAAACATAGACACACAAAATACTATCAGGTACTAAGTTCATGATAAATTTAAGTTCAACTAATCATATTACTTAAGAACTCCCACTTAGACAGACATCTCTCTAGTCATCTAAGTGATCATGTGATCCAAATCAACTAAACCATGTCCGATCATCACGTGAGATGGAGTAGTTTTCAATGGTGAACATCACTATGTTGATCATATCTACTATATGATTCACGTTCGACCTTTCGGTCTCCGTGTTCCGAGGCCATATCTGTATATGCTAGGCTCGTCAAGTTTAACCTGAGTATTCCGCGTGTGCAACTGTTTTGCACCCGATGTATTTGAACGTAGAGCCTATCACACCCGATCATCACGTGGTGTCTCAACATGAAGAACTTTTGCAACGGTGCATACTCAGGGAGAACACTTTTTGATAATTAGTGAGAGATCGTCTTAAAATGCTACCATCAATCAAAGCAAGATAAGATGCATAAAGGATAAACATCACATGCAATCAATATAAGTGATATGATATGGCCATCATCATCTTGTGCTTGTGATCTCCATCTCCGAAGCACCGTTGTGATCACCATCGTCACCGGCGTGACACCTTGATCTCCATCGTAGCATCGTTGTTGCTTACGCCATCTATTGCTTCTACGACTATCGCTACTGCTTAGTGATAAAGTAAAGCAATTACAGGGTGTTTGCATTTCATACAATAAAGCGACAACCATATGGCTCCTGCCAGTTGCCGATAACTTTCAGTTACAAAACATGACCATCTCATACAATAAAATATAGCATCACGTCTTGACCATATCACATCACAACATGCCCTGCAAAAACAAGTTAGACGTCCTCTACTTTGTTGTTGCAAATATTATGTGGCTGCTACGGGCTGAGCAAGAACCGTTCTTACCTACGCATCAAAACCACAACGATAGTTTGTCAAGTTAGTGTTGTTTTAACCTTCGCAAGGACCGGTGTAGCCACACTCGGTTCAACTAAAGTTGGAGAAAGCAGACACCGCCAGCCACTGTGTGCAAAGCACGTCAAGAGAACCGATCTCGCGTAAGCGTCTGCGTAATGTCGGTCCGGCCGCTTCATCCAACAATACCGCCAAACCAAAGTATGACATCTTTGGTAAGCGGATGACTTGTATCGCCCACAACTCACTTGTGTTCTACTCGTGCATATAACATCTATGCATAAAACCAGGCTCAGATGCCACTGTTGGGGAACGTAGTAATTTCAAAAAAAAAATCCTACGCACACGCAAGATCATGGTGATGCATAGCAACGAGAGGGGGAGTGTATCTTCATACCCTTGAAGATCGCTAAGCGGAAGCGTTTATCAACGAGGTTGATGTAGTCGTACGTCTTCATGATCCGACCGATCCAAGTACCAAACGCATGGCACCTCCGATTTCTGCACACGTTCAGCTCGATGACATCCTCGCCTTCTCGATCCAGCAAGACGGGCGAAGTAGTAGATGAGTTCCGGCAGCACGACGGCGTGGTGACGATGTTGGTGAAGAACAATCTCCGCAGGGCTTCGCCTAAGCACTACGGAAACTATGACGGAGGATAAACTAGAGGGGACGGGGTTGTCGGCACACGGCTTGGTGTTTCTTGATGTGTCTTTGGTGCTAGCCCTGTCCCTCTATTTATATGTTGAGCCTTGGGGTCGAAACTTGGAGTAAAAGCCTCCACAAAGTCGGTTTCACCTGAAAGGCAAGAGTCCTTCTCGGACTCCAGGGCCAGACGCCAGGGTTCCCGGCGCCTAGACTCCGCAAAACTTCCTTTTGCGCTTTCCAAAAACCTTGTGGGCTTTCCCCTTTGGCCCAAATAATGTGTTCTCGTACCCAAACATTTCAGGAAACATCCGGAACCCCTTTCGGTGAATTCCGGAACCCTTCCGGAGTCCAAACAACATTATCCCATATATTAAACTTCATTCTCCGGACCATTTCAGAGTTCCTCGTCATGTTTGTGATCTCATTCGGGACTCCGAACAACATTTGGTTACCAACATACATAACTCATATAATACTATATCGTCAATGAACGTTAAGCACGCGGACCCTACGGGTTCGAGAACTATGTAGACATGACCAAGACATCTCTCTGGTCAATAACCAATAGCGGAACCAGGATGCCCATATTGGCTCCTACATATTCTACGAAGATCTTTATCGGTCAAACCGCATAACAACATACATTGTTCCCTTTGTCATCGGTATGTTACTTGCCCGAGATTCGATCGTCCGTATCTCAATACCTAGTTCAATCTCGTTACCGGCAAGTCTCTTTACTCGTTACGTAATGCATCATTCCATAACTAACTCATTAGCTACATTGCTTGCAAGGCTTATAGTGATGTGCATTACCGAGAGGGCCCAGAGATACCTCTCTGACAGTCGGAGTGACAAAACCTAATCTCGAAATATGCCAACTCAACATGTACCTTTGGAGACACCTGTAGAGCTCCTTTATAATCACCCAGTTACGTTGTGACGTTTGGTAGCACACAAAGTGTTCCTCCGGTAAACGGGAGTTGCATAATCTCATAGTTGTAGGAACATGTATAAGTCATGAAGAAAGCAATAGCAACATACTAAATGATCAAGTGCTAAGCTAACGGAATGGGTCATGTCAATCACATCATTCTCCTAATGATGTGATCCTGTTAATCAAATGACAACTCATGTCTATGGTTAGGAAACATAACCATCTTTGATTAATGAACTAGTCAAGTAGAGGCATACTAGTGACATTAAGTTTGTCTATGTATTCACACATGTATCATGTTTCCGGTTAATACAATTCTAGCATGAATAATAAACATTTATCATGATATGAGGAAATAAATAATAACTTTATTATTGTCTCTAGGGCATATTTCCTTCATCTTACTCAATCCATAGGTAGGTATGGTGAACTCTCATGGCAAAACTGGGTTTAAGGATATTTGGAAGCAGAAGTAGTATCTCTACTTGGTGCAAGGAATTTGGCTAGCATGAGGGGGAAAGGCAAGCTCAACATGTTGGACGATCCATGACAACATACTTTAACTGAGATGTGAGAAAACATAACCCATTGCGTTGTCTTCCTTGTCCAACATCAACTCTTTAGCATGTCATACTTAATGAGTGCTCACAATCATAAAAGATGTCCAAGATAGTATATTTATATGTGAAAACCTCTCTTTCTTTATTACTTCCTATTAATGGCAATGATGACCAAAACTATGTTTGTCAACTCTCAACAGCTTTTAAGCCTCATACTCTTTATATGTGAAGTCATTACTATCAATAAGATCAATATGAACTCTTTTTATTCTTTCTGTTCTTTCTATTTTCTCAAGATCATAGCAAGATAGCAAAGCCCTTGACTCAACACTAATCTTTATTATATAAAGCTCACGGACTCGATTACATAGAGTGATCACAAAGCAAAACTCAAAACTAATTCATACCAAAACTTTATTCTAATAAATCAAGATATTACTAGAAGGATCGAACTAAGTAAAACGGTAAAGATAGGAGTGTGATGGTGATACGATACCGGGGCACCTCCCCCAAGCTTGGCAGTTGCTAAGGGGAGTGCCCATACCCATGTGATTATGTTTCCTTCTTCAGAGGTGATGAAGGTGGTGATGATGATGGTGGACAATCTCACATTGAGCATAAAAGCTCTTCCAACTTGTGGATAATGCCCTTGAGTCCAACGATACGATCCTTCAACAAAATATTTTCCTGTGTGAGATACTTGTTTTGTATGCGAGCTAGCTCAATCATCTTGAAAGCTTCAATCTCAGTTGGAGTAAAGAGGTTAGGTAGAGGTTGAGGGATGTTTTCTTCTTCCACCGTCGGCGCTTGATCCTCCATGGCTTTCTTGATCCCTTCATCATTGTTGATCTCCACAGGTTCTTCTCTTTTCAGCTCTATCTTCAATAGCCAAGCATCCTTGTCTTCATTGTTGAAGGAGGGTGACGTCATGATGCTCTAGATCTGTTAGAAAAACAGCTTGAAACAAAAACAGAGGATTTTTGCGTGATACGGTGGTCAAAACCTTCGGGAGATTATATAATGAATTTTTACCAACCAAAAGAAGTAACGCGCAAGAAAACGGAGTCCGGGAGGCACACGAGGTGGCCACGAGACAGGGGGCGCGCCCAGTAGGGGGGCGCCCTCCACCCTTGTGGAGGCCTCGTGTCCTTCCCGGATTACTTCTTGCTTTCCAAAATTCTTAAATATTCCAAAACGGAGAAAAATTGCCATTAGAATTATTTTGGAGTCGGTTTACTTACCGTACCACATATCTATTCCTTTTCGGAGTCTGAAACGTTCTGGAAAGTGTCCCTTATGTATTCCTCTGGGGTTACGGTCTCAATAATATTAGTTTCAACATTGATAGGATTACCTGAGATATAATGGTTGATTCTTTGACCGTTCACCACCCTCGGACTTGTGCCTTCAAAGTTGTTGATTTTTATGGCACCGGAACGATAGACCTCCTCGATAACGTAAGGACCTTCCCACTTAGAGAGAAGTTTTCCTGCAAAAAATCTTAAATGAGAGTTGAATAGCAACACATAATCACCTACGTTAAATTCTCGCTTTTGTATTCTTTTGTCATGCCATCTTTTAACTTTTTCTTTGAATAGCTTGGCATTCTCATATGCTTGGGTTCTCCATTCATCAAGTGAGCTAATATCAAATAACCTCTTCTCACCGGCAAGTTTTAAGTCATAGTTGAGCTATTTAATAGCCCAATATGCCTTATGTTCAAGTTCGAGAGGTAAGTGACATGCTTTTCCATATACCATCTTATACGGAGACATACCCATAGGATTTTTATATGCAGTTCTATAGGCCCATAATGCATCATCAAGTTTCTTGGACCAATTCTTCCTAGATCTATTAACAGTCTTTTGCAAAATTAATTTGAGCTCTATATTACTCAACTCTACTTGACCGTTAGACTGGGGGTGATAAGGAGATGCAATTCTATGATTAACATCATACTTAGCAAGCATTTTACGAAAAGCACCATGAATAAAATGTGAACCACCATCAGTCATGAGATATCTAGGGACTCCGAACCTCGAAAAAATAACTTCTTGAAGCATCTTAATAGAGGTGTTATGATCAGCACTACTAGTTGGAATAGCTTCTACCCACTTAGTAACATAATCAACAATAACTAAAATATGTGTGTATCCATTAGAGGCAGGAAAAGGTCCCATATAATCAAAGCCCCAAACATCAAATGGTTCAATAACAAGAGAATAATTCATAGGAATTTCATGACGTCTACTAATATTACCAATTCTTTGACATTCATCACAAGACAAGACAAACTTACGGGCATCTTTGAAGAGAGTAGGCCAATAAAAACCGAATTGCAATACCTTATGTGCAGTTCTATCTCGAACATGATGTCCTCCATATGGTTCAGAGTGACACTTGCGTAGGATACGTTCCTGTCCATGCTCAGGTACACGTCTAATAACACCATCTACTCCTTTATAAAGGTGTGAGTCATCCCAGAAGTAATGTCTTAAATCATAAAAAGAACTTTTTCTTTTGCTGGTATGTGAAACTGGGTGGTATAAATTTAGCAACAATGTAATTAGCATAATCAGCATACCATGGAGCAGTACGAGAATCATTAACGACCACTAATTGTTCATCAGGAAAGCTATCATCAATAGGTAGTGGGTCATCAAGAACATTCTCTAACCGGGATAAGTTGTCTGCAACGGGGTTCTCAACTCCCTTTCTATTAATAATATGCAAATCAATTCTTGGAGCAAGAGAACCCATCTAATGAGTCTAGGCTTAGCATCTTTCTTTTCCATAAGGTATTTAATAGCAGCATGATTAGTGTGAATAGTAACTTTAGAATCAACAATGTAAGGTCTGAACTTATCACATGCAAATACGACTGCTAAAAAGTCTTTTTCAATAGTAGCATAATTTCTCTGGGCAGTATCAAGAGTTATACTAGCATACTGGATAACATTTAATTTCTTATCAACTCTTTGCCCTAGAACAACACCTACAGCATAATCACTAGCATCACACATAATTTCAAAGGGTAAATTCCAATCAGGTGGTTGAACAATAGGTGCAGTGATCAAAGCTTTCTTGAGTATTTCAAATACTTCTACACAATCATCATCAAAGAAAAAAGGAATATCTTTTTGTAATAAATTATTCAGGGGCCTAGAGTTTTTAGAAAAGTCCTTAATGAACCTCCTATAAAACCGGCATGACCAAGGAAACTTCTTATACCTTTAATGTCCTTGGGACATGGCATCCTTTCAATAGCATCAAGTTTAGCTTTATCAACTTCAATACCTCTTTCAGAAATTTTATGCGCCAAGACAATGCCTTCATTAACCATAAAGTGGCACTTTTCCCAATTCAAGACGAGACTAATGTCTTCGCATCTCTGCAAAACTCGATCAAGGTTTTTCAAGCAATCATCAAAAGAGGATCCATAAACGGAGAAGTCATCCATGAATACCTCACAAATCTTTTCACAAAAGTCAGAGAATATAACCATCATGCATCTTTGAAAGGTAGCAGGTGCATTACATAAACCAAAAGGCATATGTCCATAAGCAAAAGTACCGAAAGGGCAAGTAAAAGTAGTTTTTGATTGATCCTTCGCTGACACAGGTATTTGAGAGAAACCAGAATAACCATCTAGAAAGTAGAAATGTGTGTGTTTGGATAGTCTTTCTAGCATTTGATCAATAAAAGGTAAAGGGTAATGATCTTTCTTAGTAGCTTTATTTAATTTACGGAAATCAATTAATCCTATAACCTGTAATAATTCTTTGCGGGATCAATTCATCTTTATCATTAGGAACGATAGTAATACCTCCCTTCTTTGGGACACAATGGACATGACTTACCAACTCACTATCAGCAACGGGATAAATTATATCTGCCTCAAGAAGCTTTAGTATCTCCTTTCTTACCACTTCTTTCATCTTAGGATTTAACCGTCGTTGAGGATCTCTAACTGGTTTGGAGCCTTCGTCCAATTTAATTTTATGTTGGCATAGAGTGGGACTAATGCCTTTAAGATCATCCAGAGTATATCCAATAGCAGCACGATGCTTCTTCAGAGTTTTCAATAATCTTTCCTCTTCTTGCTCTAAAAGGTTAGCACTAATAATAACAGGATATATCTTCTTTTCATCAAGATAAGCATATTTAAGATTATCAGGTAATGGTTTGAGCTCAAACACGGGATCACCCTTGGGTGGATGGGGATCCCCTAGGATTTCAACAGGTAAGTTGTGTTTCAAAATAGGACCCTGTTGAAGGAATACTTCATCTATTTCCCTTCTTTCATTCATAAACATATCATTTTCATGGTCTAGCAAATATTGTTCTAAAGGATCAGTAGGAGGCATGACAATAGAAGCAAGACCAATAATTTTATCCTTACTAGGCAATTCTTTATCACGGGGTTGTCTACGAAACTTAGCAAAATTAAACTCATGAGACATATCCCCTAAGCCAATTGTAACAACATCCTTTTTGCAATCAATCCTAGCATTAACAGTATTCAAGAAGGGTCTGCCAAATATAATGGGACAAAAGTCATCTTGTGGGGAACCAAGAACAAGAAAATCGGCAGGATATTTAACTTTCCCAGACAAGACTTCAACATCTCTAACAATCCCAAATGGCTTAATAGTATCTCTATTGGCAAGCTTAATTGTAACATCAATACCTTCTAACTCAGCGGGTGCAATATCATGCATAATTTCATTATATAGGGAAATAAGTATTGCACTAGCACTGACACCCATATCACATAAGCCATGATAACAATGATCTCCTATTTTAACAGAAATAACAGGCATGCCTACAACAGGTCTATGTATCTTAGCATCTGGTTTAGCAATATTAGCAGTTTCACCACAGAAGTAAATAACATGCCCATCTATATTATCATCCAAGAGATCTTTAACCATAGCAATACTAGGTTCAACATTAATTTGCTCAGGAGGTGTATATGTTCTAGTATTACTCTTACGAACAACAGTTGAAGCTTTAGCATGATCCTTTATCCTAACAGGGAAAGGTGGTTTCTCAACATAAGTAGTAGGAACAATAGGATCATCATAAGTGATAGTGTTTTCTTCAACTGTAATAGGTGCAACTACTTTTACTTCAATGGGAGGATTATATTTAAACCACTTCTCCTTAGGGAGATCAGCGTGAGTAGCAAAAGATTCACAAAAAGAAGCTACTATCTCAGAGTTAACTCCATATTTAGCGCTAAATCCATGAAAAGCATCGGTATCCATAAAAGATTTAACACAATCAAACTTAGGTGTTATACCTGACTCCTTACCATCGTCGGAACCCCAATCTTCAGAGTTGCGTTTAATTCTTTCCAATAAATCCCACTTGAATTCGGTCGTTTTCAGCATATAAGAACCAGCACATGAAGTATCAAGCATGGTGCGATCACTGAGAGAAAGCCGAGCATAAATTTTTTTGAATAATCATTTCTCTTGAGAGCTCATGATTGGGGCATGAATATAACATTGAATTAAGCCTCCCCCAAGCTTGAGCGATGCTTTCTCCTTCACGAGGCCAGAAATTATATATGTAATTACGATCACGACGAACAAGATGCATAGGATAGAACTTCTGGTGAAATTCCAACTTCAATCGTTTATAGTTCCAAGATCTCGTATCATCACATAACCTATACCATGTCAATGCATCTCCCTTCAAAGATAAAGGGAAGACCTTCTTTTTGACAACATCATCGGGAATACCTGCAAGCTTGAATAATCCACAAACTTCATCCACAAAGATAAGGTGTAAATCGGGATGCAATGTTCCATCTCCTGCAAAGGGATTAGCTAGCAGTTTCTCTATCATACCCGAAGGAATCTCAAAGTAACATTTTCAGTAGGTTCAGTAGGTTGAGGAGCCACTCTTTGCTCTACTGGTCGGGGTGAAGATACCCCGAACAAGCCTATCAAAGGATTAGTTTCCATAGTAACAAGTGACAGAAAATTTCAGCACACTATATAAATGTTTCCTTACCAAGTTCCACTCACCAAAGGCGCTTCACTCCCCGGCAACGGCGCCAGAAAAGAGTCTTGATGACCCACAAGTATAGGGGATCTATCATAGTCCTTTCGATAAGTAAGAGTGTCGAAACCAACGAGGAGCAGAAGGAAATGACTAGCGGTTTTCAGTAAGGTATTCTCTGCAAGCACTAAAATTATAGGTAACAGATAGTTTTGTGATAAGATAATTTGTAATGGGTAACAAGCAATGAAAGTAAATAAAGTGTAGCAAGGTGGCCCAATCCTTTTTGTAGCAAAGGACAAGCCTGGACAATTTCTTATAATGAGAAAAGCGCCCCCGAGGACACATGGGAATTATCGTCAAGCTAGTTTTCATCACGCTCATATGATTCGCGTTCGTTACTTTGATAATTTGATATGTGGGTGGACCAGTGCTTAGGTGTTGCCCTTTCTTGGACAAGCATCCCACTTATGATTAACCCCTATTGCAAGCATCCGCAACTACAAAAGAAGTATTAAGGTAAACCTAACCATAGCATGAAACTAGTGGATCCAAATCAGCCCCTTACGAAGCAAGTTATAAACTAGGGTTTAAGCTTCTGTCACTCTAGCAACCCATCATCTACTTATTACTTCCCAATGCCTTCCTCTAGGCCCAAATAATGGTGAAGTGTCATGTAGTCGATGTTCACATAAGACCACTAGAGGAGAGACAACATACATCTCATCAAAATATCGAACGAATACCAAATTCACATGACTACTAATAGCAAGACTTCACCCATGTCCTCAGGAACAAATGTAACTACTCACAAAGCATATTCATGTTCATGATCAGAGGAGTATTAATATGCATTAAGGATCTGAACATATGATCTTCCACCAAGTAAACCAATTAGCATCAACTACAAGGAGTAATCAACACTACTAGCAACCCACAGGTACCAATTTCTGGTTTTGATACAAGATTGGATACAAGAGATGAACTAGGGTTTTGAGAGGAGATGGTGCTGGTGAAGATGTTGATGGATATTGACCCCCTCCCGATGAGAGAATCGTTGGTGATGACGATGGTGATGATTTCCCCCTCCCGGAGGGAAGTTTCCCCGGCAGAACAGCTCCACCGGAGCCCTAGATTGTTTCCGCAAAGGTTCCGTCTCGTGGTGGCGGAGTTTCATCCCATAAGCTTGCTTATGATTTTTTCCAGGGTAAAAGCCTTCATATAGCAGAAGATGGGCACCGGAGGGCCACCAGGGGGCCCAGGAGATAGGGGGCGCGCCCAGTAGGGGGGGCACCCTCCTGGACAGGGTGTGGGCCCCCTCTGGTATTTTCTTCGCTCAATAATTCTTATTAATTCCAAAAATGACTTCCATGGAGTTTCAGGACTTTTGGAGCTATGCGAATAGGTTTCAATATTTGCTCCTTTTCGGCCTGAATCCCACCGCCAAGCATTCTCCTCTTCATGAAAAACCTTGTAAAATAAGAGAATAGCCATAAGTATTGTGACATAACGTGTAATAACAGCCCATAATGCAATAAATATCAATATAAAAGCATGATGCAAAATGGACGTATCAGGTATCTAGCCAGCAGTGCATCATCGGCCGGGACCCCCGTGGAACCCACACTACTTTTCGGTATAGATGGTACAATGGTATCCAATGCTGGATCTGCTTGCTGCTGCCGCTGAGACGCCCTTTCCAGGCTAAGTGTGTCAATATGCTCCTGCTGCCGCATGAAAGCGCGTTCCAACTTCACGTGCTTTGATTCTACCTATTGAAGCTAGTCTGCATCCTGCTTCTTCTTGTCTTCCTCCTGCTTCTTCTTTCCCGCACGGCTTCTGTAAGTGACGTTCCACTCCGCAAACCCCTCAACCCACGGAACAACGCCTTTGACTCATGTCCATCCCGGGTGTTCATGATTCTTGAGGGCGCGTGTAAGCTCGTTGTTCTCTCTCCCACGCTGGAATGCCCCCGTTCGAGCCTCTTCTATTGCAACAAGTAAAGCTTTCGAGGCTTCTTTAAGACATGCTTGCTCCACAATCTCCCCTGTCTTTGGGTCCAACTTTTCCCCATGCGCATAAAACCAAGTCATGCACCTGTCGGGCCAACCCACTATTTTTGGAGTGACCCCTGTAGCAATCATCTTTCCCTCAGATTCATCCCACTTAGGCCGGCTAGTCTTGTAGCCACCTGGCCCCAGAACACGGTGAAACTTTTTTTCTCAGCATTTATCTTGTTTTTCCTTGATCGCTCCTTAACTGCTTCCGATTCCTTGAACTCCACAAATAAGTCCGAGTGATCTTTTACCTTCTCCACTGGTCCATTGAATTCTGGAGTCTACTTTTCTGCGTCGACGTAGCTGGCCCATAATCTTTTCTTTCAGTTGCAGAATTGTGTGGCCATCTTCTTAAAATCACACTTTTTAACTTTCTCCCGTTCTGCCTCCGTGAAATGCTCTGGAAATGTGAAATGTGACATGAGCGTATCCCAAAGCAAATCTTTCGACAAAACTAACCCCTTGATCTTCCTTTGGCTTATTCCATTCTTGAACGGAGATCGGGATTTAATTTGGTCCCTGACAATAACTCTGCATTGACATATAAATTTGTCCGTGTTCTTTTTAGGAGCAAGCGGTTCACCATTTGGTTTGACCTCATCGATGTTGTACTTTATGCCAGCCTACAACTTTTTGGCCAGGCTTCGTACTGCCCTGCTTGTAGGAGATTTGCTCGATCCGGAGGGATAAAAGAAGGAAGATTCATTTATATATATATATATAGACACACACACACACACACACAAATCAATTAATACATGTAATGAACACCAGAGGCCTTATATATACCTCGCCGGTCTTTGTTAATTGAAGTACATTTCCTTGGCCATCATTGTTTGTGTGGCCTTCGTCTCGTGGTTCTTCCTTGAATATTCCCTCACTGGAATTGTTCAGATATTGTGAGCCATCATCTTCAGGTTCATTCTCTGGGTTTCGGATCATGTTAAACATGATATACTCTTGATCATGGTCCTCACTGTCGCTAGCGTCCATAGCTTAACTAATCCAGAAGAAAGATAAAACAATTTAGTATTTAAATTAGAATGCATTCAATAAGCAAAAACTAAATAATAGTAGTCAGCCACCGAAGAGGTTTGATCTGAGGGGCGAGGGATGGCAAGGAGGATTATTTTTTTAGCTAGCAAGATCATCATATAATATCACTAATACATCTCGAATAATCTAGTTAATGTATCATCGAATATTATCAAATATAATCATCTCGAATATTATCACTACTACATGTCAAATATTGTCATATAACGTCACTAATAAAGCTCGAATATTATCGAATAATCCAGTTGACTCGCGGTTCCTAAGGCGCGGGTGGTGGACACCCAAAGAGAAGGAACCATCACAGGATCATAGCTCGGGTGAGATCCCTGAAAGAACCAGCCAGGTATTGGAGAACCTGACGTCCAACGCAACCATGTAGCGATGGACATGCTCGTCCTCCTCCCTGACATAGCTACGTACAACCTTCTTGTTGGCTGGCTGCCTCCACAGCGATAGTGGCCCACGCGACCGCCACCAAGAAGCTCCGGGTCAATGATGGGAGCCTGATTCCTCACCAAGTTGCGCGCCCCGGAAGGTAGCACCTCCCAGTGCCAGCCTGGCGGAGCCCAGTCCCGGACATGGCACCTCTCAAGCAGGTTGTCTTTGCCGGATGACGAGGATGCTGGTCGGGCATCGTCGACGTCGAGAACAAATACTTATGAAAACAAATTCCTATGCAATAATTATCATTTTATTATGCTACTCATATTTAATAAACTTCTACAACTACATAGTAGATGGGAAAATTTGAACAACATTTCCAACCATTCTTTTTATAGAGAACCCACACTTGAACAACATTTCTATTCATCCATTTAACATCCATATCTATCTAACATTTCTATTCATCCATCATTAATTCTAACATACATCAATATAACATCTACATACACAAAAGTACATAAATCCATCTGACATTCGTTCATCTACACACAAAAATTACATACTCCCAAAATCTCATGTCTCATCCACAATGCGTTATCAAAATTAACCATCTGCTCACACTAACAATTAACATTAACATGACTTGAAAAATACAATACATTTTCAACAATCTCATCATTGTCCATGGTGGTGGCCGAGCTCAGGTGTGCGGGGGGGGGGGAGACAAGGGGGACTCACAGCAAAGTCGTCGCGAGATTGGGGAGGGTAGGGAGGTCGTGGACGCGTCGGTGCTCGAGGGCGAGTCGAGGTAGTGGCAGTGACCGGCGAGGAGGAAGACGATGGTGCGGGCGGCCGGTGTCGGGGGCGGCGACGACGGTCGAGGACGGGCTCGGGGAGGAGGCGCGGGTGGCCGACGGCGGGGGAGGCGATGACAAGGACGGGCTCGGGGGCGGCGACGACGAGGACGGGCTCGGGGGCGGCGACGATGATTGAGGACTGTCTCGGGGGAGGGGGCGGGGGCGGTGTCGGGGCTCGAGGAGGAGGCGCGGGCGGCCGGCGTCGGGGGCGGCGACGATGAGGATGGACTCGGGGGCAGCGGCGAGCTCCGGCAGCCTGGCGGCGTCGTGGTGGTGGTGGGCGTCGGGGAGATCGAACTGCAGATGGCCTTTGGAATTTTTCGAAGTGCTGCTTATATACACGGACCTTTAGTCCCGGTTGGTGTCTCCAACCGGGACTAAAGTCCCCCCTTTAGTCCTGGCCCGAGCCACCAACCGGGAACACCAACTTGAAACTAACAAGACATTGCACCAAATCATTCCGTAACCTTGTTAGGATTTCCGGATCGATGACCTTCTGAGAGATTGCATTGAGAAATGCACATAGCTTCACAATGGCTAATCGAACATTTTCCGGTAGAAGCCCTCTCGATGCAACCGGAAGCAATTGCGTCATAATCACGAGGCAGTCATGAGACTTTAGGTTTTGAAACTTTTTCTCTACCATATTTATTGTTCCCTTTATATTCAACGAGCATTCAAATAAGATTTTCTTCTCTTCTTTGGTAAGAGCATAGCTGGTAGAACCTTGATACTGCTTTGGATGCATGCCGTCTTTTTCATGCATACGTTGCTAGTTCTCGCGTGTCTCCGGTGTATCCTTTGTCTTCCCATACACGCCCAAGAAGCCTAGCAGGTTCACGCAAAGATTTTTTCTCACGTGCATCACGTCGATTGCAGAGCGGACCTCTAGGCCTTTTCAATAGGGTAGGTCCCAAAATATAGATTTCTTCTTCCATATGGGTGCGTGTCCGTCAGTGTCATTCAGAACAGATTGTCCGCTAGGACCCTTTTCAAAGATTACTTTTAAATCCTTGACCATATCAAGCATATCATCACCAGTACGGTGGCGAGGCTTCTTCCGGTGATCTGCCTCAACTTTAAAATGCTTGCCTTTCTTTCTTAAGAGATGCTTGATCGGAAGAAATCGACGATGTCCCAGGTACACATTCTTCTTACATTTATCCAAATATATACTTTGGGTATCATCTAAACAATGCGTGCATGTGTGGTATCCCTTGTTTGTCTGTCCTGAAAGGTTACTAAGAGCAGGCCAATCATTGATGGTTACAAACAGCAACACTCATAGGTCAAATTCCCGCTGTTTGTGCTCATCCCACACACATACACTTTTTTCCCACAGCTGTAAAAGTTCTTCAACTAATGGCCTTAGGTACACATCAATGTCGTTTCCGGGTTGCTTGGGGCCTTGGATGAGCACTGGCACCATAATGAACTTCCGTTTCATTCACAACCAAGGAGGAAGGTTATAAATACATAGTCACAAGCCAGATGCTATGGTTGCTGCTCTGCTCCCCAAAAGGATTAATTTCATTTGCACTTAAACCAAACCATACGTTCCTTGCGTCATTTGGAAAGTCCCGCCACTTTGTCTCTATTTTTTTCCACTGCGACCCGTCAGCGGGTACTCTCAACTTCTCGTCTTTCCTATGGTCTTCTTTGTGCCATCGCATCAACTTGGCATGCTCTTTGTTTTGAAACAAACGTTTCAACCGTGGTATTATAGGAGCATACCAGATCACCTTGGCAGGAATCCTCTTCCTGGGGCGCTCGCCCTCAACATCACTAGGGTCATCGTGGCTGATCTTATAGCGCAATGCACCGCATACCGGACATGCATTCAAATTCTTGTACTCCTCACCGTGGTAGAGTATGCAGTCGTTAGGGCATGCATGTATCTTCCGCACCTCTAATCCTAGAAGGCAGACAACCTTCTTCGTTTTGTACATACCGTCGGGCAATTCTTTGTCCTTTGGAAGCATATTTTTTAACATTTTTAGCAACTTTTCAAATCCCTTGTCAGATACACCATTCTCTGCCTTCCATTTGCAGCAATTCTAGTGTGGTACCCAGCTTTTTCTTGTCATCTTCGCAATTTGGGTACAACAATTTCTTGTGATCCTCTAACATGCGCTGCAACTTCAACTTCTCCTTTTCACTTGCGCAGTTTCTCTTTGCATCAGCAATGGCCCGACCAAGATCATCAGCGGGCTCATCTGATGCCCTTCTTCAGCTTCTTCCTCCATTGTAGTACCATTGTATTCAGGGGACCCAGGATAGTTGTCATCATCCTCTTCTTCTTCATTCTCTTCCATTAGAACCCCACTTTCTCGGGAAAATTTTGTTTTTGCCACTCTAAATTTTGCCAATTTTCCTTATGCCACTCTAGATTTTTGACATTTCACTTTTGTCACTCTTAGTTTTTGACAATTATCACAATTGCCATTTTGTGGTGAAAGCAAAATAATTTTATTTTATTTTTGCCACTCCTAGATTTTGACAATTATCATAATAGCCACTCCAATTTTTTTTTTTGCTTTTGCCACTGGAATGGCAATTTTGATAATTGTCAAAAACTAAGAGTGACAAAAGTGAAATGTGAAAAATCTAGAATGGCATAAGGAAAGTTGGCAAAATCTAGAGTAGGAAAAGCAAAATTTCCACCTCTTTCTCCGTGCTTGGTCCAACAGTTACAACTGGACATGAAGCCGGACGTAAGGAGGTGGACATGAATGACTCTTGAGCTAGAGTAATCGTTATCATTCTTATAGACAGCACATGGACAACACATAAAACCTTCCCACTTGTCTGCCTCAGCCGCACACAGAAAACTATGCACGCCATTAATGAACTGGGGAGAGCGTCGTACATCTATTGTCGGCTCATCTTCATTACACAACACCAAAAATACAAATTAATACAAGTTCCTACACACTTATTCTCATAAAACAACATACAACTATCTAGCTAAAGCATTTAAATGCAACAACAAATTCGATCAAGATCGCAACTAAAGTAACAATTGATCCAACAGTATAATGATACCAAGTCTCTTTATTAACGACATATTTTCTAATCTTTCTAATCTAAGCGCATTGGATCCATCTTCATCTTGTGATCATCGACGACATCGACAACATACAACCAATTTCATCTTCTCTTCTTCAATTCTTTTCAATTTTTCTTTCAAATACTCGTTTTCTTTTTCAACTAAATTTAACTTCTCGACAAGAGGGTCGGTTGCAATTTCTGATTCACATACCTCCTAGATAAAAATATCTATATCAACTTGATGGGCATAATTGTCATAAACGCGAAATGCAACAAATAGTTATAAAAGAGAATATACCACATCTGAATCATAAACCGGACGAGGGCAGACGGGGACGGATATCAAGACCATGGCACTATGTATAATAAACAATCATAGAAGTAATACGAATAACTATCTAAATCATACAAATAAGATTTTTTTTATAAAGGATAAGAACAAGAGGCTCACCAAGGTGATGCCGGCGACGGGACAGTGAGGGCGATCGACGGTGGTTAGGACGGGTACGGGAAGGCACTAAGTAAACCACACCTACACATATGCAAACTAAGAAGTTAATTTGAGCTCAGATTGCATATAAATCAAATAAACTCCGACATAATTACTCCCAAACTAAAACCCACAAATCACTATACTTATAGAGCATTGCACGAGCTAATCTAGCAATGAGAGATGAAAGGACAAAGTTGCTAACCTTTGTGAACACTTGGAGAGATGGGGTGCCTCAAATCTTGACAAATCAGCAAAAAATGAAGGATGAGCTCGAGCTAAGGGGAAGAACAGAGAGGGGAAAGGAGAAAACAGAGAATGGGCTCAAGTTGGACGAAGGGTTTATATAGGGATGTCTTTTGTCCCGGTTGGTTATACAAACCAAGACTAGAGGTCCATCATTAGTCCCGGTTTATGATATAAACCAGGACTAAAGAGGCTCATGGGGCCCAGCCTGACGCCAGCCTGCCACCAA
Source organism: Aegilops speltoides (assembly GCA_021437245.1). NCBI lineage: Eukaryota > Viridiplantae > Streptophyta > Magnoliopsida > Poales > Poaceae > Aegilops > Aegilops speltoides. The sequence continues at coordinate 335,523,155 of CM038144.1, forward strand.
ACCGGGACTATAGGTGTCCGTGCCCCATGCCCCCCACCGCTCCTAGCCTTGGAACCGGGACTAATGGTTACATTAGTTCCGGGCCAAAATCATACCGGACTAATGATCCGGACAAAAGGTTTGTTTTCTACAAATGGGCAAAATCTGAAGGGAGAGTTTATCCTAGTCGCGAAGGGACAGGGGCGGGAAAGGGTCCTTCGTTTTGCATCATGCATGTTCTGATGCACCTTCCCGTCCAATTTTCACCAGAACACGGGCTGCTCTAGTGGAGGGTTGAATAGCATGCTAACTTCATTTTATCTCATCGAGGATGGGCCTAAAGCGTGAACTCCATTTTGTTTATGTATGAGAAAAATATACAAGCAATATGGTCTGATTATTGTATGGATCGAGTCTCACATGCAATGGCTTTACCGAGTCCAATTGCATCACTTATTTTCAACAACAAAATAAACCCGCAGTCGTATTGGCTTCTTCACGGGAATTAAAATTTTGGAACCCAACCAAAACATTAGCCAATCTATGTTGCCCTCTCGCAAGCTATATGGCTCCAAACCAAGCATAGGCCTATGATTTTGCCAAAATGTTGGCAGATCCAAAGGCTACAACCCAAACAATCAAAGCAAACATGAAATGTGATGCCAATCCTTACCAATCCAAACATACCATATAAGCCGTGTGATCTTTTAGCTAACAAAAATACTAACTGTCGAACATTCTCTCATTCCCTAAAAGGGGATGTCAGGCGACACATTTTCCTGCTAGTTTTAGAAGAAAAATGTCTTCTTTTGAAGAAACTGTCATGTTGTTTTGAAGAAAAATGTCATATAAATCTGAAGAAACGGCCAGAAAAATGTTTGCAAATGTCATCCCTCCCGGCGAACGTTCTCTATGTTGAACGATTTTGCTGGTAGTTCAGTTGTGAAGGGATGACGATTTCTTCAGAACAACGTGGCAGTTTCTTCAGAAAAACGCATTTTTTGTTCAAAATTGCCATCGTTCGAAACAGCCAGAAAAAAGTGTTCACCTGCCATCAACCTCCCAGCTGACGTTTGTCAGATAACATTACTGCAGCTAAAGAGGGGGAATGTGATAACTGTAGAAACTTCAAAGTAAAACAACGTGGGTCTTCCAATAATAGGAGTAACAATTTAACATTTCCACAAGCTTTATAATAAAAGCAGCCATATATAAAAAGGCACATACACACAGAGCACTGCATCTACAACTTCGATGGTGCTTTAGAACTCCGGCCTTGTATAAACTTCTGCATATTTGCGAATTGCTCCTTTGTCATGCCATTGTAATAGTTGACAGCTCTTTCCTGAAACCATAGCACCAATGCTAACATTAGAGGTATGTCTTCACTGAGTATTGAAAGTTGGAAACAATAATAAGAGCAATTTCCGTTTCTTTCAGCTAGAATGCTTGCCCCTATCAAATTAAGACTTTATACGTTTCGAAGAACACTATTTCTAATGTACAATGAACATACTGTGGATGCTAACATATGATCTGCCGAGTTCTTCATGACCATATATCGGTTAAAAGCTTGCACAAAACAAAGCTGGGATTGCTAAAGAGATCCTTGAAGCATTTACAGCTCGAACTGGATTGGTATGAATTTCGACAAATTCATCTTAGTGCCCATATGACAAATGAAGAGAGCATTTCTGTCTCCCGAATGACCCATGGCCTGCTTTCCTCAAACTTATCTAAGATGACCCCTACCAGGCAAAAAACTTCCCCAAGAATGCATATCTCCCTACCCTTGATGATTTTTCTTTTTTCTTTTGCGGAAGTACCCTTGATGCTACTGACTAGGGCTGCAGAGCGGCACCTGATCCGCTCCGCCTCGTAGTATAAACAGATCAACTTAACTATAATTTCCTCACCCAGATTTAGCTTAGTTTGCACTATTTTCCTACTTATGCGGGATATGCGGGACGCCCGCCTGCATCCCTGCTATTGACCGAAGACTTCTAGTGTCCTTTGTGAATCATATCATTATTATGGGAGGTAGTAGGTTAACCTTAAAGTCTGTTATCTGTTCAAAAGATGTATTACAATGGTTTCCAGAGAAGATTGATAAAATATCATTCTACTGCAAGAATGGCAACAAGGGTGCAATAGCTGAATACATAAATAGCAACAAATAAATTTCATTTTCTTTTTCCTGTTTCAAATCCCAACAAGGGCTACCAAAATCAGGAACACAAACTAACTAGAATGCATGGTCGTTGATACCAAAGAGGATTTAAGACTGTAAAGCAGTTTTATGGATATTCTGTCAAGTTTCTAGTGTACCAAATCAATCTAATTCTGCCTGGTTTTTCATTAACACAATGTTGCTAACATTTACAAGATCACCTCAGAGTTTCATAATTTGAGCACCATAGAGAATCAAAACAACAAATATTGGCTGTAAGTTAAGCCATGGATATGTAATTGTGTCATGCACTTCATAAATTCGCACCTTTTCAAGAGCTCGGGCATGTTTCATGTCCAGCTGAAGCCCATCATTTATAACTGACTTGTATAGCACCACCAAGTTGCGGTTATTCTTCGCAATGGCCTCGGCGACCTCTATGGCCTTACTCAGCACCTGACTGTCTTCCACAATGTGGTTAGCAAGCCCCCACTTCTCAGCCATTTCAGCAGTGACAGGCATGCAAGCAAGTGACACTTGTCGTGCTCTGTTTGGCCCGATGAGACGAGAGAGCTTCTGTGAAAGACCCCAAGAAGGAAATATCCCAAACCTACATCAGATTGGACAAAGGCTGATTAGAAGACAACAAGCAAAGCGCACAGATGAAACGGCAATGGCATGAGCAGGGTTTGTAAGTTGTAGGACAGTGCAGACACGCCCAATTTCAGGTAGTACAAACATATGTGTTGAACACTAGCAACTCGAATGTATAAAATTTCCCCATACTGAATTGCAGGAGTACAAAATATTTGCAGCGAATCTTGTGTTTCATTTGCTCTGCCCACACAAGAATTTCACTAGCATGGGTATATTGAGTTCGAGTGAGATTTTCCAGCTCAACTAGTAGTACGAAGTTTTAATTACCGTCTACTGAGAAACTGAACAGATTGAGGACCAGCCAAGTTGGATTTACTTCCGTGCAGAAATGAGATGAAGAAGCGTGTGAGGAGAGGTAGCTCACTTGGCGTGGGTGTCGAGGAACTTGGCGGAGCGGCCAGCGACGAGGAGATCGCAGGCGAGTGCGATCTCGAAGCCCGCGGTGACCGCGAACCCGGCGACGGCGCCGACGATGGGCTTCCGGCAGAGCTCCATCTGGGCAACGGGGTTAGCGGCGGGGTCGTTGACGTCGCCCTTGAAGACCTCCTCCGCCGCCGTGAGGTCCACCCCTGCGCAGAAGGAGCGGCCGCGGCCCGCGAGCACCACCGCGGCCACGCCGTCGTCGGCGTCCAGCCGCCGGAACGCCGAGGCCAGGGAGATCATCATCGAGCGCGTCAGCGCGTTCAGCGCATCGGGGCGGTTGATGGTCACCACGGCGACCTTGGACCCCGGCCTCGCCGGCTCGACCAGGATGAGGTCGCCGGAGTCCGGCGAAGTGGCGCCCATCAAGCTGGGCGGATGAAATCGGGCTAGCGTCTCGATTTGGTTGAGCGATCGTAGCTTGGGACCGTGTGCTTGTGCAAGCGACCTTTTGACTTTTGAGAACTGCTCTAAATTGCGGAGTGCTGCACCGAACTGAAGAATCGGGGCGGTTCTGATAAATACTAGTCCGGAAAAAAGGACTGATAAGGTTGGTGGCGTGGCATGTGTCAGTTACGTGCCGTGCGTATGGTTCCGCTTCTACTCTGATTTCTGAAACAAAACAAAAAGAACTGCAATTTCTGTTTGGTTGGAAACGCCGGCGTCACAGCCGAAACCGCACGTCTTCGTCAGATCACAATTTGTTGCACGCGATCGATTATCCGTTGAGTTGGACAATACTGCAATCATCAACGGCTACGGCTTCGCTTTTTCTTCTTCTTTTTATTAGTAGAAGTAGACGGACACACCTCGCAGATGAAGCGTGGCTAGAATGGGGTAGGCAAACTGAACAAATAGGACCAAGAACTTCCAAGACAGCGCGCGGACACTCTGCGGGAAATCACGGAAGGAACAACAGCCTCTGAGATACAGTGAGTAGTATACGATTGGTTCCAAGCTAAGCATCGTCGAAGAGCAGTTGGCGCACGTTGACAGGGGAGATATCCGTCGGGTCGCCGTCGAGGATGCGGCTGGCTATGAGCGCGTTGGCGGCGTCGCTGGGGTGGTACGCGTCCCAGAACACGTACTTGGACCTGTCCGCGCAGTAGCTCGACGTGGGCCCGCAGGGCGCCAGCCCGCCGAACCGCCCGCCCCGTAGCAGCACGCCGAGTCCGCCACCTCGAACCCTACACACAGACACAGATCAACGCAACGCCGGGTCACACCTAAACTCATGTTTCTCCATCTGATCATGCTTGATGGCTCGATGTCCTATGGGCTATACTATGGTACCGTGCGACTTGTAGTTGGCGATGACGTCGGAGACGATGCGGTAGACGTCGGCGTAGACGAAGCGGGAGCCGCCGAGGCCGGCGCCCAGCTCGGTCACCACGGCGCGCAGCTTGCGGTTGAAGGACTGGGCCAGCTGGTTCGGGAACTCGGCGCACGCCCCGGCCCCGGCCCCGGTCGTCATGATGTCCCTCAGGTACGGGATGCAGCCGATCGGCCCCACGTTCACCACCACGATCTTCCGAGCGTCCAGAAGGTACAGCCTCTGCGCCCAATGAGACGACGAACTGAAGCTGTTGACATGATCATGCATGCGACGAGAAGAACGAGCTAATAAGGCTGCGAATGGGATGGCACGTACGATGAGCTGCTGCCGGTACTTGGCGATCATGCCGTTGATGAAGGCCTCCGGGGGCGTCACGGCGCGCTCCGGCACGGACAGGACGGGGACGAGGTAGTTGTTGATGAAGTCGTTGGAGCCCATGGTGACCGAGAAGAGCGCGCCCCTCAGCCGGCTCACCGCTGCCACCTCCCCGCGCTGTGTCATCATGTCAAGCCGGTTCTTGGCGTAGTTGTCAATCTGCGCATCCAAGTTTATACGCCCACCCTGCCCAAATTTCACGATTTACCACTCGATAAAAAGACCTTGCGTTTTGTAGTACTCCACAAGCAGCTTATGGGAACTAAAAATTCATTTCAGACATGATTATCCTGTCGGAATCGTCGTTTGACTCGTTTCACAAAAGAGAAATTACTGCCGGAACTGAAAATTTACATCAACTAGGAGTATGAAATGTGCTGCGATATGGATTAACTACAAGTCTCTATTACTAGATCACGCACAAGGCAAAGCTATCGGAGAAGGCCTCATGCGGAAGCAATGATCGCAGCTTACGCGGGGCATGTTGATGAAAAGCGGAAACAAGAAGGATCTCGACACAAAAAGCGAGCAGTTTAGTAAGTATACTGACGAAGATGCTCCCGGTCTGGTTGAGTATGCCGCCGCCGCCGGACGCGTAGTTGACGCCTCTGAACAGGACGTCGCCTGTGGTGTTTGGGTCCATGTAGGGCGGCACAAACCCTCCCAGCCCCATCTCTTGCCCTGAAATCGTGCCAAAGTTTGTTTTCCTTTAAATAGAGAACAGAGGCAGCGTGACAGTAAAATTCAGATGCGAAATGTTTATCACCTAGTATGTCGACGATGGTCCGGCCGTTGGTGTACCGGCCGGTGGGCTGGTGGCCGTCGAAATCGATGCCGTTGGGGGCATAATTCGCCCGGGACAGCGTGGCGATGTAGTTATTGTTGCCGGCGTCGACGAGCGAGTCGCCGAAGACGAATGTTGCCGGCGGAACCACGGCGGCGGCGGCGGCAAACAGCGCGCCGATGCACGCCAGTAGAGTAAAACGGGATGCCATGTCTGATTGCAGCTCGTGTGAGGGGCTCATCGGTGAGCAAGCAATGTCACGCTAGGACTAGGAGTGGAAAAATGTCAAAAAATCCTACGGCAGTAGATCAGATCAGATCAGTCGTGAAGGCAATGTTGCAATGGAGGATGGCGAGGGAAGATAACCGTTGCTTGCCTTTTTATATACCACTCCGCTGAGAGGCAGAATCCGATGGAGTATATGAATGATTGATTGAGATAATGGAGACGGACTGACAAAACCGTGATCAAGCGAAATGGCACGATTAGTGACTTGGAGTGCCAATTAGGCCGCAAATGACAAATCCACGGACGAGGTTTGAAACCGAGAAGAAAGGGCAAGAAACAAGAATAAACAAGGAGAGAAGATTGTGTGGTCTCTCAAGGCTTTCGCACATATGAAAACCTCACATGGCATTGTTTTTGCATGAACCTTCGCACCTTGGCAATGAATGGCTGCTCGTGTATCAAGCCTCCGCGGCTACCCGTGAAACTTTTGCCGCCCGAGAGGGAGACGAGTCCGTGCCACACCGTATTTTGGGCAGGGTTCAGCGAATAGCATGAGATCAGATCTTTGCAGTTGCAGTGGCGTGTCGTCAATCAATTCTAGTCCTATGTGCATTCATTTTTCTCAGGACACAGGCTGCAGCTGCATTTACCTCTACCCTCGGAACTCGAATCTTGCAGAGATCGCTGCAGCTGCATTGTTTTTTCCTCTCAAAGGGTTGAGAAGTCGATGCACGATTGCAGACGTCGTATGCCAAACCAAGCAAGAAGCATCGAGGTTGGCCTGTCTGTCAGAGGGTCAATCGCAGGTGAACATGCCTCGTTTGGTGCAGGCAATCCAATTCAGAGGGCAAGTGGTGTTTTCCCTTTTTGGGTTATGTATTTTTCCCTTTTTTTAAAAGAAAGGGGTTTCCCCCCTGCCCCATTTTATAGAATGAAGCAGAAAACGGCCAGTACATCCAGTTCAGACGACCACACATCAGAGAAAGGCCTAACTACCTCCTACAGCCAACATGAAGGAGAGCAGAAGTTCTCTCACCACCAGGTAGATCCTAATACATATCCAGCTTTGTTTACAGAGCCCAAATGAGAACAAGAAGAACGAGCCAACATATATGATCTTTTTTCGCTGAACTGAAACACTTGTCTTCATCTTTTCTCACTGGTCCCTTTTGTTCATCTCCATGCAATTCGAAGTTGCTCTCCACGTTGCTTGTCCAACAGGAGGATGCAGCGCTGCAGCAGTGTCGCTTGTGCACCGTCGCAGAGAACTTTTCATTGATGTAGGTAACAACTTAGCTTGGCAAGAATGCATTCCACATATCGCCATTTGCGCCCCTGAAAACAGAACTCATTTCTCAGTCTCCACAAGCTCCACAAGGATGGAGATATCACCAAATTCAACACTGCATTTTTCTTATGTCCAGAAAGCAAAGATAACTTCAAAACTAGAAATCCTCGCAATCTCAAAGAATTCAGAGATAAACTCCCACACTTGATGAGCCACAACACAATCAAATAAAAGATGTTGGACAAATTCATTTTCAGCACAAAATAAACAAGAGGGGTCATCCACCTGCCTCCTTTTTGCTAAGTTGTCCCTAGTAAGAATCTTGTTATAAACACACAGGCAAAGAAAGACATGGATCTTCTGTGGGCGCAGAATCTTCCACATTTTGTCACTGATAGCAGAAGCTATCCCACCAAAGTTAATCCGTGTATAAAAGATTTGACCGAGTAGACACCATTAGGTTCTAGAGACCAGATTGGTGTATCTACTCCATCTAGCAGAGGGTATTGTTTAATCAATGTAATTAACTCCTCCCAGAGATCCATACCCGCCTGATCAACACATCTTCTAAACGTCATTTTCATATCACTACCGTCCCACACTTGGGCAACGGTGCATTCAGTCTGGTTACATATCTTAAATAAGTCCCAGAATTGCACCTTAAGGGAACAATCCCTTGCACCTTAAGGGAACAATCCCCTGCCCACGTGTCATGCCAGAAACTGATGAGTTCACCATTTCCTAATTTCCACCTGTAAAAGGTTTTGGCCGCAGACAAGGCCCAGATGACACTCTTCCAGAAGGTAGAGCCCACCTTACCTTTTGCCCAGAGGAGATTAGGAGAATTCACTCTGTATTTATGTAAAATGATTTTCTTCCAACCTATTTTAGAGTTATCCAAATATCTTTTTCCCCATGATGCTAGCAAGGCCATATTAAATTCTTTTATGTTGGGGATCCCTAACCCCCCAAATTCTTTCTTCCTAGTAATCAACCCCCAGTTGGCCAAATGGTATTTGTGTTGATCACCCAAATTCCCCCAAAAGAAGTGGGCCATTTGAGAATTGATAGCATCGATCACCCATTTTGGGAATTTGATCACAAACATAAGATATGCAGGAATGCTAATCACACAGGCACAAAGTAAAATTATTTTCCCTTTATATGTAAGGGGTTATGCTTCGGTACACCCCTTTTGAAAGATTTGAGGATCTCAATACATATCAACAGTGGATAATTAAGAAAATGAACGCCAATATGAGCCTAACTTCATATGTGGAGGACCCCTCATAGCAAACGATTCGATCACTAGGAAGGGAGGATCGAGCGAAGCAAAACTTTCGCTGGGAGAACCTCTCCAGGGAGGTTCAGATTAATCCGGACTAGAGAAGTAGTTAAATGTTGCCCCCTCAGAGGACTATAGAAAGCTTAATTGTGTCCCTGCAGGAGCACAAAGTCACATGCCAGTGTGCAGAAGTTACAGACCATCAGCAGTTCTATTGTTACCATATGTTGAACATTTCAAATGCCATATTCTTGCAGGTAAATCGATAGGGATTTTCACAAGTTTATCCTCTTCTTTTGGTCATACACCAGGTTGCTGAGTTTGGCCCTCCAGGACAACATCGACAAGGAGCTTATAATTGTTGAGATTACTGATTCTTAGCAATCCGATGCAATGTAACCTTTTCCAGAATAACACAACTATGCCTATCAACCAATCAAATTTATATACCATAGCATATCAATCACAATGCATGCTGGAACATAAGCACATAGTGGGAGATTGCAGGTTGCTCACATGAAAGGACCTCCGTGTCCTCGTCGAGTCACTTGGTATTGAGGGATGTTCCGCTTGCGGCCGAGGGCGGCTCTCGCGTGGGGATGAGTTGTCGGGGCAATCTGCGGTGTGTGGGGTGGCCGGAAGCGGTAAGTTGTCCTTTACTTCAATATCCTGCAAAATGGTGCCCTACAAAAATGTTAACCAAACATTATAAAGATATAAGACTGCACATATACCAACATTACCAGTACTATACATGGTCACAAAATCCTGGGAAAAGATTTGGCCTTCTTACAAAAGAGAATTTTCCTAACAGAATACCAAAAGCCATAGGTTCCTTTGATACTTGAATTTTTTGCCTATGTTACCTGCACAAAGGAGCAGTTTAGATACTGATACAACGCAAATATATGGCAGGAGATGGAAACAATTCTCTTATTTGCTGTTGACCATCACTGATAAGTATCTCTGTATCAACTTGTCCAGTAGCAGTTGGCACCTTACCAAAGCAGAGTTAAATATCAAATATGCTTTGGGAACACATTTCAATATTAATGGCTGAAACAATAGCATCATAATTTGAAAAAAAAAACACAAAATGACATTGGTGTAGAAGTTTAGTTTGAGAATAAATATTGCAAGTGCAGCACACTTAGCAGCTAATTGTCCAGTTCAGAAATATTGGAGCTTGGAAGTACAGAAGATAGGAAGTTTGCTGCAGTAGAAACACAATGTCTGAATGAGCTGGACAACGATAACTCTTTGAAAAACATCCAGATTCCGGTGCCAGTTAACTCAAGCAAAAAGACATATCAGAGGCTGGCCTGAACTATAGGCAGTTGGGTTCCCTTTTTCTTGAACAGTGCTTCTGCACATTGCAATTGTATGAAACGGAGAGAGGGTGATGTTATTTCATTTTTCAATATTATTAGAGATTTGAAATGAGCGAACCGTTACGCGGTGGCTCTGGCGACAGGGAGGGCGACGAAGCGCGGCCCGCCGCGGTCTCTCCGGCGGCGGGGTGGCAGGTGGTCCGGCGGGCCCCCGAGCGGTCGCCGGCAAGGCGGGCGGCTCCTTGTCTCCGCATGGAGCCGATCGTCAGTGGTGGAAGGTTCTGGGCGAGTGCTCGGACAGTGAGGATGAGGTGGTCGAGAGCGGCGTCCTGGCGGCGCCATCGGGTCCCAAGGTAAGTGATTTTGTTGCTTTTGCAGGGTTGTCGTCTGGGGGCGCAGGGCGGCGCCGGCGTTTTGCTCCTGGTGGAGGTGGTTCGCGTGCGGTGGCGGCTCGGGTCCGGTGCCCGCCGACGGGCTCCCCGCATAGCAGGGACTCGGCGGGGGTGGCGGCTGGTGCTATCCGTGCGCGCATTGCGGCAGCGCTGGCGAGCCCGTCTTTGGAGTTGGGGCCGTGGAGGAGTGGCGGCCTTGGCCCCCTCCTCCCTCCAGCTGGCGTCGTGGCGCCGCCGCCCATGGGAGGGTGTCCGGGCGACGGGATCGGGGTCTGCGTCGCCTAGGGTTTCCGCGGGTGGGCCTGGGAGCCAGGTGGGCTCAAGTGGGCCACTCGCTGTGGTGCCGTTTCGGGGTCAGTCGGGCCCGGTCCCTTCTAGTGGGCCTCCGAGGGCATGCGGGGAGGGCCCAAGTGGGCCTGGGACAGCTCGTGTACCTCGTGTGCGCCGGGGCTATATATGGCTCCGCAAGGGATGCGGCGACCTGTCTTTAGGGTTTCCCACATCTACCCGCGAGGTGCGGCGCCTGTCTCACACTGCGAGATCCATTCGCATTCTTTCCCCTCCCCCTCCTCTTTCCATTTCCTTTGCGGCGGCGGTGATGGGGGATCGACGAGCGGACAAGCGTCCGATGGTGGCAAGGGAGCAAGACGCGGAGCTGCGGCGGGAGAAAGCGCTCCGTGAGAAGGCCAAGAGCGCCATGGGTGGCCGGCAGGGTGGTCGCGACGGCCATGAGGCGCGTGATGCGCGCGGATCCGCGGCTGCGCAAGGAGGGAGTGAGGGGGATTGGGGTCCCCCTCCCCCTTGGTGGATCCAGCAACAATAGCGGAAGCGTTTGAAGAAGGAAGGGCGCAAGCGCAGAGAGTTGGAGTGGAAATCTGCGCCGCTCCCCAACTACGGCGCGGGCCATGGCGACCCACTGGCCAAGAAGCCTCGCGCCAGCACTGCGCCGCTTGCGGTGGCCCTGCCGGCTGGCCCCAAAGGCTCGACCGATGCGCCCATTCTGGTGGAAGAGATCCCGAATGTGGAATGCTTCAAGTGTGGTCGCCTGGGCCATTACCAGTCCAAGTGCAAGTTCGACCCACTTTGTGTGTTGTGTAAGGAGAAGGGCCACGTCTCGGCTGCGTGCCCGACGATGGGGAAGGCCCTGAACCTCCAGATCATGGGAAGTGCCATCTCGGGGGAGGGCTTCTTCTGCCTACAGTTCGAGGAGGACGAGGAGTTGGTCGGAGGTGTGGATCTGAAGCCAGACAATTCAGCCATCATCTCAGCGGATCCGGGCCTGCTCACGCTCCGTGTCCTCAAACAAGAGCTTAAGCATATGGTCGCCGGGGATTGGGACTGGCAGGTGGCCCAGGTTGGGGACAATGACTTCTCAGTTGTCTTCCCCTCGGCTGATCTACTCCATATGGCCAAATCCAGCGGCAAACTTTTCCTCTCTATCAATGACATAACCGCTCGGGTGCGGGAGTCTTTGTATGAGGAGGTGGAGCCTACGTGCATGCCAGAGACGTGGGTTCGGCTCCATGGCATCCCCAGGAAACATCGCCGTGTGGAGCGTCTGATGGAAGGCCTTAAGATGTTGGGTCGTCCCATTGTTGTGGATGAGCTATCCCTCATAAGGCTGGGGCCAGTGAGGATGAAGCTAGCATGCAAGTCGCCTGACAATCTCAATGGCTTCGTCGAGGTGTGGCCCAACGGGGAGGGCTACCAAATCAAGGTAGAGGTGGAACGGCTACCAAAAAGAACTGGGGAAGGCGGCCCGAGGGGAGCTGGCCCGTCTGACAAGAATCCCCCTCCCCCTCCCTCGAATCAGTCGGGGCGCCCGCGGGATGCGGCCTCTGGCCCCAATTCGGATGGGGGTGGTATCGTGCCATCCAAGCAGCAGGCAGGCGGTGCGCGCGGAGCGGCAGTGACCAAGGACACGATGATGGGCGACCAAGAAGAAGATCTGGACGAAAGCATGCACGACACTTCTTGTGATACAGAGACTTGGGACAAACTGGGGATGCTTGGTGAGGGCGCGCAGGCCGTGGCTACGCATGACACTGTTGTTAGTGTCCCTCCGCTGGTCAGGACGCTTGCTGCCTCTTTTGATGAGTACAGCTCTCACCTGGGTTCGCCATCCCTGGCTACCATGGTGGAGCCGGTGCTCTCTGGTGACTTGGGGGGTGCTTTCATGGCCTCTCTGGTGGCAAACGGAGGCGTGGAGGCGGGATGTGTGCTCAACGTCGACTTGGCCCCGACCCCTCCCTCTGGGCGCCACGGCTCGGGCGGCTCGGGCAGACCCCCCAAGAAGACGGCGGGACGGAAGCCGGCGGCCAAGGCGTGTGCGGCCGCGGCGTCGGAGGAGCTGCGGGGCGACCTGGGTGCGGCGCTGGTGTCGGTGGGAGCGGGCGCAAAGGCAAAGCGCTCCAAGGCGACCCCGGTGCCACAACGAGTCCCGAGCGCTCGGCCCAAGGCCAAGCTGGGAGATCTTTCTTCCCTGGAGAGCGCTCAGCTCCGCATCGCCGACAAGAACCTGGAGGTCTCAGCTAATCCTTTTCCCTCCTACAAAATTCTGAACGCTTTCTCAGATGCACATTTGTCGCGAATTTTGGATGACAGTGGGGTGGCCTCTTCTCTCCCCCATGGTGAGATACTATCTTTAGTCCGTGTGCGAGAGGAGGCGCAAGCGGCTCTGGCAGCAACGGCGGCTTGCTGCGTGCTTGCGCCCTCGTCAGGGGTGGATCCAGCAGGGGATGGACCCACCCCTTGCCCCGTTGAGGAAGCAGAAGCTAGGGATGCTTCAATGCTTCCCTCTTCCAGCCGTGCTCCGGCTCGGAAACAGGTGGCCAAGGCGATAACCTCTCGAGGGGTCCGTTTGCGTAATAGTATAATCTGATCCAATGCGATACCTTTTCTGGAACATTAGAGGCTGTGGTCACGAGGGACGTCGAACACAGCTTAGGGAATACATGGCTAAAGAACGAATCGATGTGGTTGCGCTACAAGAGACTATCAAAGCGGATTTTTCTTATCGTGACCTGTTATCTTTCGACCCACTCAATCGTTTTGATTGGCATTGGCTCGCATCTTCTCGTCACTCGGGTGGGATCCTGATGGGATGTAACAAGGATATTTGTGAGGTGTTGTCATGGGATCAGGGCTCGTTTTTCGTCGCTGCTACGATTAGGCACTCCATTTCTAGACTTATTTGGGTAGTGGTTTGTGTGTATGGCCCTACTGGTCACGCTCGATCGGTGATTTTTTTGGATGAAGTTACGGCCTTGGTTGGGGCCAAGCGCGCGATTAACCTGCCATTGGTGGTGGGCGGTGACTTTCATTTGATCTGCTCGGGTGCGGATAAGAACAACGACCGAGTGGACTGGACAAGTGTGTCCATGTTCAACAATGCCGGTCTTGTTCTTTGCCTTCTGTGGCGGCAGACGGGGCGAGTTCACGTGGACCAACAAGCGATTAGCCCGGTTAAGTAGCGTCTTTGGGCCGGGTGTTTTCACCCCTGAATGGGAGGTCCTTTTTCCTTTGTGTACGTTAGTGGCAGAAACTGTTGAAAATATGAGCAAATTACTACGAGATTTAATCCGAATAAACAGAAGATAAATCATGACTACAGTAGTAGAGATTGAACTAATCATGCGAACTAGCATAGCAGATGAACAGATCACATCTAGGGCACATACTAGAAACATGAATTCTACCACGATCTCGAGCAGAAAGATAGAATCACGTCACGGTGCGGCGGGGAAGCGCCACCGCGGCGTTGACGTTATCGCCCATGTCGCCGAGGATGAGGTTGCCGAGTCGGGAAGAATTAAATCGTTAAATGAAGTCGTCATTGCCAGTGATCGCATGTGAGTCGCTCCCAAAACTCGATCGCCCTCTCCCGCATGCGGGATCACGAGAGCGGGGTTAGGAGGCTTCTCCCTTCTCCCGATGCACTGCCCGAAAGGAGGATGGAGAAGACTTGCTTGGCGGCGCAATGATCTGGAGCGGTGGTGAGAAACCATACGAAGCGGCGGCTAGGGTAGACGTCTGCCTGACTATATAGTGCGGGCCGGGTAGGTCGTGGGAGTAAACCCCACGTCCGAGTCGTCACGATCCACTTAGAGATTTATGCTACACTAGATCACAAATTGAATAGTGGACTATGCCTTGAACTACAAGTTTTCTGCGAGACTAGTTTCACACAAATTCTTGACCGATACTTGGTCGCAAAAGGCTTCCCATGGTGGGCGTATCGTCGTACTCGGGGCCTTTCATGAATTTATTAGAGAGCACCCACTTCTCATAGACTGCGACGTTAACAGTCCAATTCATATAGGTGTGTTCCTCAGGAGATGCTCTGCAGGACAACATCTCTGCTTACTCAAATAAGCCACTTGGAACACATTAAGATAGATATCAACCTGCCATGCAAATCATGAGAGTATTGCATCTTCACGGAGTGGGATAATTAAAATAAGGATACTCTCCTCTCAGCTGACCAACAGCTTGTCTTCCACTTCTACTTCACGGGATCTCCAATCACATAGAGTGGGTTACCACTCTGGACAACTCATGCGGTGGGTCTCAAACCCATCTCCATCGATGCATTATCTATCACATTACGTGATAGACCCTTTGTGAAGGGATCGCCAAGTTTTTCGACGTTTGGATATAATCCAGCGTAATAACTCGAGTTCCTTAGTTTCTGACAGATTTTAATCTCCTCTTCACATGCCTTGAGGACTTCATATTGTCCTTAGAACTGTTTATCTTGGCGATCACAGTTTGATTATCACGATTCATCGAGGATAGGGGTATTGGTGTTTCAACCATAGGTAAGTCCATCAATAGCTCACGAAGCCACTCTGCTTCAACGATGGCGGTGTCTAATCTTGTGAGTTACGCTTCCATAGTTGACCTCGTTAAGATGGTGCGCTTGCAAGACTTCGAGAAGCAGCGCCACCACCAAGTGTAAAAACATAACCACTTGTGGCCTTAATCTCATCGACATCGATATCGATTGAGTCACTATAACCCTCCGGTACCCTTGGATACCGGTATAGTGAATCCCATAGCTCGCAGATGCCCTTCAAGTAGCGCATAACTCTCTCTAGCGCCGCCAATGATCATCTCCGGTTTTGAAACAAACCGACTCAGCTTGCTCACAGGCAAAAGAGATGTCGAGCCTCGTGGCACTCACCAAATACATAAGCGAGCCAATAATGCGAGAATACCTCGGTTGATCTCTAGCAATCCGTCGATTCTTTCAAGCAACACACTAGCATCATATGGAGTTGGAGAAGGTGTGCGTCGCTATACCCAAAACGACTCAAGACCTTTTCCACATAGTGAGGCCAAGCGGTGTGATCCCACCATTCTCATCTCTCAACAGCTTGATGTTTAAGATAACATCAGCTACTCCTAGATCCTTCATCTCAAAACAATGAGATAAGAAATCCTTAACCTCCTTGATAAAATCAAGTTTGGTTCCAAAGATCAATATGTAAATCGACATAGAGACAAAGAATAACTCCTTCGCCCCCACCATGGCGATAGTACACACACTTGTCACCATCATTTACTACAAAGCGGCAACAGTTAATGTTCTTTCGAACTTCTCATGCCACTCCTTAGGAGCTTGTTTAAGGCCATATAAAGACTTTAATAACTTGCACACCTTTCCTTCTTGACCGAGCAATACAAAACCATCTGGTGATCCATGTAAATTTCCTCCTTCAACTCTCCATTGAGGAAAGCCGTCTTAACGTCCATTTGATGAGCGAGAAGACCATGTGAGGCAACCGATGATAGTAATACCAATTGTGGTCGGTCTAGCCACGGGTGAGTAAGTATCAAAGAAGTCTTCACCTTCTTCTCGGTATAACCCTTAGCCACAAGCCGTGCCTTGTACTTTTCAATCGTACCATCGGTCTAAGCTTCTTCTTGAACACCCACTTACATCCTACTGGTTTGCACCCATAAGGACGGTCGGTGATCTCCCGAGTTCCGTTAGCTAAGATGGAATCCATCTCGCTTCTGAACAGCTTCCTTCGATGGTCGACATCGGGAGATGCATAGGCTTCTGAAATAGTCCTGGGTGTGTCATCCACAAGGTACACAATGAAATCATCACCAAAGGACTTTGCAGTCCTTTGTCTCTTACTCCTTATAGGAGTTTCATAGCCACCCTCAACAAGATTCTCAACGTGTTCCATCACAATGGTGGGTTCATGAATTACAGTGAGTTCCTCACTAGATGGAATAGGTATCTCCTGATTTGATGAACTTGACATATCCTTCATAGGAAATATGTCCTCAAAGAAAGTTGCATCATTAGACTCCATAATCGTACCAACATGCATGTCGGATACCTCAGATTTTATTATCAAAAATCTATAGCCAATGCTATGAAAAGCATAGCCCGAAGAACACAATCCACGGTTTTGGTCCAAGCTTGCGCTTCTTGGGAATTGGTATATTGACTTTCGCCAAACAACCCCAAGAACGTAGGTAAGAGAGTTTCAACCTTTTCCTTTCCCATTCCTCAAATGGAGTCATGGTCTTATGCTTTGTGGGAACTCGGTTTAGGACATGACACGCGGTCATCAGCGCCTCCCCCCAACATTCCTTGGAAAGACCCGATGTGTCTAACATGGCGTTAACCAAATCAGTTAGAGTTCGGTTCTTTCTTTCGCCACCCCATTAGGCGAGGTGAGTAGGAAGGTGTCCTCTCATGGGATTATACCATGTTCCGCACAAAAGCAGATCAAATTCATTGGAAAAATACTCTCCACCACGATCGGACCTAAGCCGTTTAATTTTCGATCAAGTTGGTTCTCTTGCCTCGACTTTATAGTTTTTGAAGAAAGTTAAAGCCTCATCTTTTGATTTGGAAGATACACATAACAATATCTAGTGGAGTCATCAATCAACGTCATGAAATATCTCTTTCCACCTTTTGTCAACACGCCATTCATCTCACAAAGATCGAATGTATAAGCTCTAGTGGCGCCAAGTCTCTTGCCTCTGCAGACACTGTGGGACTTGCGAGGTTGTTTAGCTGCACACATACTTGGCACTTAGAGCCTTTGACGATGAGATTTTGAAATTAAATTCATATTGGCTAGCCGCGTCATGCAACCAAAGTTAATATGACAAAGTCGTGAATGCCAAATATCCGACTCATTATTGTGGCAAACATTATTAATAACTTTAGTGCAAATATCTGACAAAGATAGGCGAAACAAGCCTCCGCACTCATAGCCTTTTCCAACAAATTGTCCACACTTGGAAATTACAACTTTATTGGACTCAAAACCAACTTAAAACCATCTCGACATAAACGGGAACCGCTAACTGAGATTTTTATTGATGGACGGCACATGATGAGCGTTCTTGAGGCCTACGATCTTCCCCAAAGTAAACTTGGATCGACCGTACCAACACCTCGAGCGATGGCATGTGACCCGTTCCTCATCAAGACGGGAGAAGTCCACGTGGCACAGTAAGAAGAAAACATGGAGCGTCAGCCTGACAAACATGTACATTGGCACGGTGTCAATTAACCAATCAGGGGATTGAAATACTGAAAGGTGAAGGAAATATGCCCTAGAGGCAATAATAAAGTTATTATTTATTTCCTTATTTCATGATAAATGTTTATCATTCATGCTAGAATTGTATTAACCGGAAACATGATACATGTGTGAATGCATAAACAAACAACATGTCACTAGTATGCCTCTACTAGACTAGCTTGTTAATCAAAGATGGTTATGTTTCCTGACCATGAACAAAGAGTTGTTATTTGATTAACGAGGTCACATCATTAGTAGAATGATCGATTGACATGACCCATTCCATTAGCTTAGCACACGATCGTTTAGTATGTTGCTCTTGCTTTTATCCATGACTTATACATGTTCTGTAACTATGAGATTATGCAACTCCGTTTGCGGAGGAACACTTTGGGTGCTACCAAGCGTCTAGCGTGCGGGTGATTATAAAGGAGTACTACTGGTGTCTCCAAAGGCGGATGTTGGGTTGGCGTATTTGAGATTAGGTTTTGTCACTCCGATTGTCGGAGAGGTATCTCTGGGCCCTCTCGGTAATGCACATCACTTGAAGCCTTGCAAGCATTACAACTAATGAGTTAGCTGTGAGATGATGTATTACGAGCGAGTAAAGAGACTTGCGATAACGAGATTGAACTAGGTATTGGATACCGGCGATCGAATCTCGGGCAAGTAACATACCGATGACAAAGGAACAACGTATGTTGTTATCTTGATCGACCGATAAAGATCTTCGTAGAATATGTAGGAACCAATATGGGCATCCAGGTCCGCTGTTGGTTATTGACCGGAGGCGTGTCTCGGTCATGTCTACATTGTTCTCGAACCGTAGGGTCCGCACGCTTAAGGTTTCGATGGCGGTTATTATGAGTTTATGTATTTTGATGTACCAAGAAGTTGAGTCCGGATGTGATCACGGACATGACGAGGAGTCTCAAAATGGTCGAGACATAAAGATTGATATATTGGAAGGCTATATTCGGACACGGAAAGGTTAGGAAGTTTCGGAGAAAACCGGAGTCTTGGGAGGGGTTCTGGAACCCCGGGAAAGTTGTGGGCCTTAGTGGGCCAAGAGGGAGAGAGGGGCCGCACGGGGAGGTGGCGCCCCGGAGTCCGAATAGGACAAGGAGGCGCGGCCCCCTTTCCTCTCCCTCCCTCTCTTTCCTTCCCCTTCTCCTTCCTAGTTGGACTAGGAGAGGAGTCCTACTCAACTAGGAGGAGGACTCCCCCTCCTGGCGCGCCACTAGGGCCGGCCGGCCTCCCCTCCCTCCTTTATATCACGAGGCGGGGGCACCCTAGGACACACAAGTATTGATCTACGGATCGTTCCTTAGCCGTGTCGGTGCCCCCTCCACCATATTCCACCTCGGTAATATCGTTCGAAGCTTAGGCAAAGCTTCTGCGCGGTAGAACATCAAGATCGTCCTGCCACGCCGTCGTCTTGTGGAACTCTCCCTCGACACTCGGCTGGATCGGATCTGAGGGCGTCATCGAGCTGTCGTGTGTCAAGAACTCGGGGTGCGAATGCTGGCGCGGGATCGGTCGGATCACGAGGAGAGCGTCGACTACTTCCTCTACGTTGTGATAGCTTCGCCGGGTCTCTGAGTGCGTGAACAACACTCTCCCCTCTCGTTGCTATGCATCACCATGATCTTGCGTGTGCGTGGGAAATTTTTGAAATTACTCGTTCCCCAACAAAGTGGTATCGAGCCGTTTTTATGGTTTGATGTTTTGCACGAGTAGAACACAAGTGAGTTGTGGGCGATACAAGTCATACTACCTACCAAAGATGTCATACTTTGGTTCAGCGGTATTGTGAGATGAAGCGGCCCGGACCGACATTACGCGTACACTTACGCGAGACTGGTTTCACCGCTCACGCACTCGTTGCTTAAAGGTGACCGTGGGTGCTGTCTCTCTCACTTTAGTTGAACCGAAGTGTGGCTCGCCGGTCCTTGAGAAGGTTAAAGCGGAGTCTATTTGTGAAATATCGTTGTGGTTTTGATCGTAGGTGAGATTGGTTCTTGCTTAAGCCCGTAGCAGCCACGTAAAATTTGCAACAACAAAGTAGAGGGCGTCTAACTTGTTTTTGCAGGGCATGTTGTGATGTGATATGGTCAAGGCGTGATGCTATATTTTATTGTATGAGATGATCATGTTTTGTAACCGAAGTTATCGGCAATCGGCTGGAGCCATATGGTTGTTGCTTTATTGTATGCAATGCAATCGCCTGTAATGCTTTACTTTATCACTAAGCGGTAGAGATAGTCGTAGAAGCATAAGATTGGCGAGGCGACAACGATGCTACGATGGAGATCAAGGTGTCGCGCCGGTGGCGATGGTGATCATGGTGGTGCTGCGGAGATGAAGATCACGAAGCACAAGATGATGATGACCATATCATATCACTTATATTGATTTGCATGTGATGTTTATCCTTTATGCATCTTATCTTGCTTTGATTGGCGGTAGCATTATAAGATGATCTCTCACTAAATTATCAAGAAGTGTTCTCCCGGTATGCACCGTTGCCAAAGTTAAATCGTGCCCGGACACCACGTGATGATCGGGTGTGATAAGCTCTCGTCCATCTACAGGTGCAAGCCAGTTTTGCACACGAGAATACTCGGGTTATACTTGACGAGCCTAGCATATGCGAGATATGGCCTCGAAACACGGAGACCGAAAGGTCAAGCGTGAATCATATAGTAGATATGATCAACATAAGATGTTCACCATTGAAAACTACTCCATTTCACGTGATGATCGGTTATGGTTTAGTTGATTTGGATCACGTGATCGCTTAGATGACTAGAGATGTCTTTCTAAGTGGGAGTTCTTAAGTAATATGATTAATTGAACTTAAATTTATCATGAACTTAGTACTGATAGTATCTTGCTTGTTTATGTTTGATTGTAGATAGATGGCTCGTCTTTGTTGTTCCGTTGAATTTTAATGCGTTCCTTGAGAAAGCAAAGTTGAAAGATGATGGTAGCAATTACGGATTGGGTCCGTAACTTGAGATTATCCTCATTCTTTGCCTGAAAGAGTTACGTCTGGATGCACCGCTGGGTGCGAACTGCTTCTTGATGCAATTGGCGGCGTTAAGAGCGTCTGGCGAGCAAAGTGATGACTACTCTATAGTTCGATGTGCCATGCTTTACGGCTTAGAACCGGGACTTCAACGGCGTTTTGAGCGTCATGGAGCATATGAGATGTTCCAGAGTTGAAGTTAATATTCAACAGAATGCGGATTGAGAGATATGAAGTCTCCAATAAGTTCTATAGCTGCAAGATGGAGAGAATAGTTACATTAGTGAGCACATACTCGAATGTGCGGGTACTACAATCACTTGACACAATTGGGAGTTAATCTTCCGAGACGATTGTGTCATTGATGAAATTCTTCAATCATTGCCACCAAGCTACAAAGGCTTCGTGATGAACTATAATATGCAAGGGTTAGTAAAGACTATACAGAGCTCTTACATGAATGCTAAAGGCTGCGGAGGTAGAAATCAGAAGGAGCATCAAGTGTTGATGGCCAATAAGACCACTAGTTTCAAGAAGAAAGGCAAAGGGAAGAAGAAGGAACTTCAAGAAGAACGGCAAGCAAGTTCTTTGCTCGGAGAAAAAACCCAAGTCGGACCTAAGCACAAAACCGAGTGCTTCTCTTGCGCAAGCGGTCGTCCTTTGAAGCGGAACTGCCCCAAGTATTTGGCGGATAAGAAGGATGGCAAGGTGAACAAAGGTATATGTGATATACATGTTATTGATGTGTACCTTACTAGAGCTCGCAGAGCACTGGGTATTTGATCTTGGTTACATTGCTAATATTTGCAACTTCGAAGCAGGGACTACGGATTGCGAACAACGGCAAAGGGCGAGGTGACGATCTTGGCGTGGGAAATGGTTCCAAAGTCGATGTGATCGCGATCGACGCGCTACCTCTACATCTACCTTGGGATTAGTTTTAGACCTAAATAATTGTTATTTGGTGCTGCGTTGAGCATGAACATTATATCTGGATCTTGTTTGATGCGAGGCGGTTATTCATTTAAATCGAGAGAATAATGGTTGTTCTATTTATATGAGTAATATCTTTTATGGTCATGCACCCTTGAGGTGGTCTATTTTGATGAATCTCGATAGTAGTGATACACATATTCATAATGTTGAAGCCAAAAGATGCGAGTTGATAATGATAGTGCAACTTATTTGTGGCACTTGCCGTTTAGGTCATATCGGTGTAAAGCGCATGAAGAAACTCCATCTTGATGGACTTTTGGAGTCCTTGATTATGAATCACTTGGCACTTGCGAACCGTGCCTTATGGGCAAGATGACTAGAACCCGTTCTCGGTACTATGGAGAGAGCAACAGATTTGTTGGAAATCATACATCTGATGTATGTGGTCCGATGAATGTTGAGGCTCGTGGCGGATATCGTTATTTTCTCACCTTCACGGATGACTTAAGCGAGATATGGGTATATCTACTTAATGAAACATAAGTCTGAAACATTTGAAAAGTTCAAAGAATTTCAGAGTGAAGTTGAAAATCATCGTAACAAGAAAATTAAATTTCTACGATCGATCGTGGAGGTGAATATTTGAGTTCTGAGTTTGGTCTACATTTGAAACAATGCGGAATAGTTTAAGCAACTCACGCCACCCGAACACCACAGCGTAATGGTGTGTCGAGCGTCGTGTCGCACTTTACTAGATATGGTGCGATCTATGATGTCTCTTCTGATTTACCGCTATCGTTTTGGGGTTATGCTCTAGAGGCGGCCGCATTCACCTTGAATAGAACACCGTCGAAATCCGTTGAGCGACACCTTATGAACTGTGGTTTAGCAAGAAACCAAAGTTGTCGTTTCTTAAAGTTTGGGGATGCGATGCTTATGTGAAAAAGCTTCAACCCGATAGCTCGAACCCAAATCGAATGTGTCTTCATAGGATACCCAAAGGAGACAGTTGGGTACACCTTCTATCACAGATCCGAAGGCAAGACATTCGTTGCTAAGAATGGATCCTTTATAGAGAAGGAGTTTCTCTCGAAAGAAGTGAGTGGGAGGAAAGTAGAACTTGATGAGGTAATAGTACCTTCTCCCTTACTTGAAAGTAGTTAAATCGCGAAACGGTTTACGAGACATCTACACCAAGTAGTGAGGAAGTTGATGATGTTGATCATGAAACTTCACATCAAGTTACTCTGAGAACCTCGTAGATCAACGAGTAAGATCCGCACGAGTGGTGCGGTAATCCTGTTACGGAAATCATGCTACTAGATCATGATGAACCTACGAACTATGAAGAAGCGATGGTGAGCCCAGATTCCATAAAATGGCTTGAGGCCATGAAATCGAGATGGGATCCATGTATGAAAACAAAGTATGGACTTTGGTTGACTTGCCGAGGGTAGGCAAGCAATAGAAAACAAGTGGATCTTCAAGAAGAAGACCGGCGGTACGGTAATATTCTCGTCTACAAAGCTCGACTTATGCAAAGGGTTTCGACAAGTTCAAGGGATTGACTACGATGAGACCTTCTCACCCGTGGCGATGCTTAAGTCTGTCCGAATCATGTTAGCAATTGCGCGCATTTTATGATTATGAAATTTGGCAAATGGATGTAAAGATCGCATTCTGAATGGATTTACGGAAGAAGAGTTGTATATGATGCAACGAGAAGGTTTTGTCGATCCAAAAGGAGCTAACAAAGTATGCAAGCTCCAGCGATCCATCTATGGACTGGTGCAAGCATCTCGGAGTTGGAATAAGCGCTTTGATAGTGTGATCAAAGCATTTGGGTTTGTCTGAGACTTTTGGAGAAGCTTTGTATTTACAAGAAAGTGAGTGGGAGCTCAGTAGCATTTACGATATTATATGTAGATGACATATTGCTGATCGGAAATGATATAGAATTCTGGATAGCATAAAGGGATACTTGAATAAGAGTTTTCAATGAAAGACCTCGGTGAAGCTGCTTACATATTAGGCATTAAGATCTATAGAGATAGATCAAGGCGCAATTGGACTTTCACAAAGCACATACCTTGACAAAATTTTGAAGAAGTTCAAAATGGATCAAGCAAAGAAAGGGTTCTTGCACGTGTTACAAGGTGTGAAGTTGAGTAAGACTCAATGCCCGACCACTGCGAGAAGATAGAGAGAAATGAAAGATGTTCCTATGCTTGACCATAGGCTCTATCATGTATGCAATCTTGTGTACCGACCGATGTGTGCCTTGCTATAAGTTTAGCGAGGAGGTACCAAAGTAATCCAGAGTGGATCCTTTGGACAGCGGTCAAGAACATCTGAAATACGAAAAGGACTAAGGATATGTTTCGTATATGGAGGTGACAAAGAGCTCATCGTGAATGGCAGTTACGTTGATGCAAGCTTTGACACCGATCCGGACGATTCTAAATCGCAGACGGATCGTATTTACACTAAGCGGAGGAGCTGTCGGTTGGTGCGGTTCTAAACAAAGCGTCGTGGCGGGATCTACATGTGAAGCGGAGTACATAGCAGCTTCGAAGCGGCTAATGAAGGAGTGCGGATGAAGAAGTTCATATCCGATCTAGGTGTCATACCTAGTGCATCGGGTCCAATGAAAATCTTCGTGACAATCTTGGAGCAATTGCCTTAGCGAAGGAATCCAGATTTCACAAGAGGACCAAGCACATCAAGAGACGCTTCAATTCTATCCGGGACTTAGTCCAGGTGGGAGACATAGAGATTTGCAAGATACATACGGATCTGAATGTTGCAGACCCGTTGACTAAGCCTCTTCCACGAGCAAAACATGATCAGCACCAAGACTCCATGGGTGTTAGAATCATTCTTGTGTAATCTAGATTATTGACTCTAGTGCAAGTGGGAGACTGAAGGAAATATGCCCTAGAGGCAATAATAAAGTTATTATTTATTTCCTTATTTCATGATAAATGTTTATCATTCATGCTAGAATTGTATTAACCGGAAACATGATACATGTGTGAATGCATAAACAAACAACATGTCACTAGTATGCCTCTACTAGACTAGCTTGTTAATCAAAGATGGTTATGTTTCCTGACCATGAACAAAGAGTTGTTATTTGATTAACGAGGTCACATCATTAGTAGAATGATCGATTGACATGACCCATTCCATTAGCTTAGCACACGATCGTTTAGTATGTTGCTCTGCTTTTATCCATGACTTATACATGTTCCTGTAACTATGAGATTATGCAACTCCGTTTGCGGAGGAACACTTTGGGTGCTACCAAGCGTCTAACGAATGCGGGTGATTATAAAGGAGTACTACAGTGTGTCTCAAAGGCGTATGTTGGGTTGGCGTATTTGAGATTAGGTTTTGTCACTCCGATTGTCGGAGAGGTATCTCTGGGCCCTCTCGGTAATGCACATCACTTGAAGCCTTGCAAGCATTACAACTAATGAGTTAGCTGTGAGATGATGTATTCTGAGCGAGTAAAGAGACTTGCGTAGCGAGATTGAACTAGGTATTGGATACCGACGATCGAATCTCGGGCAAGTAACATACCGATGACAAAGGAACAACGTATGTTGTTATGCGGTCCGACCGATAAAGATCTTCGTAGAATATGTAGGAACCAATATGGGCATCCAGTCCCGCTGTTGGTTATTGACCGGAGGCGTGTCTCGGTCATGTCTACATTGTTCTCGAACCGTAGGGTCCGCACGCTTAAGGTTTCGATGGCGGTTATTATGAGTTTATGTATTTTGATGTACCGAAGAAGTTGAGTCCGGATGTGATCACGGACATGACGAGGAGTCTCGAAATGGTCGAGACATAAAGATTGATATATTGGAAGGCTATATTCGGACACGGGAAGGTTCCGGAAGTTTCGGAGAAAACGGAGTCTTGGGAGGTTACCGAACCCCGGGGAAAGTTGTGGGCCTTAGTGGGCCAAGAGGGAGAGAGAGGGGCCGCACCAGGAGGTGGCGGCCTACTGTTGAGAAACGTTGCGAAAAATTAAAATTTTTCCTACGGTTTCACCAAGATCCATCTATGAGTTCATCTAAGCAGCGAGTAGCGGGAGAGAGTTTGCATCTACATACCACTTGTAGATCGCGTGCGGAAGCTTGCTTGGTGATGATGGAGTCGTACTCGAGCGTGATTCAGATCACCGATGCCAAGTCTTTGAGCGGACAGCACCTCCGCGTTCAACACACGCGTGACGAGCGACGGCGTCTCCTCCTTCTTGATCCAGCAAGGGGAAGGAGAGGTTGAGGAAGACAGCACCACCGGCAAGACGACGGCGTGGTGATGGTGGTGATCAAGATACTCGGCGAGGCTTCACCCGAGCTCTCGGAGGAGGAGATGTGTTGGGAGGAGGGCTGCGCCTTGGGAGATGTGTACAGCAGCCCCTCCCCCCTTTATATAGGCCCCAGTGGCGGCCCCTAGAGATCCAATCTCAAGGGGCGGCGGCCAGGGGTGGAGTGCCCCCAAGCCGGTGGGCGCCCACCCCTAGGGTTTCAACCCTAGGCGCGGGGTGGGCCTGAGGCGCGCACCAGCCCCTGTGGGCTGGTTCCCTTCCCCTATGGCCCATGGGGCCCTCCGGGATGGGTGGCCCCACCGGTGGACCCGGGACCCTTCCGGTGGTCCCAGATTTTGCCTAGAACCCGAAACTTTCCCGATGGCGAAACACCACTTCCTATATATTATTCTTTACCTCCGGACCCTTCCGAACTCCTCGTGACGTCCGGGATCTCATCCGGACTCGAACAACATTCGTATTCACATACTAGTCTTCCTACTAACCCTAGCGTCACCGAACCTTAAGTGTGTAGACCCTACGGGTTCGGAGACACGCAGACATGACCGAGGCGACTCTCGGGCAATAACCAACAGCGGGATCTGGATACCCATGTTGGCTCCCACATGCTCCTCGATGATTTCATCGGTTGAACCACGATGTCGAGGATTCTATCAAACCACATATGCAATTCCCTTTGTCAATCGATGCGTTACTTGCGAGACTCGATCGTCGGTATCCCAATACCTCGTTCAGGTCTCGTTACCGACAAGTCACTTTACTCGTCATCGTAATGCATGATCCGTGGCCAACACCTTGGTCACATTGAGCTCATTATGATGATGCATTACCGAGTGGGCCCAGAGATACCTCTCCGTCATACGGAGTGACAAATCGATCTCGATCCATGTCAACCCAACAGATACTTTCGGAGACACCTGTAATGCACCTTTATAGTCACCCGATTCGTTGTGACGTTTGATACACCCAAGGCACTCCTCGGCAACCGGAGTTACACGATCTCATGGTCGAAGGAATAGATACTTGACATTGGCAAAGCTTCTAGCAAGCGAACTATACGATCTTTTATGCTAAGCTTGTGATTGGGTCTTGTCCATCACATCATTCTCCTAATGATGTGATCCCGTTATCAACGACATCCAATGTCCATAGTCGAAACCATGACCATCTATTGATCTGCACGGCTAGTCAACTAGAGGCTCACTAGGGACATATTGGGGTCTAAGTGTTCACACGTGTATTATGATTTCCGGATAACACGGTTATAGCATGAACAAAAGACAATTATCATGAACATTGAAATATAATAATACTTTTATTATTGCCTCTAGGGCATATTTCCAACAGTCTCCCACTTGCACTAGAGTCACTAATCTAGTTACATTGTGATGAATCGAACACCCATAGAGTTACGGTGTTGATCATGTTTTGCACGCGAGAGAGTTTAGTCAGCGGATCTGCGACATTCAGATCCGTGTGCACTTTGCAAATCTCTATGTCTCCATCTTGAACATTTTCACGGATGGAGTTGAAGCGGCGCTTGATGTGCTGGTCTTCTTGTGAAACCTGGGCTCCTTTGCAAGGGCAATAGCTCCAGTGTTGTCACGAAAGAGTTTGATCGGCCCGACGCATTGGGTATGACTCCTAGGTCGGTGATGAACTCCTTCACCCATATTGCTTCATCGCTGCCTCCGAGGCTGCCATGTACTCCGCTTCACACGTAGATCCCGCCACGACGCTTCTGCTTGCGGTGCACCACCATCTTGCTCCACCATTCAACATATACACGATCCGGTTTGTGACTTAGAGTCATCGGATCTGAGTCGAAGCTAAGCGTCGGCGTAACCCTTCTGACGAGCTCTTCGTCTCCTCCATAAACGAAAACATTTCCTTTGTCCTTTTCGGTACTTCAGGATATTCTTGACCGCTGTCCGGTGTTCCTTGCGGGATTACTTTGGTATCTTGCAACCAAACTTACGGCAAGGTTTACATCGGTCAGTACACACATGGCATACATAATAGATCCTATGGCTGAAGCATAGGGATGACACTCATCTCTTCTTTATCTTTTGCCGTGGTCGGTGGTGAGCTGAGCTCAATTTCACACCTTGTAACATAGGCAAGAACCCTTCTTGGACTGATCCATTTTGAACCTCTTCAAAATCTTATCAAGGTATGTGCTTTGTGAAAGACCTATGAGGCGTCTCGATCTATCCTATAGATCTTGATACCTAATATATAAGCAGCTTCTCCAAGGTCCTTCATTGAAAAACACTTGTTCAAGTAGGCCTTAATGCTGTCGATGAGTTTTGTATCATTTCCCATCAAGAGTATGTCATCTACATATAATAGGAGAAATGCTACTGAGCTCCCACTCACTTTCTTGTAAACACAGGCTTCTCCATAAGTCTGCGTAAACTAAACGCTTTGATCATCTCATCAAAGCGAATGTTCTAACTCGAGATGCTTGCACCAGCCCATAAATGGATCGCTGGAGCTTGCATACTTTGTTAGCATTCGAGGATCGACAAAACCTTCCGGCTGCATCATATACAGCTCTTCCTTAAGATGTCCATTAAGGAATGCCGTTTTGGCGTCCATCGCCATATCTCATAATCATAGTATGCGGCAATTGCTAACATGATTCGGACGGACTTAAGCTTCGCTACGGAGAGAATGTCTCGTCGTAGTCAATCCCTTGAACTTGTCGATAACCCTTAGCGACAAGTCGAGCTTTATAGATGGTAACATTACCATCCGCGTCCGTCTTCTTCTTAAAAATCCATTTATTTTCTATCGCTCGCCGATCATCGGGCAAGTCTGTCAAAGTCCATACTTTGTTTTCATACATGGATTCTATCTCGGTTTCATGGCCTCAAGCCATTTGTTGGAATCGGGTCCGCCATCGCTTCTTCATAGTTCGAAGGTTCATTGTTGTCTAGCAACATGATTTCCATGACAGGTTGCCGTACCACTGTGCGGAACGTGTCCTTGTGGACCTTGAAGTTCAAGAGTAACTTGATCCAAGTATCTTGATCATCATCAATGATTTCCTCTTGATGGGTGTGGGCATTACAGAGCGGTTTCTGCGCGGCACCACTTTCCCGTTCGAGAGGTAGTACTTCATCGAGTTCTACTTTCCTCCCACTTACTTCTTTCGAGAGAAACTCTTTCTCTAGAAAGCATCCGTTCTTAACAACAAATACTTTGCCTTCGGATCTTAAGTAGAAGGTATACCCGATAGTTTCCTTAGGGTATCCTATGAATCGCATTTTCCGACTTGGGTTCGAGCTTTTCGGGTTGAAGTTTCTTGACATAAGCATCGCATCCCCAAACTTTCGAAGCGACAGCTTAGGTTTCTTCCCAAACCATAATTCATACGGTGTCGTCTCAGCGGTTTAGACGGTGCCCTATTTAAAGTGAATGTAGCTGTCTCTAGGCGTATCCCCAAAATGATAGCGGTAAATCGGTAAGAGACATCATAGACCGCACCATATCCAATAGAGTGCGATTCGACGTTCGGACACACCGTTTATTTGAGGTGTTCCAGCGGCGTGAGTTGTGAAACGATTCCACATTTTCTTAAGTGTGTGCCAAATTCGTGACTTAAATATTCTCCTCCACGATCGATCGTAGGAACTTTATCTTTCGGTCACGTTGATTCTCCACCTCACTCTGAAATTCCTTGAACTTTTCAAAGGTCTCGGACTTGTGTTTCATTAAGTAGACATACCCATATCTACTCAAGTCATCGGTGAGAGTGAGAACATAACGATATCCTCCATGAGCCTCAACGCTCATTGGACCGCACACATCGGTATGTATGATTTCCAACAAGTTGGTTGCTCGCTCCATTGTTCGGAGAACGGAGTCTTGGTCATTTGCCTAAGAGGCATGGTTAGCATGTGTCAAACGATTCATAATCAAGAGACTCTAAAGTCCATCAGCATGGAGCTTCTTCATGCGCTTGACACCAATGTGACCAAGGCGGCGATGCCACAAGTATGTGGGACTATCGTTATCAACTTTACATCTTTTCGCATCCACACTATGAACATGTGTAATATTACGCTCGAGATTCATTAAGAATAAACCATTGACCATCGGAGCATGACCATAAAACATATCTCTCATATAAATCGAACAACCATTATTCTCGGACTTAAATGAGTAGCCATCTCGTATCAAGCGAGATCCGGATACAATGTTCATGCTCAAACTTGGCACTAAATAACAATTATTGAGGTTTAAAACTAATCCCGTAGGTAAATGTAGAGGCAGCGTGCGACGGCGATCACATCGACTCGGAACCATTCCCGACGCGCCGTCACCTCGTCCTTCGCCGATCTCCGTTTATTCCGCAGCTCTGCTGTGAGTTACAAATATGAGCAACGGCACGGTATCAAATACCGGGAGTTACTACGAGTCTTGGTAAGGTACACATCAATTACATGTATATCAAATATACCTTTGGTGTTGCGGCCTTCTTATCCGCTAAGTATTTGGGGCAGTTCCGCTTCGGACCCTTCCCTTGCAATAAAAGCACTCGATCTCGGGCTTGGGTCCATTCTTTGACTTCTTCCCGACAGCAGACTTACGGGCGCGGCAACATCCTTGCCGTCCTTCTTGAAGTTCTTCTTACCCTTGCCCTTCTTGAACTTAGTGGTCTTATTGACCATCAACACTTGATGTTCCTTTCGATTTCAGCCTCTGCTGACTTTAGCATGAGAACACTTCAGAATGGTCTTTACCATCCCTCGCATGTTGTAGTTCATCACAAAGCTCTTGAAGCTTGGTGGGAGCGATCGAGGATTCTGTCGATGACCGCCTCATCTGGGAGGTTAATGTTCAAGCTGGGTCATCTGGCGTGCAACCCGGACATCTTGAGGATGTGCTCACCGATGAACTGTTTTCCTCCATCTTACAAGCTGTAGAACTTGTCGAGACATCATATCTCTCGACCGGGCATGAGCTTGGAAAACTAGTTTCAGCTCTTGAACATCTCATATGCTCCGTGATGCTCAAAACGCTTTTGGAGCCCGGTTCTAAGTCAGAGCATACCGCCTTGAACGAGGGAGTAATCATCGAGCGAGTCCGCGAGACGTTCAAATCGTCTTGCAATCTTTGGGAGAACAGTGGATCACCTAACGGTGCTTCTAGGACATCTTGTTTCTTGGCAGCTATGAGGATGATCCTCGGGTTCCGGACCCGATCCGTATAGTTCTTGCCATCATCTTTCGACTTGGTTTTCTCTAGGAGCGCGTTGAAGTTCATGTTGACATTAGCGTTGGCCATTGATCTACAAGACATATTTGCAAAGGTTTTAGACTAAGTTCATGATAATAAAGTTCTTAATCAAAATTACGAACTCCCACTTAGATTAGACATCCTCTAGTCATCTAAGTGTTACACGATCCGAGTCGACTAGCCCGTGTCCGATCATCACGTGAGACGGACTAGTCATCATCGGTGAACATCTTCATGTTGATCGTATCTTCCATACGACTCGTGTTCGACCTTTCGGTCTCCGTGTTCCGAGGCCATGTCCGCACATGCTAGGCTCGTCAAGTTAACCCTAAGTGTTTTCACCGTAAATCTGTCTTACACCGTTGTATGTGAGCGTAAGGATCCATCACACCCGATCATCACGTGGTGCTTAGAAGCGACGAACCGTAGCAGCGGTGCACGCTTAGGGAGAACACTTCTTGAAATTTTATAAGGGATCATCTTATTTACTACCGTCGTCCTAAGTAAACAAGATGTAAAAACATAATAAACATCACATGCAATTATATATAGTTGTGACATGATATGGCCAATATCATCAAGCTCCATTGATCTCCATCTTCGGGGCTCCATGATCACCTTGTCACCGGCTTGACACCATGATCTCCATCATCATGATCTCCATCATCGTGTCTTCATGAAGTTGTCGCGCCAACGACTACTTCTACTTCTATGACTAACGCGTTTAATAATGAAGTAAAGTAGTTTACATGGCGTTCTTCAATGACACGCAGGTCATACAAAAAATAAAGACAACTCCTATGGCTCCTGCCGGTTGTCATACTCATCGACATGCAAGTCGTGAATCCTATTACAAGAACATGATCTCATACATCACAATTCAACATTCATCACAACTTCTGGCCATATCACATCACATGATCAATCGCTGCAAAAACAAGTTAGACGTCCTCTAGTTGTTGTTGCATCTTTTACGTGGCTGCGATTGGGTTCTAGCAAGAACGTTTTCTTACCTACGAATCACCACAACGTGATTTTGTCAACTTCTATTTACCCTTCATAAGGGCCTGTTCATCGAATCCGCTGCAACTAAAGTGGGAGAGACAGACACCCGCCACCACCTTATGCAACTAGTGCATGTCGATCGGTGGAACCGGTCTCACGTAAGCGTCGTGTAAGGTTGGTCGGGCGCTTCATCCCACAATACCGTTGAGCAAGAAAAGACTAGTAGGGGCAAGTAAGATGACAAGATCAGCGCCCACAACAAATTTGTGTTCTACTCGTGCAATAGAGAACTACGCATAGACCTAGCTCATGATGCCCTTTGTTGGGGAGCGTTGCGAGAAAATTAAAATTTTTCCTACGGTTTCACCAAGATCCATCTATGAGTTCATCTAAGCAACGAGTAACGGAGAGAGTTTGCATCTACATACCACTTGTAGATCGCGTGCGGAAGCTTGCTTGGTGATGATGGAGTCGTACTCGAGCGTGATTGAGATCACCGATGCCAAGTCTTGAGCGGACAGCACCTCCGCGTTCAACACACGTGCGGGACGAGCGGCGTCTCCTCCTTCTTGATCCAGCAAGGGGAAGGAGAGGTTGAGGAAGACGGCACCACCGGCAAGCCGGCGTGGTGATGGTGGTGATCAAGATACTCCGCGAGGGCTTCACCGAGCTCTACGGAGGAGGAGATGTGTTGGGGAGGAGGGCTGCGCCTTGGGAGATGTGTACAGCAGCCCCCTCCCCCCTTATATAGGCCCCGTGGTGGCGGCCCCTAGAGATCCAATCTCAAGGGGGCGGCGGCAAGGGGTGGAGTGCCCCCAAGCCGGTGGGCGCCCCACCCCTAGGGTTTCAACCCTAGGCGCGGTGGGCCTGAGGCGCACCAGCCCCTGTGGGCTGGTTCCCTTCCCCTATGGCCCATGGGGCCCTCCGGATGGGTGGCCCCACCGGTGGACCCAGGACCCTTCCGGTGGTCCCAGCTTTTGCCAGAACCCCGAAACTTTCCCGATGGCGAAACACCACTTCCTATATATTATTCTTTACCTCCGGACCCTTCCGGAACTCCTCGTGACGTCCGGGATCTCATCAGGACTCGAACAACATTCGGTATTCACATACTAGTCTTCCTACTAACCCTAGCGTCACCGAACCTTAAGTGTGTAGACCCTACGGGTTCGGAGACCTTGAGACATGACCGAGGCGACTCTCGGGCAATAACCAACAGCGGGATCTGGATACCCATGTTGGCTCCCACATGCTCCTCGATGATTTCATCGGTTGAACCACGATGTCGAGGATTCTATCAAACCACGTATGCAATTCCCTTTGTCAATCGATGCGTTACTTGCGAGAGACTTCGATCGTCGGTATCCCAATACCTCGTTCGGTCTCGTTACCGACAAGTCACTTTACTCGCATCGTAATGCATGATCCGTGGCCAACACCTTGGTCACATTGAGCTCATTATGATGATGCATTACCGAGTGGGCGGAGATACCTCTCCGTCATACGGAGTGACAAATCGATCTCGATCCATGTCAACCCAATGATACTTTCGGAGACACCTGTAATGCACCTTTATAGTCACCCGATTCGTTGTGACGTTTGATACACCCAAGGCACTCCTCGGCAACCGGAGTTACACGATCTCATGGTCGAAGGAATAGATACTTGACATTGGCAAAGCTTCTAGCAAGCGAACTATCGATCTTTTATGCTAAGCTTGTGATTGGGTCTTGTCCATCACATCATTCTCCTAATGATGTGATCCCGTTATCAACGACATCCAATGTCCATAGTCAGGAAACCATGACCATCTATTGATCACAACGGGCTAGTCAACTAGAGGCTCACTAGGGACATATTGGGGTCTAAGTGTTCACACGTGTATTATGATTTCCGGATAACACAGTTATAGCATGAACAAAAGACAATTATCATGAACATTGAAATATAATAATACTTTTATTATTGCCTCTAGGGCATATTTCCAACACGCCCCCCCCAGGGGAGTCCGAATAGGACAAGGAGGGGGGGCGCGGCCCCCCTTTCCCTCTCCCTCTCCCTCTCTTTCCTTCCCCTTCTCCTTCCTAGTTGGACTAGGAGAGGGAGTCCTACTCAACTAGGAGGAGGACTCCCCCTCCTGGCCCGCCACTAGGGCCGGCCGGCCTCCCCCTCCCTCCTTTATATCACGAGGCGGGGGGCACCCTAGGACACACAAGTATTGATCTACGGATCGTTCCTTAGCCGTGTCGCGTGCCCCCTCCACCATATTCCACCTCGGTAATATCGTTATGAAGCTTAGGCAAAGCTTCTGCGCGGTAGAACATCAAGATCGTCACCACGCCGTCGTCTTGTGGAACTCTCCCTCGACACTCGGCTGGATCGAGTCGAGGGCGTCATCGAGCTATCGTGTGTCAAGAACTCGGGGTGCGAATGCTTGGCGCCGGGATCGGTCGGATCGCGAGGAGAGCGTCGACTACTTCCTCTACGTTGTGATCGCTTCGCTTGGGTCTCACGAGGGCGTAGACAACACTCTCCCCTCTCGTTGCTATGCATCACCATGATCTTGCGTGTGCGTAGGAAATTTTTTGAAATTACTACGTTCCCCAACAAAAGGATGGTACAAAAAATACCGTACCCTGATTCCTTCATATCAGTATCACCGATGACGACATTAGCGGACTTGCCGCCCTTCTCATGTTCGCGCTCCTCAAAGCGGTTAGGATACTTCGGAGCCCAGTGATTAGGATCACCGCAGACATGGCAAAGTCCCTTCCCCTTCTTATGAGAATTCTTCTTGAAGTTGGTAGAATGTGATGGCTTGTTCTTTGTATCAAACTTTCCTTTCCCCTGAGGTTTGTTCTTATTGTTTTTGAACTTATTGGGCTGAAAGTTCTTCTTCTGTACCATGTGGGCACTAGAAGCTCCCTCGGCAACTCGAGCACGTGTGTCCTTTGCTCTCGCCTTCTCTTCAACATCAAGAGTACCAATGAGATCCGCAACGAAAAACTCCTGTTTCTTGTGTTTCAGGGAAGTAGCAAAATTGTTCCACGAAGGTGGAAGCTTGGCAATAATGCCTCCGCAACAAATTTGTCCGCAACACACACTTGAAGTGCTCAAGTTCTTTTGCGGCGATCAGTATCTCATGAGCTTCTTTGTACAACAGAAGCTCAGCGATCATCTTGTAGTCATAGAATTGCTCCATGACGTATAACTCGCTACGGTGTCCGAGGCACCAAACTTGGCCTCGGCGCAGCCCACATGTCCTTGCCGTTGTCAAACGACATATCTGAATCCACAATGGAATCATCAAGAACACCCAAGAGCGCCTTTAAAGAGAGTATCGATCTTCTCACAAGCTTCCAAATGTCTTTGGATTAAGATCGCCCTCGGGCTTGCCCTTAGTGGCGTCATAGCAGCCCATGGTGCGAAACCAAGAGAATGCTCTCGTCGCCACCTCTATTGCGCCCCTTAAAGGCGGCGGCTTCAAAAGCGCAACAAAACCACTCGGAGTAAATTGCCTATAATCAGGTTTTGGATTGTTGAAAATATGAGCAAATTACTACGAGATTTAATCGAATAAGCGAAGATAAATCATGACTACGATGGCGAGAGATTGAACTAATCATGCGAACTAGCATAGCAAATGAGCAGATCACATCTAGGGCACATTCTAGAAACATGAATTCTACCACGATCTCGAGCAGGAAAGATAGAATCACGTGCGGTGCAGCGGGAGCAGCACTGCCCGGCGACAACGTTGTCACCCATGTCGCCGAGGATGAGGTTGCGAGGTCGGGAAGAATTAAATGCGTTCGCGAAGTCGTCGCTGCCAGCCGATCGCGAGTCGCTCCCCAAAACTGATCGCCCCTCTCCGTCACAGGGATCACGAGGCGGGGTTCCGAGGCTCTTGCCCTTCTCCCATTAGGCACGCCGAAAGGAGGGATGGAAAGACTTGCTTGGCGCGCAATGATCTGGAGCGGTGGTGAGAAACCATCTGAAGGCGGCTAGGGTAGACGTCTGCTGACTATATAGTGCGGGCGGGTAGGTCGTGGGAGTAAACCCCACGTCCGAGTCGTCACGATCAAAAAGAATCGAAGCAGTTCATGAATTAACGCGTCCGTTAATTATTAATTAATGACTCATTAATTTTTCCCGAGCAGCAAAAATATAGACAACGTGCATAGCTCTGTCCTCGGCTCGGCTCAATCCCGCAACCCGCGGCGCGTCGTGACGAGGCGAGGCGAGGCGTGGCGTGGCGAGGCGAGCAAGGAGGAGGAGCGCGTGTAGGTCTCCTCTTCTCATGCTCATACAAGTGGTAGGAGAGCTCACCTTATAAAGAGGTGAACTCTCTCTCAACTTATGAGGTGGGACTAAACTTTAGCCTCACTCACTCCACTCACATGTGTGCATGAATGGGCCAAGAGAATTTCAGAATTTTAGTTGGGCTTTGGGCCAAAAGCCCACTAGCAAATTCCAACAGAAACTCGTATAGGATCGGACCATGTTCCACTTATCTTCTCTTCAGGGGAGGAGAGAGCCCAGCGTAGTAAAGGTTTCTTTTTGAATCTGCCTGGTTTGAAGCAGAGGGCTTCACCCAGATGGTGCAAGACCGTTGGGCCCAGATCCTGGCCCAGCAGGGACCCCAAAGGGGATCATTAGAGTGCTGGTCGGTGGCAGGGGCTGCTTTGCGCACTTTCCTGCGTGGGTGGGGTGCCAATTTTGGTAGTCACTCAAAGCGTGAGCGCGGCAGGCTGATCGAGGAGATAGCGGCCCTAGATGCTCAAGCCGATGCTAGTCAGTTTTCGGAAGCTGAGTGGGCTCACAGATACGATCTTGAGCACAAGGTACTCGCGATTCTGCACGTTCAACAAGAATATTGGCGTCGTAGGGGCGGCATAAAGTGGGTGACCAAGGGTGACGCTAACACGGCCTATTTCCATGCCTATGCTAACAGTAGGAAGCGTAAGAGTTCGATCCTTCGTCTTCAGTCCGACCAGGGCCTCCTCCTCTCTCAGGGAGACATTGCCCGCCACATTTATGAGTATTTTGTTGGTCTGTTGGGTACGACTGACGAGAAAAAACTCTGCATCCGGGAGGATTTGTGGGATCCCCAGGATATGGTGTCACTGCAGGAGAATGAGAGCTTGGCGCTCTCTTTTCTCCCGGAAGAAGTTGACGCCGCCCTGATGGGCATGAAGAAAGGCACAGCCCTCGGCCCTGACGGCTGGCCTGTCGAATTCTTCTGTAAATTTTGGCCAATGCTCCGACCCATTTTCCTTGAAATCGTGAATGGGTTTGCGCTAGGAACGGTTGACGTATCTCGCCTCAATTATGGGATTATTAGCCTTATTCCAAAGGTTAAAGGGGCTGATTGCGTCAAACTTTTTCGACCAATCACGCTGATTAACGTGCCTTTTAAGATCTGTGCCAAGGCCTATGCGACCCGCCTAGCACCCGTGGTGCAGAGGGTCATCCTTAGAAGCCAAACGGCTTTTCTCAAAGGACGGAACATCCTGGAGGGCCCTATCGCCCTTCACGAGATCGTCCATGAGCTTAAACTGAAAAAACAGCAAGGGGTGCTGCT
Source organism: Aegilops speltoides (assembly GCA_021437245.1). Classification (NCBI taxonomy): domain Eukaryota; kingdom Viridiplantae; phylum Streptophyta; class Magnoliopsida; order Poales; family Poaceae; genus Aegilops; species Aegilops speltoides. The sequence continues at coordinate 335,561,107 of CM038144.1, forward strand.
CAAGCTTGATTTTGAGAAAGCCTACGACCGTGTAAACTGGGAGTTTGTACGGGAGGTCCTCCTTAAAAAAGGTTTCGACGCTGGTTTTGTCCACCGTATTATGAACCTGATCAATTGTGGACAAACGGCTGTCTCTATCAATGGGGAGGTGAGTAGATTCTTCCGCAACAAAAAAGGCCTCAGACAAGGAGACCCCTTGTCCCCGATCATTTTTAATTTTGTTGTGGATGCTCTATCTGCGATGGTGCATAAGGATCGCTTGGCAGGGCACATCAAAGGGTTGGTGTCTCACCTGATTCCGGGAGGGGTCACGCACCTTCAGTGCGTTGACGACACGATGCTTCTTTTTGAGCCTGACGACAACAGCATAGCCTCGATCAAGCTGCTGCTGCTTGCCTTTGAACTTCTATCCGGGCTCAAAATCAATTTCGTTAAGAGCGATGTCATAACCATGGGGATGGACGACCATGAGAGTGTGAGAGTGGCAAATCTTCTAAATTGCAAGCTAGGGAGCTTGCCAATCAAATATCTAGGCCTGCCAGTGTCGCATAGCCGGCTTTCCATTAAGGAGTGGGAACCTTTATATGGAAAGGTCGCGGGCAGAGTGAGCCCGTGGCGTGGGAGGTTCATGTCCTTCGCGGCGCGACTTATTCTCACCAATGCTAGCTTATCATCTCTTCCAATGTTTACCATGGGCATGTTCTTGTTAGCGGATGGGGTTCACGCTAAATTAGACACGCCCCGCTCCCGCTTCTGGAGCTTCTTTTGGGAAGGAACGGGAATCAAGCGGAAATACCACCTTGTCAAATGGGCCTCGGTTTGTCGTCCAAAGAAATTTGGCGGTTTGGGGATCCTAAATTCCAAACTCATGAATGTAGCCCTCCTGTCACGTTGGTGGTGGAGACTAGCCCAAAACGAGTCGGGTCTTTGGGCTGATCTCCTGAAAGCTAAGTATTTTCCGACTAGCACCGTTTTCTCAGCCAAACGCTCCGGCTCCCCATTCTGGAACGGGATCCAAGCGGTGCGACCAGCGTTTACCTTGGGAGCAAAGTTTCAGGTCCAAGACGGCCAGTCCACCCGTTTCTGGCTGGACTCCTGGCTCGATACCTCTCCGCTGTGGCAGAGCCACCCCGCAGCTTTCCAAGTTGCAGCAAACACGGAGCTGATGGTGGGTGAGGCACTCCGGACCTCACCCCCTTCAGTTAACTTTCTCCGAGCGCTTCTCCCTCACGAGGAAGTCGAGTGGAATGAGATTTTGGACATGATTGGACAGCATACCACTAGCCAGGGTGCGGACGTGGTATCTTGGAAGCTCTCTTCCTCGGGATCGTTCTCGGTTAAGTCTCTGTACACCAAGCTTACCGAGGGGGACGTGCTGGACATAGCTCGGGGGCTGTGGAAGGCCGGAATCCCGTTGAAAATAAAAATCTTCCTTTGGCAGATGTTTCAGAACCGCCTCCCTACGACGGATAATGTGGCGATTCGCAATGGCCCATCCGATGGATCTTGTGTGTTGTGCAATAGCACTGAGGACGCTAACCACGCTTTTTTCCACTGCCACCTAGCCAGATTCGCGTGGAGCGCAGTGCATACTGCCTTTCAACAGAATTGGAACCCGGCTTCGGGTGCCGACCTCTTACATATCTTGCGTTCGCAACACGGCTCTAGTGCCCAGATAGCTTGGAGATGCGTTGGGGTGCTACTCTGGTTCATTTGGACTATCCGTAACAAGATGACGATTGAGAAGAAGTTCCCTTCTCACCCTGCTGATATTCTGTACAAATGCCATCTTTTCTTGCAGACTTGTGCTCCGTTGGGGAAACCGCGTGATGAGGAGCGTATGACCCAGACGATGGCAAAGATCTGCGGCATCCAGATGGAAGCTAGACAAGCGGCTGGACCTGATTGAAGTATCGCCATCTTCCTCGGCCCTTTTGTTAATCCCTAGTAGCTAGTTTCCTCTCCATTATGCCAGCCTGCGTGCTGAGGACCTGCCAGCCTGCGTGCTGATGTTGTCTGAACTATCTCGCTTTATCTTTTGGTCGATATGTTGGCCTGTCGTTTGACTACCTATGTGAACTTTGGTGCTGCTTGTTGGCTTTATTAATTTAAAGCCGGACGCCGTTGGCGTCTTCGTTCCAAAAAAAAATTGTATGAAACCTTCTCAACGCTTACCCATTTATTTATTTACACTGCCAAGTACTCGGTCTCTGCGAAGAAGAATTCTATCCATAATACCCACATGCAAGATTTTCACTAAAACTGCAGCTGATCTTGCTGGTGACTTCTTTTGTATAACTTGTTTCTATATAATTATGTGTGAATTTCTTTCCAGTAAGACTGCCGAGTTTCAGTTCAGAATACTGAACTTTGGATGTCCTGCGTTTTGCACTTCGGAAACAGGTAATTAAAAACGATTAGGTTGTACAGACAAGTGCATAGGGATTTCACAAGGTTATACGACTCTTCTTTTTGGTCATACACAACAACACAGCTACACCATACATGAACCAGGCAAATTTCTAAACCGTGGCATATCATTGACAATGGAGGAATAAGAACATGGTGGGAGATTGATGATTGCTCACAGGAGAGGATTTCAGTGTCCTCGTCGAGGCGCTTGCGGCTGAGGGTCGACCTCGGCAGCCAGCGCATCCAGATCCCGCGTCGGGTGCATCTTCCCCGTAGTGGGACACAGCCGGCGCTAGAGAGCCGCGCGTGGGGAGTGGCAGCGTCACGTTGATAGGCGAGGCTGGCGGCGGGGGGCGGCGGTCTCGTTGTGCCAGTGGTGTCCTGTGGGGCGGCCGCAACCACGTGGGCGAAGGCGCGTCGGGAGCGGCAGCGTCGAGTGGGGAGGCGGCGGGGAGCGGCAACGTCGCGTGGATAGGCGGGGCTGGCGGTCTCACTCTGCCGGTGGCGTCGCCTGGACCGGCCGCAACCGCATGGGCGGAGGCGCGTTGAGCGGCGTCCCCAACATAGAAACCGCATTGAGCACAACCGAAACGTCGCCGGAGTATAAAAATGCGGTTTTACTCTTTTAACAGAAATCTAGCCGATCCCCTAAACTCCATATAATTTTCACTCCGGCACTAACTTTCATCCTATGTGTACTCCACCACTTGGCGGATGAGTAAAAGCCGCGTCCCTCCTCCACTGCCTCCTCCTCCTTCATGCGCTGCATCTATGCCAGCGTCGCCCCTTCCATCCCTCGCCTGCACCTGCTCGCCGCTGCCGACGCTCTATAGGCTTTGCCGCTGTTCTCTACCACTTCGATTTGTGCCTCCTCGTCCGGTCGCCGGCGAAGAACCGATGGATCTACGGCTGCTCCTGTCGCCGCTGAATTTGGCGTTTCCGGCCAGAGGCGGCTGCGCCTTGCCATGGATTGGTCAGGAAGCGGACCGCACAACCCTGACAATGCCTCCGAGCCGCATGCAGGTACCGGCTCCTCCTCTAGCCACTCAAATCTCTCCCGTCGACGGCTCGCCGGCAGAGGCAGGCCCCAGCCGTCGCCCGGGCTTGGGCTGGCCCAGCAACTCGTCGGTCTGCGGTTGTCGGTCATACAATGCGCGACTGCCCGCGGCAGGTGGTGCGCCGAGTTTCTATTATGCCGCAACATCCCGGATGAGTGTTCTTCAAGTGCACAAATGATGGGGTATATGCTTGTTTTGATTCTTTTTTCCGTCAGATTTGGCGCAATTTCGGTAGCTCATTGTTTGCTCAAATGTGTGTCTAGGATGAATGCAAGTTTTGGTATTGGGAAGAAGAATAAATCAATCTATTGATAGCACGAAAAATGATAGACGTTCATGCACTCGTTGCTAGAACTGAAGCTAGAGATGAGACAAGAGATTTGATGCGAAGTAACTTCTACTTCTTTAGCATCGAAGAAGAAAGAAGTGTTCAAGTTCAAGAAGTTGCAGATCAACAATGAAGACATAGAGAAGTTTTTTTTAGAAGACATATATAAGTTATCAATCCTACTAGTGGGAGCAGTTAGGGAAATCGGGTATCCTTCAATATGTCTAATTTTGGTTCTTGTTTTTCTTTGGTCTTGCTCTCGTGGCGAAGAATTGGTGAATTGTGTACTCCAATGTCACTGAATGAAATAAAGAAGTAAAGAAGTGTGTTTCGCCGTTTCGGTGGCCGAAAATGAAATGGAAATAAAAAAATTACTCCGTCATATATAAGGGATCGACTAGGTTTGGCAAAATTTTAGTGGTGTATATATGCTCCACTAAGATTTTACTCAGCCGGATACTCTACTATTTTTAGGAGATTGGTTAGAAATGCCCTTAGTGCTCAACATTAGGATGCTTTGGAGCGTTAGATTTTAGATTAGACGGTTGAAAAGCTGAGTTGGATCTCCTCTTTCATGCTTTTGTAGGGGTAGTTTTTTTTTTTGAGAGAGACTTTTTTATAAGGGTAGTAGGATAGATAATAGATAGACAAATCCGTCCCAACGAAAGCCAGTTTCTCTTTTCAGTTTTAATAACCATGCATAGCTTCAAAAATGTCCGCCTTCCCTCCTGGCCGATTCATTGCCTACTATATCGGGCAGCGAGCGCGAAAACTCGTTGGCGTGGACGAGCTCGCATGCTCACATTATCCGTAGGCATCGGCTCTCATTGGGATATGGAGCGCACGCCGTGTTCCAGCTCATAGACGACGGTTCATTTAATAGTTGGGGCTGACGGGAAGAGACGTCGTTTGCGCGGTGCGGGTGACGGACGTTGAGGCGCAGCGGTGCGGCGCGCACATGCAGCCAACGCGCAAGCATGCAAACCAGTCACTAAGTACAGGTTTATCAGGGGAGATCACGAACTAAATCCCCGCGCAGGGTCCACTTTGGTTGCTCTTAATATGCTCCCTCTTTTCGATCAAAATGTCTACATCTGCTTACCTTTCTTTTGAAGAAACTATACATCTGCGCTGGTGTTGACTGCTTTTCGGGTTTCTTTGCCTTTTTTTATTGATCACGATGCATGCAGGCTCGCAGGCCGACAATGGCTACCACAGTGGTTTATGTTCATCTAACATCTAGGTTGACCAGGTTTCAACAAAAAACATCTCAGGTTGACCACTAGGGCCCAGCTGCCACAGACATGCAACAAGCTGTTTTTAACAATCAAGCCTTGTCTGCATACACTTGTTTAGCCGAAGTAGTTTTCCGGAAACCTGAAATCACTAGTTGAGGAGTACTCGTTGCAAAGATCACCCCAACCTTCTAAGATTGCGACAAGTGGCGCGCTACATGTGCCCCACTTGTCGCAACCTGGGTGTTTTCCTTTTTCTCGTAGATCTGTTTGTTCAAAATGTTTTATCTCTTAAACCGTGTGTCCAAGTCTCAAACCGCTTTCACCTTTTTCTCGTAGATCTGTTTGTTCAAAATGTTTTATCTCTTAAACCGTGTGTCCAAGTCTCAAACCGCTTTCACCGTTGGATTCCTTGCGTCGTGATCTTCAAAACTAGATCCCATATTGATAGATGTTGACGAACCATTTTTCACGAAAAAAATCGGACGAAAAAACCGAACCGGAAAGCACGCGTTTTTTCCCTATCCGAAAGAGGCACGCCCGTGCCTCTCACGAAATCACAACCGTACCTCTCGCGGAAGCAAAATCGTGACTCTCGTGAAAAAAAAGAGAGAAAACGCTTTTTTTCGTTTTCGAGGAGGCATGGCGGTGACTCTCGCGAAGTATACCCGTGCCTCTCGCGGAAGCAAAATCGTGACTCTCGCGAAAGGAAAAAACGAAAAAAAAATGCCTTTTTTGGTTTCCGAGAGGCACGGCCGTGACTCCCGCGAAAGCACAACCGTGCCTCTCACGGAAGCAAAACCGTGATTCTCGTGAAAGGAAAAAATTAGAAACGTGTTTTTTTTCGTTTCCGAGAGGCACGGCCGTCACTCTCGCTAAAGTACAACCGTGCCTCTCGCGGAAGCAAAACCGTGACTTTCGCGAAAGAAAAAAAACCTTTTTTGTTTCCGAGAGGCACGACCGTGACTCTCACGAAAGCAAAAATCGTGCCTCTCGCGGAAACAAAACCGTGACTCTCGCGAAAGAATAAAAATGCGTTTTTTCGCGCAAAAAAATATTTTCTAATTTTTTTGATCGAAAAGCTAAGGAAGACCGGTGGAAAACCAAAACATCGAAAAAACCACAAAGAAAAAACGTTTAAAAACCCGAAAACGCGTGCGGAAAAATATAAAAAACAAAATTCGAAGGGAGCGTCCGGAGCGCGACTAGTGGCGAATGGCTGAAAGCACATCAAGTAGCGCTAATCGTTGTGAGGCTTCCGAAAGAGCGCTCGTAAACTAGTTACTCTCATGTAAACCTATGTAACAGTCTGATGAACTAAAAACATGTTTGCCCTCAAACAAAAACATGGATAAGATTTCCGCAAAAAGAAACATGGATAAGAAAGATTATGTTTCCACAAAGCTAGGAAACTACGTTTTTTCTAAAACGACTATTACTCATCTTTTTAAAAACACAATTACGGAAAACATGGCGTAACTGTTTTTTTTCTCTCCGCTCATTCCTCAACAAACTCAGTAGCACAAGCTATATGTCTTCCCACAGCCAACTTTACATCAAACATGCATTCTGGCAAATTAACATCATCCTCCCTTTCTCTTGTTTTTTTTTTTCTGAAGCTACTAGATGAGGATCCTAGAAAACATGAGACAAGTTGACACAGCAAACTGGCGCCAGCATGGGCGCCACTAGATTCAACACATAACTCTATCAAAAACTCTAGTACTAGATAGGTACCGTCATATAATGGAACACATTGGTGGTGTACCGTCATATTGCTGCCTGTGTAGACCGCGCCGTGACAATATGCTACAGTTTATCTGCACATATCCTTCGCTTAGCCGTACATTTGCATTCAATGCACGCACACACGGGTCTATCCAATTTGTACGTGTTCCGGGAGCAGGCGAGCCCGTGCTCGCTATCGCCGCTCTCGCAGCGAGCGGCCATAAACAGAGCACCATGTTAAGAGCCTCCTCCCCTTGCCCTAGGAAATAGCTATTCTTGTACTCCCCCTCGGTTCCTAAATATAAGTCTTTTTAGAGATTTTAATATAGACAACATACGAATGTACATAGACATGTTTTAGAGTGTAGATTCACTTATTTTGCTCCGTATGTAGTTCATATTGGAATCTCTAAAAAGACTTATATTTAGGAACGGAGGGAGTAGAACCCACGCATCCAATGATGATCTGGCATAGCCTCCCCATCCTCTCCTGCCTCCTCGTAGCGGCGGATGTTTTCTTGTTGCCGATCTACGACGCTCACTCCAAATTCGCCAAGAAGAGCAACGACGTTGTCAACGGCCGCCTCCTCACCTCCAAGCTCGGCGCCAAGCGCACAGTGATCGTCGGCCCGAACGACGAGTTCAAGACCATCCAGTCCGCTATCGACGCCGTGCCTGCCGGGAACTCGGAGTGGATCATCGTCCATCTCCACTCCCCGTCTACGCGTACGTGTGCCAGTTGCGAGCGGTGTTTAGTTAAACACAGCAAGAAGAATGCACGATCCCTTCGCAGGCTCTAGATGGGTTTTCACAGGCGTGTTTGCCTTGCATGCAGGGAGAAAGAGTCAACAGAGCATGAATTGTCTTTGGTAAAACGACGAACATAAATTAAGCTAGTGACGACATTAGGGGAAACAAGAACGTCGTGAAGGCGAAAATCGTTTGGTGGAAGAGTGGTGGAGCCAGTGGCCGTGACAGGCAAGTGGTGACCACTGCCAACAAGTATGCTAGAAGGAAAGTGCTTTAAAGAATAACTAGACTGGTTGAGGTTACCTTGATAGCCGGTCACATGAGAGGAAGAGCCACTGTCGAAGTACCACTCGGGAGCAGGAGCGGACGGGAAGCCACCATTGTTGTAGGCGACATTGAGCATGGCAGCGTGTTCTCATGACGAAGTAGGGTACGGGTAGAATGGAGCAGTGGGTGATGTCTGGGTGGGGAGGAGTGGGTAGGCCTGCGCATGCGACCTGGGGCGCAGACCAAGCACGCCGATGGCATTGGGCGGGATCCAGCCGGAGCCCGGGGAGGGAAGCGCCATCCCATAGGGCGCGAAGTAGCCGGTGAAGGGTGACGCCAGGGGAGGAGCGCCGTGACCACGGCCGTTGTTGTCGCCGCGCCCACGGCCGCGGCCATGGCCACCGCGATCACCACCGTCGCGATCACCACGCCCACGACCAGGGTGCGGGGGCGGCTGCGAGAAGGGCGGTCTTGTTGGCGAAGGCGATCCGCCGCGATCGCTCGGGGCGCAGCCGCCCGTGCTGGATCCGGCACCCGGGACGCCGCCGTTCGTCGAAGCGACGCGAGGCACTCTCTTCACCGCGATGCTCACAGACTCTCTGCGGGGCGACCCAAGAGAGGACGGTGTCGAAGGGCAGGTCCTGATCGCCAAGGACAACCCGGATCGTCTCGATGCGCTTGTCGAGGCCATGAAGGAACTGGGTCGTGAGATCCACCTCGGTGACGGCACGGTCGATGTCGGCGAGCGCGTCGGTGAGGAGTTTCATCCGGTGTGCGTACTCGAAGATGGACAAGTCGCCCTGCTTGATTTGCGGTACTTGCGGTTGAGGATCATGAAGCAAGCAGCGCGATTGGCAAGGAAGTAGTCGCGGATCTTGTTCCAGAGAGCGAAGGTGGTGGTGGCGCCGACGACGTGATCACACATGGTGTCCGAGAGGGTGGCGTAGATCCACAGGATGACGTGGGCATCGAGCTCAAGGTAGGTGGAGGAAGCGTTGGGTGGTGGTGGGTGTTCGATGAGGTAGGAGACGCCGTATCGGACGAGAACCATGAGGAAGAATGTCTTCCATTTGTGGTAGTTGTGATCCGCGGGGTTGAGGAGGAACTTGATGTGGTTGGTAATGTGATCCTGGAAGATGGGAAGGCGAGGGGCGGGCGGCGGAGGAGCGGGGGGGACGCCGACGTTGAACAGGGGGGCAAATTGGGTGCCCGAGCCGGGGGAGGTGCCGTGGACAAGGGAGGGGGAGGTGCCGAAGACGAACGGCGGGGAGGAAGTCGCGGATGTGGCCGCCGCAAGGACCGTCGAGGAGGACGAGAGAGAGCCAGGGGAGGTGGCGGAGCTCGTGGCGGCGGCGGTGGAGGAGGAGTTTTCGGCCATGGTGCACCTGGAAACTGATACCAAGTTAGAGAGATTGATTACTATTGCCACAATGAGCTGAGTTACAATGTACATAATATATCCCCGTAGGGAGAGAGCACAAGCGCTCCTGAAAAAGAGGCACACAGGCCACGAGCGTTGTGAGGTCCTACAAAGTAGGAGAAGACTCATTTTACACTACTCAACGTTACAAATACACATGTACATGTTTAACAGAAAGTAGTGACCCCGGAGACCAAGCCATTCATCTTCATCAGGGGCAACGGCAAGGGCCGGACCTCCATCTCTTATGAGTCCGCCTCCCCACACAACGCCGAGTCTGCCACGTTCGCCGTGCACGCGGACAATGTCATCGTTTTCGGCCTCAGCTTTAGGGTGCGCTCCTAAGCTCTTCTTTCGCGAGACCCCATCCAGTTCCAAAACTTAGAGGCCGTTCGGAATCTTCCGCTCCGTAACTCCGCTGCGGAGCGGAGCAGCAAGCGGTGCAATTTTGGCGGGCGGTCAAATGGGTGCTCCGTCCGCTCCGCTCCCTGGCGAAGGAGCTGAGTATTGCCGAACACGGCTATTGGTTGGTGCTCTGAGGATCCTAACCGTAATTTATATATGTATATGATGACCAACCAAGTTTAGAATGCGGCACGCGCGGGGTTGCTGAATAGTCCAGAGATCTGCACGGTGGCGGCAATGGTCGGCGGCGACAAAGTGGCCTTCTACCATTGCGCGTTCTACAGCCCCCACCACACCCTTTTCGACCAGGTCGGCCACCATTACTACGAGAGCTGCTACATCCAGGGCAACATCGATTTCATCTTCGGCGGCGGCCAGTCCATATTCCAGGCAAGCACACGCTCTACTCTACCAGGGGCGCACATACATGGCACGATATAGCGCAACATTCTCATGAACGCCACATCGGCGTCATGTCAAACGCGTGCTCGACATGCAGTGCGCGGAGATCTTCGTGAAGCCCGGCCGGCGGACGCCGATCCTGGGGTCCATCGCGGCGCAGGACCGCAAGGAGAAGGACAACAGCAATGGCTTCGTGTTCCTCAAGGGCAAGGTGTACGGTGTAGGGGAGGTGTATCCAGGCCGCGCCAATGAGACATACTCGCGCGTCCTCTTCGCCGATACCTACCTCTCCAAGACCGTCAACCCGGCCGGGTGGACGTACTACGGGTATCAGGCAGCACCGGGTACGTACACTCAAGCAAAACAACCAGCCTCCCATGGATAAAGTGGATACCTTAAAATGATCAATGTGTCAATTACATCGGTGGTGCTAGAATTTGGCGTAAAAACGGTTACTTTAATGCTAGAACTTGTGACAACTGAGATGTTCAAGCAATATGGCCTGCCAACACAACCAACGCTATTTCATGACTACAAAGGATTGTCAAAGAATATGGTTAGTACGACCCATTTTAAACATGCTATTTTTTTCATTTTTCCAAATTTGCAAACATATGTAATTATAATTATACATATAATTGGAAATATATATTCATTTGAGAATCTGCAGTCCGAGGGCACACTAGGGTCATTTTTCATACATATATTTATATTTATTTTAAAATACATATATTTTTAGAAAACACACAAACTTTATTAAAAGGCATGAACACTTTTAAAACAACACATAAAAATTGAAGCATGATCATTTCAATGTATAACATGAATATTTAATAAAAAAACTTGTAAATGCTTTGAACGTATATGATAATTTCTGAAAGTATACATATTTCTTACTTTAATTTTTTATTTAATATGCACACACTTTTAAAATTTATACATATAATTCATAATTTCAGCCCACAAGCACGTATGTTATACCCTCCTGTTAGTTTTACTCTAGTCGGTGGTTCGAAACTCCATGTACATACCTTTTTTTTGACGAAAATGCTGAGAGCAGCTTTTCATTGATATTTGGGGGGTTTAGGGGAGTTTGTTACAAGGGATGTACAAGCCCAACACATGCACCGTTGGACAAGCCCTACACCAGTACCAGAACATAACATAGACGAGCGCAGGCCCTTAGTCAGGCTCCCTGGGTCTATTCAGCAAGGAGCTCGCGTTGCTTCTTCCTTCAGTACGCCACACACTTGCCTCCTCAAGCAGTTTCTCCACCACTGTCCTGACCGGTGATTGTTGGTTCCGGAAAATTCTGGCGTTACGCTCGTTCCAAGTGGACCACCAAACTAGTTGCACCAGTGCACTCCACCTCTTCTTTGGCACCGCAGGATGCACACTAGTGGTGCGTTCTATCCATAGTGATAGTGATGCCGTGGCTGGGAAGGGGGCGAGATCTTGCGGCAGGCTGCAATGGCGAAGAATGGCTTGCCAAATCTGCAGCGTGAAGGGGCAAGTAGCCAACAGGTGGACGGCATCTTCCATTGGCCCGACACACAATGAGCAAGCTGTGTTATGGGGCCATCCCTTCTTGGCTAGTAGGTCGGCAGTATTGCAGCGTCCAAGTATTGCCAACCATGCAAATAGTTTGCACTTGCCTGGTGCGTCGGTGTTCCAGACGAAGTCAGCGAAACCACTCCGGGTGCAGCCCTCGAACTGGATTAGGTAAGCTGATTTGGCCATGTATATCCCGTTGGCAGTCCATCTCCACCGCACCTGATCATGCTCCGTCGAAAGGGTAGTGTTGCTGATCCCCTCCCAAAGGGCCAAGAACTCCCTCATGGCCTGCAGTGGGAGGTTTTGCTTGAGATGCCTGATCCACCGGCCATCTCCAAGGGCCTGGGCAACAGTGAGGTTCTTCCTCGTGCATTGCTCGAAAAGTGCAGGGAAGGCGTGCTGAAGACTGACACCTTTGAACCATGGCTCTTTCCAGAAGAGGATGCGCTCACCATTGCCGAGCTGGAAATCGACCGAGGCATTGAAGAGAGCTTTGACGGCGCGGTCAATTGGGAGTTCTAGCCCAGTCCAAGTTTTGTTGTTGTTGGTCCAAGACTGCCACAACCATCTCATCCGTAGAGCCCTACCCTGCGCCAGCACGTTAGTGATGCTGAGCCCGCCGAGCTCCTTCGGCCTACAGACAGTTTTCCAGCTGACGAGACACTTCCCGCCAGATGCCACCTCGCTGCCCTCCCAGAGGAATCCTCGCCGCACGTTGTCAATCAGCTTCGCAAGCCAAGTTGGCAGGACCAATGCAATCATCTGGAAGACCGGCATGGCCGAGAGCACCGTTCTAACCAGGTCAAGCCTTCCGTCCATGGTAAGTAAGGCCATCTTCCAGCCCTTCATTCTGTTAACGAGCTTGTCGCATATTGGTTGGAGATCATTCTTCTTAAGCTTTGTATCTGCAAGGGGCATGCCGAGGTAGGTGCATGGGAAGTGCTTGATCGGGCAGTTCAGATCTTGCAGCAATTCATGGAGGTTGGTCCCTGAGCAGCAGATGGGGGAGACAGATGATTTTGCGAGACTCATGTGCAGGCCCGTGGCGTCGCCGAACAGCTTTAGGATCTGGCTCACGGTAAGAATCTCGTGCCGGCAAGGGTTGATAAACAGAACTGTGTCATCTACGTATAGTGAGGCTCGGAATGGCAGTTTTTGGTCTACAATAGGGCCCAAAATCCCATGTTCACCGCCTTGTCAATCAGGACAGCCAGGCAGTCCATAACCAAGATGAACAGGAGTGGGGAGAGGGGGTCTCCCTGCCCGAGGCCCTTCATTAGGTCGATCTTCTTGGAGAGCTGACCGTTAACTAGAATTCTCGTGGACGAAGTACTGAGTAACGCAGACAGGTAGTTGGTGAAGCTTCTCCCAAAACCCCTTGCGGTCAACAGTTCAAGGAGGAACTCCCAAGACACCGTGTCTAAGGCTCGTTGGATGTCAAGCTTCAGCATGAGCGCAGGTGTTTTGGATCGCCGGAATGCCTTGGCCAGGCCACTGACATAGCAGAAGTTGTCTTGGATGGCTCTACCTCTGATGAAAGCGTTCTGACATGGCCCAACAAGATCATTCATCCTCCTTTGAAGCCTAGTCGCCAAGATTTTGGTGATTAGTTTGGCGAAGCTATTGACAAGGCTGATCGGCCTATAATCCTTCATGGTGGTGGCCTCTGCACTCTTCGCTAACAGGATCATGGTGGCTTAAAGACAATCGTGGAGACGAACTCCCTACAGCCGCTGCCTCTTCCTCCTCCTAAAAAAAGCAGCTAGGGTTTCTGCCTCTCGCCGGTTCCGACACAGGTCCGCCTCGTCTCCGGTGGCCCTAGGGCCATGGAGGCGCGTTGGATCTGCCAAGGGCCGACGGGAGGGCTTCGCTTTTAGTCGTTTCTTTCAATTTTGTTACGGTTTGTGTTCTGCTCAGGAAGACGAAACAACGGCGGCTTTCTGAAGATGGAATAAAGGTCTCCCCGCCTAGCTCCTATTCTAATGGTGCGTCTAGCATCGTTAGTGGGCGGGTGGAGGTGTGTCTCCGGCGGATCTATCTTTGATGGATTTGCTCGGATCTCGTTGGTGTTCGTCTATGTTCATGTGTCTTCGGATTGGATCCTTCCGATCTATGTTATTCTTTATCTATGGCGATTGTTGTTCTGGTGCGCTGGTCCTATGGGGCCTTAGCACGACGACTTCCCGACTGTCTACTACAACAAGTTGTGCCTAACTCTGACGATGGAGGGGCGATGACGGCGGCGCGTCTTCGGCTTGCTTCAGTGCTTGTAGTCGTCGCTAGGTGGTCTACGGATCTGGATGTAATTTTATTATTTTTGGTATTCGTTGTACTATCATGATTGAAGATGAATAGATCGAAAGATTTTCCGCAAAAAAAAGAAAGATCATGGTGGCTTGATTATGGCGGTGGAGGTGGGACGTCATGTTGGTCTGTACAGCCCTGATGGCTGCATACCATTTTTACTGGATTATAATTCTCAATTTATGTTATTTAAGCCAAACATATAGAACTTCCGTATGCACATATGTCAACAAGTTTACTTTGGGCCAGTGGTTAGCAACGCAACCGCCGAACACAGTGGTCGGCTCGAATCCTTCGGCGGCCTACTTTTCATTGTAACAAAATTTGTGATGTATCATTGACAGGTGGGGCCCACCAACTGTACACCTGGCAGGAGCCTTTTTGTGAAAATAAAAATAAAAATCCAAGAGGATTTTTGCAAAAAGAGCACGCCATGCTGTCATGCCTCGTCAGTGTCTTGGTTGTATAAAAACGAGATTTGCACACCAAAGCCAAATTTTTACACAACTTCAATGTATGTCACAAATTCTAGCACTAAACTGAGTATTTATGTCAAGTTCTAGCATAACCGGTGTAATTGACTCTTATTTGTTTGTGATATCATGCGTTTGCTCCAATTTGCAGACATTTGATGCTTGACGAGTTCAACTGCACGGGGCCAGGGGCCGAGGCGTCGCAGCGCGTGCCGTGGTTAAGAAAGAAAAAGACCAGGCGGAGGCGGCCAAGTTCCTCACCGTCGACTTCATCAACGGCAAGGAGTGGCTCCCTCGTTCTAGTACTACTGATTGACTGAAAAACGACATATATGCTTGCATGTCTAGAAACTTGTACACTTGTTGCTTGCTACTCCCTCCGTTTCTAAATATTTGTCTCTAGAGATTTCAACAAGTGACTACATATGAAGTTAAATGAGTGAATCTACACTCTAAAATATATCTATATACATCCATATGTGGTAGCCCATTCGAAATCTCTAAAAGATAAATATTTAGAAACGGAGGGAGTAGTCGTTGTTACTCGTGGTTAGAATGGCATGTACGATTTATTTATTTTTGCTAGGGGTAATGCCATCTGCGATGTCTAAGATCTAATTAAGCCTGTATTGTATGATAGATTTCTTGTAGTAGGACCGTGATAGATTTATTGCCGATTTTGAACTTGACGAAAAAGGGGTTTCCCCCGCTTTATATTATAAAGCATACCACCAAGCATCCAACAACAAGGTCCAAGTACAATAAGTCATAAAAAACATGCTGAGGGCATAGCAAAACAAACCCCAAAAAAGAACGCCGATTGACGTATGCATGTTTTTGGACTATATAAAGCAGGAGTACATCTATTAATTCGTAAAGCAATAGTGGACTGGAGAAATTAAAACATAAGCACTTTATTCATTCAGGAAGATGATAAATAAACACACATTTAGCAGGACCGTCAAAATGTAAACATACAAATGCTCAAGTTTTATCGATAATATATGATCATCTACCATCTATATATATTCAATGACGTATAACTATTGCATCATATGCATTGATGCCGCGTTATTGTCACACTCGTCCGCCGATGCCGCCGCCGCCTCCGAAACCTCCACCACCTCCACCACCTAAGCCGCCACCGCCTCCAGCACCACCTCCGGCACCAAATCCACCACCAAAACCACCACCTTTTCTGCCTCCGAAGCCACAGCCAGCTCCGGCTCCACCACCACCCCCTAGGCCGCCACCGCCTCCTCCAACACCACCACCAAACCCGCCACCAGAGCCAACTCCTGCCCCATCACCAAGACCGCCTCCGGCGCCACCTCCCAATCCACCACCACCTCCAGCCACGCCACCCAGTCCGCCTCCTCCACCTGCACCACCACCGAGACCACCTCCAACACCACCCCCAAGCCCACCTCCTAAGCCTCCTCCTCCTCCAGCACCACCCCCAAGCCCACCTCCTCCACCTGCACCGCCACCCAGACCACCTCCAGCCCCACCACCGAGACCGTCTCCTGCGCCACCACCCAAGCCACCACCCCCTCCTACGCCGCCGCCGAGTCCACCCCCTCCACCTGCACCACCACCGAGACCATCTCCAGCTCCGCCACCGAGCCCGCCCCCTGCACCTGCACCACCACCGAGACCACCACCTCCACCAAGACCGCCACCATGCCCAAGACTGCCACCTCCACCAAGACCACCACCGTGCCCAAGACCTCCACCAAGACCTCCACCATGCCCAAGACCTCCACCAAGACCACCGCCGGCACCACCACCAAAACCACCTCCTCCACCAAGACCACCGCCTAGACCGCCTCCTTTACCACCTCCGAACCCACCACCAAGGCCTCCGCCATGGCCAAGCCCTCCACCAAGCCCACCACCGGCACCACCGCCTCCGCCAAGCCCGCCGCCACCACCAAGCCCACCTCCACCACCAAAGCCGCCGCCGCCACCGAAGCCTCCTCCACCGCCCAAGTTCTGCTTCTCCAAGAGACGCGCTTCGGCGGCCACTCCAAGAACAAGCGCGGCGACCAATGCCGCGAGCGCCGATATCCACACGCACCTCGCCATCTTCCCCATGAGAAGCTAGCGAGCTAACTGGAGCAGTGGACCGAGTTTAAGATGTTGCTGCTATGATCGATGCTCGAAGCGAAGGACGCTGCCTTAGTTTTATAGTACTTGAGCTGAGCTGAGCTGAGCTAAACCCGATCAAGTGGATCGGACAGTGGAGACTAGAGCGAAGATCTGTGTGCGCGCGTGGAGTAAATGTAGGTAGCTGGTAGAAGGATATGACAACCCAGCCAGCCTAGCTAGCCAGGAGAAGGCGTCTCAAGGGTTTCAGCTCGCAGAGTCAAAGAAAGCCAGCAGCGAGATAGAGGAGAGGCGAAGCGGAAGAAAGAGGGCACGCGCAGTCGCGAGCACGAGCTGGATGAGCAGAGACGGGGCCTATCCATCCAGGAGCCTGTCGCTCGGCTAGCTACACATGCACATGGACGTAGGAAGAGTAGTTCTGTAGCAGCGAGGGATGGCCATGCTTCGATTGTGTGCCGGTGCATTTATGTTCACGCGCTCGCTCGGCTATAGCCGCTCAACTAATCGCACCCGCGGCAGACGCATGTTACCTTGTTGGACATGGATAGTAGGAGTACTTATAATATAAGTAAGATAGGTATGGACGGTATAAGTAAGATAGGTATGGACGGTATGAAAAATACAAAGGAGAATCTGGGTACCAGCACACCTTATATATAAAAAAAATTGTAATTCAAAAAAAGTTTTAAAATTCCTGAAACTTCTTTGGTATCAAACATGATCAAATATTGTAGTTGTATATAAAGATTCGTCAGAGAAAGACTTTTGTTGTATCCCGGGTCGAAGATTCGACAAAAAACGCTATATACAAGTACCATACACGACGTACTGTCGTCATAAACTTCTCTTTTTTGCCCTGAAGTCAAAATGAATCATTTCTTGGTGCTCTCGGGTTCTGAGCACCCTATATGCGCCCAAAAAAATAAGTAATTCAAGAAAATTTCAAAAAAATACTCCCTCCGTCCAAAAATAAGTGACTCAACTTTGTACTAACTTTAGTACAAAGTTAGTACAAAATCGAGTCACTTATTTTGGGACGGAGGGAGTATAAATCTTTCTTGGAATCCAACATAATTAGGTATTCTACTTGTATAAAAAGTTTGGACAAGAAATGATTCATTTTGACGTCAGGGCAAAAAAGAGAAGTTTATGACGACAATATAGCGTGTATAGTACTTGTATATAGCGTTTTTTGCTGAATCATCGACCCAAAATATAACAAAAGTCTTTCTCTGACGAATCTTTTTATACGACTACAATATTTGATCATGTTTGATACCAAAGAAGGTTCGGGATTTTTCGAACTACTATTTTTTTTTTTTTTTGCATATAGGATGCGCCGGTACCCAGATTCTCCTTTGTATTTTCCCTCATGCTTGGCTCTATATTCATCGAGACTCATATTCATTCGGTGTGCATTGCCTAGCTAGAGCATTGAAACAAATATTAAGGCTAACTATAAGAGGCTGTAAAGAAGAGTGTCAGAAACAATACGCACACGCTCTGCATAATGGAGTATCTTGATCAATGGTTTTTCTGAGAATGCTCCTTTTCAAAATAGAAAATTGTGAGAATGCATATGCCCTGCCCTGTCAATGCCATTATGTTAGCCAGGAGTGTCGAGGCAGCTGGCAGTTAGTGGAGTTGACCGTTGACCGTTTTAGCAGCCGCATGCTGTAACTCAACACCCGCATTCGAGCTTCTTCTCGCGAAACCATCGATCTATCTTCCGCATGATTTAGGCCATTAGAGCATCTCCAATAGCTTGTCTATATGGATGTCTATACTTGTTTTCCACGACATAAGCCCAAAACAGGCGTCCAACAGCTTGTCTATATGATCGTCCAAATATACACATCCTCTAAATCGACCTTGACAATGTCCACGCCTGGACAATGTGAAGGCGTTGTCTAAACTGAGCTGTAATCATGATTTCTTTCTCTAACGGCTCACCCGTCATGGTCCCTGTATATAGACGTTCTGATGCAAAACTAGATGTGTATATGAGGAAATTTTTTTAGACCATTGTCTATATGAATACATAGACATCTAAATATACACATGCTATTGGAGATGCTCTTACGTAGCAGCGAAATGTACGCAAGCATCTGAAGTCGGCTATGTACATGGACAATCGATCAGATTATGGACCGGTACCGGTTGCAGAGTAGAGCGAAAGGATTTGCGTGAACAGATCGACGACGTGCCAAGTCGGAGCGAGCATTACAGATGGGCCTGGATCGTCGAACCCACTGCCATGAATGACCGCTCGAGACGACGACCAGGACGCAAAGGCAAGCAGGAAGTTGATACACCGTCTAGGTACCAAACGGGAGCAGGCAAGCATGAGCGCACCGAGGAGAAGAAAAGCAGACAGTGTGCACCATTTGTCTTGGACGCATTTAATCTTCCCACATGCAGGTAGCTAGCGGCTGCATGCGTACGCTTGAACAATAAAAGCAAGCCTAATAATAGAACCAGCTGGCTTTATCTTATCAGAGCATGGTTAATAGTATAGCCAGCTGCTGCCTATATGATCTTGCCACGTTATCTATAGCCAGCCTTATAGCCGGCAAGTACAATAGATGCATATAAATTTTTACTACTTTATTGATACATGGCCCACCTTCCTCTCTCACATAGTGTCTAGGAGCACGTGCTACAGCCAGCTGTTAGGCTGGTCACAATGGGGAGGAACTTAGGAGTAACATCACACACTTCAATACAACTTTGCTTATGTGGCACATATTTAATGAAGAGAGAGGTGCTTGTGGTAACTAGCTAAGTTACCGGAACATCACACACTCCAAGAAACAATGAGTCTATAACCTAATAAATACATCGTTGCATGACACTACATAGATGTTCCTACCCACTATGAAGGTAGTAACATAGTCTAGGGAAGTGTGTAAGTTACTAGCTTATGTTCTTGCCCATTGTGAGTAGTCCGCTTATCTTTTTTCTCCTCTTTTCTCTCCGCCAACTCATTAAAAATATAATATTTAAAGTCTTACAACCCGCCTATGTCATCCTATTGTACTTGCTATCACACTCCATCTCTAGAGCTAACCTATTAGAGCAACTCCAACGGGCTGACCCAAACGGACGGCACATCTGTCCGACTTTTGTCCGTTTGGGTTGGCCGCCCGCCCGGCGTCCGCCCAGTTTTGCATTTGGGTCGGCAGTGCGCCCAACGCGTCGACCGCATCCAACTTAAAAAAAGGCCCGCGGGCGATCATGCCAGCGGCCATGTCTCATGCCGGCACCATGCCAGTGCCGACATATAATGCCGGCTTCAGAAAATATCACCACAGGTTCATGCTGGCGCACTCGCCAGCCGGCCGGTACACATGCCAACACACAAAAATGATGGGGCTTGAAGTTCGACCACGCCATCGCGGCTCCCGTGGTCATGCCGGCACATCTGCCGGCATATAAAAAAGATGGCACTCACCGCCATAGATCACTCGTCGTCGAACGTGAGCATGTCGGCCTGCATCTTCTCGAACCATGGCCTCTTCCTTGACGACACGGTGTTGAGATCCACCTTCATGATCTCCACCCCGGTCATCATGCTCGCAAGAGCCACTTCTTTCGCCTTGGTCTTGGCGTTGGCGGCCTCGATCTCAAGCATCTTGGCTTGCTTCTCCGCCTCTAGCTCGAACATCTTGGCTTGCTTCTCGACGTGGAAGCTGGGGATCGGGTTGCAAGCCGACCCGCGGGGTGAGTCGGGCATCACCATCCGAGGAAACACCGACGAGCCGGTGCTGGTCGCGGTGACGGCGGCTTGGACGAGGCTGTGCTGGCTAGGGTTTAACCCTAGCATGTAGAGTGCCTCCCTTGTTGCCGCCGCGACGCGGGCGTTGGTGACCTCCTGCTGCACGGCGGTGATGACGACGGCCTCATCCCTCGCGTCCGCAGCGTGCCGTCGGCCCTTCCTCTTGGCCGACTCGCGTGCCCGCTGTTCGGGCGTCAGCACCTTCTTTGGCTTGGTGGTGGCGGCCGTCTTGCGCGGGGCATGAGGCTTGCCCTTCCCGACGGGGGCGGCGGCGCCGGACGAGGCGAGGGAGGTGAGGCCGGCGGTGGCGTCGAGGTCGAGGTTGAGGTCGATGGCGTCGTCCATGGTTGGGGCGGGAGTGAGTGCGCACGGGCGGTAGCGTTTTGGGGAGAACGGGGGGAAATGGTGGTGGCTGCCACCGACCGGCGGGTCAGGGGAGAGGAGTAGGCGCGCGCGCGTCCGTCTCGTGTCCGCGCGGACGCAAATCCGGCTCAATAATGGGCCGGGAATGGGTTGCCATGCGGACGTTAAGCGGACACGCGCCTGTTTGGGTCGGCGCGTTGGGCCGCCTTTTGTGTCCGCGCCGACCCAAACGGACGGCGGCGGACGAAATGGGTTGCCCCGTTGGAGTTGCTCTTAGTCCAGTAATATAGCAGTTAGTTAGACTAACCATAGTGGAAAGTAACTTAGACTAGTAACATGCATATGTTACTATCTCCATAGTGGGTAGTAACATATGTGGGGTGTCATGCAACTCTTCATTTATTAGGTTGTAGACTTATCTTGTCTTGGTATGTGTGATGTTACTCATAGTACAATGGGTAGTAATATAGAGGGTGCTTGGATACGTTTTAGTCCCATCACTAAAAGTAGTGGGACTAAAACTTGCTAGCCTCACCCATGCTTGGATCCAAATACTAAAGAGACTAAAATCAAGTTATTGAGCATTTATTATCCTCCAAACCCTCCAATCCAGAACTCGCATGTGTTAAAGGAGAGGAATTAAATGAGGAGAGAGAGAGGGCTAATACATATTTTAGTAGGTTTCCTATGACTAAAATTTTTTAGCCTCAAGACTAGTCCTAGCCTCTTTTTAGTCAGGGGTGCTTGGAACTTTAGCCTCTAAAAGAGACTATTTTTAGTCAGACTAAAAATAGTCCCTTGGATCCAAGCACCCTCATAGACTAAAAGTAGTGGGACTAAAACTTGCTAGCCTCACATATGCTTGGATCCAAATACTAAAGAGACTAAAATCAAGT
Source organism: Aegilops speltoides (assembly GCA_021437245.1). Classification (NCBI taxonomy): domain Eukaryota; kingdom Viridiplantae; phylum Streptophyta; class Magnoliopsida; order Poales; family Poaceae; genus Aegilops; species Aegilops speltoides. Next base: position 335,582,589 of record CM038144.1, read on the forward strand.
TAATGAGCATTTATTATCCTCCAAACCCTCCAATCCGGAACTCGCTTGTGTTAAAGGAGAGGAGTTAAATGAGGAGAGAGAGGACTAATCCACATTTTAGTAGGGGTACCTCTGACTAAATTTTTTAGTCCCAAGACTAGTTTTAGCCCCTCTTTAGTCAGGGGTGCTTGGAACTTTAGCCTCTTAAAGAGACTATTTTTAGTCAGACTAAAATAAGTCCCTTGGATCCAATCACCCTCTATGTTACTACCTCTATAGTGGGGAGTAACATATGTGTGATAACATGCAACACTTCATTTATTAGGCTATTGACTCATCTTGCATTGATATGTGTGATGTTACTCATACTAGTAGTAACTAGCTATGTTATCACTTTCCTCTCTTTCTTCATTTATTGCTTGTCACATCATCTATTTTATCTAGATATGTGTGATGTTACTTCCTATGTTACTCTCACTGTAGGTAGTCTAAGACTAGCCAAAGTGGAAATACCTTCAGCAGTAACATCGAGCCCAACTCAGCAAATTCGCTTATGTCCCAATGAGTTAATGAGGAGAGAGGTAATTTGAGTAACTTAGCTAGTTACTGTAATATCACATACCCCAATGCAATATGAATCTATAACCTAATAAATGAAGCTTTGCATGACACACACTTATGTTACTACTACCCCAGTCCTGGTTTATAGGTCCCCTTTGTAGTTTGTGCCAAATTTTGACTAAAGATTTAACTAACAAAATGATAATGCATGTCAAGAAAAATTATTTCATTGGATTCGTATTTGAAGATAGTTTTCAAAAATATAATGTTTGGTGACATGCGCGAACATTTTGTTAGTTTAATATATGGTCAAAATTTGGCATGAAATACAATGGGGACCAATAAACCCGGACGGAGGTAGTACCCACTATGAAGGTAATAACATAGTCTAGGGATGTGTATGTTACTCTCCATTGTGGCTAGTCTAACTAGCTAGGTTACTACATGCCTCTCTTTCATCATTAATTACTTGCCATGTCATATAGTTTGTCTAGGTAAATGTGATGTTATCACCTATGTTACTCCCACTGTGGCTAGTCTTATGGTTATACACTATGACCCACCACAGTCTCTCACGGACTTAGCCGAAGCTTGTGCTGTAGATTTACCTATGCTGCAGCTGATTGTAAATCTACAACACATAAGTAATGACTCATAGTTCGCCAACATAGGAATTATAAGTGTTGCTTGTGCATTTTTGCATTCATGCATGCTAAAAAAGTGGTAATTTTAAAACTGGGCATTACCAAACCAAGCCCTGCACCTGATTGTGTTCTTTACACTGTTGCTTTGGGCAAAATTAGGTAAAAAAATTGGAACCTTTCCCTTTAAACTACTAAGTCTAGCCAGCTGTGAGACAATTGAGCATGACCTTTGTTCATTTTGTCATGTTTGGAGCACAATATTAAAAATTATGGAGATAAGGATCAAAGTGCATAAATCACATTACAAGTGACATTTGAAGTCAAATTTAGGTTCAAATTAAATAATCATATAAGTCTCCAAGTATTTAAAACTCAAACAATAAAAATGTACTCCCCCATAAAGAAATATAAGAGCGTTTAGATCACTGAAGTAGCGATCTAAACACTCTTATATTTATTTACGGAGGGAGTATTACTTTAAGGAATACTACAAGAAATTGCAATTGGAAAAAATATACATGCAAAGACATATAAATAAATATCAAGGAAATGCTTTATCGATCATAATACATATATAGAAAGTGTACAATGAGGAATTAGAAGTTACATTTAAGAGAAAATGGTAGAAGAAGAAAATTAAGGCCTAAACTAAGTAAGCTAAGATCTTCTTCTTCTCTTCATGTGCACTTTATGTAGAACTTGCAAAATGAACACGAAGGAAACAAATGGGAATTAAGTTTAGAATGTTTGCAACTCCATTCAAAGATGCAGTATTAATTTAGGAGTCTAGCTTTACAAAACTAGGAACCAGTTAAATTCGTAGTCCTATTAGAAAGAGTGCTAATTAGACGTAAGTAAATCACCATTTCATGTTTAAGGTAATAATTGATGGCATCTAATTAAGGAAAAAGTATTAAACATTGGATCAAGGAGACTAAAGGCAAACAAAAAGAGATAGTTTTGGCAACATTAGCATCCCAACATAAAGCAACCATCCAACCAAAGCCAACTGGAATTTAGAGCTAATGACCAAATCCTAAGGCACTAAGTTTATAAAGACGAGACGCAAGTAAGAAATAGGTTAAGGTTTCAAACTAAATCCAGCTACCCACTGTTTTCGTAATATTGAAAACATTTGAGCCACATAGCTACTATTATGAACCCATAGTCCAAGAGAGTATGAAAAGACCGATATAGTTGACTAGAGGGAGGGAGGGTGAATAGGTGATATGTCTCCAACGTATCTACTTTTCCAAACACTTCTGCCCTTGTTTTGGACTCTAACTTGCATGATTTGAATGAAACTAACCCGGACTAACGCTGTTTTCAGCAGAACTGCCATGGTGTTGTTTATTGTGCAGAAAACAAAAGTTATCGGAATGACCTGAAAATCCACGGAGATAAATTTTGGAAAATATAAAAAATACCGGCAAAAGAATCAAGGCCAGGGGCCCACACCCTGTCCACGAGGGTGGGGGGGGGCGCCCTCCCCCCTGGGCGCACCCTCTGTCTCGTGGGCTCCCTGATGCTCCACGGACCTCAACTCCAACTCTATATATTCCATTTCACAGAGAAAAAATTCAGAGAGAAAGTTTCATCGCGTTTTACGATACGGAGCCGCCGCCAAGCCCTAATCTCTCTCGGAAGGGCTGATCTGGAGTCCGTTCGGGGCTCCGGAGAGGGGGATTCGTCGTCGCCGTCGTCATCATCAACCATCCTCCATCATTAATTTCATGATGCTCACCGCCGTGCGTGAGTAATTCCATCGTAGGCTTGCTGGACGGTGATGGGTTGGATGAGATTTACCATGTAATCAAGTTAATTTTGTTAGGGTTTGATCCCTATTATCCACTATGTTTTGAGATTGATGTTGCTATGACTTTGCTATGCTTAATGCTTGTCACTAGGGCCCGAGTGCCATGATTTCAGATCTGAACCTATTATGTTTTCATGAATATATGTGAGTTCTTGATCCTATCTTGCAAGTCTATAGTCACCTATTATGTGTTATGATCCGACAACCCCGAAGTGACAATAATCGGGATACTTCTCGGTGATGACCGTAGCTTGAGGAGTTCATGTATTCACTATGTGTTAATGCTTTGGTCCGGTACTCTATTAAAAGGAGGCCTTAATATCCCTTAGTTTCTACTAGGACCCCGCTGCCACGGGAGGGTAGGACAAAAGATGTCATGCAAGTTCTTTTCCATAAGCACGTATGACTATATTCGGAATACATGCCTACATTACATTGATGAACTAGAGCTAGTTCCGTGTCACCCTATGTTACAGCTATTACATGAGGAATCGCATACGACATAATTATCCATAATTGATCCAATGCCTACGAGCTTTTCACATATTATGCTTCACTTATTTACTTTTCCGTTGCTACTGTTACAACTACTACAAAACTGCTATCTTTACTTTTTGCCACTGTTACCATTACTATCATACTACTTTGCTACTAAATACTTTGCTGCAGATACTAAGTTATCCAAGTGTGGTTGAATTGACAACTCAATTGCTAATACTTAAGAATATTCTTTGGCTCTCCTTGTGTCGAATCAATAAATTTGGGTTGAATACTCTACCCTCGAAAGCTGTTACGATCCCCTACACTTGTGGGTTATCAATAGGAAACTAACAATTTTTAGCCTTTCTTTACCAAATTAAACTTTGCATCAAAGTAGGTTGTCTATATATGCAACTAGGTGAGCAACCTATATGATGCAACAACAACAAGCACACAAGCAAGCAAGGAAAACAACACAAATAAACTTGCACAAGTAAAGGCATGAGATAACCAAGAGTGGAGCCGGTGAAGACGAGGATGTGTTACCGAAGTTCCTTCCCTTTGAGGGGAAGTGCATCTCCGTTGGAGCGGTGTGGAGGCACAATGCTTCCCAAGAAGCCACTAGGGCCACCGTATTCTCCTCACGCCCTCACACAATGTGAGATGCCGTGATTCCACTATTGGTGCCCTTGAAGGCGGCGACTGAACCTTTACAAACAAGGTTGGGGCAATCTCCACAACTTAATTGGAGGCTCCCAACGACACCACGAAGCTTCACCACAATGGACTATGGCTCCGCGGTGACCTCAACCATCTAGGGTGCTCAAACACCCAAGAGTAACAAGATCCGCTAGGGATTAGTGGGGGGAATCAATTTCTCTTGGTGGAAGTGTAGATCGGGGCCTTCTCAACCAATCCCGAGCAAATCAACAAGTTTGATTGGCTAGGGAGAGAGATCGGGTGAAAATGGATCTTGGAGCAAAAATGGAGCTTCGGGGTGGAAGAGCTGGTCAACTAGAGGAAGAAGACACCCCTTATATAGTGGAGAGACAAATCCAGCCGTTATCCACTTAACCAGCCCGCGACCTGCGGTACTACCGCCCCACACAAGCGGTACTACCGCAAGGGCTCACGGTACTACCGCGGCAGACCACGGTACTACCGCTGCTACGACATGAGCTAGTCCAGGCCTGAACTGAGGGCGGTACTGCCGCTGACGCGGTACTACCGCTCCTCCTTGCGGTACTACCGCAAGGCAGGATTGGACTAGCCTGGGAAGGGCGCGGATGAATAAAAATACATCCGTGCCAACTTCCGCTGAAAATCCAACAATGCAAAAATCTGACACGGTACTACCGCACATGGCATGCGGTACTACCGCGCAGGGAGCCGATGTAAAAAATTACATCCGCCCCTACTTCCGCTCATGTTGCCGTGCCAGACCAGGACTCACGGTACTACCGCGTGCATGGGGCAGTACTAGCGCGTAGGGCGCGGATGTAAAAAATTACATCCTCCCCTACAGCCGCACGAGCGGTTGAGTCTGGTATGAGGCCACGGTACTATAGCTCCTTAGGAGCGGTACTACCGTGGGCACCTACGATACTACCGCAAGGGCGCGTGGTACTACCGCGGGGGCCTGCGGTACTACCGCTCCTAAGAGCAGTACTACCGCATGCCTCAGAACAGCAACACTAGGTATCCTTCTCTTTGCATATACATGAAGAAAACGGAGGATGCTCCAAAGCGCAAAGGGAAAGGCGGTGCAGAGGGAGTAAACGTGTACGTGATGATTCCACCCGAACCTTTCCAACGCGGATCCCCTCTTAATAGTACGGCTTTCTTACGACTCAAATCCACCGAAAGGAAACGTAGAAAAACACCGTCTTCAATTGTCTTCTAGGGGCACCAAACCGTCTTGTGCCTAGTGACAAAACGTCTGAAATACTCAAGGCACATGATTAGTCTGCAAAAGCATTGTCATCAATCACCAAAACACCTTTGGGATAAATATGCCCTTACAATCTCCCCCTTTTTGGTGGATTGATGACAATACAGGATTTGCACAAGGGGAAATAATATAGAACATAAGCAAACCCCACACCTCTAAAATATAGACGAGCTCCCCCTAGATGCGTGCTATCTAGATAGGTGCTTTGGACTGCACAGCACGTATACTAGGATCAACACTTCACCTATATTTTATAGACAATGCTTATCTGCAAAAATAAGGCTAACACTAAACAAGATAGTAAAAATGAGCATACACATAAATAGCACAATATATCATAAGCTCAATAAGGTACGATAGAGTGCATATGTCTTACACCATATGATAGAGCAAGTCTCACAAGCAAACTAAGCCAAAGCAAGCAAGGTTCAACGGAACAATGCGAGCAAAGCAAACACAAGCACAACACAAGAAGCATGACACAAGACTCGCAAATCCCTACACTCTCTCCCCCTTTGGCATCGAGACGCCAAAAAGGCAGAGAGGACACCTACAACACAAGTGGTGGCTCAAGCGGAGTAATCAGTCACACACTCCTCGTCAGACTCGGCAGCGGGAACGGTCTCCTCATTGTCCTCCTCAGAATCAGTCCACCTGAAGCCTTGTTTTGCCATCCACTCATCCTCTAGAGTGATGCGCTCCTCAGAACCGCCAGACACATCCTCTCCAAAAAGCCTCATAATCTTCTTGTCGCGGCGGCGACTCTCCTTGGAGACAATGTGAGTCCGATATTGCCCCTTTGCTTGCATACAGAACAATGCCTTCATCTTGTTCTTCAGCCTCTTAGCCCAAGATGGCTCAGAGGTGGGAGGGACGTAACCCTCAGAGCTATCCTCGTCTGCTGCCTCCTCCTCATCCTCATCCGCATCCACATCCATGGCAGCCACAGCCTCAGCACAAGAAGTGGTGTTAGCCCACTGAGTCTTGACACGGTGCCTGATGGACTCATGTCGAATCCAACCAGGGGACTCAAACTCATCCTGAGGGTAGAGCTTGTCCCAAGTTGTCAAGATCAAATGAAATAGATACAGTCCATAGATGGGGACCTTGCGGTTGTAGACCGCAAACCAAAGCTCACACCACATGATATGTGAGACATCAAGTGGTAGCGTCTGAGAGTTGCATGCTTCCTCACACAGGAGCAGCATGTCCACAAGATAAGCATGTACCTTGTCCTTGTCACCAATGTGTGGAAAGAGAGTGTTGCGGAAGATCCGGTACATGATGTCAAGGAAGGAGTTGAGCACCCAAGATGACTTGCCACTGGAGAGCTTCTTCTCAACATAGAAGGGCCGAATCTTGTTCTTGTTGGCTGATTCGGGATTGGCATGAGGACGAACACCTTGGGGTGTGGTGAGCCCCTCATCCTGAACACCAAGCAAAGTTATGAACTCCTTCCACATAGCAGTCAGCTGCTGACCATTGGTCATCCAAGTCATAGTTCGTTCCTCATTAGGATGAAAGTGCACTGAGGCAAAGAACTGAGCCACAATCTGAGGATCAAAGTCTTTGTGAAAAGAGATGATGTGCTCAATGCCAAATTGCTCCACTAGATCCAAAGCCTCACCAAAGTAGTCCCGGTGCTTCTCTTCCCTCATATGATGCATGTCGATCCACTGCACATCCACATAGATGTTTCGCTTGGCCTTGATCACATCCAGATAAATGAGATTCTGATGCTTGGTCCAGAACAAGTCATCCCCTCGAAAGTTGGCACGAGGATGCACATAGGGGTTGATCTTCCTTCGAGAGATGAACTCAGCAAGTGGCATCTCGTCCATGCCCATTGCGGGTTCCTTGTCCTTGGTGGTGGTGGTCTTGGTCCAGCGTTGGGGGGCACTAGAGCCCTCTGGAGCTTCATCTTGATTTCGCAGACGCTTGGAGCCCGTGTCACGGCTTGGATTGGAACGGCGAGCAAGAGCACCTGAGCCACCACCTTGGTCCATGGCAAGAGGAAGTGGTGGGGAACGATCCCACCGGTCGGAATCCGAGGAGAGCGGCCGGAGATGGAGATCCAGCGAGGGCCTCCGGTGCCGTTCTTGGGCAGGAGAGAGAGAGGCGATGTGGGGAGAAAGAGTGAATGGGTATGGGGGAGCTGGAACTCCCCCTGCTCGCTCTTAACCCCCACACGCTCGCTACTCTGCGGTAGTATCGCACGTCCTTGTGGTAGTACCACCCGAGCGGAAGTACCGCGCCGTGGCGGTAGTACTGCTCCACCAGCGGCAGTAAAAAATTACTGTCGTGCTGGTTGCAGTAGTACCGTGTCCTTGCGGTAGTACCGTGGCAGGCCATGGTAGTACCGTGAACCCAAGAAAATGCAGTTTCAAACAAAAGGAAGAAACACCTTTGCACGGAACCTTCAAGTGAATGAACACACCAACGAGCTAACACACGAGACACCACAAGAACAAGCTCGGTATGAAGAAAGAAAAGCAAGAGACAACAAGGACCAAAAAAACGAGACATAACCTCTCCAAGGAGAGAGCGGTGGCCGGAGCCACCTATGTTTGAGTCGATTGGTATGACACCGCAAAGAATTATCCTTGGGCCCATGACCAAAACTCGTCTTTGAAGCACAAGTACCATCAACAATGGCTAACGTGGAAGAGTTGATCAATTTATGCATAATGGGGGAGGGAGAGCTCATTGAGAGAACAACACTCCCCCTATGTCCATGCCTACACCTAAACTAGACAACAAGTTGAGTGTGGTGGGGTGTGCAAGGGTTCAAGTCACATTGCTCGAATCAATGATATTTAGCTCATGCCTTAACTTGCGAAATCTTGCTTCATCCAAGGGCTTCGTGAAAATATCTGCAAGGTTATCATGAGTGTTGACATACTTGAGCTTGATCTCCCTTTGCCTAATGTGATCCCGGATGAAGTGATACCGAATCTCAATATGCTCCGTCTTGAAGTGTTGCACCGGGTTGAGAGAGATCTTGATAGCACTTTCATTGTCACACCAAAGAGGCACTTCGTCACAAGTGACACCGTAATCCTTCAAAGTTTGCCTCATCCATAGGAGTTGAGCACAACAACTACCAGCAGCCACATACTCTGCTTCGGTGGACGAGAGAGATATAGAACTTTGCTTCTTAGAAGACCAACTCACTAAAGAGCAACCAAGTAATTGGCACCCTCCGGAGGTGGACTTCCTATCCACTTTGTCTCCCGCCCAATCTGAATATGTATAGCCCAAAAGATCAAAGTTGGCTCCTCTTGGGTACCATAAGCCAAAGTTTGGGGTATGAGCCAAATATCGAAATATTCGCTTGACCGCCACAAAGTGGCTTTCCTTAGGTGCAGCTTGAAACCATGCACAAATTCCCACACTCAACATGATATCCGGTCTAGATGCACAAAGGTAAAGCAAGGATCCAATCATGGAGCGATATACCTTTTGATCCACCACTTTACCATTGGGATCAATGTCAAGTTGGCATTTGACGGGCATTGGAGTGGAGGCCGGCTTGACATCACTTAGCTTGAATCTCTTGAGCATGGCTTGAGTGTATTTGGCTTGGTTTATGAAGGTTCCTTCTCTTCTTTTCTTGATTTTGAACCCGAGAAAGGACTTCAACTCTCCCATCATAGACATCTTGAACTTTGAGGTCATGAGAGCGGCAAATTATTCATTGATAGCTTTGTTAGGGGAACCAAAAATAATATCACCAACATATAGTTGGCACACAAACAACTCCCCTTTGACCTTCTTAGTAAAAAGAGTGGGGTCAATTTTCCCGATTTCGAACCCACAATCTTGTAACAACTCCGTAAGATGCTCATACCACGAACGTGGGGCTTGTTTAAGGCCATAGAGCGCCTTGTGGAGTTGTGCACATGATCGGGGAAATAGGGATCTTCGAACCCGGGGGGTTGTTTGACATACACCAACTCATTAATGTGACCATTAAGAAAAGCACTCTTCACATCCATTTGTTGCAACGTGAAATTATGATGAGAAGCATAAGCAATCAACAAACGAATAGATTCAAGGCGAGCAACGGGAGCAAAGGTTTCACCGTAGTCGATACCCTCGACTTGGGAGTAGCCTTGTGCCACCAAACGAGCCTTGTTGCGAACAATGATCCCATGAGCATCTTGCTTGTTCTTGAATATTCACTTGGTCCCAATGACATTATGATTCCCGGTTGGCCTTGGCACTAATTTCCACACTTGGTTATGCTCGAAGTTGTTGAGTTCTTCATGCATGGCATTGAGCCAATCCGGGTCCTCGAGCGCCTCATAAACCTTTTGGGGTTTGACACAAGAAACAAACGCATGATGTTCACAATAGTTTGCTAATTGTCTACGAGTGCTTACCCCCTTTCTTAGGATTCCAACCACATTCTCCATGAGATGACCTTTGGGAGTGAGCTTGGAAGCAATCTTCATGGCATTACGCTCTAATTCCTCCTTGGATGTGAAAGGAAGAGGGGTAACTTGATCATCTTGAGCGCCGTCTTGAACTTGTTCTTGATCTTGAGCTTGCTCTTGATCTTGAACTTGCTCGAAGGGGAGAACTTGACCTTGGGCACCATTTTGTGGTTCACCACCATCTTGAGGTTGATCTTGCCCTTGATCTTGTTGATGAGGTTGAGGGCCTTCACTTTGTTCTTCAGAAGCGTGTGGGTCTTGGGTTGGTGATGGCTCCACTTGAGTGGAGCATTGTCCTTCTCCTTCGGCCACAAGGGGTTCCTCAATGGGTAGGATATGACCCACACCCATTCTTCTTATGGCTTGGGGAGGAATTTCATCACCTACATCACAAGTACCACTTTGTTCCACTTGGGAGCCGTTATTCTCGTCAAACTCTACATTACACGTCTCCTCAATGAGTCCGGTGGACTTGTTGAGGACACGGTAAGCATGAGAGTTTGTAGCATAACCAACAAATATGCCCTCATAAGCTCTAGCCTCAAATTTAGACAAACGAACACCTTTCTTGAGAATGAAACACTTACACCCGAACACCCGGAAGTACTTGAGGTTGGGTTTCTTACCGGTAAGTATTTCATAAGGAGTCTTGTTCAAGCCTTTGCGGAGATAGAGCCGATTGGATGCATGACATGCTGTGTTGAAGGCTTCGGCCCAAAAGTTGTATGGAGACTTGAACTCTGCCATCATGGTCCTTGCCGCATCCATCAACATCCGGTTCTTCATCTCCGCGACACCATTTTGTTGAGGGGTATATGGTGCAGAATATTGATGCTTGATACCCTCATCACTAAGAAAGTCATCCAAGGTGTAGTTCTTGAACTCGGTCCCGTTGTCACTCCTAATTGTCAAGATCTTTGCATCATGTTGACGTTGAGCTTCATTTTCAAAGTCGATGACGGTTTGTTGAGTCTCACTCTTCCTCTTGAAGAAATATACCCAAGTGTATCTTGAATAATCATCCACAATCACCAAGCAATACTTTATACCCCAAGACTATCAAAGGATGGAGGCCCAAAGAGATCCATGTGAAGGAGCTCCAAGGGTCTCTTCGAGTAGATGATAGTCGTGGGAGGGTGAGCCTTCTCATGAGTCGCTCCAAAAAGTTAATCACATAAAGACCGTTCTCGACATGCCCAACAAAGGCTACTTTAAGAGTCTTGCTCCACAAGAGGGCCACGGTATCAATATCAAAGAAAGTGGCAAAGCCCATGAGTGCAAGTTGATGAACGGAAAGTAGATTGTAAGCAAGGGACTCAACAAGCATGACTTTCTCGATCATTAGATCATGAGAAATGACAACCTTGCCAAGACCCAATACCTTAGAAGACGAGGCATCACCCCTCGACGTTGGTGGGCATTGATACTCCAACGTATCTATAATTTTTGATTGCTCCATGATACTTTATCTACTGCTTTGGACTATATTGGGCTTTATTTTCCACTATTATATTATTTTTGGGACTAACCTATTAACCGGAGGCCCAGCCCAGAATTGCTGTTTTTTGCCTATTTGATATTTGAAGAAACGGAATATCAAACGAGTCCAAACGGAATGAAACCTTCAGAACGTGATTTTCTCACGAGCGTGATCCGGAGACTTGGACCCTACTCCAAGAAGCTTCCGAGGAGGTCACGAGGGTGGAGGGCGCGCCCCCTGGGTGTGCCCCCCTACCTCGTGGGCCCCTCGGAGCTCCACCGACGTACTCCTTCCTCCTATATATACCTACGTATCCCCATATGATCAAAGGGGAGCCAAAAAACCTAATTCCACCGCCGCAACCTTCAGATCCACGAGATCCCATATTGGGGCTGTTAGGAGCTCTCAGCGGAGGGGCATCCACCACGGAGGGCTTCTACATCAACACCATAGCCCCTCCGATGAAGTGTGAGTAGTTTACTTAAGACCTTCGGGTCCATAGCTAGTAGCTAGATGACTTCTTCTCTCTTTTTGGATCTCAATACAAGGTTCTCCCCCTCTCTCGTGGAGATCTATTCGATGTAATCTTCTTTTTGCGGTGTGTTTGTTGAGACCAATGAATTGTGGGTTTATGATCCAACTTATCTATGGAAAATATTTGATTCTTCTCTGAATTATTTTATGTATGATTGAGTTATCTTTGCAAGCTCTTCGAATTATCCGTTTGGTTTGGCCAACTAGATTGGTAGTTCTTGCAATGGGAGAAGTGCATGGCTTTGGGTTCAATCTTGTGGTGTCCTTACACAGTGACAGAATGAGTTGCAAGGCACGTATTTATTGTTCCATCGAGGATAACAAGATGGGATATTTATCATATTGCATGAATTTATTCCTCTACATCATGTCATCTTGCTTAAGGTGTTACTCTGTTTTTAACTTAATACTCTAGATGCATGCTGGATAGCGGTCGATGAGTGGAGTAATAGTAGTAGATGCAGAATCGTTTCGATCTACTTGTCTTGGACGTGATGCCTATATACATGATCATACCTAGATAACCTCATAACTATGCTCAATTCTATCAATTGCTCAACAGTAATTTGTTCACCCACCGTAGAATACTTATGCTCTTGAGAGAAGCCACTAGTGAAACCTATGGCCCCCAGGTCTATTCTCATCATATCAATCTCCATCACTTTATTTACTTGCTTTGCCTTTTACCTTTTACTTTGCATCTTTATACCAAAAATACCAAAAATATTATCTCTATCGATCTCACTCGTAAGTGATCGTGAAGGGATTGACAACCCCTAAGCGTTGGTTGCGAGTTGCTATCGTTTTGTGCAGTCTGAGGGACTTGCGCGTGACCTCCTCTTGGATTGATACCTTGGTTCTCAAAAACTGAGGGAAATACTTACGCTACTGTGCTGCATCATCCTCTCCTCTTCGGGGAAAACCAACGCAAGCTGTAGACGTAGCTAGAAGAATTTCTGGCGCCGTTGCCAGGGAGGCTTACGCAAAAGTCAACATACCAAGTACCCATCGCAATCCCTATCTCTCGCATTACATTATTTGCCATTTGCCTCTCGTTTTCCTCTCCCCCACTTCACCTTTGCCGTTTTATTCGCCCTCTCTTTCCCAAGTTCCTCCTTTCCCTTTTGTTTGCTTTCTTCCACCTTACTTTTTCTACCACTATGTCTGAAATTGGGGTGATTATCGTCGATATGGACAACAATGATAATACAGAAAATCCCGAGGCTCCGGCCGATGAACCTCCTATTTTGCATACCAAAAAGTTTCGAATCGGTAGTGGTAACATCATTGGCAAAGGCATTATTCAAGATTTCTTTACTTGTGCCGGTGCTTTACCTTCCATGGGCTGTTCTATTCTTCATAGAACTAGTAGCCTTGCGGATGCTATAGCTATGCTTATAGTTGAACTTGAAAGACAATTTATGCATATGCACCCTTGCATCCAGAGAATTTTCTTAGAATTCTCTAATATTGAGCACTCTTCTATTAAGCGCGCTGTTACTATCTTTTTGGCTCATGAATTTATATTTATCATAAGAGAAGCCAAAGAAATCTTTTCGCACTATAGGGTGGACGCCGGTCGTCCACCCATAGAAGCAATCCTCTATGATCAAGAGGAAATTAGACGTTTTCAATCTTCGGACTATGTCACTTTCAATGAAAACCTTAGAAAAAAGGTCCCTATCAATGTCTTATTTGATTGCATTAATGAGCTTAATAATGATTTTGCCCTTAGAAATAATGAGCTAGGATACTCTCTCGAGTATAAGCTCACAAGATTTTGCCAAAAGAATGCTTTTAGTGATGAAATAGTTGTGCACTATGAAGGGCCAAGGGAGGAACCCGTTCCTCCCGTGATTGATCTTGGGGATTTTTGTCCCGCTAAATTTAGCCCTTTTGATTATTTTTGCTTGCCTCAAAGGAAACTTGCTGCCGAACGTAGGGAATACAAGATGAGCTTTCAAGATCTATCTTATTATTACGGCACAACCTAGATCTATCCTTGCTTTTATGCCTAGCTAGGGGCGTTAAACGATAGCGCTTGTTGGGAGGCAACCCAATTTTATTTTGTGTTTTTGTTTTTGGTTCTGTTTAGGAACAAATAATCCATCTACCTTCTGTTTGGATGTGGTTTTATGTTTTAATTAGTGTTTGTGCCAAGTAAGACATATAGGATAACCTACTATGATAGTTGATTTGATTCTGCTGAAAAACAGAAAATTTTCACGCACGAATTTAGTTATGATAAATCACAGGAATGTGATTTTGCGTTTATTATTTTTGATGCTGATCAATAAACAAAGTTTCCAGGACTTCTTATTTTGGTAGAATTTTTAGAGTTCCAGAAGTTTGCGTTAGTTACAGATTACTACAGACTATTCTGTTTTTGACAGATTCTGTCTTTCGTGTGTTGTTTGCTTATTTTGATGAATCTATGGCTAGTAAATTAGTTTATAAACCATAGAGAAGTTGGAATACAGTATTTTTAACACCAATATAAATAAATAATGAGTTCATTACAGTACCTTGAAGTAGTCTTTTGTTTTCTTTCTCTAACGGAGCTCACGAGATTTCTGTTGAGTTTTGTGTTGTGAAGTTTTCAAGTTTTGGGTGAATTCTTTTGATGGATTATGGAACAAGGAGTGGCAAGAGCCTAAGCTTGGGAATGCCCATGGCACCCCCAAGATAATCCAAGGACACCAAAAAGTCAAAGCTTGGGGATGCCCCGGAAGGCATCCCCTCTTTTGTCCACTTCCATCGGTAATTTACTTGGAGCTATATTTTTATTCACCAACATGATATGTGTTTTGCTTGGAGCGTCTTGTATTATTTGTGTCTTTGCTTGTTTGTTTACCACAATCATCCTTGCTGTACACACCTTTTGAGAGAGCCATACATGATTTGGAATTTGTTCAAATACTCTATGTGCTTCACTTATACCTTTTGAGCTTGATAACTTTGCCCTATGTGCTTCACTTATATCTTTAGAGCGTGATAATTTTTGCTCTAGTGCTTCACTTAGATCTTTTAGAGCACGGTGGTGGATTTGTGTTAAAGAAACTTGATCTCTCATGCTTCACTTAGATTATTTTGAGAGTCATTAATAGCATGGTAATTTGCTTAATGTTAATATACTTGGTATTCAAGATTTGTGAAACTTTCTTTTTGAAGTGAATTAAATTAAGTTTGATGCTTGATAATTGTTTTGAGATATGGAGGTCATAATATCAAAGTCGTGCTAATTGAATTGTTGTGAATTTGAGAAATACTTGTGTTGAGGTTAGGAAATCCCGTAGCGTGCACGTATGGTTAAAGTTGTGTAACAAATTTGATACATGAAGTGTACCTGGCTTGTGCATCCTTATGAGTGGCGGTCGGGGACGAGCGATTGTCTTTTCCTACCAATCTATCCCCCTAGGAGCATGCGCGTAGTATTTGAATTTTTGATGACTTCTAAATTTTTGCAATAAGTATATGAGTTCTTTCGACTAATGTTGAGTCCATGGATTATACGCACTTTTACCTTTCCGCCTTTGCTAGCCTCTTCGGTACCGTGCATTGCCCTTTCTCACCTTGAGAGTTGGTGCAAACTTTGTCGGTGCATCCAAACCCCGTGATACGATACGCTCTATCACAAATAAACCTCCTTTTATCTTCCTCAAAACAGCCACCATACCTACCTATCATGGCATTTCCATAGCCATTCCGAGGTATATTGCCATGCAACTTCCACCATCATCATCGTGACATGCATCACTTCTATCATATTGCCATTGCATGATCTTGTAGTTGACATCGTATTTGTGGCAAAGCCACCATGCATTATTTTCCATACATGTCACTCTTGATTCATTGCACCATCCCGGTACACCGCCGGAGGCATTCATATAGAGTCATATCTTGTTCTAGTTTCGAGTTGTAATCCTTATGTTGTAATCAATAGAAGTGTGATTATCATCATTATTAGAGCATTGCCCTAGTGAGGAAAAGGATGATGGAGACTATGATCCCCCCACAAGTCGGGATGAGACTCCGGATGAAAAAAGAGAGAGAAAGGCCAATAAAAAAAGGAAGGCCAATAAAAAAAATGAGAGAAAAAGAGAGAAGGGGCAATGTTACTATCCTTTTACCACACTCGTGCTTCAAAATAGCACCTTGTTCTTAATGTAGTGAGTCTCATATATTTGTGCTTCAAAGTAGCACCATGTTTTTCATATAGTGAGTCTCATAAATTGTCTTGTTTATACTAGTGGGAATTTTTCATTATAGAACTTGGCTTGTATATTCCAATGATGGGAGGCTTCCTCAAAATGCCCTAGGTCTTCGTGAGCAAGCGAGTTGGATGCACACCCACTAGTTTTCTTTTGTTGAGCATTCATAGCTCTAGTGCATCCGTTGCATGGCAATCCCTACTCCTCATGTTGACATCAATTGATGGGCATCTCCATAGCCCGTTGATTATCCTCGTCAATATGAGACTTTCTCCTTTTTTGTCTTCTCCACACAATCCCCATCATCATATTCTATTCCACCCATAGTGCTATATCCATGGCTCACGCTCATATATTGCGTGAAGGTTGAAAAAGTTTGAGATTATTTAAGTATGAAACAATTGCTTGGCTTGTCATCGGGGGTATAGAAGTTGGGAACATCTTTGTGTGACGAAAATGAAGCATAGCCTAACTATATGATTTTGTAGGGATGAACTTTCTTTGGCCATGTTATTTTGAGATGACATAATTGTTTGATTAGTATGCTTGAAGTATTATTATTTTTATGTCAATATGAACTTTTATCTTGAATCTTTCGGATCTGAATATTCATGCCACGATTAAGAAGATTTACATTGAAATTATGCCAAAGTATCACTTCGCATCAAAAAATCTTTTTTATCATTTACCTACTCGAGGACGAGCAGGAATTAAGCTTGGGGATGCTTGATCGTCTCCAACGTATCTATAATTTTTGATTGCTCCATGCTACTTTATCTACTGTTTTGGACTATATTGGGCTTTATTTTCCACTTTTATATTATTTTTGGGACTAACTCATTAACCGGAGGCCCAGCCCGAATTGCTTTTTTTTGCCTATTTCATATTTGAAGAAATGAATATCAAGCGAGTCCAAACGGAATGAAACCTTCGGAACGTGATTTTCTCACGAGCGTGATCCGGAGACTTGGACCCTACTCCAAGAAGCTTCCGAGGAGGTCACGAGGGTGGAGGCGCGCCTGGCACCCCTACCTCGTGGGCCCCTCGAGCTCCACCGACGTACTCCTTCCTCCTATATATACCTCGTGTCCCGTATGATCAAAGGGGAGCCAAAACCTAATTCCACAGCCGCAACCTTACAGATCCACGAGATCCCATCTTGGGGCCTGTTAGAGCTCACGGAGGGGGCATCCACCACGGAGGGCTTCTACATCAACACCATAGCCCGTCCGATGAAGTGTGAGTAGTTTACTTCAGACCTTCAGGTCCATAGCTAGTAGCTAGATGACTTCTTCTCTCTTTTTGGATCTCAATACAATGTTCTCCCCCTCTCTCGTGTAGATCTATTCGATGTAATCTTCTTTTTGTGGTGTGTTTGTTGAGACTGATGAATTGTGGGTTTATGATCCAACTTATCTATGGAAAAAATTTGATTCTTCTCTGAATTCTTTTATGTATGATTGAGTTATCTTTGCAAGTCTCTTCGAATTATCCGTTTGGTTTAGCCAACTAGATTGGTAGTTCTTGCAATGGGAGAAGTGCATGGCTTTGGGTTCAATCTTGCGGTGTCCTTACTCGATGATGTAAAGAGTTGCAAGGCACGTATTGTATTGTTGCCATCGAGGATAACAAGATGGGGTATTTATCATATTGCATGAATTTATTCCTCTACATCATGTCATCTTGCTTAAGGCGTTACTTTGTTTTTAACTTAATACTCTAGATGCATGCTGGATAGCGGTCGATGAGTGGAGTAATAGTAGTAGATGCAGAATCATTTCGATCTACTTGTCTCGGACGTGATGCCTATATACATGATCATACCTAGATAACCTCATAACTATGCTCAATTCTATCAATTGCTCAACAGTAATTTGTTCACCCACTGTAGAATACTTATGCTCTTGAGAGAAGCCACTAGTGAAACCTATGGCCCCCGGGTCTATTCTCATCATATCAATCTCCATCACTTTATTTACTTGCTTTGCCTTTTACCTTTTTACTTTGCATCTTTATACCAAAAATACCAAAAATATTATCTCTATCAGATCTCACTCTCGTAAATGACCGTGAAGGGATTGACAACCCCTAAGCGTTGGTTGCGAGTTGCTATCGTTTTGTGCAGGTACAAGGGACTTGCGCGTGACCTCCTACTGGATTGATACCTTGGTTCCCAAAAACTGAGGGAAATACTTACGCTACTGTGCTGCATCATCCTCTCCTCTTCGGGGAAAACCAACGCAAGCTCTAGACGTAGCAGGCATAGAAGGGATCTTTTGCATGTCCACCACCAAGTCCTTGCTTCCGGTCATATGATTTGTTGCTCCACTATCGAGCAACCATGATCCCCCACCGGAAGCAAACACCTACAAGAGATCAATGCTTGGTTTTAGGTACCCATTTTGTAATGGGTTCTTTGATGTTAGTAACAGGGGTCTTAGGAACCCAAATAGACCATTCAATGTACTCATAAGGAGAACCAACAAATTTAGCATAAACATGCCCATCACTAGCACGACACAACACATAAGAAGGGTTAAAGTCACCGGCTATGTTAGAAGGGGTGGCATTGCCATTTTTGACATCACCACCCTTCACATTATTCTTCTTCTCCTTAGGAGCACCCTCTCCCTCCTTCACAAAAGTTTGCTTGAGAGGATGAGGTCGTTTGGCCTTGTCGTTCTTCTTTGTGTTCTTGGACTTGGGTGCGAACCCAACTCCCTCCTTGGCCACAACTTCCTTTTGATTGCTCAAAAGGTCATTGAGGTTCTTCTCACCTTGTATGCACGTCACAAGGCCTTTCTCAAGTTGCTCCTTCAACTTGGCATTCTCCTCACAAGATGCACATGCTCACAACACGGGTTAGTTGCATTTGCATTATCAATTAATACCATATGAGGAAAGGTGGCTTTTTCTTTGGTTAGCTTCACTTGGAGTTGATCATGAGACTCCTTGAGGCTAGCATGAGCACCCTTCAAGACCTTGTGGGCCTTGTCGAGTATATCAAACTCCTCCTTGAGTCTAGCATGGTCAACGCCAAGTTTAGCCTTCTCGGAAGTTAGCACACGAGGTACAACAAGAGCATGATCAAGATCTTTCTTTAACTTAGCATGGTCAACGTTGTGTGACTCCTCAAGAGCCAAACGATGCCCACACTCTTCCTCAAGAGCATTAGAGAGATCCAATATCTCATCGGCATAGTCACGACTATGACCTTCCATCTTAGAGATGGTTTCTTCATGAGCCTCAATCATGTCATTGGCTTCACCAAGTTGTTCCAAGAGAGAAACAAAGTGCTTCTTGGATTTGCCCTTGAGCTTACTCATAAAAGACTCAAATTAATTTACTTCCTCATTAGACCCCTCACTTTCATCAATGCCATCCGTGAAGGAGGGATTCGTAATGATGGTGGTTTTGATGTTAGGGTTACCTTGTTGGTGGCTTTAGCCATGAGACACTTGGCGGTGATGTTCTCATTGGGCGAGTCGAAGAGGGACACCCGTGGAGTTGTGGCAATGGCAACGGAGGCCATGGCCATTGCTTCACTATCTTCATCATCATCGTCATCCTCATGGTATTCTTCTTGAACCACCAACCCTTGAGTAGGAGTCTTTTTGGTGAAGTTGCTCTTGTTTGGGAAGGACTTGGCTTTGTCTTTTCGGATGAGCTTGCCACCATTGTCTTCCCGCTTCTCGTAAGGGTAATCCACAACAAAGTGGCTCACATTGCCACAATTGTAACATGTTCTCACACTTTGCTTTCCCTTGAACCCACTTGAGTTGTTCTTGTTGAAGTTGGGCCTTGTGTTCTTCTTGCTCCAAAATTGCCTTGAAGCAAGAGCCATGTGCTCATGATAATCATATTTTGTATCTTCGGGGTTGCTCTCCTCATCTTCCTCTTCTTCCTCTTCTTCCACAATAACCGTGGCCTTCAAGGCGAGGTTGGGCTTCTTTGCTCTTTGAGAACGCAACACCGCGTTGTCAGTGGTCTTGTCCAAGATCCTCATTGCCACAAACTCATCCAACACTTCATTTAAGGTCAAGGAGTGGAAGTCTGGTCTTTGATGGATGACGAAGGACATGGCCTTGTGGTAAGGCATCATTGCTTTGAGGAACTTGCACTTGATCCAATTGTCATCCGTGTCCTTGCTCCCATGATCTCGGAGTGAGACCGCGAGTTTGGTTGCTCTTCGAAAGAGCTCATGAGGTTCTTCATCTTCTTTCATTGCAAACTCATCGGCTTCATCTTGCACCACTTCATAGTTGGAGCGTTGAATGCTTGCGATTCCCTTATAGTGGGAAACAACACAATGCCATGCATCTTTGTCCATGGCGAAGGGTCGAAGATGAGGGAGATCTTCGGGTGGAACCACATCTTGAATGATGAAGAGAGCATTCTCATTGAATTCATTATCCACGGCTTCTCTAGGGATGAAGTTGCTTCGATCATGTGGATGGAAACCTTCTTCAGTGATTCTCCAAAAATTAGTATTCACATGATTTAAATGACGCTTGAAGCGATAAACCCAAGAATCAAAGTCCTCATTTTTCACAATCTTAGGAGGAGGGCCGACATGATTTAAATGAGTAGAGGGAATCAGTCCTCCATAAATTGGAGGTTCCACATTGGCAAAGATGCCGGTGCCATTTCTACCACTAGTAGAAGGACCCTTTTCACTAGTAGCTTCCCCCTTGTCGGAGTTAGCATCCGTCACCTTGTTAGTGGGATCACCCACTTTCATCGGCGAGGTAGATAGTTTAAGTCCTACTAAGAATTTATTAAACATGCTTTCAACCTCGGTTGTCATGGAGGTTTTCAATGTGTCCAAAGCCACATTGAATTCCTCACGAGAAACCGCGGTTCCCCCATCGGCCGTATACGAGCTAGGATTCACACCGGAGTGCTCCTCCCCACCGTCTATGGTATCAATCATACTCTTCGGACAGCAAAGTCCTTAATAAAGAGATGAGGCTCTCATACCAATTGAAAGGATCGATATAGTTGACTAGAGAGGGGGGGGGGGTGAATTGGCAACTAACAATTTTTAGCTTTTCTTTACCAAATTAAACCTTGCATCAAATTAGGTTGTCTAGATATGCAACTAGGTGAGCAACCTATATGATGCAACAACAACAAGCACACAAACAAGCAAGGAAAACAACACAAATAAACTTGCACAAGTAAAGGCATGAGATAACCAAGAGTGGAGCCGGTGAAGACGAGGATGTGTTACCGAAGTTCCTTCCCTTTGAGGGGAAGTACGTCTCCGTTGGAGCGGTGTGGAGGCACAATGCTCCCCAAGAAGCCACTAGGGCCACCGTATTCACCTCACGCCCTCACACAATGCGAGATGCCGTGATTCCACTATTGGTGTCCTTGAAGGTGGCGACCAAACCTTTACAAACAAGGTTGGGGCAATATCCACAACTTAATTGGAGGCTCCCAATGACACCACGAAGCTTCACCACAATGGACTATGGCTCTGCTGTGACCTCAACCGTCTAGGGTGCTCAAACACCCAAGAGTAACGAGATCCACTAGGGATTAGTGGGGGGAATCAAATTTCTCTTGGTGGAAGTGTAGATCGGGGCCTTCTCAACCAATCCCGAGCAAATCAACAAGTTTGATTGGCTAGCGAGAGAGATCGGGCAAAAATGGAGCTTGGAGCAACAATGGAGCTTCCGGGTGGAAGAGGTGGTCAACCAGAGGAAGAAGACACCTCTTATATAGTGGAGAGATAAATCCAACCGTTATCCACTTAACCAGCCCGCGACCTGCGGTACTACTGCCCCAGACAAGCGGTACTACCGCAAGGGCTGACGGTACTATAGCGGCGGACCGCGGTACTACCGCTGCTATGATAGGAGCTAGTCGAGGCCTGAACTGAGGACGGTACTGCCACTCACGTGGCACTACCGCTCCTCCTTGCGGTACTACCGCAAGGCAGGATTGGACTAGCCTGGGAAGGGCGCGGATGAATAAAAATACATCCATGCCAACTTCTGTTGAAAATCCAACAATGCAAAAATCCGACACGGTACTACCGCACATGGCATGCGGTACTACCACGCAGGGAGCGGATGTAAAGAATTACATCCGCCCCTACTTCTGCTCATGTTGCTGTGCCAGACCAAGACTCACGGTACTACCGCGTGCATGGGGCGGTACTACCGCGTAGGGCGCAGATGTAAAAAATTACATTCGCCCCTACAGCCGCACGAGCGGCTGAGTCTGGTCTGAGGCCACGGTACTACAGCTCCTTAGGAGCGGTACTACCATGGGCACCTACGGTACTACCGCAAGGGCGCGCGGTACTACCGCACGGGCCTGCGGTACTACCGCTCCTAAGAGCAGTACTACCGCATGCCTCAGAACAACAACACTAGGAATCCTTCTCTTTGCATATACATGAAGAAAACGGAGGATTCTCCAAAGTGCAAACGGAAAGACAGTGCAGAGGGAGTAAACGTGTACATGATGATTCCACCCGAACCTTTCGAACGCGGACCCGCTCTTAATAGTAGAGCTTTCCTACGACTCAAATCCATCGAAAGGAAACATAGAGAAACGCCGTCTTCAATAGTCTTCGAGGGGCACCAAACCGTCTTGTGCCTAGTGACAAAACGTTTGAAATACTCAAGGCACACGATTAGTCCGCAAAAGCATTGTCATCAATCACCAAAACACCTTAGGGATAAATATGCCCTTACAGAGTACTACTCACACATCATCTTGGGAGCAACGATGTTGATGAACATGATGACAATAGTGATTTTTCCCTCCAGCAGTGCATAGGGATTTTGCAGGGCTCGGAGCTTGCCGGACTCGGGACTTGGTGGGTCTTCACTAGCTTCCCGACAAGGATATTGCCGGGGGTCCCAAGCTTGGTCTTCTATACTCCTGAGCTTTGTCTTGGAGATCTTCTTTATATCCTTGTAATCTGATCTTGAGTTTGTCTTGAGTTTGTCTTGAGTTTGTCTTGAGTTTGTCTTTAGTTGTCCTCCGGCACGCATTGCCTTCAGGAAAGTTGCTACTGCCTGTGCATAAGTCTAGGGTACTAAGGGCCAAAATCCTAGCACACCGCAGGAGCCCCCGGGTCTGGGCCGCACAAGCATGTGAGGCGTTGGGCTAGGCCCAAAACAATGCACAGGCACGCGTGGCAGAGGATAATTTTCATAATCTTCTCTTTAACTGCGCCTCCCATGACGCGCATTAAATGCGGAATGTGGGGGATGTGGATGAAACGGCCGCAATGGTAGTGCGCCTGCAAAAGCGCATCCACATCAGACAGTAAAGAGCCAACCTCGCGTATTCCCCATAAAAAGGAATCCGTAGAAGGCTGTCACACCCTAGCTAGTTCATGCATTAGAGTGTTGGCATCATGTTTACCTTTATCAAAAACATGGAAATGGGGATGCCAGAACCCCCAGCACCCCTGTTAATCAACTAGGGTTTACTAAAATTATTTTCAATGAACCTAAAATGCCCTTCTAAAATATTCATCATCTTTGCCTTGGTCTTAAATCTCTGACAAAATGGTGCACAAATTTCTAAGTCATCCTAAGGTCACTGGATTAAATCATATGTTATTTGAATTTGGGCATTTAAATGCAATAAAATATTTTAAATGTCTAAATAATCCCAAACTAAAATGTTTACTGTAGGATATATTCCATACAATGGGCATGAGCAGTTTGATGAATTTTGCAAATGCCTAGATATTTTTAGAAATGCCACAAACCTACAGAAATAAAAGAAAACAGAAAATAAAAGGAAAAGCTCACTTACCTGGCGAATCCACCACCCGTCCCACCTGGCGGCCCAGCACTATGCTGGCCCGCGCCAGCCAGCTGCTTCGTCCCCGCCAAGCAGGCAGGGAGGTGACGCCGGCGTGCGCGAGCTCGCCGGCGCCACCTGCTTGCCGCCCACGTCCCTGGACGCCAGATCGACCTCCATGTCGCCCCCTCGACCCCCTGGACACCTCCATTCGCCCCCAACGCCTCTCCCTCGCTCCCTGATAACCCACAAGTGTAGGGGATCGCAACAGCTTCCGAGGGTAGAGTATTCAACCCAAATTTATTGATTCGACACAAGGGGAGCCAAAGAATATTCTTAAGTATTAGCATTTGAGTTTTCAATTCAACCACACCTGGATAACTTAGTATCTGCAGCAAAGTATTTAGTAGCAAAGTAGTATGATAGTAATGGTAACAGTGGCAAAAGTAAAGATAGCAGTTTTGTAGTAATTGTAACAGTAGCAACGGAAAAGTAAATAAGCGAAGCACTGACATGTCCATTTTGCATCATGCTTTTATATCAATATTTATTGCATTATGGGCTGTTATTACACATTATATCTCAATAATTATGGCTATTCTCTCTTACTTTACAAGGTTTACCATGAAGAGGGGAATGCTTGCAAATGGAATTCTAGTTTGGAAAAGGAGCGGACATTGAAACCTATTACAGACCGCCCAAAAATCCTGAAACTCCACGAAACCAATTTTTGGAATTAATAAGAATTATTGAGCGGAAGAAATACATCAGGGGGCCCACACCCTGGCCAGGAGGGTGGGGCGCGCCCACCCCTACTGGGCGCGCCCCTGTCTCCTGGGCCCCTGGTGGCCTCCCGGTGTCCATCTTCTGCTATATGAGGGATTTTACCCTGGAAAAAATCGTGGGCAAGCTTACGAGATGAAACTCCGCCGCCACGAGGCGGAACCTTGGCGGAACCAATCTAGGGCTCCGGCGGAGCTGTTCTGCCGGGGACATCATCGGGCGGGGGTCAATCTCCATCAACATCTTCACCAGCACCATCTCCTCTAAAAACCCTAGTTCATCTCTTGTATCCAATCTTGTATCAAAACCACAAATTGGTACCTGTGGGTTGCTAGTAGTGTTGATTACTCCTTGTAGTTGATGCTAATTGGATTACTTGGTGGAAGATCATATGTTCAGATCCTTAATGCATATTATTACTCCTCTGATTATGAACATGAATATGCTTTGTGAGTAGTTACATTTGTTCCTGAGGACATGGGTGAAGTCTTGCTATTAGTAGTGATGTGAATTTGGTATTCGTTCGATATTTTGATGAGATGTATGTTGTCTTTTCCTCTAGTGGTGTTATGTGAACGTCGACTACATGACACTTCACCATTATTTGGGCCTAGAGGAAGGCATATGGAAGTAATAAGTAGATGATGGGTTGCTAGAGTGACAGAAGCTTAAACCCTAGTTTATGCGTTGCTTCGTTAGGGGCTGATTTGGATCCATACGTTTAATGTGTGGTTAGGTTTACCTTAATACTTCTTTTGTAGTTGCGGACGCTTGCAATAGGGGTTAATCATAAGTGGGATGCTTGTCCAAGTAAGGGCAGTACTCAAGCACCGATCCACCCACATATCAAATTATTAAAGTACCAAACGCGAATCATATGAACGTGATGAAAACTAGCTTGACGATAATTCCCATGTGTCCTCGGGAGCTCCTTTCTCATTATTAAAAATTGTCCAGGCTTATCCTTTGCTACATAAAGGATTGGGCCACCTTGATGCACTTTATTTACTTTATTTACTTGTTACTTGTTACAATTTATCTTATCACAAAACTATCTATTACCTATAATTTCAGTGCTTGCAGAGAAAACCTTACTGAAAACCGTTTATCATTTCCTTCTGCTCCTCGTTGGGTTCGACACTCTTACTTATCGAAAGGACTACGATAGATCCCTGGAATTGTGGGTCATCAAGACTCTTTTCTGGTGTCGTTGCCGGGGAGTGTAGCGCTTTTGGTGAGTGGAACTTGATAAGGAAACATTTATATAGTGTGCTGAAATTTTCTGTTACTTGTCACTATGGAAACTAATCCTTTGAGGGGCTTGTTCGGGGTATCTTCTCCCCGACCAAGAGAGCAAAGATTTGCTCCTCAACCTACTGAACTTTTTGAAAATATTTACTTTGAGATTCCTTCGGGTATGATAGAGAAACTGCTAGCTAATCCATTTGAAGGAGATGGAACATTGCATCCTGATTTACACCTTATCTTTGAGGATGAAGTTTGTGGATTATTTAAGCTTGCGGTATTCCCGATGATGTTGTCAAAGGAAGGTCTTCCTTTATCTTTGAAGGAGATGCATTGACATGGTATAGGCTATGTGATGATACGAGATCTTGGAATTATAAGCGATTGAAGTTGGAATTTCACGGAAGTTCTATCCTATGCATCTTGTTCATCGTGATCGTAATTACATATATAATTTCTGGCCTCGCGAAGGAGAAAGCATCGCTCAAGCTTGGGGGAGGCTTAAGTCAATATTATATTCATGCCCCAATCATGAGCTCTCTCGGGAAATGATTATTCAAAACTTTTATGCTCGGCTTTCTCTTAATGGTCGCAACCTGCTCGATACTTCTTGTGCTGGTTCTTATATGCTGAAGACTATTGATTTCAAATGGGACTTATTGGAAAGAATTAAACGCAACTCTGAAGATTGGGGTTCCGACGATGGTAAGGAGTCAGGTATGACACCCAAGTTCGATTGTGTTAAATCTTTTATGGATACCGATGCTTTTCGTGGATTTAGCGCTAAGTATGGACTTGACTCTGAGATAGTAGCTTCTTTCTGTGAATCTTTTGCTACTCACGTTGATCTCCCTAAAGAGAAGTGGTTGAAATATAATCCTCCTGTTGAAGTGAAAGTAGTTACACCTATTACAGTTGAAGAAAATACTATCACCTATAGTGATCCTATTGTTCCTACTACTTATGTTGAGAAACCCCCATTTCCTGTTAGGATAAAGGATCATGCTAAAACTCCGACTGTTGTTCATAAGAGTAATACTAGGACTTATACACCTCCTGAGCAAATCAATGTTGAACCTAGTATTGCTATGGTTAAAGATCTCTTGGATGATGATTTAGATGGGCATGTTATTTATTTCTGTGATGAATATGCTAATATTGCTAGACCAGATACTAAGATACATAGACACATCAGAGGCACGCTGTTATTTCTGTTAAAATAGGAGATCATTGTTATCATGGCTTATGTGATATGGGTGCTAGTGCTAGTGTAATACCTTATACCTTATATCATGCATGACATTGCACCCGTTGAATTAGAAGACATTGATGTTACCATTAAGCTTGCTAATAGGGATACCATTAAACCAGTTGGGATTGTTAGAGATGTTGAAGTCTTGTGTGGAAAGGTTAAATACCCTGCTGATTTTCTTGTTCTTGGCTCCCCACAAGATGATTTTTGTCCCATTATTTTTGGTAGACCCTTCTTAAATACAGCTAGTGCTATAATTGATTGTGAAAAAGATACTGTCACCGTTGGCCTAGATGGTATGTCTCATGAGTTTAATTTTGCTAAGTTTCGTAGACAACCACGTGATAGGGAACCACCTAGTAAAGATGAAATTTTTGGTCTTGCTTCCATTGCTGTGCCTCCTACTGATCCGTTAGAACAATATTTGCTAGACCATGAAAATGATATGTTTTTGAAGGAAAGAAGGGAAATAGATGAAGTGTCCTTAAACAGGAACCTGTGCTGAAACATAATCTTCCCGTTGAATTCTTGGGGATCCCCCTCCACCCAAGGGTGATCCCGTGTTTGAACTCAAACCATTACCTGCTAATCTGAAGTATGCTTATCTTGATGAAAATAAAATATATCCTGTTATTATTAGTGCTAACCTTTTAGAGCAAGAAGAAGAAAGATTATTGAAAACTCTGAAGAAGCACCGAGCAACTATTGGGTATACTCTAGATGATCTTAAGGGCATTAGTCCCACATTATGCCAACACAAAATTACAGTGGAGAAAGATGCCAAACCAGTTAGAGATCCTCAACGACGATTGAATCCCAAGATGAAAGAAGTGGTAAGAAAGGAGATACTAAAGCTCCATGAGGCAGGTATAATTTATCCCGTTGCTGATAGTGATTGGGTAAGCCCTGTCCATTGTGTTCCTAAAAAGGGAGGTATTACCGTTGTTCCTGACGATAAAGATGAATTGATCCCGCAAAGAATTATTACAGGTTATAGGATGGTAATTGATTTTTGTAAATTAAATAAAGCTACTAAGAAAGATCATTACCCTTTACCTTTTATTGATCAAATGCTAGAAAGACTATCCAAACACACTCAATTTTGCTTTCTAGATGGTTACTCTGGTTTCTCTCAAATACTTGTGTCAGCGGGGGATCAATCAAAAACTACTTTTACTTGCCCTTTCGGTACTTTTACTTATAGACGTATGCCTTTTGGCTTATGTAATGCACCTGCTACCTTTCAAAGATGCATGATGGCTATATTCTCTGGTTTTTGTGAAAAGATTTGTGAGGTATTCATGGATGACTTCTCCGTTTATGGATCCTCTTTTGATGATTGTTTGAGCAACCTTCATCGAGTTTTGCAGAGATGCGAATACACTAGTCTCATCCTGAATTGGGAAAAGTGTCACTTTATGGTTAATGAAGGCATTGTCTTGGGGCACAAGATTTCCGAGAGAGGTACTGAAGTTGACAAAGCTAAAGTTGATGCTATTGAAAAGATGCCATGTCCCAAGGACATAAAAGGTATAAGAAGTTTCCTTGGTCATGCCAGTTTTTATAGGAGGTTCATTAAGGACTTTTCTAAAATCTCTAGGCCTCTGACTAATTTATTGCAAAAAGATATTCCTTTTGTCTTTGATGATGATTGTGTAGAAGCATTTGAAATACTTAAGAAAGCTTTGATCACTGCACCTATTGTTCAGCCACCTGATTGGAATTTACCTTTTGAAATTAGGGCCAATTCCATTTCCCCCCTAACTTTGTCCCGAGCTCATCTTTACCCCTAAAATAAAATGGTGCTCAACTATACCCCTCTTCCGTTAGATGGCGTTATGGAAATACCCCTCCGCACCATTTCCGTCCAGTCAAAGGAGTTTGACTGACTTTGGGACTTTTTCTGGACAAGTATGCCCCTCCTTACAAGTGGGACTGGCGAACAGTTATCTATCTCACTCGTCTTCTTCAACCTCCCGGCGACCATAGGAGACAGGAAGGCAGCAGAGCACCGGTGATTTGGAGGTGCAGGAGGAGGCACGACTGGGCCCATCCATGCGTCGTCCGTAATGTCGTCTGTAAGCTCCTCCGTGAGCAGGTGAGGTAAGTCGATTTGGATTTTGGGTTGACATTGGATTTGGGGATTTCTCATCTAGGGTTTTATGGGATGGGCGTAATATCGCCTTTTGGCTCGTGGGTGGACGGTTGCGGGATTGTGCAGTTCCAATCTGAGTTTTTCATTCCCAATCCAAGTTTCTACGGCCTTGAGGAGCGCTCAAAGCACCGTTGCCCGGGGCATGGGCTAATTCCTGCACGCCGTGTTTCTTGGGGTGGAGCAAGCACGGGAAGAAGGTTTTTGGGTTGTCCACTCGATGTAATTGATCTGACCTCAAAACATCATTTGGTACTATGTTTTTGTCAATTTATTGCAAAGTTATGAATTTCATCTTATTATGTGAACTTTGGTTTCACAGCTTCCTG
This sequence comes from Aegilops speltoides, assembly GCA_021437245.1. NCBI lineage: Eukaryota > Viridiplantae > Streptophyta > Magnoliopsida > Poales > Poaceae > Aegilops > Aegilops speltoides. The sequence continues at coordinate 335,612,221 of CM038144.1, forward strand.
ATGAGTGTGATTGGGTTGTTTGGATTGACCCCTCTCCCACTGAGCTAGTGGGGCAAGCTTTTGAGGAGCTCCATGGTGGCCTTGAACGTAGTTGGATCAAAGCTAGTAGGATGGAGAGGAAGGTCATGGATCTGAACAATGAAAACAAGAAAATGCAATTGAAGTTGAAGAAAAGGAATGAGCTGATGGAAACAATGGGTTTTCTCTTTGTTCTTGGCATCAGCATTGTGGCTAGTTTAGTTTTAATTTGGTCTAAGCAAGCCAATTAAGTGGCAGTGTGTGTGTGTGTTATGTTTCTGCTAGTGTGTTGAAGATGTAATGTTCGGAACTTAAGCAGATGTAATTCTATCATGTTGGGAACTTAAGCAGATGTAATTCTATCATGTTGGGAGCTACTTTCTCTTGGTAATGCAAAATTTGTGTTAAATTTGTCACCAGTGCTTTAATTTGGTATTGCCAGCAATGTTGCCTGGTAGTAATAAAACAGGTGTGCTCCAGCGTTCAGCACAGAATGACAGCAAAAGGGGCAAATATGAGCACAAATCAATAGTTCAGGGACATTTTGCAGCACATGAAACTGGAGTAGGGGTAGTTCAAGGAAATTCATTACAAAACAAGCTGGTCTTATCTAGCACACCAGCCCTTAAACAACAGTTTGACAATATTAAGACAACAATTCACACTCCAGCATTACAAACCAATAGTTGTTTGAAAACATCTAACATTAAGACAACAGTACACACTCCAGCATTACAGTTTGCCCATCTTGCTCCTTGTGTTGGCTGCAGGATTAGCAGCCTTGCTCCTTGTGCTTACACTTGGTTGCATGCCGCCTTTCGCCTTCTTCTGTGGTGAACCCCACTTTGTACCTCTTGCAGCTGGCCTTTTGAAATTCTTCCTTGGGCTGAGAAACATGAACACAATCAAGATCAGTCAGCAAAAAATAGCTACATAATTGATGCATGTACATGCAGTACAATATATTGCATACCTAGCCAGATTAGTATCAACAGCCTTAGGGGAAGTAGCAGGTGGAGGAGAGCCAGGAGCAGAAGGAGAGCTAGTAGCAGTTGGAGGAGAGTTAGGAGCTTCTGTTCCTTCTTCTGGAGCTTCAATTTGAGGATTTGCTTGAGCAGATTCTGGAGCATCTATTCCAGCATTATCAGCACCCCAATGCTCATCTTCTCCAAAGGCAGGATCAATGGACTCTTTGCAGTGGGTCCCACGACGTCCTAGTCTTCCACAACGAGAGAACTTCTTTCTCCTGCCTCCTAGGCCTTTTCCTTCAGACTGTGCCCTTATCCTAGTCTTCCTTGGTCTGCCAGGAGGTCTATGTTGCACAGGTGCAGAGAGTTTAAACCCAGGGTCAACAATGTCCCACTGTTGTTTTCCCTCCATTGCAGGAAAATTATCAGCATAGTGAGATTGAATCTTTTAACTGAGTAAAATTCATGCACATACTGATCTATCTCACTTACTGGACCTCTCATTGAAGTAATGAAATAGAGAGCATTCAGAGCAGTGGCATCTACTGCCAGATATGGCCTACACCCATCTAGAAACCCTTTCCAGCAGGCCTTAAATGACACAAAGGCTCTCCTAAAACACTCCTTGGACCTTCTCTGACCATTTTTTTCAAACTCCACTGTGTGCTTGTCAATGTGAACTACACTACCAGGTGATGCCTTCTCAACCTCAGCTTTGAATGTATAAAGCAAATGAAAACTTTCAGTCCACTTACCATATATCTTGTCAATGGCCATTTGCTTACCATAGAAAACTCTCATGTATGGTAGTTCAACCCCATACTTCTTCATCAGATCAGTTTGAAGCTGTGGCACAGAAATATTTGAATTCTCTCTGACCCAGTTCTTAACTGCATCTGCAACCCATCTGCATTTTGCTGACCTCAACCTTTGCCTTCTTGTCACACTAGGGCATGTGTGAGGATGTCTGTTAACTTTCACCTGCAATTACAATTAACAAGCAAGTCAGACAAACAAAAGAGCATAGAAATTCTCATTAAGGAGGCTGAAACAACAAATAACATGTAATTAGTATTGTTATTTCCTCTTCTTAGTACCTGAAATAATTTGCTATTTCTCATTAAGGAGGCATGCATCCTCCACTTACACCTTGGATATGCACAGTGAACTGTCAATCTACCTGGCTCACTTTTGTCAATTTTGAACTCACTTTGTGTCTTGATTGAGAAAGTTGCTAGTGCATTTCTGCATTCTATCACATCAGAAAATATAGTTCCTTCTGCCAAAGAAGGATCATCTCTGTTAAATTGCACTTCTGCCCTATCCTCATCAGAACTAGCCTCTGAAGGTCCTGCATTCCTACCACCAGAACTACCTCTACCACCAGAACTTCCTCTGCTACCTACATTTCCTCTCCCACCTGCATTTCTACCCCTCCCTCTTGTCTGGCTGCACCTAGCTTGAGAACTGTTAGCTTGTGATCTAGTAGTTCTCCTCTCAATCTCTCCTCTGCTTCTTTGTATTACATTGATTTCAATCTCTGCTGACTTACTTTCTGCATATGTTCCAAATATGATAGCTAGCTCATCATCACCTTTGACAGAGCACCCAAGCGATGTTGCCATATCCCAATACCTAATTTCAACAGCATCATATAACCCCCATGGATATTTCTCTGATATAGCACTTCTAAACTTGATAAAAGTTGATGTACAGCCAACAACCAATGGGAAAGAAAATCCTGTGCCAGATAATTTGGTACCAGAACTGCCTAACACACTTGTTTCCATTCTACAGTTTAGATTAAACGCTCTAGCTGGGTCAGAAGAAAAAGCAAGTTCATGAACAGAGCACAAGCATGGGAGCACTTGACGAAATTACCCTAAACAAAGCGCGCATGCAATCAAATGATGAGTGTGCATAGAGACATACCCTCTTGGCCCCGCCCTTGTAGTCGCCGCCGTGGTCTACGAGCTCTCTGCTCTGCCGCCCCCGCCGCTACCACGATCAGCGGCCATTCCGTCTGGTTGCCGCCGCTTCTACCACTTCTAAAGACTGACGATGAGTGGGGCAATCAGATCCACCGCCTCCTCATCTGGATCCACGAGCTCGCCCTCGGTAGCCACCGCGACAGGGGAAATCGATGAACTAGGGTTAGGGTTTGTGTCACGAGAGAGAATAGAAGAGAAGAGATGGGGGGAAATGAGATGGGGTTGGAGAGATGCGTCCAGGCCCCACATGTAAGAAGGAAGGGCAAAGATGTCCAAAATAACTACCTAACGTGGTCAAAGCACATTGACCAGACGGAAAGGGTACGGAGGGGTATTTTCATTAGCGTCAGAGATGGAAGAGGGGTATAGTTGAGCACTGTTTTATTTTAGGGGTAAAGATGAGGTCGGGGCGAAGTTAGGGAAAAAAATGTAAATGTCCCTTGAAATTATGTGTAGTGCTAGTGATTATGCTGTAGGTGCTGTTCTAGGGCAAAGAGTTGATAAGAAATTGAATGTTATCCAGTATGCTAGTAAGACTCTTGATACTGCCCAGAGAAATTATGCTACTACTGAAAAAGAGTTCTTAGCAGTTGTGTTTGCATGTGATAAGTTTAGACCTCATATTGTTGATTCCAAAGTTACTATTCACACTCATCATGCTGCTATTAAATATCTTATGGAAAAGAAAGATGCTAAGCCTAGGCTCATTAGATGGGTTCTCCTGCTCCAAGAATTTGATTTACATATTATTGATAGAAAGGGAGCTGAGAACCCCGTTGCAGACAACTTGTCTAGGTTAGAGAATGTTCTTGATGACCCACTGCCTATTGATGATAGCTTTCCCGATGAACAATTAGCGGTCATTAATGCTTCTCGTACTGCTCCTTGGTATGCTGATTATGCTAATTACATTGTTGCTAAATTTATACCGCCTAGTTTCACATACCAGCAAAAAAAGTTCTTTTATGATTTAAGACATTACTTTTGGGATGACCCACACCTTTATAAAGGAGTAGATGGTATTATTAGACGTTGTGTGCCTGAGCATGAACAGGAACAGATCCTACGTAAGTGTCACTCTGAATCTTATGGAGGACACCACGCTGGAGATAGAACTGCACACAAGGTACTACAATTTGGTTTTTATTGGCCTACTCTCTTCAAAGATGCTCGTAAGTTTGTCTTATCTTGTGATGAATGTCAAAGAATAGGTAACATTAGTAGACGTCAAGAAATGCCTATGAATTATTCTCTTGTTATTGAACCGTCTGATGTTTGGGGCCTTGATTATGTGGGACCTTTTCCTGCCTCTAATGGTTACACACATATTTTAGTTGTTGTCGATTACGTTACTAAGTGGGTAGAAGCTATTCCAACTAGTAGTCCTGATCATAACACTTCTATTAAAATGCTTAAAGAAGTTATTTTTCCGAGGTTTGGAGTCCCTAGATAACTTATGACTGACGGTGGTTCACATTTTGTTCATGGTGCTTTCCGTAAGATGCTTGCTAAGTATGATGTTAATCATAGAATCGCATCACCTTATCATCCGTAGTCTAGTGGTCAAGTAGAGTTGAGCAATAGAGAGCTCAAGTTAATTTGCAAAAGACTGTGAATAGATCTAGAAAGAATTGGTCCAAAAAACTTGATGATGCATTATGGGCCTATAGAACTGCGTACAAAAATCCTATGAGTATGTCTCCATATAAGATGGTTTATGGAAAAGAGTGTCATTTACCTCTTGAACTTGAACATAAAGCATATTGGGCTATTAAAGAGATCAACTATGACTTCAAACTTGCCGGTGAGAAGAGGTTGTTTGATATTAGCTCACTTGATGAATGGAGAACCCAAGCCTATGAGAATGCCAAGCTATTCAAAGAAAAAGTCAAACGCTGGCATGATAAAAGGATACAAAAGCGTGAGTTTAACGTAGGAGATTATGTGTTATTATTCAACTCTCGTTTAAGATTTTTTGAAGGAAAACTTCTCTCTAAATGGGATGGTCCTTACGTTATCGAGGAGGTCTATCGTTCTGGTGCCATAAAATCAACAACTTCGAAGGCACAAGTCCAAGGGTGGTAAACGATCAAAGAATTAAACATTATATTTCAGGCAATCCTATCAATTATGAAACTAATATTATTGAAACCGTAACACCGGAGGAATACATAAGGGACACTTTCCAGAACGTTCCAGACTCCGAAAAGGAATAGGTATGTGGTACGGTAAGTAAACCGACTCCAAAATAACTCCAATGGCAATTTTTATCAGTTTTGAATATTTAAGAATTTTAGGAAGAAAGAAGTAGTCCGAAAGGGACACGAGGCCCCCACGAGAGTGGAGGGCGCGCCCACCCTTACTGGGCGCGCCCCCCTGTCTCGTGGTCACCTCGTGTGCCTCCCGGAGTCCTTTTTCTTGCACGTTACGTATTTTGGTCGGTAAAAATTCATTATATATACTCCCAAAGGTTTCGACCACCGTATCACGTAAATATCCTCTGTTTTCGTTTCGAGCTGTTTCTGTTGCAGATCAAGAGCACCATGACGTCGTCCTCCTCCAACAACAAAGACAAGGATGCTTGGCTATTGAAGATAGAGTTGAAAAGAGAAGAACCGGAAGAGATCAACAAGGATGAAGGGATCAAGAAGGCCATGGAGGTTCAAGCTCTGGCGGTGAAAGAAGAAGACATCCTCAACCTTTACCTAACCTCTTTACTCCAACAGAAATTGAAGCTTTCAAGATGATTGAGTTAGCTCGCATACAGAACAAGTATCTCAGACAGGAGAATATTCTGTTGAAGGATCATATCGCCGGACTCAAGGGCATTATCCGCAAGTTGGAAGAGCTTTTACGCTCAATGTGCGATTATCCACCGTCATCATCACCACCTCCATCACCTCCGAGGACATAATTTGGGTGTGTGCACTCCCCTTGGCAACTGCTAAGCTTGGGGGAGGTGCCCCGATATCGTATCACCATCACACTCGTATCTTTACCGTTTTATTTAGCTCGATCCTTTTAGTAGTATCTTGATCTAGTAGATTGTAGTTTTGATATCAAGTAGTTTTGAGTTTTGCTTTGTGATATCTTTATGTAATCGAGTCCATGAGCTATCTATAATAAAGATTAGTGTTGAGTCAAGGGCTTTCCTATGTTGCCGTGATCTTGAGGAAGTAGAAAGAATAAAAGAGTTCATATTGATCTTATGGTTAGTGATGACTTCACACATAGAAAGTATGAGGCATAAAAATTGTTGAGAGTTGATAAACGTAGTTTTGGTCATCATTGCAATTAATAGGAAGTGATAAGGAAATAGAGGTTCACATATAAATATATTATCTTGGACACGTTTTATGATTGGGAGCACTCATTAAGTATGACATGCTAAAAGAGTTGACGTTGGACAAGGAAGACAACGTAATGGTTTATGTTTTCTCACATCTCAGTTAAAGTATATTGTTAATGACCTTCCAAACATGTTGAACTTGCCTTTCCCCTCATGCTAGCCAAATTCCTTACACTAAGTAGAGATACTACTTGTGCTTCCAAATATCCTTAAACCCAGTTTTGCCATGAGATTCCACCATACCTACCTATGGATTGAGTAAGATCCTTCAAGTAAGTTGTCATGTTGCAGGCAATAAAAATTGCTATCTAAATATGTATGACTTATTAGTGCAGAGAAAATAAGCTTTATGCGATCTTGTTGTGGAAGTAATAAAAGCGACGGACTGCATAATAAAGGTCCACATACAAGGGGCAATATAAAGTGACGTTCTTTTGCATTAAGATTTTGTGCATCCAACCCTAAACGCACATGACAACCTCTGCTTCCCTCTGCGAAGGGACTATCTTTTACTTTATGTTTTTACTTTATGCTTGAGTCAAGGTGATCCTCACCTTTCCCTTTTTCATTTTATCCTTTGGCAAGCTCCTTGTGTTTTAAAGATCATGATATATATATCCAATTGGATGTAAGTTAGCATGGACTATTATTGTTGACATCACCTAAAGGTGAATACGTTGGTAGGCAACACAATAATCCCCTATCTTTCTCAGTGTCCGGCTGAAACTGCATAACCACAAGTATTGCGTGAGTGTTAGCAATTGTAGAAGACTACAAGATAGTTGAGTATGTGAACTTGCTGAAAAGCTCTATTGTTGACTCTTTCTGATGTTATGATAAATTGCAATTGCTTCAATGACTGAGATTATAGTTTGTTAGTTCTCAATGAAGTTTTTGAACCATACTTGACATTGTGAATTGACTGTTACTTGAGCATAAGAAATCATATGATAAAATCTATATATGTTGCTGTTATAAGAATGATCATGATGCCCTCATGTCCGTATTTTGTTTTTATCGACACCTCTATCTCTAAACATGTGGACATATTTTTCGATATCGGCTTCCGCTTGAGGACAAGCGAGGTCTAAGCTTGGGGGAGTTGATACGTCCATTTTGCATCATGCTTTTATATCAATATTTATTGCATTATGGGCTGGTATTACACATTATATCTCAATACTTATGGCTATTCTCTCTTAGTTTACAAGGTTTACCATGAAGAGGGGGAATGCCGACAGCTGGAATTCTGGCTGGAAAAGGTGCAAACATTGGAAACCTATTCTGCACTGCTCCAAAAATCCTGAAACTCCACGAAACCTGTCGTGGAATTAACATGTCAGATGTCCTCATGAAAGGACTTAGTCGTAGAGCCATCGCGATGGGTTAGCTTGAAGGGGTTAAACCGGACAAGGGACACGGGAGTTCTATACTAGTTCGGCCCCTTCGATGAAGGTAAAAGCCTACGTCTAGTTGTGATGGGGTTGATTGGGTTTCGATGACCAGGGAGCAAATACGCTTTGCCTGGGTCTCGAGTTGTTGTTTCTTGTCCCTGAACCGCCGCCGGGTCGTCCCTTTATAAACATAGGTTGACGCCCGGCCGGTCTACAGAGTCCCGAGGCCGACTCATACAAGTGTTCGGCTCGGTCTCTCCTTTCTTACAATACAAGTTACATAACCATGGCGGTTTACCACTATGGGCCCTAATCCGCCTTTGGGCTCCGGGCCTCTAAGTTTCATTAGTAAAATGCCATCTTCTGGGTCTTCGTGGGCTTCAATATAGTTGAAGGTGAACCGAGCCCTCCTGGCCGGTTTATGCTCAGTAGTTATATCCCCAACATTAGGCCCCAGATTGATTTGAACCTATTCATGTCAATCTTCAATACTTAAAGAATTTCTGTGAGCATCTCCTTATATTCTCGTAAACCGCCATGATGTCTTCTCCTGTAAACTTTGTTAAACCGTCGTGACATCATCCTCTGGACATAGCAATGGATCATCATGACATCATCTCTGTATAAAAAGATTAAAAAGATTCCCTTCACTAATGGTATCCCGAAGATTGAGGCGACAGCCGCACCCACTTTTGCCTCTTAAGGCTCCTCAATTCTCGCGCCTGGAACTTATCCATTTGCCTTATAAATAGGCTCGGGGGTCCTTTATTTCTTCCCCTTCCGTGCCTCTTCTTCCTCCTCGCGACGCTCAAGCTCTGAAGCTCCGCCGCCGCCCTCAACCTTCGAGCACTGCATCGACAAAGGCCGCTGCATCAACCTGATCGTACTAGAAACCTGCAGCTCTTCTCCGCTATCCCTGCACATCTGGTAAGTCTCCTCCTCTCAACCCTAGATCTGTATTTAGGGTTTCTGCATTCATCCATGTTCATAAGTGTTCATCTTAGTTCTTCATATTTGCTTCTGCCATAGTTTCTTTGATCTAACTGTAGCATAGATCTCGTGCAGTAGTTGCTCTGCATCCAGTTTTGGCACTAGTAGATCTTCCTTCTTTGTACAGAATCCTTAGTAGAACACACGAACTTCTCTGTCCTGCTTAACGCCTTTATAGGTCGCAGAATTTTTTTCTTACTGAAGCATGGTAGATCCAAATTAATTTCATCATTGTGTGAAACCTGTTTCTGTCAACACTTAGTAGATTTTCATCTCTGGCTCCTCCACCTAAGGGCGGTTTAAACCTTTAGTAGTTGGTAATCCACCATATATCATTAGCCCTCACTTAAACCGCCACCTTATCTTGAGTAGAAAAACTCCAGTTTAACTCACATATATGCCTTCACCAAATTCCTCGGTTTAACACTGATCAGTACACATCAACCATCCATCGTAAACCGGCCTTCATTTTTCCTTTTATAGTTTGTTTGCAAGATGACCAAGCAATTCGCCGCTTGCAACTGGGTTCCTTCCCAGATTACAGAAACGCAGATCAATGGATACGTTGTAACCGACGCTTTAGCCTCAAAAAATTTCCTTCACTGGCGAGATCCTGGCCCTAAGTGCCCTCCTGAGCCTCAAGATGGAGAAGTTATTGTTTTATGCAGCACCTAGACCGGGGCTTCAGCCCTCCCGGATCAAAAAATTTCTGGGATGTCCTTGCTAGCTTTCAACTCCATCCACAAGATATTGGACCAAATTCCGTATCAAATATATGCAACTTTCAAGTTTTTTGTGAAGTTTACCTTCAAGAAGAACCATCTGTTGAGCTCTTCCGGGACTTTTTCCATCTGAACTGCCGAACTGAGTTTTCTGATGGTCCTAACACGGAACTTGGCGGGGTATCAATCTAGAAGAGGAAGGAAGTTGATTTCCCACATGCAAAACACCACAGTCATCCCAAAGACTAGAACCAAACTTGGTTTTATTGTTAGAACACTGCCCCTGCTGGAGAAAATCCCTTGCTGGGTTACCGCCCTCATCAGCTTAGCAACGGCCACCCGTTACCTCAACGATTAACTGCCAAAGAACGACAAACTTATGCACCTCAACTTGCCAAGCTCCAGGCTCTCTTAGCCAACGGTTTGACTGGTGTTGATCTCATTCGCTGTTGGGTTAAATGGCACATCCTGCCCTTAAGTCGCCGCTCCGGATTAATGCATGAGTATACCAGCGACGCCAAGGACCCTCAACGGTTTAATGAAATAGAAATGACTGATGATGAAGTCACCGAATCGGTGAAGAAGATGTTAGACGAACCAATCGCCGCATGCAGCCAAACCGGGCTGGCCCCCTTTTACACCGCCAACAAACCACCAGCGGTAAAGATTTTAACTTGGTGCTTTCTTGATCCGCCTCCGCTTTAACATTGTTCTAATAAATCTTTGTTTAATTTTTATAGGCCAATAGCTCCTTTTGGAAAAGGAAGGCTTCAGATAAACCGGCAAGGGCTCCTCGTGCCAAGAGCAAAGTTATCAAGAGAGCAGCCAAGAAGAAGACCGGCGAAACTGCTGATCCGCCCGAAGATGTTGAAGATTTGCATCAAGAGGTAGAACTTGACTCCCTTGGCTCCCTTTTCATACATTTTATTAACAATGACTATTATCAGGATGATGCGGAGGTCAGCCGTGCAGACCATGTTGAGGTAATCTCTCTTTCCTCCGATTTAGATCTTGTGCCGGTTCAAAGATTTCGCCGTGTAGTTCGGAAAGTGAAATACTCTCACCCTCTTGCTTATTTGGATCCAAATTTTCTTTGAAGACACAGCAACCTGAAGGGCGTCGCACAACCCTACACAGTGGCCAGCCAGTCACCTCTTCCAGTTTACCGGACACACCAACCCAGAAGCGTCGTCCAGAGGTTACTTGTTCTCCCGAAAAACTTTATCCTTTGAAGGGTTTCTTCCGATACCCACTCAATCCGTCTGATCCGAATTATCAGGTGTCTTCCAATTCGTCTGGCGATTCATCAACCACTCAGCTGCCTCCCCTTAAAACCGTCGCTGGGTAAGCGTACTGTTTTTTGGTGTGTTTCTTCATGCGTCGGTTTATCATACTAATCTTTATTTTGATGTTGTAGTGCCAAGGCCCGATTGAGCAAGAAAGCCAAGACTAGCGGCCCCACTGATGATGTTGAACCGGAGAAGACCCCAGAAAATGCTGGTGAAAATCCTGATATTGTCATGGATGACTCTGCCCCGCAAGACCCAGCTATCCGGAGGCTGACCCGGCTACACATGTTGATACATCAAGTCCACGTGCCACGCCTCCAAGTCCAGTTGCTGATCCACTGAGTTCAGCTGCTAATCTGCCAAGCCGTACTGCCAATCCGCCAAGCCCTGCTGCCAATCCGCCAAGCCCAGCCAAAGATAATGTCAATCCACCGAGCCCAGCCAAAGATGATGATGATGTTATTGTTACTGGCACTGCTTACACCGCCCCAGGCAATCCAGTTGTTTTATTGAAACATACCGCCAAGGACAAATTTGCTGCTATGGGCAAGGGGAAAGGGAAGACCGATTTGTCAAGCTATGTTAACCTTTCTGCTCAAGATCTTCATTCCGGATTCTTGAACCGGCTTTATACCAGCTGAGATTATGAGGCCGGTTTGATGAATCTAATGAAGGAACGCTATGAGGTAATCTTCGAAACACCTTCATCTTTATTCTGTACATTCATTGTATTGTAGCCCCCAAGGGCCGGTTTATCTCTTGAAGATAAACCGGGACTTTAAAGATAAAACACTTGTACTTCGTAGCCCCCAAGGGCCGGTTTGTCTTGTGAAGACAAACCGGGACTTTTATATTCCATACTGTACTTTGTTAACTTTCCTTACTTGTGTATTTTTTTGATCAAACACACATTAGCCCCCAAGTGCCAAGATTAAAACTTGTATTGATCCTTGGGACTTCAAACAATCAGTAGTAAAGAGGCAATCCGCATTAGCCCCCAAGTGCCAAGTGTATACCTGGTCATATGCTTGGGACTTTTGATAAAATATTTAACATGCTCCTCATCTGATTTGTGACAGGCTGATCTAAATCACCAAGCCTCTCAAATTGCTGATCTTCAAGAGAATATTAAATCCCAATAAGCAGAGACTTCTAAGGCCAAGGATGAGCTTAAAACCGCTTTGGCAGCCATGGAACAACTTTAAAGAAGGGTTCAAGGCGGAGCGTGCCAACCGGGAGACGAAAAAGAATGCATTGCTGAAGCGGGCTGAAGACGCCGAGTCGGCTCTTAAACCGGTGGCGGAAGATCTAACTGGGTTGAAGCGCCAAGTGAATGCCATGACCTCTGCAATATTTCGTAAGTACTCTTGCCAAGTCTTCTTGAATGATCGTCTCTGTAATTTGCCGGTTTAACATGAAATTCTTAAACCGTTGTAGGTGGCCATTGCTCATCTAGGCTCTGACATGCGGATGAAGTTGAAGGCAGCATATACTCTGATTGAACAACTATATACCGGTGCCCAACGGGTTATCTGTGCATCCTCATACAACAATTCGGCCCCAACATTGATCAAGGACTCTCTAGCAAGGTTATCCATGACTTCAACGTAGATGGAAGAGATGAAGCGATCCGCTGCCAGGGCTGGCGCTTTGTTGGCACTTACCCGAGCCAAAGCATGGATAGCGGACATGGATCCGGTTGATATTGCTAAGGGCTTTCCTAGTGAACAAGAAAATGCGGCAGAGTTTGATAACGAAGCCCTCAAAGCTGTGACAAGGGAGATGCGTCCTCTGGCAAGCCAATTGGCGGCAGAGGCTAACTTGACTGTTCATCGGTCCTTCTACGACGCCAACAACCAACGGATTAACACTGTGGTGGAAGAAGTGCAAAATCTTATCCCGCCAATCCATAAGCACACTTACGCCCCTGACGTTGATCCGTCCGAACTTATAAGTGAGGAGGCTTTCTTTCAAGCTTTAACTCGGATTGACTGGACCACCGTTGACTTCCAGCCACTGGATGGGGAGGAGGAGGCTGAACCGACGGTAGATGATCCATCAACTTTACGTCAACATGGTGATGAGTCTTGATCCGGCAATTGGGTTGATGTTTCATAAACTTTGTTCTGTGGGAAGAACAATCCCTTATTTTGGGCTTTAAAGTGCCTTGTAATAGGCTAGTTGAAATACTTCACTCCGTGGCACTGATGCATAATGTTGTTGATTCGTCATGATATTTGTTGTGCTTGATTACACTTTGATAATTTTCATGTGATTCTGATATCTGCATAAAAAGAAGTGTCCTGACGGTTGATCGCCGGATGGGTCATAATGCCCAAGATAAAGCCTGGCTAATAACCAAAGCGGAATAAATATGAAAGAACTCATACCTGTGATATGAAATCTTTTAGTAAGGGTGAAAACCCAAATCTTGGGCTGTTATAACCCTTACCCTATAATGATGATATGAATAAGTCATGCCGGGTTACGATGAACACCAGATGATCAAACTGGCGACATATAGTCAAAGCCAGGCCGGGTTTTGCAAACACCGATTTGATAAAATAGTTTGACAACTTATAGTTGAAAGCCGAGCCGGGTTAACAAACACCGGGTTAATATGATGACTGAAAGGCCACGCCGTGTCAATGGACACCGGTTCAAGATAAATTCATCAAAAGGTGAAAACTTGGCAAAAAAGCAAAAAAAAACCATGTAGTCAAAGGCGTTTCAAGGGCTGCGAGGCCCAAATTCGAGGCTTTTCATGGGCTGCCGAGCCACCGAGTTAAACCATTTTGCAAAGCCTTTTAAGATGGGCCTCCAACTAACCAGTCATCGTTTTAACTTTGACAAGTTCAGGGTCTGTATAAGATTGAGTTGTCAAGCGTTAAGTGGTCGTGCTGGATTACTGGATAGGAGTGGCTTACTTGATGAAGGCAGGTTAACCCGGGGTTTTAGGTGAATACACCAGGCTTCCAAGCCGTGGGTCGATGCCCAATTACAAGGGTCCTTTCAAACTCTTTGTTGCTTTGCATAAAGAGCCCCCAAGTAACTTTGTGAGCTGTGCTCAATGGGTGCCTATGTTTGAGCTGTGCATAACATCCAGACTCTCTTTGGCCCCCTTGGGTGTGAAGCTCCCAAGCTGTTTTGTGGCATGATAGCCGGTTTAACAGGTGGTACTTTGCTTTGTCAGCTGAAGCCCCCATGTAAACAAAGAGATTTGAAGAAAAAACAGCAAAGGCCCTGCTTATAGCAAGGATGCCGGTTTATTATATTGATCACAATATATACATTGTTGAAATATGTACATAAGAAAAGCCTATGGCTCAAGTGTAGTAAGGCCGAAGGAGAGCTATGTTCCACGGTCGTCGGGTCTCCTCCTCAGAACTGCGTGAGTCTTCTCGAACGTCAATGAGGTAGTATGATCTGTTGTGCAGATTTTTGCTGACCACAAAGGGTCCTTCCAAAGGTGGGGATAACTTGTGCATATCGGTCTGATCCTGGATGAGCCGGAGCACTAAGTCACCTTCTTGAAAGGTTCTTGTCTTGACCCGACGGCTATGATAACGCCGCAGGTCTTGTTGATAAACCGCCGATCGAGCCAAAGCCATGCCCCGTTTCTCATCTAACAGGTCCAGCGCCTCTTGACGTGCTTGCCATTGTCCGCTTCAACATAATTGGCAACCCGGGGCAAATCATGACGAATATCACTTGGGAGGACAGCCTCAGCCCCGTAAACCATGAAGAAAGGTGTATAACCCATAGATCGGTTTGGGGTGGTGTTGATACTCCATAACACAGATGGTCATTCTTCCACCCAACAACCCGGCGTCCATTTCAAAGGAACGATGAGCCGAGGCTTGATACCCTTCAGGATTTCTTGATTCGCCCTCTCAGCTTGACCATTGGATTGGGGATGAGCCACGGATGCTACATCAAGTCGGATGTGCTCTCGTTGACAAAACTCCTCCATCTCACCTTTAGAAAGGTTCGTGCCATTATCTATAATGATGCTATGTGGAAAACCAAAACGGAAAATAATCTTTTTGAGAAATTGAACCGCCGTGGCTGCATCACACTTGCTGACGGGCTCCGCTTCAACCCATTTAGTGAACTTGTCCACCGCCACCAACAGGTGGGTCTTCTTATCCTAGGAACGCTCAAAAGGTCCCACCATATCAAGCCCCCAAGTGGCAAACGGCCAAGTGATAGGAATCATCCGTAGCTCCTGAGCCGGAACATGAGCTCGACGTGAAAATTTCTGACAAGCGTCACACCGCTTTACCAGATCCTCCGCATCAGCATGAGCTGTCAACCAATAGAACCCATGACGAAAAGCTTTAGCCACCAGGGACTTTGAACCAGCATGGTGACCACAATCCCCTTCATGGATTTCACGTAAAATCTCTTGTCCTTCTTCAGGAGAAATACAAGGTTGGAATATGCCTGAAACACTGCAACGATGTAACTCGCCATTGTGAATAACCATGGACTTGGACCGCCGGATTATCTGTCCAGCGAAGACCTCATCATTTGGTAACTCGCCCCAGTTCATATACGCCAAATATGGAACCGTCCAATCCGGAGTGGTATGTAAAGAAGCCACCAATTGGGCCTCTGGATCAGGAACAGCTAAATCCTCCTCTGTAGGCAACTTAACAGACGGGTTATGCAAGATATCTAAAAAGGTATTGGATGGTATCGGTTTACGCTGAGATCCCAGCCGGCTTAAAGCATCTGCTGCTTCATTTTTGCGCCAGTCAATGTGCTCAACCTAATAACCCTTAAAGTGACCTGCCACAATATCCACCTCGCGTCTATAAGCCGCCATGAGTGGATCCTTAGAATCCCAAGTACCAGAAACTTGCTGAGCCACCAGATCAGAATCCCAAGTTCATTTCCTTAGCCACACGGAGACCATGGAGTAAGGCCTCGTACTCAGCTGCATTGTTAGTAGAAGGAAACATTAAGCGGAGAACATAACAAATTTTATCACCTCGAGGGGAAGTAAGAGCAACTCCAGCCCCCGAGCCTTCCAATTGCCTAGATCCATCAAAGTGAATAGTCCAGTATGTATTATCCGGTTTGTCCTCTAGTGCGTGTAACTCGGTCCAATCATTGATGAAGTCAACAAGCGCCTGTGACTTGATTGATGTACGAGGCATATACTTCAATCCGTGCGGGCCAAGCTCAATTGCCCACTTTGCAACCCGGCCAGTTGCCTCCCTATTCTGGATGATATCGCCCAAAGGAGCTAAACTGACCACTGTAATGGGATGACCTTGAAAGTATTGTTTGAGCTTTCGACTTGCCATAAAAACCCCATAAACCAGCTTCTGCCAATGCGGATACCGTTGCTTTGACTCGATAAGTACTTCGCTGATATAGTAAACCAGCCGTTGAACCGGATATTCCTTACCAGCCTCCTTGCGCTCCACCACAATTGCCCGCGGCCGACAAGATGCGGGCATTAGCAGCCACGTACAATAACAAGGGCTCTTTGTCAACTGGAGCAGCAAGAACCGGCGGTTCAACCAACTGCCGCTTAAGTCCTCAAATGCCGCATTAGCTGCGTCACTCCAGACAAAATCGTCTGTCTTTTTCAACATCTGATACAAAGGAATCACCTTCTCTCCCAAACGGCTGATAAACCGGCTAAGGGCTGCAATTCGACCCGCCAGATGCTGAACATCATTGATACACTTCGGTTTAGCCAAAGATGTAATCGCTTTGATTTTTTCCGGATTAGCCTCAATGCCTCTGTTGGACACCAGAAAGCCTACGAGCTTGCCTGCCGGAACACCAAAAACACACTTGTTCGGATTAAGCATCATTTTGTAAACCCGAAGATTGTCAAACGTTTCATGAGGTCATCTATCAAGGTTTCCTTCTTCCTGGATTTTACCACAATGTCATCCACATAGGCATGAACATTACGCCCAATCTGTGTGTGAAGACAATTTTGCACACAATGCTGATAAGTTGCCTGGGCACTTTTGAGCCCAAAGGGCATAGAAACATAGCAGAAGGCTCCAAAGGGAGTAATGAAGGCTGTCTTCTCCTGGTCCTTAACTGCCATTTTAATCTGATGATAACCTGAATAAGCATCCAAGAAACTCAGGCGCTCACAACCCGCCGTTGCATCAATAATCTGATCAACACACGGGAGAGCAAAAGGATCTGTCGGACAATCCTTGTTCAAATCTGTGTAGTCCACACACATACGCCAAGTGCCGTTTTTCTTAAGGACGAGCACTGGATTAGCCAACCACTCGGGGTGAAATACTTCAATGATAAATCCAGCAGCCAACAGCCGGGCTACCTCTTCACCAATGGCCTTACGTCTTTCCTTGTTAAAGCAGCGAAGAAATTGCTTGACCGGTTTAAACTTGGGATCAATATTGAGAGTGTGCTCACGAGTTCCTCGGTACACCGGCATGTCGAAGGCTTCCATGCAAAATGTCCGGTTCTCATGGATGAACTTCGATGGCGTGCTTTCCTATTTCGGATCAGTTGGTCTTGATGCTAAAGCTGTTTGGATGAATCGCGCCAGAACAAAGTCAACAAGTTTAGTCTCATCGGCGGTTTGAACTTCGAGGTCGGGTCATGCTCGATGGTGGGCTTCTTGAGAGGGGTCATGTCTGCCGGATCAACATTTTCTTTATAAAACTTCAGCTCCTCTGTAGCACAAACCGACTCAGCATAAGCCGCATCACCTTCCTCACAATCCAACGCGATCTTTCGACTTCCATGTGCTGTTATAGTCCCCTTATGACCCAGCATTTTGAGCTATAAATAGATATAGCAGGGCCTCGCCATGAATTTTGCGTAAGCCGGCCGTCCAAACAGTGCGTGATACGGGCTCTGGATTTTCACCACTTCAAAGGTCAATTTTTCAGACCTGGAGTCATGCTCATCTCCAAACACCACCTCCAAAGTGATCTTGCCAACAGGATATGCCGATTTACCTGGTACTACACCATGAAAAATAGTGTTGGATGGTTTAAGACTCTTGTCTGTCAACCCCATGCGACAAAAAGTCTCATAGTACAGGATGTTAATGCTGCTCCCTCCATCCATCAGAACTTTGGTAAACTTGTAACCTCCCACCTAAGGTGCTACCACCAAAGCCAGATGACCCAAATTGTCAACCCGGGGCGGATGATCCTCTCTGCTCCACACAATGGGCTGCTCGGACCACCGCAAATAACGTGGCACTGCCGGTTCAACAGCCTTAACTGCCCTTTTGTGAAGCTTCTGATCGCGCTTGCACAGGCTAGTAGTGAACACATGATACTGCCCACCATTCAACTGCTTGGGGTGACTTTGATAACCTGATTGCTGCTGATTTCCTTGATTATTCTGTTGGCCATTACCACTTTGGTTATTCTGGTTGCCCTGATTATTCTGAAATCCAGAGTTTGAGCCGCCGCCACCATGAAAACCTGGACTGAACACTTGATGGACCACGATCATACCGAAGAGATCAG